>JADWQK010001130.1:4865657-5465657 GCA_017933935.1 Sesamia nonagrioides
CCCACCACAGCACATCACGAGGTACCCTATCATACGCTTTCTCCAGATCAATGAACACCATGTGCAAGTTCTTGTGTGTACGTCTGTACTTCTCGCACATTTGGCGGAGTGCAAAAGTGGCGTCCATTGTTCCTCGACCTGGCATAAACCCAAACTGGTTTGGGGTAATCTCACTCTCCTCTCGCAATCTTTTCTCAATCACTTTCTCCCATACTTTTGTAGCGCGTAGGGCGTGTTATGTAATTAAAACGCGATTGAATTGAACGTTGTATATTGCACGTAAGTCTAGAGTACAATGTATGCTATAAGTTACCTAATTACAAGAGGAGAGACGCGACTATGTACAATGTAAAATGTCTGATAAATAAATATACGATAATATGATAATGTGATGTCTTACGAGCTATGTACAAGCTTAAATACTAGACAATAATACAGCTATCTCTAAACCGGAGTGGGGCTGACTGATCGGGCGTTCTTGATGCTGATTTGTTGATCATGGGAGAACGTGCCGTCTGATTGGCCGGTGGACAGGGCCCGCGCCTTCGGTCCACGTGCAAGGCGGTTCGATATGGTCCGCGCGCTTTCTCCGGCGGCGCACAATGGGTTAACAGAACCGCGTTATTCGCGGCGTTTTCTCCAACGAACAATGAGTTAACTAACAGATGTGCGACACCCTCGCTGAGGCTGTCAGGACCCACGCGCTTTGTCTTACATACGCGCTTTGTCTTCCAAGATCCTTGTTTGACACTGGTATGATTTATGTGCACCCTTTCGCGGAAAGTCATCAATCGTAGGGACGTCAATAGTTGGGCAATCCTTTGTGTTATTGTTGTATTGTAGCGACTGCGCTACAGTACTCTCCCCCTCACGGCGAAAGATACGTGGCGTGCAGGCGTCTTAACGATCCTGCCTGACCTAGTACGTTGTTCTCTCGTATGCTGGGCTGGGAGTAGGCTGGATTGCTCATCTGCGGTCGCTGCAGGTGCTGGAGTCTTGGCTGTGGCTTGCTCGTCTGTGGTAACTGCAGGTGCTTGACTGGTCTCGCTGTTTGTTTGCTTGGGATCATCTTCTGTGTTGATGGTGTACGCAGGTTTGAGGCGATCGATCGATATGTTGCTTGATCGTCCGGGTAGTTGTATTGTGAAGTACTTTTCCTTGCGTTCGATGATCTGGTATGGACCTTGGTATGGATGCTGCAGAGGTTTGTGGACGGTGTCGTCGCGTACAAACACGTGGCTACATGTTTGTAGATCGTTGTGCACGAACATACATCGCTTGTTTGCGTGCGATTTGTATGTGGGTGTGAGCTTCGTGATGATGTCGTGCAGGTGATTGACATAGTCGTGATCCATCGTCGGTGTGGCTGGAGTTGGTGATATGGAGTCACCTGGTAGGCGTATAGCTTGACCGTAGGTGAGTTGCGCTGCGCTTGTGTCAGAGTCGGAGCGGATAGCGGCTCTTAGACCCATTAGAACAGTAGGCAACTCGTAGATCCATTTGTTGCTGTTTTCTAGTCTAGCCATGAGTGCGGCTTTCAACGATCTGTGCCAACGCTCGACGATTCCATTACTCTGCGGGTGGTAGGCAGTAGTACGGGTTCTGTCTGCGCCGAGTAGTTGAGCTAGGTCTTTGAATAGTCGACTTTCAAACTGTCGTCCTTGATCAGTTGTAACTCTTATTGGACAACCGAAACGGGATATCCAGACTTCGTATAGCTTTCTTGCGACGGTTTCAGCGGTTGTCTCTTGAAGTGGTACGGCTTCAGGCCATCAGGTACAGTCGATCATTGTGAGTAAGTATTTGTGTCCACATGCTGATGTAGGTAGCGGACCAACGATATCGATGTGGATATATTTGAAATCGTTCGCTCGGTGGGAATATTTGCGATGTCGCTATGATTGTGTCGCTGTATTTTGGAGAGCTGACAGGTGCATGCTTTGATCCTCCCCGATGTCGGTGTTTCATTGAGGGCCAAAGAATCGTTCTTACATCCAGCTTCCGTCAGCTCGTACTCCGGGATGACTTGGACTGTGCGCGGCGTTGCTTATACGACGAAAGTCCAGCTGTTAGATATGGACGAACATGTGACGATGTTTCGCAGAATATTGGCTTGTTGGTAGCAGGTAAGATGATTTTCTTGAGTTGTATGTTGGTCTGTTGAGATAATGCAGGTAAACAACTGTGCCCTATTAGCGAGGCAGTGGACCTGACGGCCGGAACACTCGCCATTCTACGCAGGCCGCAGAGGGCGATGGCCGTCAGGGTCGTCCGCGGGTATCGCACGATTTCCTACGAGGCGGCTTGCGTCCTGGCCGGATCCCCGCCCTGGGACTTAAAGGCGAAAGTACTCGCGTCATTGTACCGATGGCGCGAGGAAGAGCAGACACGGGGCTTCAGTCCGGCGCAGCGGCAGATCGAGCTGCGCCGAGGGGAGCTCCGTCAGGTCCTGGTGGCGGACTGGCGGCAAAGGCTCATGCGCCCTACCGCCGGCCTCGCTACCGTCGGGGCGATCCGGCCAGTACTCGACGACTGGCTCGGGAGAAGAGACGGCTCCCTGTCGTTCAGGGTGGCGCAGGTACTGTCGGGGCACGGCTGCTTCGGCAAGCCTGTATCGCGCCCTAGGCAGGGTACGGACGCTCAATGCCACCACTGCGTCCAATGCGGGGAGGACACGGCGCAGCACACGCTCTCGAGTGTTTAAAACTTGGGAGGAGCAGCCGTGTCCTCACAAGCAAAGTAGAGGAAGCGACTGACGCTGCCGACAGTAGTGCGGAGGATGGCCGGCAGCGCAGAGTCGTGGGACGCGGTGGTGTCCTTCTGCGAGGACGTAATATCGCAGAAGGAAGCTGCGGAACGGGAGAGGGAGATCTCAACTCCCTTCCCGGGCCGCAGAAGACGCACCAGGCGCCGAAGAAGGGCGGATAACGCTCTCTTCCGCCCCCCATGAATAGGTCCAGGGGCGAGGGAAATGGGGAAGTCCCCGCCCCCTATTCGATGGACCCCGAGGCGGAGGCGCACGCGAGTGTCAGCGCGCGCCTCTGAGGCGATGCACGGGGTAGCTTAACACCCCACTACCCCGTGCCGGAGACGAGGCCCGGGCAGACCGGGCCAGCACGAGTGTGGGGCTGCGGAAGAATTTAGACTCCCGCGGCCCTACGCGCGCTCGTGATAGAAGAGACACCGGGGTGGTTTTAGTCAGTAAAAGTCTGACAGACCCCGTCGCCCACCCTAGGGCGGCGGACATCTTATGAGGATTTCCACCCCGAAAAAAAAAAAAAAAAGGTAAACAACTGTCGTTATCTTGGGCTTGCGATAACTCGTCGTAGTTGATAGATGATGGCGTGTCGATTGTCTCGACGCGCGATAGTGCATCTGCCACAATATTTTGTGCCCCGCTCACATGTCGGATGTCAGTAGTAAACTCGCTAAAGAAGAGCAATTGGCGGATTCGCCGTGGTGTGTCGTTATCAGACGGGGGCTTACGAATAGCGTAAGTCAGCGGTTTGTGATCGGTATAAATGATGAGCCTTCAAACATTTTTCGAAAGTGTTTTACTGCCATAAATATCGAAAGCAGCTCCCTATCATTTGTACTAAATCTCTTTTGTGTTTCAGAGAATTTTTCTGAAAAATATCCGAGTGGCACCCATTGTTCATTGTTACGCAATTGTTGGAGGGATGCCCCAGCGCAGGTGGCGCTGGCTCTGCTTGCACAACTCAAAGGCTTTTGTTGACTGATTGTCCCACTTTACTTCCGTTTTGTCTCGTTTTTTTGAGTTATGAAGAAAGGCGTAGAGTGGCGCCTGTATCTGAGCTGCATTCGGGACGCTATCGCGGTAGAAATTTATCATCCCCATAAATCTTCGTAAGTCCTGAATGGTTTTCGGCTTAGGGTATTCTATTATTGCATTGACCTTGTCCTGCAGTGGCTTGATTCCCTTGCTTGATACTTCGTAACCTAGGAACTTGACTGTTTCGCCGCCGAAGACACACTTAGATGGGTTGATAGTGACACCATACGTGTCTAATCGGCGTAAAACTTCCTGCAGATCTCCGATATGGCTTGCTTCACTTTCAGATGCAACGATGACATCGTCGATGAATGGGAACGCGTAGTCTATCCCGTTCAGTACTTCGTGTATGAATCGTTGAAATGTCTGTCCAGCATTCTTGAGACCTGGGCACATTCGTGGAAATTCGAATAAACCGAATGGTGTTGTGATCGCTGTCTTCTCGATATCGGGTTCGAAGATCGGCAATTGTGAATAGGCTCGGTTTAAATCGAGAGTGGAGAAGATTTTCTTGCCGTGAAGCAGGTATGTAAAATCTTTGAGGCGTGGGACTGGGTAGCGATCGGGTTTAGTGACGTCATTGAGCCTCCTGTAGTCGCCGCAGATTCGTAAGTCGCCGTTTTTCTTAGGGACGACATGTAGCGGACTGGACCAAGGGCTTTTGCTTGGTCGGCAAATTCCTTGCTGCATCATGAGTTCGAATTCTTTCTTCACGGGCAGGTAGCGATGTGGAGGAAGAGGTCTGCACTTGCTGTACACTGGTGGGCCAGTAGTTTCGATGTGGTGTTCTACCCTGTGTTTGGGAGTATCCTTCGTGCATGACGGTCGCAGGATGTCAGGAAACTTACTGAGGAGCTGGTGATACGGCTGTTCCATGTCGATACTTCGAACTGTGGGTTCGGCGGACTGAATGACAGATGCTCTGACGGTCATATTAGTAACTTTGTCGACGAGACGTCGGCCGGCTATGTCGACAAGAAGTTGATGACGTTTCAGGAAGTCTGCACCGATGATTGGTTTGCTGACTGCAGCGACGATGAATTTCCAGGTGTACGGCCGTCGTAGGTTGAGATCCAGTTGTAAGGGTTTTCTCTCCGTACGTTGGGATAATCGTGTTGTTTGCCGCGTACAAACAGAAATCGGTTTGTTTTGCTTTCCCGCCTTTGGTTCTCGGTATCACGGAAACGTTTGCGCCGGTATCAATAAGAAATGACAGACGCGAATTCTTATCAGTTATGAATAGGCGGTGAGAAGTGTTGTGCGCGTCAGTTGCCGCCTCAACCGACGCAGGCGTTAGTTTTCCGACTGGACACTGTTGCTGTCGAAATTGGATGCGTACACTTTCGCGCTTCTTTACCGAACTTGCGATGATAATAACACTTAAGTGATTGTTCTGAATACTTGCGATTGCTATTATCCCGGCTTGCTGAGCGCGATCTTGAACGCCGTCTGTCGTATGGTCTGTGTGATCTTGGTCTGTGTTCCTGCTTGTTCTTGAGTTCAGCTAGCTCCAGAGATAACTGCCTTATTTGTTCGTGTAGGGCAGTCATACCGCTCGTGTGTGTAATCTGCGCGACCTGGTTAGGTAGCGCGATAGTGTCCATGACAGTGTCTGCCATTTGCGACAACTTTTGTAAGTCAGTTATGTCGCTCACGGTGAGAACAGCGCGTACGGAGGTGGAAGTAACTTGGTCCACATGATGCGCAGTGTGCTGTCGGGTATCTTCTGTCCGGCTAGTTCCCGCATTTTACGTAACAGCTGTGAGGGTTTCTGATCTTCGTGTTCCATCTCATCCATCAGCTTTTGCAGCATCCGGCTCTCGGACTCCTCGTAGACGCTGATGAGTCTGGCCTTCAGGGTTTCATACTTGTTTTCAGTGGGCGGTTTAGCGATAATATCACTTACTTGTTGAAGTGCGTCCAGTCCTAGTCGTGCGATAGCTGCTTGATAGCGCGCGTCATCACCTGACTTCTGTGGCGCCATTACTGCTTCGAAGTGCGTGAACCATAGCCTGGGATACGCTGGCCAAAAGTCAGACAGCCGTGCTTGTAGTGTGAGCGTGTCGACTCGCCCTTCTGCCTGTGGTGCGTTGCTGGTCGCCATTATGAAGAAACGCTGCTGTTGTAACGCTACAATACCGCGAATATAGCCTCTTGAAATCCTAGTGGAGAAGCCCGCTTGTGGGAAGCCACTAGAATGTGCTAATCACGAATATCGTCACGTCGGTCTTGAAGTCACGTCGGTCTTGTAGTCACGTCGGTCTTGTAATCGCGTCGGTTCGTATTACGACGGTTAGACTCGGTTTTAATCGGTTTTAATAGTCGGGGTCACCACTTTGTCGCGTAGGGCGTGTTATGTAATTAAAACGCGATTAGATTGAACGTTGTATATTGCACGTAAGTCTAGAGTACAATGTATGCTATAAGTTACCTAATTACAAGAGGAGAGACGCGACTATGTACAATGTAAAATGTCTGATAAATGAATATACGATAATATGATATATGATAATGTGATGTCTTACGAGCTATGCACAAGCTTAAATACAAGACAATAATACAGCTATCTCTAAACCGGAGTGGGGCTGACTGATCGGGCGTTCTTGATGCTGATTTGTTGATCATGGGAGAACGTGCCGTCTGATTGGCCGGTGGACCGGGCCCGCGCCTTCGGTCCACGTGCAAGGCGGTTCGATATGGTCAGCGCGCTTTCTCCGGCGGCGCACAATGGGTTAACAGAATCGCGTCGTCCGCGGAACTTTCTCCAACGAACAATGGGTTAACCAACAGATGTGCGACACCCTCGCTGAGGCTGTCAGGACCCACGCTCTTTGTCTTACATACGCGCTTTGTCTTCCAAGATCCTTGTTTGACACTGGTGTGATTTATTGTGCACCCTTTCGCGGAAAGTCATCAATCGTAGGGACGTCAATAGTTGGGCAATCCTTTGTGTTA
Organism: Sesamia nonagrioides; assembly: GCA_017933935.1. NCBI lineage: Eukaryota > Metazoa > Arthropoda > Insecta > Lepidoptera > Noctuidae > Sesamia > Sesamia nonagrioides. Next base: position 4,872,406 of record JADWQK010001130.1, read on the forward strand.
TTGTTGTATTGTAGCGACTGCGCTACACTTTCATACTATGTGACATGAGCTTTATCCCTCGATAGTTGTTACAGTCCTGTACATCACCTTTATTCTTAAAGATGGGCACTAGTGAACTATTGCACCATTCTTGTGAGATCCCTCCTTCATGCAACAACTTATTAAAGAATAAAGTCAGCCACATACATCCATCTCCTTTTAAACACTTCCATACTTCTACTGGTATATCATCTGGGCCCATAGCTTTTCCATTTTTCATACCTTGAACTGCTATTCTTACTTCATCCATGCTAATTTCTCTTACCAAACCCATATTCTCTTGTACCTCTTTGAGCACGCCGCTCCATTTATTCTCTTCGTTCATTAGTTTTTCAAAATAAACCTTCCATCGCTCTTTTATATCGTCATCCTTGGACAGAACCTTACCAGCATCGTCTTTCATACATTTCATATTACTTATATCTCTCGTTCTCCTTTCTCTTGCTTTTGTAATCCGGTAGAGCTCCTTCTGGCCTCTAGGGCTGTCCAGTGAGTCATACAACTTCTCCTGCGCCTTAGCCCTCGAAACTGCTACCGCCTTTTTTGCCTTTCTCTTCCATTCATTATAAATCTTCTTCTTGTCTTCTTTTAAACTATCATTCTGGTTTTCTACACCATTTTCTTTTCTTTGAGTATCTTTTGCACATCTTCATTCCACCACCATGTATCCTTTTCTACCACACCTTTCCCTTTGGATTCTCCAAACACATCTTTAGCTACTCTCCTTAGACTACCAAAGAAAATTGTTTTGAACGAGATCTAGTAAGTAGTTTTTTTTTTAATACCTCGTAAATCGTAAACCGCTTATTACCGCGTAATCTTTCATACAAAAAACTTAATCCTTTAATTTCATAAATCAATGGTGGTACCCTTTGTGCGTGAGTCCGACATGCACTTGGCCGGTTTTTGGTAATACATTTTGCCAGAGTCTACTGCGTGTGTACTTAAAAGTTAGAAATAAGTCCTCGTTTATACTTTGTTTAATAATTACGGTAGTTCATACATGGGGGGCAGTTGAGTACGCCCATGAATAGGGTTCTTTTTCACAACGGTTTTAACACGCCTCTCATTCATAAGAAATAAGATTTTCTCAACTTATTTTTCATTTCTCTCAAATCAACTTTCAGTTTCACTTAAAAACAATTTGGTCGTTATCGTTGGCCACTTGACAATTTAATTTTAGCATTAACTTCGTACAACGAAGGAAACGTGCTGATTAGTCAGAGGAATCTCAACTAATTCTTGTAACTTCCAGGTTTTAACAACCGTAAAAATGCAGAACGACTATTTAAGTGACGACGAGGATGCAGATATAACTTTCTACGACAGTTCTTCGGAACCAGATGACCAGAGTTCCAAAAGTAGTTCGTCGAATTCAGTGGTGATGCTTGAACAACCCTCAACATCTAACGCTGGGAGTCGTCCGGCTGAAGACAACGGATCAATTCAACCGGGATGTTCTTCACACGAGGTGAATTGTATCGACGACGGTCACGAGGCGGACGATGATGATACTTCTGACGAACCCAGAGAACTTACAGTAACCATCAGAAATGAAGAAACTAACCAAGAATACGCTACAGCCACGCTCATTGTAAAACGAAACGACCCTATAGAAACGTTCCTGCCTTTCGTGGGATCATTACTTCGAAGCATGCAAAGTGAACAACTGAAGTACAAACTCATGGAAGAAATTTCGGTGCTTCTCATTAATGCCAAAACTGACGAAATAGGGCCAATTCGCCAACCTCGATTACAGTAAATAAATAAATAAAATAAAAAATCTTTTATTTCGAGCATAAAATAAGATTAACATAATAACACTTATAAATTGATTTAAATCATCTCCTGCCAGCGAAGCATGGAGAGAAGTGTCGCAAAATCAGGAAATGCCAGGGCCTGTAGCCAAAGTAACATCGCTACCTAGCGAAGCGAAATCGAATACTAAACCAACCAATGGCGGGAACGATTGACCACGTGATTTATGGCGTCGCGTGGTCAATCGTTCCCGCCATTGGTTGGTTTGGATTCGATTTCGCTTCGATAGGAAGCGATGTTACTTTGGCTAGGGCCCCTGATTACAGTAAATGCTGTTTTTATTTATATTTATTTATCATTCACTTGCGTAGTCCTTTACGAAGAGCAGCCTCTAGTCTCAGTAGTACGGTTGTTTTGTCCCCCCGAACAGGGATGTTTCCTGGGTAAAAAAAATATGATTCTATTTAGTTCGTCATTCAGATTATAGAAAAATATGGGATACGTATATTTTGTTTTATCAAATCAATAAAAATTGACAAATATAAAAGGCATCAAAGATCAGGAGTGGTGGCTGGTGACGTCACTGGTCGCTAAAAGTGTAGTATGCAGTGACGTCACACGAGTTTTCAACGCGCTGTGTTATATTTTTTGTTTATATGAAAAAAGAAAAAATACGTGTCTAGTATTTTTTGGAAATCTTGACTGATGGACTAATTAATTTTTTTTTAGTCAAATACCCTATTACTGATACCAAAAAAAAAAATCTCATTAGTAGGTACGTATGTAGTTGGTTAGTGGTGGCCGGAAAAATTTTTACTCTTAACCGGACTACTGGCACTTTTAAGTTACATAAGTTCGGTTTGACGTCATAACCGTCGTAATGAGACATTTTTCGGTGTCAGTAGTTCAAGGCCGGAAAAACAACCGTACTACTGAGACTAGAGGAAGAGCAGTATGATGTCCACCCCGTCTAACAGTTTGCTAATTAGAGAGTAAATGTAGCGTTATTTTCGAATCCAGAGATAATATACAAAGTGGTGGTGACAATACGACAATAAATTGAACATCGTGTACCTCAACACATTCTCAGTCTAACCATGAAAAAAAAAAACTTAAATATATCCATTAGTTTAGTCACAGGAAATTATTCTTCATTTTTCGCATGATGTACAGACGACAGCATATCAAGCTACTACAGTCTGTCAGATTTCCATATTAGATTTTCAACTTTATCTCTAAAGCATTAAGGTTCAAGGTTGATTGGGAATATCTGACAATTTTGGGGTAGCTTGACCTGCTGTGGTCCGTACATGTTGATAAGGAAGCGCTTACAGGTTGATGACTGCCGCATCCAGCTGTACTAAACTTTAATTATAATGGCGCGAAAAAAGGAAGTCGAATACAGGACCGCGCTGTCGCCGATCGGAGGTCAGTGAACCAATATTAGTTTGAAATTTTATTTTGGATGCTAAATTTCTAAGGATTGTTCCTATGAACCAGCATTGTCGGTGTTTTCATTTATTGTCGTATTATCAGCACCACTCTGTATACAGTGGCATGCCTTTAGTAGGGGTATGTCCAGTAGTGGGTTGAAGGAATTGCAGGCAGTAAGGCCGCTGCCTCGACTTTTGCAGGCAGCGGGGCGGCGGCGAGTGAGCGGCAGGATCTTATGCGTAAAATCAAACGGACCGGTTCTCGAAAACAGCGGCGCGGCAGCGAGGCGGTGTACTTCTCGCGCTCGAACCTTGCGGGCAGCGAGCGGTGATCGAGCGTTAGGAATAAAATAATTTAAATCAAAAAGATGTTGCCGCCATTGTTCAGACATTTCTTTCGCGAATAAAAACAAATATCTCGTCGACACAATCGTGAAAACAACACTACGCGGCTATAGTGACGCGCGATCTACCCGCTAGTTTCCAAAACGGGTCTTCGATGCCCGCTCGGCACCCGCGCCGCCGCCCGCAAGATTCGAGGCAGCGGACTAAGAGCGAGGCCCCATTAGTGCGGTGCGTCCTCGCTGTTTCGTTTTCCATATATTTTTAACATGCCCCATTAGACCGTTGCGTCGTCGCACGCAACATTTTAACGAATCGACGGATAAGAGACGAAGCGGGAGGGAGGGTGATGCGCTGCGTTGTCGGAGCTCCGCTGCGACGACGTACAGCGGTCCACTTCTAGAGGAGAACAACGAAAGACGAGCGTAACATTTTTTATCTTAAGATGAATAGGCATAGGATGAGTAGGTATATATTGCAAAGGTTGAACTGAGACGCAGCTGTGACGGCAAGTCATTAGTGTCTTGAATGAATCTTTGTGCGCTATAGTCGCACGCGTTTTGTGGAAATTACACACCGTACATTTTGTGAGTAGCCCCGACTCCCTTGTTCACAAACTAAATTAAATTTAAGTACAGTGCATCTTTTTCTTTTTTTTCCTTCTTTGGCAACTGAGCCGGTTTCGACTATTCTGCCAGTGTCTCGTGGTAACGGCAGCAAATAAGGGCAGGCCGTCGAACTTTTCGCTTCGTGCTTTTTCTTTCTATTTCATTAAGTAAAGGGCAGAAGATAAAATGTCAGTTTAGACCTGTCAAATTAGTGCGCTTCTGACGTAAACTGGCGTATTTTTAGTCGCCATGTTTATAATCGCGTCTAGAAACTGTCTATGGAGTATCTTAATTTGACAGGATTAAACTAAAATGTTATCTTCTATCCTTTTCTTAACGAAATGGAAAGAAAAAGATACACATAACTTAAAATTAGTTTAGGGCGTGAACAAGAGAATCGGCGCCATTGTCTACTACGTGGTTTGTTTAATAGTTAGAGATAAGTCCTCGATTATACTTTGTTTAGTAATTAGGGAAGTTCAAACATGTTCTGAGAGAGGAGGACAGCCCCGTGTACGCCCATGATTACTCGTTATGTATAGCTCCGACAAATCATTACAACACACAGGGCACACACTATACAGGAAAATAAAAATAAAACAACTTGTTTGTCGGCAACCATTTATTTCACAAGTCGCCCCTGCTTACCAGCAAAGTTGTCTTTACCCTAACCTAACCTAAATATAGAATAGATCCTGCATCTTCACCCACCATCAACAAACACGTTTAGAAACAACTCAATGTTATCTGCACGACATTTATATATTTTCTGAACGTAAGGTAGGCGAGTCGTCTTTCAGCTGAAATCCAGGTTTAAAACCATTGACATTATCAATATCAAGAATTATCTAGCAAGAAGCTAGCGTAATTTCTGCTAGAAAATGTACGTTTTTTTAGGAGCGAAATGATTATTTTTTTATGAATTGCACAGTCCAACTCGGAAATAAAGATTACATAACATACATACATAATCAGCCTATAATGTTCACACTGTAGGGACACAGGCCTCCTCTCGGTGAGAGGGAGTAGGCCGTAATCTACCACGCTGGCCCAGAAGTTGCCTTCGAAGTTTTTGGCTCTAGGACATGCCGGTTTACTTCACTGTTTTGAGACCGTGTCTCGGCAAACGTAGCGTAGGACGAACTGGGCGAGATGGCGTGACTACATCAAAAAGGTGACTGGTAGTGGCTGGCGGAGAACTGCTCAGGATCGAGCTTGTTGGCGTGCCATGGAGGAGGCCTATGTCCAGCAGTGGACGAGTAGAGGCTGATGATGATGATGAAAGAACCTGATGGGGTTCTAACCTACGACCTACAACTGTTAGGTTGCGGCTGATACCACTAGACCACCGCTGCTCACACCGAATAAAGATTTATTATTTATAGGCAAGACACCGTGACGCACAAATTTCAAACTGAAACAGCAACGTTTTTCTGTTCGATGTGGAGGCATGAGGAGCAGGGAGTAAAGTTCACTCATCCTTCATAGAAAAGGGAAGAGATCCTCCGACCAGACGGGTGTTATGTCTGGCGGACACTTGCCCAATGCTTTTTAAATTGGGAAGTTGTATGTGTGCTAGTTGCACGGTAAACTCTGATTGCGAGATGTAGAATTCGTGTGACGTCAGCATGACGCGTTGTTTTATTTGTTGCGTTTGTAGGTACCGCTACAGTAGATATGAACAATAGTACCACTTCCCTCGATGATGCCTTTCACAAACAGATTTTTGAATACTAACTGCTAATATTCTATGGTCGAGTTGAATTTTTCCATTAGGAATTTCTTGAAAGCACGTTATGCATTAGATTGTCTGTGTTATCTCTCTCAGATTGTGTCGGAATTCCGTCTCATCGGACTTGGAGTGGGGGGAGAGGGATGGTAGTATTGTATAAAGTCAAGGGTTTTCTTTTTTTAAGTGTACCGACAGCTTTGCTGCTGGGGAGTTTTTTCCGCCACTTCTTCCCAGCGAAAGCACTAGGAATTGGCGGTGGGTGGGCGTTTTGGGGGTCTGTCTTATGTAATATTGACGTTCAAAAAGTGTTGATTCTCAGCCTAAATTCAATAAATGAATTTTGATTTTAATGGACTGCACCCGTGTACGCTCACACATTTGTGAAAAGACACGGCATATTTCTCACTCCGAAGGCTAGGCAACGTTGAGGCAATCAGGAGAACTGTACGCTTGTATTCTTTGTAGCAATAGATTACCTACACCCATAGCTTAAAATCCAAAATCAAATAAACAATCTCGCGTTTCCTATATATCTATAACGACAGTAGCAGATAACATTAAGTTGGTCCACAACATTTTGCAAGCAAGTCATTTACATTTTATACATCAACTCAAAAACTCGCAAAAAAATACAAACTAGAATACAAGAAGCATCAGAGATTATTAACAAGACACGTTTATGTCTGAATTATATTAAAAAGCTATGCTTTAACAGAAGTCATGGTCATAATGATAAGTTTTAAATTTCGGGCTTCGAAGCTAATACCTATTTGAAAAAAAAAAAAAAAGATGGCATAGGGTCTAGAATTTTATAGCATTACCAAGCCAACAACGTCCCAACTTCTGTGGCACAGAAATGGGGAAGCGTTCTCTTTTTAATCCAGCACGAGGGCATAGAGCCGGTTCTCATGAAGTTATCCAAGAAAAAACAATTAACGCCAGTTATAATAATAAAAAGCTACAGATGATTTATTTACAGTTAATAACAAAATTATTTAATTAAGTTTTCACAAACAATATCACCATCAACCTTTTATCGTCCCACTGCTGGGCACAGGTCTCCTCTCATACAGAGAATGATTGAGCGTAATCACCACGCTTGCTCAATGCGGGTTGGCGATTTCAGACAAGTCCAGGTTTCCTCAAGATGTGTTTCCTTCACCTTCAGTCATTGGTGTCCAAGATATACTTAGAAAGAACATAGTACTTAGAAAAGTTACGTTAGTACTTGCCTGGCCTGGAATTGAACCCGCACACTCATACTTGAGAGGCTGGTGTGTCAAAATACTAGGCCACCACGACATTATGACACAAACGATATGGTTAAGGTAAAATTTAAACTACCCACATTTTATCTAACTGAATGCTTCGAAGCCAAAAATTTATTATTTATAAAACGTCACTAAACTTATATACAAGACTTGAAATAAAAACATTAAGAAACACCTCAGCTCCTGAAGGTCAATTCAATTTTATTTGTTATTCAAATCTAATTTTGGTTAACGAATTACAATTCCTAACATGAAGCTTGACAACAGATTTAATGACAGGTTTTCAGACCCTGCCCCTTAATTGCGTAACGATACTATTACTCCCAATTGGAATCATTTTGAAGCATATTGCTAGTACATTACTGCATATGTTCAAAACATGTATGCGCTCAACAACGTAAATAACGCGATGAATGCTGTCAAAATGAAACCCATTGCTATTGGTGTTGTAGTGTGTTACGTAATCACCCTGAAAATTAACAATAATTTAATTGTGAGATCGTTAAATTTTGGTTCTTCCTGACATAATGATAAAAATCAAATAATAAAATTATTATGAATCCCGCAAATAATAGAGAAATCGTTTTTAGTTTTTCATAGCCCACACAATCTCTCGATATACGAACAATCTGCTGCAGCGCCTCGCTCGAACCAAAATTAATAATTAGAGATCGGAAATTACGGCGCTTATATACCAAAACTTGAACAAAATGCCGACGAAAGAATAATGTGGACACGCCTTTTAACAATTGAGTAAAATATTTAAGTTTTTGTATATTTATATACTTTAGTACATAATTTTTTCCTTCAAGAATGAAGAATACCTTGTCATACGCCATCTGGTGGTATTTATAGAAATACTAGCTTTCCTCCCGCGGCTTCGCCCGCGAGGAGTTCGGTTATATCACGCTTTTTAGATTTCCCTCGGGAATATCAATTTTTTCCGGGATAAAAAGTAGTTGTGTTCCTATGTTCTTTCTCAGGGTCTAAAGATTGTCTGTGCCAAATTTCATCAAATCGGTTGAGAGGTTTAAGCGGGAAAGCGTAACAGACAGACAGAGTTACTCTCGCATTTATAATATTAGTTTGGATTTATCAACAAAACCTATAGTGAAAATAAAAAAACGAAAATAAACGATTATTATTATTAACTACGTGTACCGAAAGGCATATCTATGTTTTTCTTTCGTCAAATCAGTTTAAGTATTTATTTAAGCGCCGGAATATGCGACCTTAATCTACTTCAACATATACACTCTATAAGAGTCTTAATAAAATGCTCTAATTATATATCTTTACTCATTATTGCAAAGAGATTTATTAACACTTATAAAGCCTTTATAGATGTTACATTTTGTTTAAAACCTACGATAGTTAACCTGCGGTCCTCTGAAAGCTTGGGCAAGTCATCAACAATTTGATAACATAATTAACAGATCTACCCATCATGTAAGATTACATGAGATTGAACACACTTTCAGAATCCGAAGGTAATGTATTAAAATACATTATTTTTTTTTACTATACATTAAAATACACACAAAATTTTCATGTACAAATGACAGCACATCAAGCTACGACAATCTGTCAGATTTCTTTATTAGATTGTCATCTTTATCACTAATGCATTAAGGTTCAATGTTGATTAGGAATATCTGACAGTTTGGGGTAGTTTGACCTGCTGTCGTCCGTACGTTCGTTCGAGAGACCGAGGCGACCCCTACCGTCACTCACAAGCACTTGTACTTCATAATACAAGATTTAAAAAAATATATATTCAAACATTGCCACATAATTTTACTACTAAATAATATGTGTAAAGAAAACTTACGTTTATATCTGAACCAAACACAGCAGCAACTTTAATATTTCACTAAAATTATTATAAAAATGCGCCATTCTGGTCGAAAATAGAATAGCGTTAAATGTTGCTCGATAGCCATATTGGTTGCGTCTGGTTCAGTTAAAAACATGCCTTAACAGTTCGTAAATATACGAAATCGCTGTTCAAGTTGACTACACGACAAGGTGCGACTTCTACTGTCTCCAAACAGCATACATATAACGATTACTTGCACATCTAAAGCGCCAACTCTCTAGTAAGAACCCGACCGACTTAATAATCTTGACGCCAACATTTTCTTTTAAACATGTACTCTTAATAATATCCTTAAAAGTGATTCAGTCTTTTATTCTTACCTTTTTAAAAAATTAAGATGTTTTTTTTTAAATAAGAAAAACAGAATATTATAGAATCACTTGCGTTATTAGAAATCACTTGGTAGATTTCACTCAAGGGCTACACACAGCTGCTAATAGGGATGTATCCAAGGTATGAAAATCAAAAAAATAATTAGTCCATTTTATAAATAATAAAAAAGAAATAAGACCCGTATTTTTTATTTTGTCGAGATCACTAAAAACTACTGAGATATAGTGTACTAAAGTTACGTAGTGGGGGCTAATTACGTCACGCCGTGGTATATTTTGTACCACGGCGTGACATCATGCGACATTTCAAATCAATATATCTTTCTAAGTATTTGAATGAAAGAAAAAATAAAAAAATACGTGTTCAATATTTTTTATAAACATATCTGATGGGCATTAAATGATTTTTCAGGATACCACCCAATTATATAGTCAAAACTACCATAATTTAAAACAACAGCCAACCAAATGCATCGAATTGATACTTTAGATAAGCAAGTAATCTAAACTAAAATAATTAAAAAACAATACACACGGAACCTAAACATGCCTGTTAGTATGATCGCATACAAATCAATTATAGGCACTGATAAAATTAATTTATCTTATAAAATATTTACAAGTCCTATTATTAAAACATTTTATATATTTAATATTTCTATGTTCGTAATAAAACTAATAACTTTCAATCATAATATTAATATATTCTAGTACTCCATTTACAGTTGTGAGCCCGCAGTCGATTGGTGTTTGTGGAAGAAATGGGTAAATTACAAATGTATATTTATGTCCGAAAAGTATAAGTGCAAACATGTTTATTGCGACATAAGACACGTTTGAATTTTCATTGCTATGTTCAGAACATGTGGTCATGTTCAGCTGGATCCAGTAAGACTGGGAGCCGACTCCAACAGGCTGGAAAAAAGGCCAACGTTCTGAGGATGTAGCAAAAAAAAAAATTGAACATGAATCTAAAATCAAGCTTAAAAGATTTAACATTCATAGTAATATCAATGTCAAGATACATTCGGTATTCAGCTGTATCAGGTTAGACTGGGTTCCGACTTTAATATAGTTGGGAAGAGGCTAGAGAGACAATTAATTTCAAAATCAATATACTGGTTAAAATTTATGTTATCTTATTTCCATATTATATTTAGCTAAGCAAGGGGCGAGTCACCATAATGTTTATTTATCTCCCAGCCGCAGTATCTGACACTTTATTGACAGATACCTACAGAAACTTGGCTTTATACAACGCTATTTTTTGGGTTGTTTGGTTAGGGTAAGCAACTGAATCGATTCCAATCATTTTTACACCATGTTATATATTTTCCCAAATACATTTAGAAATTGTTGCAGTGTGGTTACCGAGCGCACAACACAGCTGGCGGGCGAACAGTGCGTTGACCATATTTTTGTTGACAACCAGACAACGATGACTAGCTCATAACTTTGTGGTTTTTCGTGATATCTTTGTGAAATTTTGTACATAGACTCTTTACTTAAAAATACTGGACACGCGTTTCGCGTTTCGCATATACAAAAAACAACGTTGTATAAAGGGCGGAAACAGGGACAGGCTAAATGATCATCTCGTTAAATGTCTCATTAATAATGGCGTGTGTGTTCGATCATTCGATTCCCTCCGTTGTTGGGCTGAATGGTACAGATCTGGGCGTCAATTTCGGGAGAGGACGCCATGATTTGAGTTGGGTCATTTCTAATGCAATATTTAACATTGAAGCAGCGAGATGAACGAGATTAACCGAGACATAGCCAGAAGAATTGCAACACATAAGTGGCAGTGGGCCGAGCACATTGCTCGGAAAACTGATGCCCGATGGGGCCAACGGGTTCTCGAGTGGCGACCACGCACCGGAAGACGCAGTGTGGGTAGGGCCCCGACAAGGTAGACCGACGACCTGGTGAAGGTCGCGGGAAACCGCTCAATGCGGATGGCGCACGACCGGTCGTGGTGGAGATGTTTGAAGGATGCCTATGTCCGGCAGTGGACGTCTTTCGGCTGAAAAGATGATGATGATAAAGCAGACATCAGGGTAGCGAGATTGCATTTCCTTACGTATTTTACAACGTTAAATCATATTTTAGCAACATACAATCAGTACCCTAAGAACGTAACATACTATCAATTTGAATCAGATTGCTAATCCATTGCTCGTCTGCTCAACAACGTAAATAACGCAATGAATGTTGCTGAATTGTCAAAATAAAATCCATGGCTACTGATAGTGCTTTACGCAATTACCTAGCAGAATATGGCTTGGGGATTTCTTGTGGAAGTTTTGACGAGAAAGCTAAGATGAGTGCCATGCTCATTTTTCATTGGACTTTTAAATCATTTATAGTGTCGTTTACTAAACAAAAGCGCGTGATTTATGTAGTAAAAAGTGCATTCAATGGATAAGTCATATAGAACATTGAAATATCGCAGCATAGTGGCCACATCATGACTTTGCATAAATCTCCCTCGTAGACGGCTAACGTGGCCGTTTTTTCAACTCTTATTGGCGATATCCGCTATTATTGTGAAATAATATTTTTGTGTGGTAGCCACACTGTTGCCTCGGTTAAGGTATTAAAATAAAAAATACTTAAACCATCCTTATTGTATGAAAATCTGAAGAAAGTTTTAATTTCAGCACCATATTTGTTTACAGAACAAGACATACAAGGATGAACAGATTATACTCATCAACTCCATTTGGAATAAACTTAAACTTATTAACCAATCCATTTTTAGTCTGCTCAACCGATTTTGACTTTTATTACGTTGGTGGTACGACAAACTGCAGCTGCAGTAAATAGTTGGTATTGTAATCACATTTTTTGCTTTTAATGCCATTCCTATGCCAACAGAATAGAAGTCAAAATCGGTTAAACACACTGTAAAAATGATGGTTTAAATGTCAAATCTTATTTCCAATGGGGTATAGCTACAGACACTGAAGTACTGAGCCGACGTGTTAATGAAAAAAGATCATCTACTTGATTGTGTTGGAACAAAAATATGATCAAAGCTCCGATCGAGCAGGCGAGCGCGGGGCGTTGACCTCTGGCGTCAGCTGTGGCGCGCCCGCAAGTACAATAATCTACCGTAACCACTTTGCAACAATTTCTAAATGTATTTGGTAAAAAATATAACATGATGTAAAAATGATTGGAATCGATTCAGTTGCTTATTCTGAACAAACTGTATTCAGGTTTAGCATTAACAAAAAATAACGTTGTACAATACACTAAGTATTTGATGGCAGATAGGTTAGACTTGCAGTTTTCAAGCGATTCAATGATTTTAATGTGGAAGAAGCAGGTTGAAGCAAAACTGTGTTGTGCTTTGTATTATTTTATTATCTTTTCATATCTAGTAACATAAGTTTTTTTTAACATTATGGGCCCTGGCCGTCACATAATAAAACATTTTTATCATTTACATTTAAGAGATTGAACATGTCCAGTGATCAACCCCTGCTCCACATAATTATTAATATTTATGTACATAATACAATATACTCCGCATCTAATATCTAATTTGTCCAATCTAGTAGTCGACGTTGTCTTTAAGGCATTTCTTACATTGGCTATTACAACACTATTCAGCAAAATATTGTTATTATTTATATAATTATAAGGTTCATTATTGCTTGCATTAAAACTTAGAACAAGTAGATACGGCGCCGATTCTGTTGTTCACAAATTAAATTAAATTTAATTATGCATCTTTTTCCTCTATTTCATTAAGAAAAGGACGGAAGATAAATGTCAGTTTAGATACAAATTAGACAGATACCTCCTCGTGTCAGGGTTGCGGGTTGTTAAACAAGAAACCGTGGCCCTGGCCATCGCACAGGCAAATGAAGAAACACGGGTGGGTTTTTAGTCAGTAAAAGTCTGACGCCCTTCCGCTTCTGCCCAGAGCGGGAGAAGTCATTTGATTTCCCATTCCAAAAAAAAAAAGACCTGTCAAATAGTGCACTCCTGACTTAAACTGACGTATTTTTGTCGCCATGTTTATAATCTATGTCGAAACCATTCAGGAATACCTTAATTTGACAGGATTAAACTAAAATGTTACCTTCTATCCTTTTCTTAACGAGATGAAAAGAAAAAGATGCACATAACTTAAAATTAGTTTAGTTTGTGAACAACAGAATCGGCGCCATTATATTATCTGTGGCTACATGATATAATAAAGGTAGGGTTTCACTAGCGACAATGGTTAGGATTTTAACTACTTATCATAACTGACCTTTTTGGTGTTGTATAGAATATTTTAATCATGAATTGTGTAAGAATTTAACCCTGTTTCATGTAAGATATTATAAGCCGTCTGTTTTCACTTTGCAGGGTTAAGACTGCGCCGATCTTATAATCGGCGAAACTAGTGTTTCCATGAGATTTTGAACACTCTTATATTAAAACAAAATAAAACAAATCAGCTTGCAAACATTTTAGTAGTTCTTAGAAAGAAGAAAGAAGCATCGATTGACGCATGCCTCTTGCATTTTGTTTATACACGTTTGGTTTAGGTAGTTAACTGAAAGTAACAAAAAAAAAAGCAATGTGCCCATGCTCTGTTACATTTGTACTTTTCAATTCAGCAATGTGACGTTTGGAATATATATTAATAAATGGAACAGCCATTATTAATTCTACATGAAACAGTGTTTTGGTGAACTAAATGCTTGCTCCAAGTAATTCTTTCAATATTTCAACAATCAATTCCGTGCTTTATTTGCTTTTCAAAGCTAGTTTTGACCTAATATACTATTTATAATTTTTCCTTGTGAACTAATTCTCTCTATGTTATATACACTATAATATTTTGCGGTAAAATTATGTATATATAATAATATATATATCTAAAAAATCTACTGATGTAAATACGGACATGTATATAATATGTTTACATTGGCAGTTAGAAGCGCTAACGCTAGCTGTATGATAGTGAAACTACATGTTTATCACGACGTTTTCTGTTATAAAATGATACAATGCTTGTTTTCTTCGTACAATACCTGCGACGGGTCTCGTTACTATTGGAAGTCTGCGAGCGACTGGCGCCATGTGGCGTGAAAGGGGATGCGGAGTAGTTTGAGCTTGGTGTGCGGCAGTTGTTGCGAGAGCAGGCGCTGCAGCGTGGGCAGCGGCAGGATCTCCACCTGCGGGGGGCCCGCGGGTCCCGCGGGGCCGGCTGGCAGGCGACAGCCCGGCACCGGCTTCAGCACCGGGATGCACTCGCCCACGTCGCGCCGTTTGGGCTCGCCCGCCTGCTCGCACTGGTCGATGAACAGCTCCGTGACGCGCAGCAGCTCGATGGTGACGCCCCACATGAGGTGCGTGAGCGTGTCCTTGAGGCGCAGCACGCCGGACAGCACCTGCTTGTTGGTGGTGGCGGACTGCGACACGTAGGTGGGGATGATGAGCAGGCGCCGCACGTTGGTGCAGGCCGCCAGCGCGTCGTCGAAGCCCAGCTTGACGTCGATGTTGACGAGCTCCAGGCGCGTCAGCAGCGGCAGCGTGCTGAGCGCGCGCAGGATGTCGGGCGCGGCGCAGTGCGGCGTGCCGCGCTCCAGCCGCAGGCGCCGCAGCCGCACCAGGCGCGCCAGCACGCCCGCGAACTCCGCGCGGAACGTGCACTCGCCCAGTTCCAGGGACTCCAGCTCGGGTAGCGACCCGATCACGTCACACGCACACCAACCTAATTCCTAATAAAAAACATAATGTTAGGTAAGTATATAGCCTTGGAAAATAAATATTCTATCTAAAAATGAAAAATATCTTTGATTTAAACCCACACATGCACTTACATATATTATGTTAGTATGGTATGCTTAGGAAGTATCAGATAGTACTTTTTTTTTGGGAATACTAATCTTCAAATGACCTCTCCCGCTCTGGGCGGAGCGGAAGGGTAATCAGACTTTTACCGACTAAAAACCAACCCATGGTTCTTCACTTACCTGGGCGCCAGGCCTATGTTTTCATTTTTAAACAACTCGCAACCCTGATCCAGAAGGCATTGGTCTTCGTAGATCCGTCACGATATGCTGACATTTCTTTGAGGCGCGCGTGAAACACGACGCGCCTTCGACTCTGGCCTGGTCCTTACCGTGCGACGAGCTGCCCGCTGCTCACCGCCCGTAGACCCGCGCCTACGGTGTCTGGGAGTTCAATGTTGTCTCCCGAACAGGGCGTCTCCTGCGGCTGCTAGTAAGGTGAGAGCGCTGGGATTCCCGCTGCCTCACGCGGGTCAGATAGTGTATGCTGCGTGTACCTTGATGCTGGTGAGCGACAGGTGCTGCAGCTTGGTGAGCGCGGCCAGGTGCCGTAGATCCTGCGTGAGCGACAGGCCAGCCATGCTCTTGAGGCGCAGCTCGTGCAGCAGCGGCAGTGCGGCGAGCGGCGCGGGGTCCAGCTGCGCGTCGCGGATGGCGAGTGCGGACAGCGCGCGTAGTCCCGGCAGTCCGCGGCACACCGCCTCCACCGCACGGGCCGGGCAGCGGCACATCTCTATCCTGCGGGCCGCATACACTACTACATCAAGCCTTTAATCCCCAGAAAGTGTGGCAGAGGTGCTATAATAGACCCAAATTAAGCCCGACATATACTACTAGGTTGTGGTACGTGCTCGCTCACAATGGACCTCATACGAAGGCTCAAGAGCCATACAAAGGATGATGTAAAGAGCTATGCTCGTAGTTTCTCTGCGCGATCTAATCAGAAATGAGGATATTCGCAGAAGAACCCAAGTCACCGACATAGCTCTTCGAGTCATAAAAATTTAGTGGCAGTGGGCGTTGCTCATAGAACCGATGGCCGAAGGGGCAGTAAGGTTGAACATAACACCCGTCAAAGCCTTGGGGGGAGGCCTTTGTCCAGCAGTGCACCTCTATAGGCTGAAGAAGAAGAAGAAGATACTACTAGGCATGCCTTTTAAGTTCACTTGTTCCCATATTTCCCGGATGTTTGAATTTGGAACTGTTCTATATTCGAATGTGTTTAAATTGGACCGCTTTCTGCAAAAATGATCCAACCCACAAACTAGACATTTTCGATATTTTGTGACGTATTGACTATATGGTATATTTTGTGACGTGTGGACTATATGGAATATATGGTATATTTTTACATATCAAAGACACTACAGCCCATACGTCACAAAATATAGAAAATGTCGAGTTTGTGGGTTGGATCATTTTTGCAGAAAGCAATCCAATTATGAATCTCAAAACAGTTAAGAGGCCTGAGGCCCTAGCCAATGTAACATCGCTTCATAAGGAACCAAAATCGAATACCAAACCAACCAATAACAAAAACGATTGACCACGTGATTTGTCGCGCCACGTGGTCAATCGTTTTCGTTATTGGTTGGTTTGGTATTCGATTTCGGTTCGTTAGTCGTCGGCTAGGGCTGACACGCCTTTAGTATTTCGAAGAGCTAACATCTGCGTTCAGTGATCAAGCCCCATATCTGCGGACTGTAAAATGCTTGGGACAGCCAAGTAGGATAACAAGCTCATAACTTTGTGATTTTACATGATATCTTTTTGAAATTTTGTACATAGATTCCTTACTTTGGACAGGTGTTTCAAGTTTTGCATAAACAAAAAATAATGCTGTATAAATAAATGATACTGACCTCTCCAATGTATCAACGGTAGATATGTGTTCAGCGAATTGTTCCCAGAAAACAGTGTCATTTTGTGGCAATAACATCTTGCGCAGATCCAGTCTCTTCGTACCGTGGCGTTTGAGAGCTGCGCATAATCCTCCCCAATCACTTACCTGTATTTACAGAGAATACAGATTATGAGTTTGTATTCAGTATCTACAAAGGCACATGGTAACAACGCGCAAATCCTGCATCTCGCAAGTAGAGTTTACCGCCAATGAGCATACATACGACTTTCTGACATTAACAGTTGGGAAAATGCCCGCCAGACACAACACCCGTCTGGTCGAAGGGTCCACCTTTTCCTTTGGATCCTCCAAACTGAACTTTACACTCTGTTCCTCATATCTCCAAACTAGTAAATTTTACACCGTTTCTCATACTTCTACTACTCGTACGAATTAACTGTGCACCTTGCTCTGTGACGTCACTCGAACGGAGAATTATTTAAAAAAGATATAAACTATTTTTTTTATGTTAATAAAAAGTCGCTTTGATGACAGGCGTCATAATACTAGGTAATTATACTCATTACAATTTGCAATTTAATTGATACATATGAGCTGAAATATAATTTTGGTGCAATCAACACGCTTCATTAATGCGTCGAAAATGTCCAAAAAAACAATCTTAATAAAAAAAAAAACTTAACAAAGCTAAAACTCCTCTGAAACAGTAAAAACAACAGGGGATTTAAACTGTATTTAGACAATTTTAAAAAAGATGCTATCGCTACTAAGTGCTTACGGCAAATGCGGGGCGCCGCGCGGGAAAGCGGGAGAGGGATCGCATTCCGGCGGGGTGCACAGTTTTAAGATAGCGATACCACTTAATATACTCCAGTAATTTAGTTAACAAAAGCAAGTAATTCGTTAATAAAAAAAATTCAGAGTCTTTGAATGCATGATCTAGATTATTACAGAACCACTTGAGGCACCCAGACCTTGCTCAGATGTTATAGAAAAGGTAGGCAGCAGACCAATTCTCATAGATAAAATCTCTCAAAATTGCAGTTCCATCTCAATGACAAACAAATGTCAAACACTTGTCAAAATTACTTGTTCCAGGTCTGGCTGTTTGTGTATGTGTTGTAAAACTACTTGGTACTGGACTATTTGGTACTAAGTACTTTTTAATTTTTCAAGTAATTACTTACTTTGAATATAGCAACTATGATATCCCCGTTTTACTGTTTTTATTCTTTTTAATATACAACGTGTAACAAAAAGGGTATATACATACCAAGGGCATGGCGTCTTTAGATGATATCAAACGATATCGGAAGGGTTTCAACTCAAAATAAAATACTCTAAAAATTGGTACCAAATTTTCGGTTTCGTGTGTTTCTTAAAATCAAATCATAACAAACGTGGCAGCACACTACATACGTTAATAACTACTCGTTACCCGTCACGTTACTTGCCAAAATCCGACAAATGTCTTCAATATCTCTGTGCGACTAGTATGATAGTAGCCTATCACAGGCAGTATTTTTCCTCATAACTTCCTAACATAAAGAAGTAGGATTAAAAAAACCGTCCAATATCGTTTGATGTCATGTAAAGAAGCCATGCCTTTGTTATGTATATACCCTTTATGTTACACGTTGTATACTAGAAATAGGGATGTATCCAAGGTATGAAAATCAAAAAAATTATTAGTCCTTCTTATAGATAATAAAACAATTTAAGACCCGTGTTTTTTATTTTGTCGAAATTACCAAAAACTACTGAGATATAGCGTATTAAAGTTACGGAGTGGGAGGCGGGTGGAGTCAAATCAATATATCTTCCTAAGTATTTGAATACCCCGTGTGGTACCGGGCCTAGAATTGTACCAACCCATATCCTCCCGTGGGTGTCGTAAGAGGCGACTAAGGGAAATCACCAGGGAAGCGGGCAGCAGCGCTTCTTCTGTGTAATATCAAATCACTGCGATCCCCAACCCGCCTGCCAAGCGTGGGGATTATGGCAAACCCCCCCCAATGATGCACACGATACAGCCCAGGCCCCTAGTCCCCGGCAGCTCCGCTATTCCAGTCTGCGGTAGCGGACTTGGTTACGGCGGAGCAAGGGGTGCTAAGAATCTCCGGCAGAGGTCCGGCTACCATCACAAACGACGACCTTTGGCCCTGGCAACATTTAACACGCGCACACTACGGACCGATGAGAAGATTGTCGAACTGGAGGAAGAACTGAGCCGGGTGCGCTGGGACATTGTGGGGTTATCTGAAGTCCGAAGAGAGGGAGAGGACTCGATAATCCTGAAGTCTGGCAACCTGCTCTATTTCCGGGAAGGCGACCAGCTGTCCCAGGGTGGTGTCGGGTTTATTGTCCACAAGTCCTCGTGAACAACGTGGTTAAAGTCGGGAGCCTTTCGACTCGGGTGGCGTACCTTGTACTGAGAATAACAAAACGATATTCGTTAAAGGTTATACAGGTCTACGCTCCGACGTCTAAACACTCTGACGATGAGGTGGAGGCTATGTATGAGGACGTCAGTAGAGCCATACATTCCTCCAAAACCCACTACACCGTTGTCATGGGGGACTTTAACGCAAAACTGGGCATGCGAGAGGCGGACGAGACGAAAGTGGGGCAATTTGGAGTTGGAAATCAGAATCCCAGAGGTCAGATGCTAATGGATTTCATGGAAAGGGAAGGACTCTTTGCGATGAATTCTTTTTTCAGGAAACCATTGCACCGCAAGTGGACCTGGCTCAGCCCCGATGGTCAGACCAAAACGAGATAGACTTCATAATGTCAACGAGAAGGCAAGTGTTCAACGATGTCTCCGTGATCCATGCGGTAAAAACCGGGAGTGATCACCGTATTGTTAGAGGCATCTTGAACCTCAACATTAGGCTCGAACGCTCTCGACTTACTAGCCCCGCACGATGATATTGCGATGGAACCTTGTCACAATAACAGCGTTGTGACGTCATCTGTCACACAAAAGGACAGCTAGCAAAAGAATGTTAAATGCAAAATTAATATTAAGGTTAAGGGTTTATTTGTATTTTATAATTTTATTACACTCTTTATAAAGAGTGTATGTATAAATTAATATTAGGGTTAAGGGTTTATTTGTATTTTATAATTTTATTACACTCTTTATAAAGAGTGTATGTATAATAAAATTAATATTAATTTTGCATTTAACATTCTTTCTTCGGTATACTTACTCACCCATATTCTGACAAATAAACTTTCATTATTAAAAATTTCAAGGAAATAATTTTTGTAGACGTAAGAAAAATATACTTACCTATTCGTATATCTTTCTTACATGTATACTATGTTTTTCTAACCACATTTCTGTTAATTTGCGAGCGGGAATTGAACCAGAGTCCACTGTGTAGTAGTCATGTTTTAATTACTACCTACATCTATCAGCTTATAAATAAAACCAGGATAATATGTAAAAAAATGTATATAGTCTTCCGAATCATAACTGCTTTCTGTGTCTGTCGTTTCCGATTCACTGTCGTCGCCGTATTTATGACAAATAACTCGTCAATTATTCGATCTTTATTCCAATAGGTATTCCTCTTCAAGCCGTTTAACATGATTGACTTCCTTTCGCCAGTCATCTGGAGTTATTGACGCCAACGACTCCAACGTCAGAGCTTCAATGCGACTTTCCAACTGCTCCATATTCTTTTCTGACACCCTCATCTTTACCAGATTCCAGATGTAGGTACTCAATGGGGTTGAGGTCGCAGTTGTAAGGTGGTAATCTAACGACTTCATGGCCATTGCCAGCTAATAAATTGTCAATTTTATAATTTTCGGCGGTCTGTGCCGTTTAATTAATAAATACAGTTCAGGTTTTGTACTGTCGTTGGGAAAGTCGATGTTGTGAGCTTGTAGCCACTCAACAATCAACTGTTTTTTATTGTTCATACTTGGTGGCCTATTCTCATCCCTACTGTGATAAGGGGCGTTGTCCATCACAATTTTTGAGTTGCGTGGTATGTTGGGTACTATTTTGTCTGTAAGCCACTTGGTGAAATACTCAGCATTCATTTGATCATAGTAATCCCCCGTTTTGGTGTCTGCTTTAAACATTAAAAGGGCATTGTCAACAAAACCGCTTTAACTTCCCGCGTGAACTATTATCCATCGGCGGCCGGGGCTGTCGTTCCGGCTCACTCCATCGGTTGCTGTTTGCCAACATTTTTCTACCGTTTAGTGTGCATGTATCCACGTTTCGTCGAGATAAATAACGGGTCTTTTGTTATTACCAAGCGAGTCATTTTCTTTCATACGTCGTAAATATTTAGCCCTCCACGCTTGAATTTGGGGTCTTTGAATTAGGGCCAGTCTTTTTTGTAGCATCGTTTAAATTGGTAGCCTAAATCACATTTAATTATTTTTCTTAATGTAGTTTCACTACCAGTATTAAGGTCTACTTTTGAAGCCGCCAAGATTTTGCGCATTGTGGGTATTTCTCTCCTCACCGTACACATTGAATCTATAATATTTCTTAAAGCTGTTAAGGAAAACCCATCGAAATATTTCTTCTTTTGTCTTTTTCCTTTAATAGGAGTTCTCATTTTGCTGCCACTGGCTGTTGCTGACTCATGCTCTCGTCTCAATTTCGTCACAGTATTTTTTGCAACGCCTGTGGCACATGCCACACACTCCGTGACTTTGATAGAATTTTGCAAAATATTTTTAATAACTGTAAGCAGTTGCTTCGGTATTAAAATGTCCGAAGCACTTTTTAAAGCACGGTTTATACCTTCAAGAACTAACTTACAATCCTCTTTCTCTTTAACAAAATAATTGTCCACTTTAATTATAATTTCACGAGCACGACTATTAATTAATTTCTTACTCATTTTAACGAGTAGCAGTTAACAAAACTAAACAACAAAACTCAAGAACAACAATAAAACAGGATAACAAAAACAAAAAGCTAACAAAAATATTCGATGTGCGTAAGTGGGTAAGCGCGGACTGAACTTGCGAACGGTACCGACGGTGCGAGTTCGACTACGTCACCAAGATGGCCGCCAATCGCAATATCATCGTGCGGGGCTTATATGAAGTCTACGCTCCGTCCAGCGTCAACACAACTCCAAAACCCCGAGAGCTTTCAGATCGAACTACAAAACCGCTTCGAATGCCTCGGTGAATGCGTAGATGTGGACGACTACAACAACAGGTTTGTGGAAACTCTCCAAACGGAAGGTTCTAAGTTCTACAAAACCCTCCGTTCAAAAAGACAGAAGAAGATCTCCGGTCCCACCCGCCGGCTAATGGAAGAAAGACGGGAGGTGATCTTAAAATCCCCTGATGACGCTTCGCGCATCCGATGCCTTAACAGACAGATCTCAAAGTCTCTGACTCGCGATATACGCCAATTTAATACAAATTGTATTAAAGAGGCTATCGAGCGGAACAAAGGCTCCAAAGTGTTCGCACGGGAATTGTCTGTTGGACAGAGTCTACTTGCGAAGCTGAAGACTGGGGATGGTAGGATCGTCACTTCCAAGCCCGAGCTTTGGGTGAGATGGAGAAATTCTACGGAGAGTTATACACATCAACACACGCACCTGTTGTAAGCCTGGCTAATGATCCTAGAGCCAGACTAACCCGACACTACACCGACGATATCCCGGACGTCAGCCTGTACGAGATTGGTATGGCCCTGAAACAGCTCAAGAACGATAAGGCGGCTGGAGATGATGGAATTACGGCTGAGCTTCTGAAAGCGGGTGGCAAACCGGTACTTAAAGCGCTTCAGAAGCTATTTAATTCCGTCATTCTTAAAGGCGAAACGCCTAAGGCGTGGCACAGGAGCGTGGTGGTTTTGTTTTTCAAAAAAGGTGACAATACCCTCCTGAAAACTACAGACCGATATCCCTCCTGAGCCATGTCTACAAGCTGTTTTCTAGGGTCATCACGAATCGTCTCGCTCGCAGGTTCGACGACTTCCAGCCTCCCGAACAAGCAGGCTTCGGAAAAGGCTTTAGCACCATAGACCACATTCATACGCTGCGGCAAGTTATACAGAAGTCCGAGGAGTATAACAAACCACTATGCTTGGCGTTTGTGGACTATGAGAAGGCCTTCGATTCGATTGAGACTTGGGCGGTGCTACGGTCTCTCCAGCGGTGCCAAATTGACCATCGATACATTGAGGTGATAAAGTGTTTGTACAAAAACGCCACCATGTCAGTCCGTCTCCAGGATCGGGACTCGAAACCGATCCAACTGCAGCGTGGAGTGAGACAAGGAGATGTCATATCTCCTAAATTGTTCACTGCTGCGTTGGAAGATGTCTTCAAGCTCCTGGACTGGAAAGGACTTGGCATCAACATCAACGGCGATTACATCACTAATCTCCGTTTCGCAGATGATATCGTGGTCATGGCTGAGACCCTGGAAGACTTGGGCAAAATGCTCAATGACCTCAGCAGAGCTTCCCAACAAGTGGGTCTAAAATGAACATGGATAAGACGAAGATCATGTCGAACTCTCATGTCGCACCCACTCCAATTGTAGTTGGTTGCTCTGCACTCGAAGTTGTTGACGAGTATATATACCTGGGACAGAAAGTCCAACTAGGTAGGTCCAGCTTCGAGAAAGAGGTGTCTCGGCGAATCCAGCTCGGTTGGGCAGCGTTCGGGAAGCTACGCTACATCTTCTCGTCGTCCAAGATACCACAGTGTCTCAAGACTAAAGTCTTTGACCAGAGTGTGTTGCCAGTGATGACTTACGGAACTGAAACGTGGTCGCTCACAATGGGTCTCATACGAAGGCTCAGAGTCACACAAAGGGCAATGGAAAGAGCTATGCTAGGAGTTTCTCTGCGTGATCGAATCAGAAATGAGGAGATCCGCAGAAGAATCAAAGTCACCGACATAGCTCTGCGAGTCGCTAAACTTAAGTGGCAGTGGGCAGGGCACATTGCTCGTAGAACCGATGGCCGATGGGGCAGCAAGGTTCTGGAGTAGCGGCCACGTACTGGAAGACGCAGCGTAGGGAGACCCCCAACAAGGTGGACCGATGACCTGGTGAGGGTCGCGGGAAGCCGATGGATGCGGGCAGCACAAGACCGGTCATCGTGGAAAGCCTTGGGGGAGGCCTTTGTCCAGCAGTGGACATCTATAGGCTGAGGAAGAAGTATTTGAATGAAAGAAAAAAGAAAAAATACCTGTTCAATATTTTTTATAAATCTATCTGATGAACATTAAATTACTTTTTAGGATACAACCCAATTACAAAGATTCCAACAGTATGTGACTTTATATGTTTCTAAATGCACCCACGATGCAGGAGAAATTCTTAGTGCGGGACAAGTTTTTTTTTTTTTTATTTCTTGGCGTATTTTTGTCTGAGACCAGACTGTGGAGGTCCAAAAATTATGAGAATTGCCCTCTGGTTAAAATAAGCATCGACAGCCGCCATGGCCTATGCAAAAGTTATCCGCCTGAAGCACTAAGTGCGGAAACCAACACATAGAACATAGTGAGATTGTTTGAATGAACACTTACATGTGAATTCTTCATCCTTACGTGCCTCCAGAGCGCTGGCGTGGTAGAGAGTTGTCGCCATAGCTTACACACGCGTGCGCAATGCGCTAGGTCACGCATGCCTAGGTATTGGAAGATCTGCAAAAAAGTATACGTGGACTATTATCTTGTATCGACATTGGAGAGTCGAGTTGTCCCTAGCTATGACGTCGGCCCCATCCTACGGGCAATGTGCCCGGCTCACAGCCACTTAAGTGCTGCAATTCTTCGGGCTATTTCGGTTACTCTCCTGGGTGTCTCTGGGTGTTTTTACTCCCCCTTGACGTCTAAGAGTTACGCGCCTGGAACACTTCGCACCGCCACCTCGGGTCCTGATGTTTGGGGACGACAGACGTTGGTCGGCCTGGCTTGGCTTAGCTACTACGACCAATTCGGCTCACGCATGATTCGTTACATTTCCAACTTACACTTTGCATCCAACATATTATATGGAAGCATATATGAAGGCTGTACGATTTAAATATGTGTCAGACTGAACAAGTACCATTTCCGAACCATAAAATGCCATTATTAAAGTGAGTTCGGTTCACTCATGGAAACAGAAGTTGAAAGAGTGTATATTAGCTGATGATAGTGAAGGTGTAAATCATTGAATATCACTCAGGCCGTTGCTTAGTCTTAAAGACTAGGCGGTTAACTAAATGGCTAATTAAACAAAAATTACATTATATATTAATATACTCCTTATTACATACATATAAAGGGTGTATCTGACATCGACGCACGAACGAGTACCATGGATCCAGTACATGATTCTGAACCCCCCAGTGGTGGAATTTTTCGTCGGCTTTTTCATGATTTAAAAAAATATGTATGTAGTTTTTTCATTTTAGACCGTTCATAATTGCTATGTTATTTATAACCCAATAAAATTTTAAAGTAAAAATTAATTAATTCGCTAATTACACAAAAAGCGCAATGAAAACAAAACTTGAAAAACGATCTTATCAGCTGATTTAATAGAGTTTACATCAGGGATCAACGTGATACCGCCAAACCCATACGGCGGCACGCTTGCAACGTTCAAAGGCCGAGCCGACACTTTTTTTTAAACACTGTGAATTCTGTAACCGTTCATTAACGACATAAATGCCTATCATAATTTTGTTAGTCGCATGAGGTCTAGCCTTTTCGCGAAGTTTGCGTTACGATGTCAGATACACCCTGTATAGTAGTTTTTTTCTGTAGTGACAGATTATGTCACTCATATTACAAAAATGAATTCTTACTAAAATTATTAATGTAATATGAAAAGTGAATAGTTATGACTACTTTTGATTTAAATGGCCGTTTAGTTGACCGCCTAGCGTATTCTCTTGGATATTTTAGTGTGTTTAGAATGCTCACCTGTACTACAACATTATAATTCCTCTCCTGTGCTTTGTTATAGAAGGCAGTGAAGTGGTCGGTGTCGTCGACTCGCTGCCGTCCGCGACGACGCGGCGACATCGTCGCTGTGGGCGGTGACGCCGCGCCGTTGACTGCACGACCTCGTCTCTTGTCATCACTGCAGACAAGGGAACATTCAAGCATTTGGACGGTTAACACCTGAGAAGGGGCAATAGGGATGTTTCCAAGTTATGAAAATCAAAAAAATAATTAGTCAGTCTTATAGATAATAAAAAAATGAAGTCCCATATTTTAAATTACCAAAAACTACTGAGATATAGCGTATTAAAGTGAAATCATTACGTGGGGGCTCATTACGTCACGCCGTGTTATATTTTGTACCACGGCGTGACGTCATGCGACATTTCAAATCAATATATCTTCCTAAGTATTTGAATGAAAGAAAAAATGAAAAATACGTGTTCAATATTTTTTATAAATCTATCTGATGGACATTAAATTATTTTTTAGGATCCAACTCAATTCTCGTAAGATGAACTCAGTCTTTCTTCCTTATTTCCCTAAACTTATAAGGTTTTTTATTAAAATCGTTTGTCGCCGACATGAGATTTTTAATTACGAGAATTGGCCTTTATTTTGTGGCAGCTGCGGTCATGAAAAGTGCGAGCGAGATGACACGAGATTTTTTATATTCACTGTCCAGTTCGGACATTTAATGACAGCGATACCCACAAGTTTTGGCGCCTAGAAAAGTTGAAATTTTTTACCGTGCCTACGAAATAGCTTGATTTTTGTCTGTATTCTAGATAATAGAACAAGCTCCATCAATCAGAAATTAGTATGAAATTAATGTCACTTCTTTATTTATGGAATTAGGACTCGCCAAACAAATCCGTAGGTACGTTATAGATACTTTTTGGACTATAAAATAAATAAATGTTTGTATGTTCTAACTAGTTGAAAGCATGCTAAATTAATCACAAAAAAAAAATATTAAGGGGTCTACAAAAAAGATTTGAAGCGCCCAAAAAATAATAACAAATAGTAGAAACAATTAAAAAATAATTATAAATACATACCTTGTCCGTAATCAAAATATTCCGGTGTACCGTCAAATCAAAATGTGAAACGAATTCCGACTTTATTTTATTTTGAACTCTGTTTTATCGTTTGATACATTCCTTTACAATGTTTAAGATAAATAATTATTTTAAATAAATTAGGTTTTAAAAATTATGACCACAACAATAGTGGGCAATATGTGGTCAAGGTAGGTAGAAAGAAAATGGCAGCCGAATCTCTTGTTCACCAAGTAAACTGTGATTAGAATAGCGCTATCTCTGACTAACAGGCAGTGTGAGAAAAGAACAGAAATAATTACTGAAGGTCAACATAATTTAACATATTGATGAGATGTCTATAACTTAAAAAGTTTAATTGGTGCAAAAAAGAATCCTGCCGATTTTCATGACCACACGAGGGCTTGTGGTCCGACGTGTCATAATAACAGGGATACAAAAATATGTAGTATATCATCACCACTTCTTTAAGAAGTCTTTTAAAAAAGAGGCGACAAGTAAATATTTATATATTTTTTTAAAAAACTGTAATAATTGCAAAAAATAATAATAACACAAATGGTTAGCATAG
Organism: Sesamia nonagrioides; assembly: GCA_017933935.1. Lineage (NCBI taxonomy): Eukaryota > Metazoa > Arthropoda > Insecta > Lepidoptera > Noctuidae > Sesamia > Sesamia nonagrioides. The sequence continues at coordinate 4,900,042 of JADWQK010001130.1, forward strand.
TCGACCATAAAATGACCCCATTTCTGTCAAATTTGAAATTTGTTTCATATTAAATTATCGGTGATGTGGTCACAATATGGTCATTAAACCTGAAGAGTAAAGTAAAAACTATGTTTAAATACATTTGTGGTAGACATTGGCGCCAATTCTCTTGTTCACAAACTAAACTAATTTTAAGCTAAGTACATCTTTTTCTTTCTATTTCATTAAGAAAAGGATAGAAGATGACATTTTAGTTCAATCCTGTCAAATTAAGATACTCCATATACAGTTTAGACGCGATTATAAACATGGCGACCAAACATACGTCAATTTACGTCAGGAGAGGACTAATTTGACAGGTCTAAACTAACATATTATCTTCTGTCCTTTTCGTAATGAATAGAAATAAAAAGATGTGCTGAACTTAAATTTAATTTAGTTCGTTAACAAGGGAATGGGGGTCATTTTCTTGCTAAAATAATGATAAGATACTTGTTTACATATTGCGTTCCAACTTAAAATTAACAATTTTACAATATCATCTAACAAGAGATAACGGGTGGAATTACATAATCAGTCTGTTTACAATGTGCCTACTTAGAATGCCAATATAAAAACAATGTTTAATTTGGTGTAAATAACAATTTTGCTTATTCAGTTTTATTGTAAAATAAACCAAATTTGTATAAGCCTAGGATACACAGGCGACGCATTTTATTGAAGTTTTTTGAAGGAATTCATAGCAGCGCGGCTACCATGAATTCTCATTACAATGATTCGTTCATCGATATGGACCCTGTTTGACTCATCGATTGTCCCGCTTCTAGATTGTAAGAACTCTCAACCAATGAGAGCGCCAAACGCGGTCGATGCGTAGTATGATCGAGTCTCGTAATGAAAACTCTTGGTAGCCATACAGATTTGACTATACCTTGTTTCGTTACTAAGGGCTTATCTTTTGATGATAATATAAATAGAAAGTAATGGTAAAATGTGTTTCTCGTCCAATTAGTAATTTAAGTAATGGTAATATTTTTTAATGATATCAATAAATAATTATTTAACGAAATATCATTAAATAAAATAAAAATTTATCAAAAACACATTTTGCAAAAATTTATCCATTATTATTATTATTTTTAACAATTGTTCAAGTTCAACGGATCCAAAGAGCGAGCTTTAGACATCCTTACTCTAATGGACAACCCATTATCATCAAGCTATCTAGCCATGGGTTTCATTTTAAAATTGGAAATATTAAATCATTTTCTAAGTCAAAACCAACACGCCGCCTGTGCATTACCATGGCCTTGTGAAACCTATCCGTTTTTTAAAAAAATAATTAGTATACAATTTCTAAAACTCAAGTAGAAATGTAACCGTTCGTACACATATCATAGCACCCGATTTCACTAAAATTTCGTTTTACTATTTTCCTGTGGAAGCATGAATATCAGTTATTTAGAGTTCCCGCAGACAACCGACACTGTTTACCTAACAGAGTTCGAGAAAATCCGTTATTCATAATAAAAATCAAAATATTCTATATTTGAAATATTGAGAGATTAAATAATAACAGCCGCACAGGTCGATCTATCAGGTTAAGCTACGCTTGCTGCGATTTGTCTGAAGATGGGTGACCATCTTCACATAGCAAAACCCCCCTCCGTGCTTCAGATAACACGTTAATCTGTTAGTTCTAAAATAAGTCTGTGATAAGCCAGAAGCCCAAACAAAAACCAGTCTTACCAAGTGGTATCGTAGGAGCCAGTAACTGGGTTTTGAAGATCAGATAGGCAATGGAACTATGCAAAAAGGTGGTATTCAGCTGCATCAGTATGGATTGGAAGCTGATACCCAACATATTTGGAAAGAGGCTAGGGTATTAGGATAACAGATTATTTGCTAAATAATCAGTTTTATTTTGTTTATATGAGACAGCTTTTAAACTATTTTGAAATGGTCGACAGCGCACTGTAAGGCTAAAAGTTCTTCCCTGGTCGGGAGACAACATCGAACTCCGGCCACCGTAGCCGCGGGCTTGCGGGCGGTGAGCAGTGGGCAGCTCGCCGCTCGGTAAGGACCAGGCCCGAGTCGACGGCGCAAAGTGTTTCATGCGCGCCTCAAAGAGATGTCAAGCACTAAGTAACGGGGTCCACACACAAAAACCGACGCCTCCTGGGTTAGGGTTGCGGGTTGGTTAAAAAAGAATCCGTGCCCCTGGCGCACAGGCAAGTGAAGGAACAAGGGTGGGTTTTAGTTAGTAAAAGTTTGACACACCCTTCCGCCCCACCCGGAGCGGGAGAGGTCGTTTGATGATTTCCCATCCTAAACAAAAAAAAAGACATGCCGCTAGTTACGAAAACTGCGGGCGGCCCGCAAGCAACACCGCGCCCGAGTATTTACGAAGATAGCCGAATACTGTGTTCGTTGACAGGCGGCTAAACGACGTCGATAGCGGCTGACGTGTGCTCAGAGAGACCAGTAACAAATCATTTCAATTACGCCCAAACTGTAGGTAATCTATCGGCTGTCTGCGGATACCATTATTATAAAGCTATTTCAAATTCACAGTCTTATAAATACTAGCTATTTAACTAGATACTAATATAAGCTAATTGTGATTACATTCGTAATTAATAATAATTGTTATATCTATTCGATGGCCCCGATTCCCTTGTGCTAAATCTAAATTAAGTTTAGTTTAGTTCAGTGCATCTTTCTTCTTTTTCTAATTAATTATGAAAGGGACAGAAGATACAATGTTCAACCTCAAGTCTTGATCAATGGCCTCTGTGGAAATTCTTTAAAAATTTTATTTCCCAATAATGGCGGATACAGCCAATGACAGTTAAAAAATGCGGCCGCGTGAACCGTCTATGAGGGAGGTTTGAGACAAAGTCATGATGGGGCCACTATGCCGCGATTTTTTTTAACAATTATAAACTAGTGCTTGACTGCAATCCCGCCTGATGGTAAGCAGTGATGCAATCGTTGATGGCAAAGCGCACTAGTTTATTAAGCCTATTCACTTAAAAAACTAAGGAATAGGAAGGATGACGGCAGTTGAGCGAGGTGATGCAATGTTAAACCCAAGACCAACACGACCAAACGATGCTGCGCTAGAGGGATGTCAATGTTATTTATGAATTATTTACTGAATGCACTTTTTACTACATAAATCACGCGTTTTTAACTCAAGATAAAATGTTAATTTAATCCTGTCAACTTCAGATACATAGACATTAGACGTGCTAAAAACATGGCCACTAAAAATACGCCAATTTCCATCTTACGCGACTACTTTGACTAAACCAATATTTGACTTTTGTCCTTTCCTAATAAATATAGAAAGAGAAAGATGAAATAAACTTAAATTTAGTTTAGTTTGTAAACAAGAAAATCAGAGTCAATATTGATCGGTTAAAACAGAAGTCAGTCCACACACCTCACTGCCATCAGACCAAAGAACCCGACATCGTCCAAGCCATGAACAAAAACACGAAAGGAGCAAAACCTCAGACCTATATTCTCGCCAAGCTCCATAAAGAATAGAGGTAAACAAACCAATTTAGGGTTATCACAACTCACATTTTATAAATCTCCTGTTACTTACATGACTAGCTTTCCGCCCGCGGCTTCGCCCGCGTGGAATTCGGTTATATCGCGCTTTTTAGATTTCCCTCGAGAATATCAAATTTTCCGGGATAAAAAGTAGCCTATGTTCTTTCTCAGGGTCTAAAGATTACATGTGCCAAATTTCACCAAAATCGGTTGAGAGATTTAAGCGGGAAAGCGTAACAGACAGACAGACAGACAGACACAGTTACTTTCGCATTTATAAATTAGTCAGAGAGTCAGTTAGTTAGTGGTGATGTTAGTTAGTATTAGTTAGTCTTCTACATGCTTACTATTCATTAGCAATTCCTATTGCAGCATATTTCAATAGCATCACTAAAATAACATGCATAATAACTTGGTATTTCGAAAAACCATTAAAAAGTCGACATAAATTTTACGTGATAGCCCTACAAAAAAATAAAGATGGATGAAATCCAGGTATTAAACACATTTTGTAGAATTCAACCAATGAATAAAGTTGAGGCATTTGTCAATTTTGCGTATTTTAACTACTTTCAAATCAACTACATAACACATGCATTGTAATACTTTCAAGTAGGTATGGACTAATTATAATATATATGTATCAAAAAATTTAACATATTAGGAAATTAGCTTACATATGTGTCATATTTCATTCAAATCGGTTAAGCGTTCTATGCAAATCATAAATATCTAAACATAAATAAACTGTTTAGAATAGTAGGAAGTAGGATTATTACTTTTATGAAAATCATCTATGTAGAAAAGGTTGTTAACATCTGTCTTTTAGGCGTAAATTACTCGTTGCCTAGCAACGGTTTGTTTACCTCTATTCTTTATCGAATTTGGCTAACTATAGGCGTCTACATCTTGGGCAAGCCCAACCAGCCCCCTAATCGGAGAACACATTTTTGCCAAATGATTGCGACTAGTTGGGATCGTTTGGACCGAACGGACCAATGAGCGGTCCGAATGATCCCAACTGATGCCAACTAGTCGCAATCATTTGACAAAAACGTGTTCGCCGATTAGGGGGCAGATAAAATAACGATCCCCACATCCCCTCCTGGATTTCGGATTCAAGAAAGCCACCATAGAAGAATATATGAAGAAAAGACTATGTGAATACGTCCTCCACAGTGGAACCTTCCTTCCAGGGGTATCTAGACCAGCACCCCGGTAGACAATCTTCAAGGCAAAATGGGGACCATGATTGTCAGGAGGAGTGGGACCTACCATACCCCCACCAGGGACCTATATGTAAATCTATGTGCGAGTGAGTGTAAGTTGTAGGCACTTTTAAGCGTAATGAATGCCTGCCATAAATGCATGCATGGATATTTTGTAATTTGAATTATTGTTTTCTAGTTTTTACTCCTATATAGGGTTTTTATAAAAACATTGTCAGAGGAGGGCCATAATAGGTCGCCCCTCCGACAATGATTCAATAGCTGTATGTAATTAGACCTCTAGGCCTAATTACATACAGCTGTTACTGGGAATTACATAACAGTTAAATTTTTAAGTCTATTGTATTTAAAATACAAATACATTGCGTTGTAGGTCTTATCCCGAGTTTTTGTATACCAAATTGGGACGTAAGCCCAGCTTACGGCCAGTTTGAATTTACCTAATTAATTTCATACAAAAAAAAATTACAATTCAATGTAATTTTGTGTGAACTCATTCCTAATTCAGGGTAATTTGCAATTCAGCAATGCGATACATTATTAAATTGCAAATTATTTCATTGTACCTTTTGCAGTTATTTGTAGGAATGAGAAGTGCTGGAGTAGTAGTTTTAAAATTTGGCGTAAACCACTCATTTATGAAGGGTGTATCTGACATCGACGCACAAACGAGTACCATGGATCCATTACATGATTCTGAAAACCCCGGTGGTGGAATTTTTCATCAGCTTTATCATGATTAAAAAAATATATATATGCAGTTTTTTTTTACTTTAGACCGTTCATGATTGCTATACTTTTATAACCTAATAAGATTTTAAAGTAAAAATTAATTAATTCGCTAATTACACAAAAAAGAATGTGAACAAAACTCGAAAAACCATTATCAGCTGATTTAATAGAGTTCACATTAGGGATCAACGTCATACCTACAAATCCGCACGGCGGCACGCTTACAACGTTCAAAAGCCGAGCCAACGCTTATTTTTAAACACTGTGAATTCTGTAATCGTTCATTAACGACATAAATGATTATCATAATTTTATTAGTGGCATGTGGTCTAGCCTTTTCGCGAAGTTTACGTTACGATCTCAGATACACCCTGTACAGTGCGCCTTTGCTTTTTTTTAGTCTGTGGCATACAATGCAATTAAAATAACAAATGAGTGTATACAAAGTGTAACAAAAAAGGCATATACATACCAAGGGCATGGCATCTTTAGATGATATCAAATGATATCGGAAGGGTTTCAACTCAAAATAAAATACTCAAAAAATTGGTACCAAATTTTCGGTTTCGTGTGTTTCTTAAAATCAAATCATAACAAACGTGGCAGCACACTACATACGTTAATAACTACTCGTTACCCGTCACGTTACTTGCCAAAATCCGATAAATGTCTTCAATATCTCTGTGCGACTAGTATCATAGTAGCCTATCACAGGCGGTGTTTTTCCTCATAACTTCCTAACATAAAGAGATAGGATTAAAAAACCCTTCCAATATCGTTTGATATCATGTAAATATGCCATGCCTTTGTTATGTATATACCCTTTATGTTACACGTTGTATACACTGGTTATATGCCTCTTATATGTGCCCAGGTATGCCACAGGCATTTTACCGCACGTGTTTAGGCTTCAATTATCTGCTTACATTAAATTTGTTTCTCTGAACAAGTACCAATACATCATATGAAGTGAGAAATACTTTACGAGTCCTCATTTTGCTACAAGCAAGCTGCTATGCAACTGCTTATGTACTTTAACACTGCAACTGGTTATGGACATATAGATATCCATATATCCAGAATGAGCCAGATATCATATCATACATGATCCAGTATATACCATATTCCTTGGCACAATCAGAAAGCATCTTTCGTTCAATAAAGCCGGACCTGCGGTATTTAACTTATAAAAAGGAACTGTGAATATTGATGTATGCCAAAGCCAGCCACTGAGTGACCAAGGCATGTATACTAGTATTCTTAATGTATGATATCTTTCTGGCGTTTTTGGTCACAATTGTTTAATTTCTCATCTATATAAATTAAAATTTGCCTGAGCAAGTTATATTCATCGTGTTGTATGGAGTGATAAGGAATTATTCATCATTTAGCAGCATGTCCCGCTCCAGCATGCACCATATTCCGTGGCACGACCACAAAGCGTCTTCCATTCAGGATCGCCAGGCCTTGTGGTAGAGCGGGGCGCGGGGCCCGGCCTCGTGCGGCTACTGCGGCGGACACGGGCGCGGGGGATGGCGCGGGGGCCGGCAGCACGGGGGGCGTGCCGGCTACCGCCCACACGCGTTCGCCGTCTGGGGTGCCGCCCGCTACCTATGGTGGAAAATTTGGGGTGAGATGACCTGAATTACTTTGGCAGGCAGTTAAACTTTCAATAACTTGCAAACGACTTGACATCCAATGCTCTTCCTCCTCTCTTCTACGTGCCCCCTAATCGGCGAACACATTTTTGTCAAATGATTACGACTAGTTGGGATTGTTTGGACCGAACGGACCAACGGGCGATCCAAACGATCCCAACTGATCCCAACTAGTCGCAATCATTTGACAAAGATGTGTTCGCCGATCAGGGGACAGAACTATGCTGTGCCCAACATGGTCCATAACAATAATTAATATAATGATTTCCTTATCAACTGTATACATTATGGTACGCAATATAGAAATCGCTATAATAAACCCTGTAATACATAATTTTTCAAATTAAAAAATGTTATCAACATAAAATGTATATAAAGTAGAAATGCCTACAAGACGATTTATTAATTTGGTACTTTCTTTGCCCAAAAAGTTATACAGTCGAACTAAATGCTTTGGGCATTCTGTACCAGTTAAACAAGGGTGAATGACTGAAATGGTGAACAGTTTAGATGGCAGATGCTTTGGTTAACAGAGACAATGATAAAAAAAAAAATACAATTAATCTAGTTATACACTTGTATAACTAGATTTCTTGTATTTTATTTTTGCCTATATACTTGTTTATGTATTTACATAAATAAGTATATAGGCATACATACTAATACCGTAATACAATACTAAATGGAGGGAGAGAGATGTTCTCTGCTATTTCGGTTTCTGTATTCAGGGCTGAACCTACCTTCATCCTCAACAGCACCCGCTTGTCCCTCGGCACTTTAGCCGGTACGGGAACTCGCCTCGGTACCGGCGCGAGTACCGGGACCGGCACGGGAATGGGCACCGGAACCGGTATGCTGGTTGGCGTGCTACCAGACTTGTGTGTGAGGGGTGGTGGCTCGATGGGTGGAGATGTTTTGCGGCAGTTCTGTGGGTGAAAACAGTTAAATGCATATACGGTCTCATAAAATGTGAGAGTTTCGCGAGAGACTACGTGGTTGATGGCAAAACGGAACCCTATTCATGAGACTGCTGTCCGTCTGTCACCAGGCTGTATCTCATAAACCGGAATAACAGTTGAAATTTTCAATTTATTATTTTTATTTCTGTTGCCGCTATAACAACAGTAATAAAATAAAATATTTAAGGGGCCCACATACAACAAACGTGATTTTTTTCGCCGTTTTTAAAGATGATGGTACGGAACTTTTAGTGCGCGAGTCCGATTCGCACTTGGCCGTCCTTTTTTCTTAATTTTGAGATGTTTGAAGTATTCGGAAATATTATAATGTCGGGGTGACCAATGTAGAGGTATGAGGAACCAGGTATGAAGTTCACTCATCCTTCACAGAAAGAAGAGGATCCTCCGAACTGACGAGTCTGTCTAGGGGGTGCTTGCCCGACGTTTCTTGTCGGGAAATTATACAGGGTGTATCTGACATCGTAACGCAAACTTCGCGAAAAGGCTACACCACATCCTACTAATAAAATTATGATAGTTATTTATGTCGTTAATGAGAGGTTATAGAAATCACAGTGATTAAAAAAATGTGTCGGCTCGGCATTTGAACGTTGTAAGCATGCCGCCGTGCGGGTTTGTAGGTATGACGTTGACCCCTGATGTGAACTCTATTAATTCAGCTGATGGGATTGTTTTCGAGTTTTGTTCACATTGCGCGTTTTTGTGTAATTAGCGAATTACTTAATTTTTACTTTAAAATCTTATTGGGTTATAAAAGTATAGCAATTATGAACGATCTAAAGTGAAAATAACTGCATTTTTTTTTTCAAAATCAGGAAAAAGGCGACGAAAAATTCTACCACTGTGGGGTTCAGAATCATGTGCTGGATCCCTGGTATTCGTTTGTGCGTCAATGTCAGATACACGCTTTATGACGCGTTGTTCGGTGTGTGTTGGGTTTGTAGATGCTGCTACAAAGGAATAGTGGTTCAAGAAACCATGTGTTTGTTATGGATGAAAATTAATGTGCATTTTGAGTAGTTTTAATTTAGTTTCTTGTACTACCCTAATAATGTCGGTGAAAACTTTTAATTGGCGTGCTTTCACTAACTCTTAAAGGTTGACAGTTAGTGAAAGCATGCTCGGGGAGAGCTAAAAGAGCTTCCCATCTAATTTAAATGTCTTCAAGGCTAGAGTGAATACGCTCATAATAAACTAGTACGCTTTACCATCAATGAATGCAACATTGCTTATCATCAGGAGGGATCGTAGTCAAGCACTATAAGATTTTAAAAAAGAGACCATGTATACAGAGTGGTGCTGACAATACGACAATAAATTAAACATTGTGTACCTCAATATATTCTCAATCTACCCATAAAAAAAATATATATAAATATATCCATTAGTTTAGTCACAGGAAATTATTTTTCATTTTTCACATTTTCTACATGATGTACATGTTGATAAGGAAATGCTTACAGGTTGATGACCGTCACATCCAGCGATACTAAACTTTAATAATAATGGCGCAAAAAGCAAGTCGATACAGGAACGCGCTGTCGCCCGCTGATCGGAGGTCATTGAACCAATATTTTAAAGGATGTTCTATTCCGTTTGAATTTTATGTGATTTAGTTTGATTGAAATTTTCATTTTTTTATTTTTGATTCTAGGTTTTTTTCTATGGTTCAGGATTATTCCTACGAACCAGCATGGTCTGTGTTTTCATTTATTGTCGTATTGTCAGCACCACTCTGTATATCTTAGATATAACATGGACTGTATGGTTAGCGCAGTGGTTAAGTTATTGATTGCTGCGCTGCGTGTAGCGGGTTAAATTCCCGGACGGAACAACTGTATGACCTATAAGTAGTTGTTCCGGGTCTGGCTGCTTGTGTATGTGTTTAAATGCTTGTAAACGCACCCATTATACAGGAGAAATTAGTAATGTGTAGCAATGTTTAAAAAAAAATTACCTTGCAAAAGAAAGGGTCAGGCGGCGCGGCGTGCATATATCCTGCGCAGACAGGATGGTACAGGCACAGGCACGCCGCGCACGACAAGGACGGCACCGCGCCACGACCACACGACATGGAGCACGGCTGGAGCACCGCCGGCCGGCCCGGGGAGGGGCTCTGGGCCGCAAAACTCTGTGCCGGGGAAGGGGGTTAGTTCTTCAGGCCTAACGCATGTGATATGATCGGTTCCAAAACTATGTGATGATTCACTCACACATCTGTATTTAGAAGATTTTTGCTTTGTCTAAGTATTCCTACCAATTATATGCAACGTTATTTTTTGTTTATGCGAAATCTGAATATAGTTTGTTCAGAATAAGCAACTGAATCGATTCCATGTAATCATTTTTACACCATGTTTTATTTTTTCTCAAATATATTTAGAAATTGTTGCACTGTGGTTACCGAGCGCGCATGGTAGATCAATAGTACTCCGCAACAGCTGACGCGAGAAGCCAATGCACCGCGCTCGCCCGCCTAAGCGGAGCGTGGAACATATTTTTGTTGGGAAAAGTTGGCGAGTGTGTAGCTTGGGAGGAGCAGCGCCGTGTCCTCACAAATGAAGTAGGAGGCGACCTGACGCTGCCGGCAGTAGTGCGGAGGATGGTCGGTAGCGCAGAGTCGTGGGATGCAGTGGTGTCCTTCTGCGAGGACGTGATGTCGCAGAAGGAAGCTGCGGAACGGGAGAGGGAGATCTCAACTCCCTTCCCGAGTCGCAGAAGACGCACCGGGCGCCGAAGAAGGGCGGATAACGCCCTCTTCCGCCCCCCATGAATGGGTCCAGGGGCGAGGGACATGGGGAAGTCCCCGCCCCCTATGGACCCCGAGGCATCGACGCACGCCCCTGAGGCGATGCACGGGGTAGTTTAACACCCCACTACCCCGTGCAGGAGACGGGGCCCGGACAGACCGGGCCAGCACGAGGGTGTGGGGCCGTGGAAGAATTTAGACTCCCGCGGCCTCACGCGTTTGCTCGTGATAGAAGAGACACCGGGGTGGTTTTAGTCAGTAAAAGTCTGACAGACCCCGTCGCCCAACCCAGGGCGGCGGACATCCTCTGAGGATTTCCACCCCGAAAAAAAAAAAAAAAAAAGGCAAGTAGGATAACATCAACTTTGTGGTTTTTCATGGTATCTTTTTGAAATTTTATACACAGATTCTTTACTTTAAAATACTGAACATGTTTTTCGGATTTCGCATTAACAAATAATAATGTTGTATAAGTGAATATCAAAAATTTTAACTAAGCTAGTTTTTCCACTATGTTCTGATGATCGATAATCACCCATAGAGAATAAAAAATAAAGTTGTTTTTGGAACCGAACCTACTATAATCTTAACTTTTCCCAACTGGGCGAATACCTATCTGACCACAACCCACTTACTGGGAAAGATTGAAAATGGATTGGCCACTGGCTAGTTGGAATGAAATATTATAATTCATTTTACTAAATGCTTTCCTTTTACATTATGAAACTTATTTGAATTAAAAAACAAAACTCTTAGCTCCTTGAAAGCCTGCTATTTCTTTTAAAAGTTTCTACTTTCAACTACATATTTACTACTAGAAAAAAGATGATAAAAAGTGTGTCCATACTCACTATGTTGGAGGGTTCGGCGGCGGGCTCAGCGGGCGGACGGCCCTGCAGCGGCGGCGGCGCGGCGGGCGGAGGCCTGGCCGGGACCGCACTACACTCGCCTCCGCTCAGTACCCGCGGGGGGGGCTCATTGCTAAGCAAGTAGCCCCCCACAGTGAACGGGGGACGAACTCATATAATCTCATGCTTCACAAGTTTTTATATGTATTTAGCAGTGTGGAATTACAGTATGGGTTAGAAATGGTCTCTCCAAGTGCATTGTAGCTATTTGGAAAATAACTACGCACTTAATATATGAAGCTACGATTTCCTAAAAGTCATATTGTGCCAATACAGAGCGTTTATTGCAACCTTGTCAAATACCGATGACAGTGACAGGTTAAACTATAACATCCTTTATAAACATGACAAAAACGAATCTTCTGGAAAACCGCAGCTTTAGAAAATTATCAAATAGTTGAATTATGTAAGTATGTACATTATTTTAAACCGATTGGCAAAACTTTCTAGTCTGTTTCAAAATTATGATCACAGGGTGCAGGGGAGTGTTAAAAATGGCTTTAAATGTCTCTACGTAGCACAGTCCGGTGACACAAGCCGGCGGCTTATGTTGAAAGAAGCATGTCGGCAACCTTCGCCGTCGCGTGTTGCCCGCCGACATGTCGGCGGCTAGCGTAAGCAAGCGCTCAATTACCCGGCTACATTTCAGCTGTAGTAACGTGCTAGTATTTTAACTGCCAAATAAGTTTCTGATGTCGAACCGCAGACATGCCGCTGGCAAAGTTTTACGATTTGCAATGACTGAAGCTGCCAACCTAGCCCGCTGGCAAAATATTGCCGACATATGCCGCCGGGCGGCTTTGGTGTAGAACGCTTTATGTTGTAATACAAAGATTAGTATAAATCATATATTAAGTAAATAAACACCATTACTTCTAAAATATGTTCGTGCCTAACTTCGCCAACGAATAAAATGTAACGCTTTAATATTTGTTTTAGTCTTAGCTCACTGTTTCAGCTGCGCAAAGGCATAGTTAAGTAGGAGGTGATGGAACAATGGTTCAGCATGGATTATATTACATTAAAATATGTTACAACAGCAAAAAAACTTTGAAAACTGATAATAAAATCAGGAGTCAGAGTTTTGTCTAAAAATAAAAGAAGAACAGTACATAACATAAAAATAAATAACACCCTGACATTTATTTATTTGTTTTGTAAAGGAATGTATCAAACGTTTTTCCGTACCGTGGAGAACTGATGTCGAAAATTGTAAACAAACTTACAAACTAACAACTTTATTAGATTTCTATGGCAATGTTAACAAAATTTGTGTTTCATTTACTATAATTAATAATAAAAATCTCAAAAAAGAGACCTGTAGTAGCAAAATATCAAATTTACAAACGATTTTACTATTAACGCATTCTCATTGAATAAATTCACTGAAATATATAAATACACTACCGGATATTGAGAGATATTAATCTATTCTAAGATTTATTAAAATGAGACCATGAACACGGACGAATACTGTGTGGCTACCATGAGTTTTCATTACGAAGACTCGATCATCGATATCGACCGAGTTTGACTCATCGATTGACCCGCATCAAGGTTGTAAGAACTCTCAACCAATGAGAGCGCCAAACGCGCTCGATGCGTATGATCGAGTCTCGTAATGAAAACTCATCGTAGCCACACTGTTAACTTTGCCATAAAATATTGCGAAATAAATCAAAAATATTATGTATTGGTACCTCGGTTTTTTCCACGCGGCGGAATTATTGTTGTCCGTGTTGCTGACTGTTGTTGGCGGTGGTTGTTGTGGTTGTGTCTGTGGTGGGGGCTGTTGTTGTGGTGGTGGCGCCGGCTTCTTCTGTTGTTGTTTGGCGGGTGGCGTGGGAGCTGCCGGTGGTGCGCTGCTTAGTCGTGATCCCATTGATTTCACCTAGTTGAAAGATATTGATTGGTTGAATACACTTGTAGCGTTATCTACGATTATGTCGGGGTATGAAATTCATTCATCGTGCGTAGAAAAGGGAAGATCCTCCGGCCAAACGGGTGTTGTGTCTGGGAACTTCCCGACAGTTAATATCGGGAAGTTGCTAGTTGCGAGGTAATTTTGCTTGCGAGATGCAGGATTGTGGCCTTTTTAATTATTGAATGGGTAATTTGATGATTTCCCATCAGGCATGGATTTAAAAAAGATATTCACCTTAATCTTAATTGGCGGTGACTTGTTGGCAGCTGCAGCGGTAGCAGGTGGTGCAGGTTCTGGACTGGCTCCTTTAGGAGCCTTGGGTTTTGGTGTTCTCTTGCCCTCGATCTGGACGGGCGGAACTGTCGCTGCGACCGGGGAGTCTATGCGTCGGATTAGTTTTGCGTCTCTGTAGAAAGAAAATTATTTTAGATGTTGGTTGCGATATTTGATATTAGTTTTGTTTAGTTGTTGTAGGTTTCGTGGCTCTGTGGTTCAAAAGCAGATTGTTACAACTTTATTTCAATGATAAAGCAATCCAGACCACACAAAACAGACCACCAATACAGACCACAGCACATCTAGCTACTACAATCTGTCTAATTTCTTTATTAGATTTTTAACTTTATCAGAAAAGCATTAAGGCTCAAGGTTGGCTGGCAATATTTGACAGTTTCAGATAGCTTGAGCTGCTGTCGTACGTAGATAAATATAGTTTAAAGGGAATCAAAAGAGTATTCTGAAGAACAATTTGTGAACATGATGAACCAATTATTTGACTTTTTTTATTGTATTAAAATAACTAACCTTATAATTTCCTTCTCAGGGTCGTCAACTCCAAGCGGTTCTTTGAAGAACGAGAAATTTTCTACTGTCAGTCCCGTGCCGGAAAGATGTTCAGAGACCTGTAAAATAAGAAACTTTATTAATAATGTTCCGGAGACTCACCTACTGAATACCCATAATGATGCTTAATTTATACTAATATATAAAGCTGAAGAGTAAGAAGGCTTTAGGCTATATAACATCACGCTGTGACCAATAGGAGCGGAGCATAACTAACTCCACGCGAACGAAGTCGCTGGCGGCAGCTAGTTTGAACATATTTTCCTACTTTGTACACCTAATAAAGTTTAGGAATCAATCCCAAGTAATCCCTACCATTGGTTAAAACTAATCTTTTTAACACAGCAATGAGCTAACCTCACTATAATCTATACTAATGTATAAAGCTGAAGAGTTTGTTTCTTTGTATGAACGCGCTAATCTCCGGAACTACTGGTCCGATTTGAAAACTTCTTTTTGCGTTGGATAGCCCCTTAATCCAGGAAGGCTTTAGGCTACACAACATCACGCTGCGACCAAAAGGAATCGAGCATATCGAAATCTACGCGGGTGAAACCGCGTGGCACAGCAGCTTGTTAACCAATATGACAGAAGAGATACAGATCACGTATTGTATTGATTTTGTTTGAAAATCCCATTTGCAAAAATAGAAAGATGAAGTGTTTTAAATCATTTAAGAATAACATACCTCTCTAGTAGACCGCAGTTTCTTCCCATAAGGCGTATAGTAATAAATGTCAGCGTTACGCCGGGAATGAGCATCGAGAGCCGCTCGGTACACCAGCTCTCTCTTCCACCCTCGTTCCAGAGGTATCCGGAGTAACGGAGAGGACATCTCAGTGGTGGCTCGACGACCGCCGCGTTGTGCAGGCGATGAAGCTGCACTTGCCTGTCAATGGGTAATTGACAATTAGTCTTAAGAACGTATTTCATAGCTAATTTTATCACCAGCTAATTTCATCTGAAGATTAATTTTGATACTTCAAATTTCCCTACATCTTGGCAAGTTTTTGACAGTTCTTTCATATAAAAACTGTCGGAATTCAAATTTCTCCACGAATAAAAATTATCTGTCTATTAAAAAGCCGTCCCTTAGTAGAATAATGCAGAATTCATAAACCTAACATATTAATAATTTTAAAAATAAATAAGGCCCATGAGAGCCGAAAAGGTGAATAAAACAACATACTTTTAGATTTTTTGAAATTAGTTGCAAAGCCAAACTTTATACTAAAAATAGTAAATAAAAAGAAAAATCAGAAAGTCCTATGCAAGGCCAAAAGGCTCCTATCTCAGCATGATGCAAAGAAAGGAAAGGAGGATTTACCATCATCCTTTTGGATTTAATATGCTTGCTATCCGCTGTGGAGGCATGAAGAACAGAGAGTAAAGTTCACTCATCCTCCATAGAAATGAGAGGATCCTCCGACCAGACGGGTGTTATGTCTGGCGGGCACATTCCCAACGGTTGATTTTGAAAAGTCGTATGTGTGCTAGTTGCACGGTAAACTTTGCTTGCGAGATGTAGAATTCGTGTGACGTCAGTATAACGCGTTGTTCACATGTGGCGTTTGTAGATACCGCTACATCCTCCTTTCCTTTCTTTATCAAGGGGTTG
Source organism: Sesamia nonagrioides (assembly GCA_017933935.1). NCBI lineage: Eukaryota > Metazoa > Arthropoda > Insecta > Lepidoptera > Noctuidae > Sesamia > Sesamia nonagrioides. Next base: position 4,916,229 of record JADWQK010001130.1, read on the forward strand.
TAGTTGTGTTGGCATTTAAGCAAGAGCAATTTTTTTTTTCATTAACATCTAATACTTTAAGCTAACATAATATATACGAAAGCAGTCAGCAAATAAACCTGAAGCCCGCTGTCCGTTTACAAACTATACTGCATATTATACAGTCACGCTTTCTCCAAGGATTGACACTGCTTGTGACTGTATATGCAGTATAGTTCGAAGTGCGAAAGAATCGCGGCAGTTTAAAAAAAATAACACCAAACATCCACCTGCTAAGTCCTCTACAGACAACATGCATAAATTATACAAAAAAATTGGACAAAGTCCTAACCTTTTTGCGTTTCGTTTCAACCTCAATATGGAATGCTGGCTAGATAAAAAAAAATACGTGTAAAAGTGTTAGTATCAAAACAGAGGAGCCTACAACACTTGCTGGGTTTTTGTCGATTAGTATCTGTCATTGCAATTTAGCAGTAGCACAAGAGTCCACGAGGCGTGGTCGGTGTATTTCGTGGTTTACAGAGACCTTCGGTTTCTTTTCTTTGTTGGACTTTGACACTACATGTTCATATATGTCAGTCCGATTAATAACTTCACTAAATTACTACATCATTACCCAATCCCACCATCATTAGTTTAACTTAAATGATAATAGCTTAAACAAAATACACACTGTTTTTATTATTAGTTATAAACTAGTGCTTGACTGCAATCCTGCCTGATGGTTAGCAGTGATGCAATCGTTGATTATAAAGCGCACTAGCTTATTAAGCCTATTCACTCAAAAAACTGAGTGAATAGGAAGGAAGACGGCAGTTGAGCGAGGTGATGCAATGTTTAACCCAAAAACACGACCACAGATGCTGCGCCAGAGGATGATCTGGAGACCCTCCACGACCTCCCGACACAACAACATTAGGCACATCGTACCAGGCACACATCGCAACACAACTGCTCAGACCCGTCCTCCGTACGGCTTCACCAGACATCATGCCGGACCACGACGAATCGCTTGGCAGCAAGACTTTGTCTGGTGGGTGGTTACTTATGCCGGCGGCTGATGTTGTTGCCTACCACCGAGAAAAGTATTGAATTCATGACTCCGATCTGGATTTGAGTTTGTCTAAATCAGCAAACAATTCTTTATCTATACTAATATATAAAGCTGAAGTGTTTGTTTCTTTGTTCGCGCTAATCTCGGGAACTCCTGGTCCCATTTGAAAAATTCTTTTTGCGTTGGATAGCCCATTAATTCAGGAAGGATTTAGGCTATATAACATCAGGCTGCGACCACTAGAAGCGGAGCATAACTAACTCCAAGCGAACGAAGTCTCTGGTATAATATAAAGCTGACGAGTTTGTATAAACGCGCTAATCTCAGGAACTACTGGCCCGATTTGAAAAATTCTTTTTGCGTTTAATAGCCCATTAATCCAGGAAGGCTTTAGATTACATAACATCACGCTGCGACCAATAGGAGCGGAGCATAATTAACTGTAGTTTATAAAGAAAAATACACATTGGCTGTAACTCACACAGAAGTACGCCTTACATGTCATTGTACCATTGACTATGGAATAGAATATATACAATATTCTATTCCCTATTCATCAAATGATCTCTCTTGTTTTGGGCGGAGCGGAAGGACGTGTCAGATTTTAACTGGCTAAAACCCAAACCCCGCACATTTTGGGGACCTCCTTTCGTAATTTTGACGTTGGAGAAGAGCTGACTCTGGGTACAATTTGAAAAAAAAAAACTATTTTTGATTTTGAGATAAGAAAAGGACTCGGCATTATCATTACTGAGATTAAGTTAGAAATTCTGTATAGCAGTGAGGCGTGGCCTGTGCTTGAGTGACACAAGCAGGAGCTGCATGTCATACAGATGAATATGCTGCGGTGGATATGTGGAGTTACGCGGAAAGACCGCATCAGGAACTCCTGCATCCGTGGCAGTCTTCGTAATTCGAAAACATAGCAGAAAAACTGCAGGAGGGTCGCCTGCGCTGGAACACTTGCCTGTGGGACGGCCAGGGCCACGGTTTCTTGTTTAACCAACCCGCAACCCTGACCCAGGAGGCATCGGTCTTCGTGGACCCCGTCACGATGTGCTGACATGTCTTTGAGGCGCGCGTGAAACACGACGCGCCGTAGACTCGGGCCTGGTCCTTACCGGGCGGCGAGCTGCCCTCTGCTCACCACCCGCAGGCCCGCGCCTACGGTGGCTGGGAGTTTGGTGTCATCTCCCAACCAGGGCGTCTCCTGCGGCGGCTAGTGCGCGCGCGCGCCAGCGCTCCGCCTCCTCCTTTGCCAGCATTATTGCTTCGCAGGAGGTGACGGCCTGCCATGCACTCTCGCTCCGGACCATGGCCTGGACCAGGGTCGGACGCGAGAGATCGCCGGCGATCGCCGCTGCGAAGAGACGGCGGTGCTCTACCCAAGCCGGGCAGACGTTCACCGTGTCCTCAAGGCGATCCACACAATGGTGACACCCTGGCGTTTCCTCCCGCCTTATACGGAACAGGAACCTCCCGAAACAACCGTGTCCGGTGAGGACCTGCGTCAGGCGGAAGGTGAGGGCGCCGTGGCGCCTCTCTAGCCACTCCTCAAAGAGGGGACTTACCGCCGCTATTGTGGCGTGCCCAACCAAAGAAGTGCTGGCTTGACGTTGTAAGAGATGACATGCGTGCCAACAATTTCACACCACAGGATGCCAAAGATCGCGCAAAATGGAGGAGATTGAACAAGAAAGCGCACCCCGGGCACAAATGATGAAGTTAGAACTTCAAGTATAAGAAATTATGGGAGTATACGACTGCCCTATAAAGCAAAGAATTAAGGCATTGCACATTTTTTTTTAATTATCCGAATTTATCAACAAAATCGAGCAAAATTGTAGGCACCTGAAGTCTCGTATTCATCAAGAAACAAGGTTGCGCTGTTGCCAGGAAAATTTGATGTCAGGAGACAACGTTTCGCAACAATTACCCAACTTTGTGTCCCAATGAATACGATGCATTACTGAGTAATGGTATTAAAATCCCCTGTAATGAGTTGGCCCTTTCCTTTCTTCGAGATTGTAAGAAATTAAACTTAAAATAACGGCTATACCTATATAAAGGCCCCGAAGGGTTAGGCAAGTAGTATGGGTGGTGAACCTGTAGTGCACTAGTATGGAAAAATAAAAAAAAAAATTAGTCCATCTAATAGATCATAAAAAAAAATAAGGTCCGTATTACAGAACGTCACTCAAAACCAAGCTCCACTTAAGTCTCGTTTCAAGCCATTGGATTGGTTGAAACTAGGGTTGTAACGGAGGCTTGTTAGCGGAGGCGGAGGCGGATGCGGAGGCGACGAGTCTCACCTCCGCGGATGCGGAGGTTAACGGAGGCGGAGGCGGAGGTGAAAATACATATAGAAAAATTTAAATTTATGGTTAATTAAAACAATTTTTTTTATTTTAAATACGTACATTAATAGTAGTATACTTGGTAAAAAAATATTACCTTCTTGTAATGAAAATTAAGGAGAAACAAATTGTGTTTGCCGCATTCCCGCCTCGCACTAGTTGATTCTTGACCATTTCGCGCTCAAACGTGGCCGGACGGTTGTCGAGCGTTGCAGCTTGCGCGTTATTTATTTTATAATTACGTAAATAAACCTCCGTTGTAACTCCGCAAAAATTGTGCGGAGGCGGAGGCGGAGGCGGAAGCGAAGATACGATTTCTTGCGGAACTTCCGCAGTAAAGGCGTAGTCACACGTTGTCAAAGTGCTACGGTAGGTAGGTATATGTAACGTGTGACTACGCCTTTCCAAAAATGAAAATTTATCTCTACATAGTGAATCTTGCATACTTCAGAATAGTATTGTATGACATTACTACTGTGTCCATTTACTTGCAACTACATTAGCAACTTTGTTCAGTTCAGTATTCTGAAAATCTTGTTTTATACTTTTTCGCCGTCGTTTTTTGTCGTAGTTGGGTTTTAGTTTTTTTACTTTTTATTATTATAATTTGATATGAGTGTTAATTTTGAGTATAATGGTGCCTGTTATGAAAAAGCCAACCTTTTTGAAATCCAAGATGGCGGACGCCAATTTAAATGTATATTAATATGATATGGGTGTTAATTCCGAGGTAGATTGGGGTGCAGGTTACGAAAATGCCATCTAAATAACTTAAATCTGTCTCGAGTTGTTCCCTTAGTAAAAATAGCAAATTAATTAAATATAATACAGCTATCGATGTTGATCTGAAATAAATAATTTCAAAAATATTGTTTATTTGTGTCAACCCTGGCCGATGCGTTACCGTTTTTATTAAAAAATTAGGGTCTCAATTTTGAGTTTAATTGTAAACACTCTAATTATATATTACTAGCTTTCCGCCCGCGGCTTCGCCCGTGTGGAGTTCGGTTATATCGCGCTTTTTAGATTTCCCTCGGGAACATCAAATTTTTCCGGGATAAAAGGTAGCCTATGTTCTTTCTCGGGGTCTAAAGATTGTCTGTGCCAAATTTCTTCAAAATCGGTTGAGAGGTTTAAGCGGGAAAGCGTAACAGACAGACAGACAGACCGACAGACAGAGTTACTTTCGCATTTATAATATTAGTATGGATAATCTGATATGGGTGTCAATTTTGAGTATAATTGAGGTGCTTGTTACGAAAAAGCTATCCTTATTGAAATCCAAGTTGGCGGACGTCATTTTTTATAAATTAATATGGGTGTCAATTTTGAGTATAATAGGCTTTTTATATAAATTTATATAAATTACAAACTAGCGCTTGACTGCAATCCCGCCTGATGGTAAGCAGTGATGCAATCGTTGATGGTAAAGCGCGCCAGTTTATTAAGCCTACTCACTCAAAAGAACTGAGTAAATAGGAAGGAAGACGGCAGTTGAGCGCGGTGATGCAATGTTAAACCAAACAACACGACCAACGATGCTGCGCCAGAGGGATATTGATCTGGAGGCCCTCCACAACCAAACTCCCGACACAACAACATTTCGCGCATCGTACCCGGCACGTACATCGCAACCCAACTGCTCAGACCCGTCCTCCGTACGGCTTCACCAGACATCATGCCGGAACACGATGAATCGCTTGGCGGCATGACTTTGTCTGGTGGGTGGTAACTTACGCCGGCGGCTGATGTTGTGGCCTACCACCGAGAAAAGGCTATTTGACAGATTTATAATTTCTATCTTGAATTACTTGGTTGCGGCTAAGAAGTTCATCAAAAGTTTTTTTATTTCGTAAGAAACACGCAAATAAAAATTCAAAATTCAAATAAGCCGCCGAAACGCTTTATTCAGCAATATAGCATGGCGCTTTGTAAGTGACGTCACAAACTTATAAACGATTTTCGTTTCCGCAGTGGTGTTCGTGTTTATCTGTTATTTGTCAGTCAGAAAACAAAAAAATACCACAAATCGCCCCAAATATCGTTAAAAATCTTCTGAAAACGCTAAAATACCTGAAAACACATAGAACAACAACAAGTGTTTATAAACGTATGACGTCATCGTGACATTAGCCAATCCGGATCGTTTCACAATAATTGGCGCGAGAAACAAAATCCCAAATATATTTTTGTGTTTCTGGATATATTAAATGTTATTGTTTTCATTAAAACTTGTGTAAATGACATAAAGAACCCTCATTTTATGCATTTAAAGCAAATAATCTCGAAAATATTCATACTGTCAAATAGCCTATTGAGGTGCTTGTTACGAAAAAGTTATCGTTATTGAAATCCAGGTTGGCGGACGTTATTTTTTTATAATTTAAAATGGGTGTCAATTTTAAGTATAATAGGGTGCTTGTTACGAAAAAACCATCCTTTTTGACATCCAAGATGGCGAACGTCATTTTTATATTCTTTAAAATGGGTGTCAATTTTAAGTATAATTGGGGTGCTTGTTACGAAAAAGCCATCCTTTTTGACATCAAAGATGGCGGACGTCATTTTTTTATACTTTAAAATGGGTGTAAATTTTAAGTATAATTGGGGGCTTGTTACGAAAAAGCCATCCTTTTTGACATCCAAGATGGCGGACGTCAACCATACTAATATTATAAATGCGAAAGTAACTCTGTCTGTTACGCTTTCCCGCTTAAACTTCTCAACCGATTTTGATGAAATTTGGCACAGACAATCTTTAGACCCCGAGAAAGAACATAGGCTACCTTTTATCCCGGAAAAATTTGATGTTCCCGAGGGAAACATAAAAAGCGCGATATAACCGAACTCCACGCGGGCGAAGCCGCGGGCGGAAAGCTAGTCTTATATATAAAATTCTCGCGTCACAGTTTTCGTTCCCATACTCCTCCGAAACGGCTTGACCGATTCTCATGAAATTTGGTATATACATTCGCTAGGCATGAGAATAGGTTTTTATCTACTTTTTATGTCAATAATATTTTTGAGGGTGAAACCGCGGGGCGCAGCTAGTTTTTTTTATAAATTAATATGGGTGTCAATTTTAAGTAAGTATAATTGGGGTGCTTGTTACGAAAAAGCTATCCTTTTTGAAATCAAAGATGGCGGACACAAATTTTAATGTATTTACAATATGATATATAAAAAACTAGTTATCAAGTCTGTAACAGTTCAATTTTTAAATCTCTTTATATACGCCTCAACTGCATTTTTTATTGTCATACTAAACTCCTTAATAATACACACAGTAAAGAGCGGGTTAAAGATTGTTTCCATTATTATATTAATATGTAATATTATTTTATTTATAATACTATCGATGTTCATCTGCAATAAATAAATAATCTCATAAATATTGTTTATTTGTGACAACCCTGGCCGATGCGTTACTGTCTAGACGATGTCGGCATTTTACACGAGATCAAAGGCATCGACCTACTGTATGAATTTTTATATTGTGGTAATAGTGTGTATTAACAATATGCTTATATTGCTAATTCATTGCTCCATAAAGAAACGATGGATGGAATGTGTGAAGGATGATATGACTAAGAAGGGAGTGACTGCGGAGATGGCTTCTGATAGCGATGCATGGAAGAAAAAGACATGTTGCGCCGACCCCAAATAAATTGGGATAAGGGCAGGAGAATGATGATGCTCCATATGGTCGAATAATGTATTTGTTCAAGAACGTAAATAATGCACTGAATGTTGTTGTACTGTCAAATGATACCCATACTTATTGCTACTGATAGTGTGTTACGCAATTATTCTGCGGGCCTCATGTTAATGTAACCTATTGTCGTAAACCGGGCTCAAGTCCAGGCTCCAAGCTGCTACTGAGAAATGTATTATGGAAACCCAATAATTAGTCGACTTGGGAATGGAAACCAGCAGGGATTTTTTGTCGAATTTCGTCATGCTGATGTTTTTATTTTGATATTTAAAAAATTGTTTGATTTCATTTCGAAAATTAGATGTCGTAGGCACTGCTCTACGAACCTCTTTTGACTAAAGCTAATACGAACGAGTATACATATACGATAAATACTTACGTTCATTCTTCAATGAGTAAAATAGTAGCATAATGTGTTAAGTAGATATTAAATGTTTTCACTCCTTATCAGAAACTATACAGAGCCGAGTGTAGTTACGAAGTCTCAATGTGGTTAAGAGCGTCTCAAAACAGCTTACAATCATAGATGTAGGATTTCATTGCTACGCAAAAGATACACAATGCGTGTGAGCGAGAGATCCCGATCCAGTTGATTTCAGAGGAGAAAGAAAGAGCCAAAAAATACATGACAGTTGAGACATTATTTTCACAAGTAAGGGCCCCTAGAGTCCGAGAGTGCTTTGTGGCGTGGTGTATTTTGTGAATATTTTAATAATCCCTTAATAAAAGAACAAAAAAAATTTAAGCTCAGCTATGGTGTCTTATTCTGTGTGTGAATGTGATGTGACAAAAAGAAATAATCCGAATCAATACACTTTTCACAGGCAAATACGATTTTGTCATCATAAGTTTCCGATACAAATTTTGTCAAATTTATGCAATTAAATCGATGAGAAAAAAGTAATTTCAATGTATTACTTATTCCCATTGTTGTATGTAAGTATATTTTGTTATTATAAATAGGATTTATTAAAATAATGTGTAAAAATTAAAATTGTTTGTTTACGCTAGTGCTTGACAAAGCGGTTACGTCACAAGTATCGATAAAATGTAACTTAGTTTTAGAGACACCGTAATTGGATTACCATACTACATATGTAACCAAATTTTATCTAGAAATTACTAAAGGAAGAAAGTACTAGAACTCACTAACGCCCGGCTTTTAATTTCTTTTTACTAAATAACAGCCAATAAGATTTTCTTTAGTTTTTATTCTTTCAATATATAATAACAATTATATTGCAAGTAGTCGTAGTTATTTCTAGTAAATTTTGCTTTGCATATTTATTATTTAGTTACATTTAATTGAAAACCTAGGGCGCTACTGGCTTTCAGAATTTACAACCATCAAAGACAGATCGGATTGCTAGCGTCATAAAAAATAAGTCGTAAATAAAAAAGGGCGTGAATGTGTGTACGTACCACCCGGTAAGGCTTTAAAAATATAGTACAGTGGACCCGCGGTAGTCCGACAATCATTTTGCAGGGCAGTGTCGGACTATCGAATTTGTCGGATTATAGAGTACTGCCTAAGACCCCTTATAGTCCGACTTTTTTTACAAAAGAGTGCCTTGTAATCCGATAAATTATAGATCCAATGATGATTCTTTATATTATATACATACAATGTACTCTGAAGTACAAATTATACTTCTTTATACATACATATATGTCAAATTTAGTGAATTAAACAACACAATAGAGAGCTTACGTAGTATTGTATAAACTAATGTGTTTTCTAAATGAACAGACAGCTGTGCTGCTGGAGAGTTCTTTCCGCCACTTCTTCCCAGCGAAAGCACTAGGAAGTGGCGATGGGTGGACGTTTTGGGGGACTGTCTTATTTAATCATCATCATCAATCTCTTTTTTTATCGTCCCACTGCTGGGCACAGGTCTCCTCTCATACAGAGAAGGATTGAGCGTAATCACCACGCTTGCTCAATGCGGTTTGGCGATTTCAGACTTAAAGTCCAGGTTTCCTCAAGATGTTTTCCTTCACCTTAAGTCAATGATGTCCAAGATATACTTAGAAAGTACATATAACTTTGAAACAGTTACACTGGTACTTGCCTGATCTTGAATCGAACCCGCGCACTCAGACTTGAGAGGCTGGTGTTTTAACCACTAGGCCACCACCACGACATATGTACGACACGACACGACTTATGTAATATTGACGTTCAAAAAGTGCTGATTCTCAGCCTAATTTGAATAAATGACTTTTGAATTTGATTGTATAGTATCATGTTTTTACTTATTTACATTTCTATTTTAATGATGTTTTAATTAATTTTTTGCTTTACTGGTTTTTTGGTGTGCCTAGTTGCCATATGGTAAACAATTTCATTGTTGTAGTGTTTTCTTGTGTTCACTACTATATATAGTATTGTATAAAGTTATGTGTGTTTTTTTTAATAAACAGACAGCTGTGCTTCTGGGGAGTTTGTTCCGTCACTTCTTCCCAACGAAAGCACTAGGAAGTGGCGAAAGGCGGACGTTTTAGGGGACTGTCTTATGTGGGAATGGAATGTATCCGAATGTTTGATAGATTGAGTGAATGATGTTTTAGGTGTGTATCCAAACGACGCGAGTGAGAGGACGGATGTGAGAGTGAGAAAGGAGACGAATGGCGGAATTGGCACGAAGAGGAACACGACGCTAAGACGTACCTATTTTAATATTTTTCCAAAGTTATTGTGTGTTGGGTTTTTTTATTTTAATAAACCGCTCAAAGTTGTTTTGCTGTATTCTTTAAACCCCCCACACTTATTTAATATTGACGTTCAAAAGTGTTGATTCTCAGCCTAATTTCAACAAAATATTTTTCATTTTGGAATAAATAACTAATTAAAAAAAGTAAAAAAAACTAAAACCCAACTACGACAAAAAACGACGCTGAAAAAGTATAAAACAAGATTTTCAGAATACTGAACTGAACAAAGTTGCTAATATAGTTGCAAGTAGGTAGTATTTAGAGATAAATTTTCATGTTTGGAAAGGCGTAGTCACACGTTACATATACCTACCGTAGCACTTTCATAACGTGTGACTGCGGTTTTCCAAACATGAAAATTTATCTCTACATAGTGAATATTGCATACTTCAGAATAGTATTGTAAGACATTATTGTCAATTTACAACGAAGGCATCTTGGTAGAGTCTACTGTGTCCATTTACTTGCAACTACATTAGTAACTTTGTTCAGTTCAGTATTCTGAAAATCTTGTTTTATACTTTTTCAGCGTCGTTTTTTGTCGTAGTTGGGTTTTAGTTTTTTTACTTTTTATTATTTGTACTATTTTGGTGTTAAAGTGTATTTGTGGCACATAATATTAACAAAAGTTAAATTGACGAACTAAAAACTAGGTAGTTAACATACGACATCTCTTTTGACTTATGTATCGGCGTCAAGTAATATGTAGAGATGTCCTATTTTACTATTTCGTAGCGCTTGGATCGTAGCGCGTATAGCAACGGTTTCCTCGTATGAAGCTCCCGGTTTTTCGTAGTAGCGACGCACATTTGCGTCGATGGCACCGAATGGGTCATGAATTAGTGGATGAGGTCGTTAGTATAAATAGATTGGATGTTTTTCTAACGGTGGTAGGCCATAACATTGGCTGCCGGCAGAAGTTACCACCCACCAGACAAAGTCTTGCCGCCAAGCGATTCGTCGTGTTCCAGCATGATGTCTGGTGAAGCCGTACGGAGGACGCGTCTGAGCAGTTGTGTTGCGTTGTGTGGCGAGTACGATACGCCAAATGTTGTTGTGTCGGGAGTTTTGTCGTGAAGAGTCTCCAGATCAATTTCCCTCTGGCGCAGCATCGTTGGTCGTGTTGGTCTTGGGTTTAACATTGCATCACCTGGCTCAACTGCCGTCATCCTTGCTATTCCTAAGTTTTTTAAGTGAATAGGCTTAAAAAACTAGTGCGCTTTGCCATCAACGATTGCGTCACAGCTTACCATCAGGCGGGATTGTAGTCAAACGCTAGTTTATAATTATTAAAAAAAAACATATATTAAGAGGACCTGGGAAGATTTGTTAATCTATCTAATTCTGCTAACGATCGACTGTCATGTGGATTTTTAAGTAATTTATTATGATCCAAGGCACTTATAAATAATCCCTCTATGATTTTGACACTACTGAGAGCGACATAGGCCTGTCCTTTAGCAAACAATGACTTTCCTAGATCTGTAACTTTTTATCTAGAGTACAACCTTGTAATTTATGAACAGTACAACCCCAAGAAAGAATCAGCGGGAGCATTTTACGCTGAATTTGCCCAGAACCCCTCAAGCCGTCAAATTCAGTGAGGTAAGGCTCGATTTTGATAAGTCCGTTAATATCTGCTTTTATGGATGCGTCGTCAAATTGTATGAGAACAGCGCTTGGCTGTTTTCCTGTTCCAACTGATCGCGCCGAAGAGCAGCCCATTCGAAGGCCTTCACCACTCCCATCGCTCCGTTTACCAAACCCTGGTTTACATTCAAATTTCTACGAAGTATTACTAGGGATTATGTACAAACATAAAGTACTCGTGAAGCTCTTTCAGATGATACCAAATACGGTATATTTATTTTAATTTTATATTAACATAGAACTTTTTGTCCGCTAGAGGGCGTAATACTAAATTTGGTGACAAGCTTTATAGCTCATAACCAACAGAATATCAAGGCCCTTTTAATGGTTCTGCAGTGGTCTTATTCTGATAAGTAGTAAAGAAGCTATCTATGAACGAAAAGATGTGAATTATATGCAATCAGCCGATGAATACAGGTAAAGTCACAAGCAAATGCTAGTAATATATATATATTCAAAATGTACAAGTTAAGCCCTTTCAAATGATATCAAACACGGCATATTTATCTTAACTTTATATTTTTACTCTGTATATTTTGTCCGCTAGAGGGCGCCACGTTAGATTTTGTGAAACTCCATATAGCCTATAACCAGCAGACAATTAAGACGCTTCTAATGATATGTCATTTATCGAATTCGAATAAGTAGTTTAGAAGTTACGAGGGAACAGATGAACATACATACATACATAGCCTGTCAAAATCATAACCCTCCTTTTGCTTTGCCGTAGTCAGGTAAAAATAAAGTGCTTTCATTCCTGTAATACAATTTCAATCAGTATTGCGCCTAAAATAACTTGTAAATATCTGAAACTAGCTGAAAATGGTTGTTATTATATAAATAATCGATAATGAAATATTTATCGTAAGCCATCCTGGACAACACTAGTTTTCACTCAAACATTGTCATTTACGCACACATGTGTTTATATTTTTTTGACACAGTATCGAGTCGTCTATGTGTATCTTTTACTTCCTATATCTATGCTTACAATAGTGTTATCTCTGTCTAACAGATTGTTTAAAAGAGTTCGAATATTTTTTTTTCCCTCTGATAGGTATAATGTCATCTATTGTAGCTGTTAAAGAAAGGGCCATACTCAAGAGAGGACATATAAGGAGTTGTTAGTAAAAGCATACTTTTAAGGAGAATGAAAGAACTCACATCAGTAGCTCCGTCGCCGTCAGATCTTGAAGATAAAGCTGATGATGGTCTGGATCCGTCTGTAAAAGAAAAAAGAATTTATTTATTGAATGTCCATTCATCCCATTCCCCTTCTACAGAACGCAACTATTGTCCCTATTGGTATCATGGTCAATTTTGACACTTTGTATGGGTATAAAGTGTCAAAATCCCACAATTGCAGTTTATGGTACGAAGTATACTCAAAATCAAAACTCATTTATTCAAATGAATCACCCCACAACGCCCGCCCTTCGCCTTTTCACTAGTTAAACTAAACTCACAGACAGAACTATATAGGTACCTTTCGACCTGTTATCGTCCCACTGCTGGGCACAGGTCGCCTCTCATACAGAGAACGATTGATTGGGAGTGATTACCACTCTTGCTTGCTGAATGCGAGTTGGCGATTTCAGACTTACAGTCCAGGTTTCCTCAAGATGTTTTCCTTTACATTTTTAACTCGTCAGTTCCCAGTGTCACCTGTAGGTGACGGATGTTTATAGATTTTTTTCTTCATTAAATAATATAATAAATTAATAAAAAAAATATTTTTAGGATCTTAGTAAATTGTAGTATTTATGGTTTTTTTATGGCAACACAGACGTTGTGCTAACTGTCAAATCAATTCAATTGTTTCTAACGGTTTTTCAATTTATCGGCGTGGGAGTGACTTGTTCTGAAAAAACTTTGATATAAAATGTCAAAAGGGTGAGTTTTATATTTTTTCTTATTGCATGTAGTTTTTCAGTAAACAAACTAAAGAAATCAGTGTGTTGCATGAATAAAATAATAATAATAATAGCAAAATTATGTGTCCAAAGTTAGAGTGTCACTTGTAGGTGACACTGGGCAATATTTGAACTAAAACTCATTTGGTGGTAATTGCATATAGTTTGTTATTGTCTTTTAGGTTGACTTTGGCTGACATTGTTGAAAAGTGGAACATGGAGATGATCCGGGCGACATTATACTGTTTCTCCTGTTGATGGTCAGATGACTGATGAGGGTGAGAATACTGCCAGTTTTGTTCAATTACCCGGGAGAATGCTAAGATCAGCAGTGGAATTGCAACCCAGAGCTATTGACGAGAATCAAACGGATTCTTCATCTGAAGATACAGAACGGACTGGACCCAGGGCAAAGAAAAAGAAGAAGAAAGACGTTACAGTAATACTTCTCAGTTTGCATCGCGTGGAAAAGATGACTGTGACGAAGAAGATTTTAGCAACTGTGTAGATGAAATGAGTGCCACAGATTGTTTTGAATTATTGTATGACCACGAAATAGTTCAATATAAAGAATTAGTCTCTTCTAGCATAAGACGTAACAGATTTTTGAAATACAGCAGTAGGTACTTACATTTATGTAATAACACAAATTTACAACAAAACGATAAGTTTGCAAAAGTTCGTAAATATTTCAGTATGTAAATATTTCAACAATAATTTTCCAATGAAATAAGGTTTGGAGGTCCTGCAGGAGATCATTTTGAAAAAAAATATTCTTAGAGACGTTGTGGATTCTGCCACTAACGCACAAGGAAAATGGAACATGGAAAATGTAATATAGGTTTACATTTGTAATGTTGGTACAAATTCCATAATAAATAAGTGTACTGTTTCTATAATTAAGTATAATAAAATTTTGATAAATATAACATAATTCTTTACTGCAATTTTTAACTCCCAAATCTATCGTATATAAACTACATGTATATACATATAATGCACAGTGTCACCTGTGGGTGACACCCATTTTTAAAAAAACCCATCAGGATTTTTTTTTTTTATTACTATTTTTTTTTATTTATCTTCCTTCAAAGCCTCTAAATCCATACTAATATTATAAATGCGAAAGTAACTCTGTCTGTCTGTCTGTTACGCTTTCCCGCCTAAACCTCTTAACCGATTTTGATGAAATTTGGCACAGACAATCTTTAGACCCTGAGAAAGAACATAGGCTACCTTTTGTCCCGGAAAAATTTGATGTTCCTGAGGGAATCTAAAAAGCGCGATATAACCGAACTCCACGCGGGCGAAGCCGCGGGCGGAAAGCTAGTACAATATATAATATAGAAACAACACGTTTTTTCTATTGGTCTTGTCTTGGGAATTGAAGAGTTAATCATTGATGTCGAACATATACTTAGAAAGTACATATAACTTAGAAAAGTTACATTGGTACTTGCCTGAAATGGAATCGAACACCCGCACACCTATACTTGAGAAGATGGAGTTTTAACCACTAGGCCACCACAACATTCAGAACTATATACTTTGCTACTCTACACAGTTGCTGGACTCCTTGAAAGTCCAACTTGTCCCGAAATCTGTCATGTAGGTCTCTGATGTCGGTCTGCCATGCAGTGGAACGTGCAATTTAGCTTCACTTTTCTTGAACTGACCGACATTGACTATTCAAAAGTACCAAGTGATGGTTAATTTGAAATAAACGATTTTGATTTGATTTGAGTAGTTTCCCGCCATTGGGGATCAACTGAGTGGTGTGTTTTGCATATTGCACCTCCGACATGCTACTGATATAGCCAGCCAACTTTAGTCAAGCAACTGTGTGGCTAGCATCCGCTACTTGGGTTTTTGTATAATGTATTGGGGTTGGCTATATAGGGATTGGCGTACAGTAGCAGTAGACAGAGAAAAGTGAAAAAGAGAAGGGAGGCCTTTGGCCCAGAGACTAAACAAAAAGCGCTAATAATAATGCTGAAGAGTCTCCTTTATTGCAAATCGAAAAATAGAAAGAAAAAATGCACTGAACTTAAATTTAGTTTAGTTTCTGAATAAGAGAATTGAGGCCATTGTGTATAATCTGAATTTGTGATTAAAAATCAGTAAATTAAAGCTTATTTTGCATCACCGTAAAACAATTATTTTACTCTATATTTAGACAAGGATGTTGCAACACTACTGCAGTTAGCTTGTAATTAAAAATTCAAGGTAAAGATAAAATTTGCTTGTTACAACAAGATTTAGTTGTGAAAACCATCTTCAAAAAGGAGGAGGTTACTCAATTTGACCGCAGTATATGTGTTTTTTTTTATTACGAGTGTCATTATTTCACCATTGGCCAGTATTTTTGTTAAGAAAAAGAAAATATCGTAAGGAAATCGGCATGTCTTAGAGGCAAAACTTCGACGACATGTGACATCTACCAACACAGACTGGGCCAGCATGGTAGATTATGGCCCACTCCCTCTCACCGACACGAGGCCAGTGTCCAACTGATGGGAACATTATAGGCTGATTATGTACTACCATTAGTAATTTATTCCCTTATTTGACGACATCTAAAAGGTGGCTGGCGGAGAACTGCTCAGGATCGAGCTTGTTGTCGTACCATGAAGGAGGCCTATGTCCAGCAGTGGACGAGTAGAGGCTGATGATGATGATAAACTACCAAAAGATGCTACTACCAGTCTATAGACTCCTTAGTTCTTGCAATAAGATGTTGAATTAGACACAGCTTACCTATTTATTATTACCTGGGTTCTAAATGGGTATACAGAAACCTCAGAACGCCCACCCCCATCCACGCACAATGGTCCGCTTGAGGGACTGAGTGAGGAAACCAAACCAATAACATAAAACATAGAACCCCCACCCCCATTCTGTATTTGGATTTATAGTAGTAATCTGTCTCTTGAAACCATTTACCCGGCCATTAACTAACATGGGATACTTTCTATAACCCTGAACTTACCAGTGTCTTTGCGCGGTCGTTTGGAAGCTCTACAGGGAGCGGGTGGGGTAGCCCTTACAGTCCTCAGTGGCACCAGGTCCTTTCTAGCTGCTGTCACCTCTGCCTCCAGTCGCTCTGTACAGATATTGACATTAAAATGAGATATGGTTTTTATTCTGATATTACCAGCAGCAAGAATAATCGGGGTGATACTGTGGGGTGTGTTGCCAGTGATTAAATCATTCAGGTTACCATGTTACTATAACAGAATTAAGTGACATAATACATTATTGCTTACATAGTTAGATCACACAATGCACCTTCAAGGTTAGCTCTAAATGAGCTTGCCAATGAGTAATAGGCATTGAGCCCTGAAATCTTACTAGAAAACCACCATCAAACAACAAATGTGGTTGTAGTCCAGGAACTGATCATAGAAAAAATAAATAAGAACAGTTTTGTTACATACCCAAAATATGGCTGTAAACATTGGCCTGAACTTCAAGTTTAATTGCATCAAAGCCTTTAAACTCTTCGTCATCAACATCACTGAAAGCGGAAGAAGCTCTCCGCTTGATTCCTCTCTTAATATCTTCCTCAATATTATGCTCAAAAGTTTCAATTTCGTCTTTCACTTCTAATTCTTCCTCCTTCTTAATCTCTACGTCATCTTGTGGAGTCTCTACTGCCCCTTCTGCATAGTCAGATTCCGGCTCTATTTTAACTTCCGGTGTTTTTTCGATATTTGGTTCTATTTCTGGCCCAGGGTCTTCTGTAAAGATGAGATTGGTTAGTACAACTTTAAAGTATAATCCTAACAATGGAAAAAATTGTTCATTAAAATTAAATTTCATTTATTTCACATAACTTGATCCATATCATAATAATGTATGGCTTCAAAAGTAAGGCTGGAGAAATTGGATGGATTATTTCAAAGTAGTGGATGTATGATCATCACCAAATCACGTAAATTATTATAAATGTTTTCATTTTGTTGCATGTCTGGACTTGAAGAAAGATGATGATCCCTGAGTTTGTTTTGGCTATTTCTTCTCAGAAGTAGTCAATTAGGAAATGCCATTCATCCATCTAATTTTAAAAAAGAGGGGTTTAAAAGTGATCAGTGATTCTACTTGCTTAATAAACAATTTCATTTCATCATTAACCCAGTCTTTTACCAACTATGTTGGGGTCGGCTTCCATGTAAATGACTAGTATTCAGCTGTACCTCCATTTTATATGCCTATCTGACCTCCATAATCCAGTTACTGGGTAATACCCCTTGGTAAGACAGGTGGTCAGACTTTCGGATTTCTGACGACCCGTAATAACTGTCTAAGATCTACAAATGACAGACGAAACCAACTCCAACATGCTTTCTGAAAAACGGAGCGATCTCGGTATGTAAAAATGATCAACGATACATAGACCAACGGTGGCAAGTGTAGCTTAAACTGTTCAATCGACCAGCAGTAGCAAGGTAATAATGATGCAAACAATGACAGTAAGTGATCATCAAACTCCAGCATAACTTAGGCAAGCTCAGCAGTACCATCTCACAGTGAAAACGGAAGTGAAGTGGGCGTGGAGGAAGCTGTCATTCTAACTAATGCTAGGGATTGACACGTCATTGGCAGTCATTAGACTGCTCAATCTAAGCTCGCTTTACTTAACTTTTAATGGTGAGGTTTTTTAGAATCAATCAACAATAATCATTGCACATAAAATTAATTCAGGAAACAAAAAATTTTAATTGATATTTTGATGATAGTTGCATGCATGTGGAGAGGTTTTAAGAGTATGGAAAGACTGAAGGAACAAAAAATGGACTTTCGCAATAATTTCACACAGTCGACCATAAACATTGCTTATAACGTCGAGGACTGTGTGCAATAATTCTTCTTACTTTATCAATAAAAATAAAATAATTTTATTCTCGAAAGACTGGAACAATTTGCCTCACACATTCTTCACATCTGATTACCATTAAAGTATCTTCAAGCCTCATGAGGCTATTGATAAACTAGTGGGCTGTTCATCAACTATTGCTTGCCATAGGCAGGATTGCAGTCAAGAACATAGATTATAACATTAAAAAAATAAAAAAAGGCCACATCTTGTAATTTTTCTGGCGACAGCACAATGACTGGACATGTGTAAAGGATTGATACAGCTAGTAAGGAAGTGACTACCGAGATGACAACTAACAGAGAAGCATCATGAAGTAAACCCATTTGATAACAGTATTTCATTAAAAAAGCTTTAGTGCATATCATGTGACAGCATATTACATGGGATCAATCATATTATAGTATTAGTAATGGAATGGGGGGTCAAACTAGTAAAGTTTATACATTATCAAGTTTATAATGATAATCAGTGAATGTTTGTATATGTATGACAATATTATGATAACAGCTATCTCATAATAATGTTTTGAAAAGAAAAATCCCTGAGTAATACAGAACTTTATGCCTAGCAGGCTATGTTAAAATATTTGAAGAAGAGTTCAAAAATTCGCACCTCGGGAGTAAAAAATGAATTGATAAATAATAGTTATTTAAAGAACAGAAGTGTAGTTTTTGTAAACTGGACACTATGACAATCTAGCTAACAAAACTTAAGACATTTATGTTATTCCATAACAATAAATTGCATTTGATACATGCGAATAATCATTTCATCGTTGAGAAATCAATGACAGTACCATTTGTGTTAATTTACAGAATATTGACATTTCAATATAACATATACAAATTCAAAAGGTCATAAGCCTTTTAATGTAGCGCAGCAAAGTTATGATGTCATCTTATACTAACAAATACCGATCATGGATTTCCATCCAATAACAGTAAAATGTGTTTGCTACAGCTTTACAAAAATGTTTATGTGCCTAATTCTGTTAATTATTGACTTAATTACCACTAAACTAAGGTTTGTTGGTATTTCAAACTAATAACTAACTACATAGCTATGAAATTGTAAACTAATATATTTTTTACCAAAATATGTATACAAAGCTAGGATATTTGAGCTCAATTTTCAATCAAAATGTTGCAACTGCACTTTAGCTTATATAAAACTAAAAAAATACAATCAAATTGACAAAAAAGTATGTCATGATGTTGGCACTTAGGTTATGTGAAAGTTATTGTATTACCTTCCGCCAAAACTGGGGGCTCCTCGACAGCAGGAACTGCAGGAACTACTGGCTCCGCCGGCGTCTCCATTGCAACCTCCTCGGGCTCTGCCACCGCCGCCGTCGTAGCCTCATCGTTGCTAACTTTAGCTTCGTCCCCAGTGGTGTTATCAGACACCGCCATTTCCTCCGACATTGTCAAATAAAACAAATTTTATCACGAGTCCACTGTCAAAATATATATGGCCACATAACCAGGCTGTTACGACACTCTGCCAGTGCTCGCGACGAATAATCACGGTTTGTGCGCGTCACAACGTAGATTTCCCGCTATAATGGTCGCGAAAAAAACTTTAGCCTTATTGGCATACACATAGCGTTTTTATGTCACTTTTCAATATGCGTTTGAACAATTTCAGTAAACGTATCCAATTAACGCAAGTTTTCACAAAACATGCAACAAATAGACGAAATTCTCATCAAAATTACGTCCGCTATCTAATTTCCAAAAGATTTAGAAAAGTCGAGCATAAACAATATCCGCTCGGACGACGCCACAGTGATTGGCTATGGTTTTTGACTGTTTGGTTCATTCATCTTGTCTATGGGGAAGAAAACTGACAAATCTCGCCACTAGAGGCGCTGATATCGTTTGACCCAAATAAACTGTCAAAACCCATTGTAATTTGTTCGAGTTTACGTTGTTTATAAAAATGTAAAACATGTGCCGCGTTGTGTAGGTAGCAATTTGTTGCAATAATAATGGAAATCACTCTTTCCCTAAAGATATGCATTTCAATTTAGAACAGAATATATAAATAGATTTCAATAAAGATTATGTTGATGTCTCTATAGCTTTCTGAAGGCGGTAAATCAATTTTTTCTCTTGAATTTCTTGTTCTTGAGGAACCTCGAAGTTAAAATTCCGGTCATACGATTCAACTCTGGATACCTAATAATTTTAGGTTAATAGGGTTGAAACTTACAAAATATGGCAATAATAATTATATTAATATTTACTAAAATATAACTAAAGAAACACTAAACCTAATACAAAATTAATGTAACTTAAAACACTCACAAGTCAGCATTCAGTTTAAAGTCTGGGCATTGTTATTTGCCTGGTAATTAGATCAGCTTTTTTTCCTTTTACTGAAGCTCCTCTAGACTTTTAACTCCTTTTTTAACTTGAAACAGTCCATGTACAATACATTGCCCTGCTTTACCTAAAAAAAGTCGTCAAACACAAAAAAAAACTCAACATGTCAAAAAGTCAAACGACATCTGCAAATAGCTTTGCGTTTTCTTCCCCATTATTATGCTAGACCCAACGCTCTTATATCTAAACTGGAATGAGCACAATCGATCAAAACGCGGTCCGAGGGAGATTCACAGTATTCCTCTGTCCTTGTTGTGTAGGGTGACCATTATAATGGAGGCATTATGAGGAATGCACTTAACATGCAAATGCAACAAAATATCTTTTTTTTTACTTATATTACCTGCAATTTTTATGAATATTTACATATGGATACGAACTTTTTCATTTTATTTTTCTAAAAATGGACGTATAAATTGATGATGCACGACAGAGCGATTCAGAGTAAATTTGAAAAATACCTCCGAAGTCCACGTATCCTTAATATTTAGGAGTTTTTTGTCATATCTGCAGCCGCTTCTAATCAACATAGAATAAAAAATGAGAGCAACATTTTGAAGAAAGCTATTCCTGGAAGTTTTTTATTCTATTATCTTTTAATAATGCCATAATATTGCTTATATTCATGTTTAGAAAAATAACCTTTTTATGTTTTGAAGTGGAAATATGTTTAATGATAGCTTCTGGTCTTAAGTGGACACTGCAAGAAAATCTTACACGTATTATATTTAACGAAGTACCGTGGGCATTGGAATACACCACACACATACACATATTAAATCCATGTACCTTTAAATAAATAAAACATCCGCAAAAAAGCAGAATTTAATATCAATGTAAATAATACTACTACCACTACTACTAATACTTATTATCTACACAATGACTTTGTGCACATTTATTAAAACTAATATAAGATTTATGGTCACCCTACATACAAACAAATAACTTGTATATAATAACCGCAAATCTTCGAGCAACACAACCTGTGTTGCTCGAAGCCGCAAATATACTACCTTAACGAATGATATTCCGCATTCAGAGTATTTGTTAAGTATGGTACCTATACATACTCTTTGTTTATCATGGTTCTCTGTTTGGTCTATGTACTGTCGTCTGCTGTTCTAATTTTATCATATATATTTTTTCGTAACCTCTAAAATATATTTCTTTGAATATTTAAAACTATTCCGCTTATTATTTTCTCTGAACAAGTTCTTAAACAACGATCAGAACTTTACATGGTAGCAGAGCGTGCAGTTCAAGAAAATAAAAATATGTAAGTACCCAAATCATACAAAATGTCGAGTGTTAAAATTGAATCACTTACAAAAGACAACTACGATACGTGGGTAATTCAAGCGGAAGCCGTCTTAGTAAGACAAAAATTATGGAGATATATTGAGACTCCCTTGTCGCCAAATGCAACTGCCGACGAAAAAGATAAGGACAGAATAGCAAAATCTGAGCTTATACTTATTATTGCTCCAACTGAGCTTAAGCAAATTAAAAACTGCGGCACTGCCAAAGACGTTTGGGACAAACTGAAAAATACTTATGCCAGTAAGGGACCTGCACGTAAGGCCTCTCTCTTAAAACAATTAATATTAACAAAACTTGAAGGACAAGATGTGCATAGTCACCTCAACAAGTTTCTGGATGTCGTGGACAAACTGGCTGACATGGACGTCATTATACACAACGACTTGTTGACAATTATGATGTTATACAGTCTCTCTCGTGAATATGAGAACTTCAGAATTGCTATAGAAACGCGTGATATTCTTCCAACGCCAGAAGAGCTTAAAACAAAAATATTTGAAGAATTTGAAGCACGTCATAATCAAACTATGACCTATACCAATGAACCTGAGTCCTCATATGAAGAAGAAGCATTATACGCGTCCTGTAGAATTTGCAAACGAAGAGGTAATATCTTCAAACGCAAGAATCACAAAATCTGTACAAATTGTTGGAAGAAAAACAATGAGAAGTCTAAGAAACAAAACACAGATTCTCACAAGAACAATTTTGCTACACAGTGCCTTCTTACACGCAACAAAGAGCCTGAGAACAGCATTTGGGTCCTGGACAGTGGCTGTACATCGCATATGACCCATCAAAGAAACTTATTTAAAAATATAGAGAAAATTTCCAGAAAACTCAACTTTGCAACTGAAGGTTATACTGCAGAGATTAAAGGAAAAGGTACAGTTTCTTTCATATCTAAAAATGGAAATAGTGACGCACTCACACACCTGAAGGACACACTTTATGTTCCTAGTCTTTGTACGAACCTGTTGTCTGTTAGCAAGATGACAAATGCCGGTTGTTCGGTTCTCTTCACCAAGAACAAAGCGACAGTGAACAACCCAAACGCAGGAATAACTCTCATTGCTCACAAACAAGAAGATGGACTCTACTACATCAAACCAAGCAAACATGAGTGCAACAATCTGGCTAACGATAAAGATGTCGAAACTTCGACACCAAGAAAGAAAATGGACTCGTCAGACATCTATGATTGGCATAGAAAACTTGGGCACATGAACGCTAAAGATTTAAAACTTGCACTACAAAATCAAAATCTACTTGGTTTAAATTTTAATCCATCAGAAACTCTTGGAGAATGCGAAACCTGTATTCTAGCAAAAATGCATCGAGTACCAGCTCCCCGTGAGAAAACTGCTCAACGAACATCTGAACTTCTAGAAATCGTTCATACCGACGTTTGTGGACCTATTCGAACGCCCACAATAAAAGGAAACAAATACTTTGTCACATTTATCGATGACTATAGTCGTTACAGTCGGGTATACATTCTAAAAAATAAAAATGAAGTGTTGGATAAATTTAAAGAATTTAAAGAGATTGCAGAAACTCACACAGGCAAAAGAATAAAATTCTTACAGTCGGACAATGGTACCGAATATATTAATAAAGATTTTGACGCTTATTTGAGACGATGTGGCATACAACGAAGGCTTAGTGCGCCTTACACACCGCACCAAAACGGAGTAGCTGAACGCAAGAACCGCACTCTTATAGAGAAAGCTAGAGCCTTACTCATAGATGCGAATGCACCATTAAAATGCTGGGGTGAAGCAATCGTAACAGCAAATTATCTATCAAACAGGAGCTTAAACAGTGCGATTGAGAATAAAACGCCATTTGAACTATGGGTTGGCAGAAAACCGTGCATAAATCACTTATATGTATTTGGCTGCAAAACATTTGTTCTCATCAAAGACTCCAATAGTCACAAATTCGCACCAAAAGCAATTCCTGGCATGTTTATTGGATACTCTGAAACCTCGAAAGCATTCAAAATTCTCCTACCATCCAAAAATAAAGTCATCATTTCAAAAGACATCCGCGTGATGAAATCCATGTTTTATAAGGAAATAAATAAAAACTACATCACCGATCTCCTTGATGACAAACCACAAATGTGTTCAAGAAAGTCACAACATAAACAAGTCGCAACTGAGTTTGACAATGTTGGAGATGTCACATCATATTTAGACGATATCAATAATATTGACTCTGAAAATGTGCAACAAAATGTTAATGATTTTTACACTGAAGATGTTCAACCAGAAGAACAAGAAAACAGCGAAAGTGACTATGAATCACTTTCTGGTTCCAACCACTTCTACGAAAATGACGAAGTTGTCAGTGATAATGCTGACGAAGCTTCGTCAAGATATTCTTTGAGGAACAGGTCAGCAATTACAGCTCCAAAGCGTTATGACGATTTTATTATGGCTGCTGCTGAAGAAGTAGAAAACCTTCACAAACTCAAAGAACCGCAATCTTTTAAGGAAGCTATGGAATCTCCTGATAAATTAAAATGGCAAGAAGCTATGCAAAACGAGATAACCTCATTAAAAGAGAACCATACCTGGGACCTTGTAAATTTACCTAAAAGACGAAAAGCCTTACCATGCAGGTGGGTGTATAAAATAAAATTCAATCCTGATGGATCCGTTGACAGGTACAAGGCCAGAATGGTCATCAAGGACTATTCTCAGATACCTGGAGTGGACTATGACAGAACGTTCAGTCCAGTGGCTCGTCTGACCACTGTGCGGTCACTTCTAGCCGTAGCTGCCAAGGAAAATTTAAAAGTAACTCAATTTGATGTTACAACCGCCTTCTTAAACGGTGAGTTAGAAGACGAAATTTACATGAAACAACCCGAAGGCTATGAAGATGGCACGAAACGAGTCTGTAAATTAAAACGCAGTCTGTATGGCTTGAAGCAGGCTCCACGCTGCTGGAATATATGCATTGCAGAATTCCTGCTAAAATCTGGATTTAAACAGAGCGAAGCTGATCCATGTTTATTTGTGCGAAATAAAAATCAATTAAAAGTTGCTGTAGCTCTCTATGTTGACGATGGGCTTATAGCGCACAATACGACAGCAGCAGGCGAAGAGTTTTTGAATGAACTTAAATCTAGATTTAAAATTACATTCAAACCTGCATCGTACTTTCTCGGAATGGAAATAATAGTGCGACAAGACAACTCCATATTCTTATGTCAAAAGGCATATACAAAGAAAATCCTTCAGAAATATGGAATGTCCGAATGTAAACCAGCACCGTCACCCGTTATTAAAAATAATGAAATTGGAAAAGATGAAGATAGTAATACCAAGTCGGTTTTTCCTTATAGACAAGCCGTTGGTGCATTGTCATATTTATCAGTGGGTACAAGACCAGACATCACATATGCTGTTGGTGTCGCTTCAAGAAACCTTTCAGCGCCTACTAAAGAAGATGTCTTGCTTATCAAGCGTATATTTAGGTATTTAAAAGGAACCCTAGAACAAGGCTTAACATTCACAAATAAGTCACCGCCACGCATGGTCTGCTTCAGTGACGCCGATCATGGCGGAGATCAAACTACGGGAAAGTCTACATCCGGCATAGTGTGCATATTCTCTGGCGCTGCTATAAGTTGGAGAAGCCAGAAACAGCCAACTGTATCTCTATCTTCAATGGAAGCTGAAATAATAGCAGCAAGCGAATCTGCTCAAGAAATTCTATGGCTGAATCGTTTATTAGATGACCTGTTAAAGACTGAAAAACCGATCTTGAACTTAGATAATGAGTCAGCGGTGTATCTTGCTCATAACCCAAAGTATGAATACCATAAGCGCACAAAACACATTAAGTTAAAACACTTCTTCATTCGAGAATGTGTCAGCAATGGAGATTTCATTGTAGAGCAAGTTGCCTCTGAAGACCAATTAGCAGACATGCTTACTAAACCTTTATATGGGCCCAGATTAAAAGTTCTAAGTTCTAGAATAGGACTAAAGAATTTATCTCAAAATTCTTAAAAAACCTCCGAGGATGTTAAGTATGGTACCTATACATACTCTTTGTTTATCATGGTTCTCTGTTTGGTCTATGTACTGTCGTCTGCTGTTCTAATTTTATCATATATATTTTTTCGTAACCTCTAAAATATATTTCTTTGAATATTTAAAACTATTCCGCTTATTATTTTCTCTGAACAAGTTCTTAAACAACGATCAGAACTTTACAGTATTATACGCCAATAATGGAACACTTTTCACCATCTTTTTTGAATAGAAATTGTAGGTTTCAAACGAATTGCGAAAAATAAATACGGGTATTTCTTAGAAAGAGACTGAGGGCTGGGCTGGACGCTTACTCCATCGGACCGCGTTCTCTTCAAACGAGGTTTTATTTCCGATCGGCCCTATTGTTCTTGCGACAGAGTGTTCTTATATCTAAGAGATTTATGCAAGTCCGTATTCCATTTTAGGTATAATTTCCTTGGCTAGACACACTGAACTCTATTGCAGATAATCGAGTGCGGTGTTTAGCCGTAAGATTTTTAAACAAAAAGAAATTAACTAAAAAATGGCAGCATTTTTACCATTAATTTTTGTGGCCCAAGTACGAGCACTGCAATGATTTCGTACTAAACGCAAGCGGCAAGAAACCGTTGCGCGTATTTACCCAGAGACTTTTTTTTTTTGTTTCAATTCTTTCTGTTCTTCTGAACGGAAAAGGCAAAGGCATAGTACGCCATACAGCCTAGTCTTCAGTAAGTATTTTCTTGAGTACACATCTATCCTAACTTATCCTAATTAATCCTAACTTATCCTAACTAATCTAACTCCTTTCGTTTCCCACGTTGGACGATAAGGAGCGGTTTAGCGTAAAGACATGATGCGGCCACTATGCTATAATATTTCACTGTTCTTTTTGAAATATTCACTGAATGCACTTTTTAGTACATAAATCACGCGTTTTTATTTAGTAAACGACACTATAAATAATTTTAAAAGTCCAATGAAAAATGAGCGTGACACTCATCTTGACATTCCCGCCAAACCTCACCCAGAGACTATGGCTAAAGGTCTCAGAGGAACCTAAGACGGTCAATCAGTTCAACCGTTTTATCATAGGTGCATGTGCAGTTGAGCATCTGTCATTTGTCGGTGATATCATAATCTCACTTTCACACACAGATTTTAACATCACTGACAACAGTGACAACAAATCGGCCCTCTAAAATAATGTAATTTACAACACTGAGCGTTCAACGTTCTGAGTGTGAAGCACAAATAATTTGTGCCGTTAATCAGTGCGACAATCTCTGTAGCCACGACGATGTCGGCCGGTCCAATGAATGTGTAATTTATTTTAAAATAAAAACTATGTAGAGTGTGTCTATAAAGTCGTTAAAATAAATGAGTGCGGTCGTGCATATAGAAACCCTGTTAGTGTGACTAAAATCATTTTGAAACTAGAAATTTTCTGCTAGAAGCAAAACTAGTTTTAATGAAAATACAAATCTATGGTCTGGCGTTTATAATGATCAAAACAAAAAAAAAATCTTACATATTAATTATTATATGGTTTAACATGTTTTTACCAATGAAAAGTATTCCAAAAGATAATAATTGCTTTCATAATCTGATTCCAAATATTCTTCGTTAAAAAGTATTTTTATCGTCAGCTAAGTCACTAACGGCGTCTCCGCTACTGCTGTCATCAGCCTGCTATCTTCACATAAGCGAATAACTAACTCATATATATCTTGATAAAGGGTTTACTCTCATATTTTCCTGAAAGATTAAAAAAAATAATATGTAATTTCTATCAGAAGATCGATAGTGATATTGGATATGAGTCAGGGGAAAGAAAAACTAGTTGAGAACGAAATTTTAATTTTACTCTGCCATCGCCAAAAGAACATCTCTCATCGTGTCTCACAAACAAAAGCCGAGCTCCCACAGCTTACAAATCGAAAACCAAAACCTCAGACTACAAATGATCCGAATATGATATTAATTCATTTTTAAAATCAGCGGTAAATTAAATCACCTAAAGTATCAAAACTGTGCTAGTCGCTCTACAATATGGTCCACCTATATTTGCAATCTAACGTATAAATGCACAATGTAAACAATCCTCATTTTAGTCTTAGTAAATTTGAAACTTCTAGTAGATAAAAACAAACAGTTACATGATTACATACCTGTTTTAGCAACTGTTCAAGCATAAATCCATACTAATATTATAAATGCGAAAGTATCTCTGTCTAACTGTCCGGCTTTCACGCCAAAACTACTAAACCGATTGTAATGAAATTTGGTACACAGATAGTCTAGAGCCTGAGAAAGGACATAGGCTATATAACATCCCGCTATGACCAATAGGAGCAGAGCAGGAACAAAAAATGTTGCGAAAACGGGAGAAAACGCGGGCGTACATATTGCTCCCATTATTTTAACAGGCGCTTATTTTATATTAACTGAGCTCTTTCGGTTCAAAGCTTACGCGGGTGAAACCGCGGGGCACAGCTAGTAGTATCCATATTTGATAAAATTTGTCCAGCTTCGTGTTCTAGCATACATTGCCGATACACTTTGAAAATTATATCCCGAGCTCCACTTTTATTTGTTTTGCTCATTTTTAATACGTTTCTTCGAAGTTCTATCAATGTAAATTTTAATAGCAATAGATATTGAGCTATAAAACAAATATACGACAGCCGATGACATTCGATGTACTATAATTTAGTGTTACCCGACTTTTAAAATTTTTAGTTCCAGAAACATTAATTGCACTACTTTATAGACCCCATGTATTTACCGACCTGCAAAGCTAAACTTCAGTATCGTATAACAATTCTGGGCATATAATTATTATTCATCATCATCATCATCAGCCCCTACTCGTCCACTGCTGGACATAGGCCTCCTTCATGGCACGCCAACAAGCTCGATCCTGCGCAGTTCTCCGCCAGCCACCTTTTGTAGTCTATAGTTTTGTCGGGTAGGGTTGAAGATTTTCGTCGCTCCATCTCGCCCAAGGGCGTCCCACGCTACGTTTGCCGAGACGCGGTCTCCACTCGAGGACTCGTTTACCCCAACGGTTGTCGGTCCTGCGGCATATGTGACCAGCCCATTGCCACTTCAGCTTGCTAATCCTCTCAGCTATGTCGGTGACTCTGGTCCTCTGTCGGATCACCTCATTTCTGATGCGGTCCTTATGAGAGACGCCCAACATAGCCCGCTCCATAGCTCGCTGAGCGACTTTAAACTTATGGACTAGTCTGACCGTTAGTGTCCACGTCTCGGCTCCGTAAGACATGACGGGTAGGGTTGAAGATTTTTGTCTTCAAACATTGGGGTATGGGCGACGAAATTACCAGAAGAAGTTTACCAAATGCTGCCTATCCCAGCTGGATCCTTCTATTTGCCTCCTTCTCGAAGTTGTTTTTCCCTAATTGCAACGTTTGCCCGAGGTATACATATTCTGAAACAACTTCGAGCGGCATTCCGTTTACGGCAACAGGTCCCGGAGTGACCCGTTCATTGAACATAATTTTGGTCTTGTCTAAGTTCATCCGGAGACCGATGCGTTGGGAGGAGTCAGCTAAGTTGGCCAGCATTTGTTCCAGCCAGTGACGGATTAACCCCTAATCAAATTAAGCAATTGCCTAGGGCGGAGGAGTCAGCTAAGTTGGCCAGCATTTGTTCCAGACTTCCAGCTCTTGCTGCGTTTCCGCCATGATGACGATATCGTCCGCAAATCGCAAGTGTGAGATGTACTCGCCATTGATGTTAATGCCCCGACCCTGTCAATCTAGCGTCTTAAACATATCCTCGAGGGCAATGGAGAACAATTTGGGGGAAATAACGTCCCCTTGTCTCACTCCTCGCTTAAGAGGGATATGTCTAGTCTGCTGCTTCTGGACTTGACGGAATTGTGGCGGCATCGTAGAGACACCTTATCACTTGGATATATCGCCAATCGACTTATAATTATTATTATGCGATACGATATATAATTATTATTGATGGAGTTATATAATTATAATTATTAAGTATGTCGAATAATATAATTATAATATTGATTGATTGATTGATGTGATTCTATTACACCAGTGTAGTCCACACTAGAGTATACTAGAGTTGTTCAAAACGGCTATAAAAAAATAGCACGCTATAGACTATAAACTATTAATTTATAGCGCGCTATTAAATGCGCTATGTTATAGCGCGCTATAAATAAGAAAGCACGTGGACGTCCAGCAGGCGCGATAATTCTTGCAACACGCTACATTTCATAGCGTGTTACTTTACATAGCGTTCTTCGATACATAGACCGCATGCTATAACGGAACGCTAAAAAAAGCAATATAGAAAGATATCAATGAACTCTCTTTCATACTTTTCAGGCTTAGGACTGTCTATAATTGGTAAAGGTTATTCTAACATTAATTTTAATAAATCGTAAATCAAATATAGGCGTATTTAAAAGTTCATTGATTGTATACAATATGTAAAGAAAACCCTGTCCGATCCGTGAAGGTATTGTTAGGTATCGATAACTGATTCTACTAATGCCCACAAAGACAGGCTAAACGTAAAAAAAAAACCCTAAAAAAATTAATATTATTTCGCAAAAAGAGGCAACTTAATACATGTGCGGTAAGCAACCCCTTCCGCGGGTGGCGGGGGGCAGGGCACGCGGCACCTGTGACGTGGTCGCGTCGCTATTCGCTTGTAATAATACCGGAGTTGTAATTTTTTTTAAATTACCAAATTTCGGGGAAATTGGAATTAATTCCCGGGAAAAAAGGATTATTTCAAAATTCATTAGTATTGTTACTATGATGATTATGTAAAATTTTATATTATATTTGGTGAAGTGTTTACCTAACCTTTATTATCCTTATGGGTCGGACAGTGTTTTCTTTACATATTGTATATACAAAAAAAACAACTATGTACATTATACACAGATATATACAGTAGTTCTTCTTTAATTTATATTTTATTTACATTTAAAAACATTAGTTGAACTACTTTTGTAGTAGACAACCGTGTTCCTCGATTACTGATAATATATCCTGATTTCGAAAAAATAAATTTAAAGGACAACTGTCAGTGACAATAATTACAAATAGCAGTCTTGCTGCCGTCTGCAGATTTTTCAAAAAAGTTCCAGATTGGCAAACCACCACCTTTGCGATTAGACATTTTTACATAGAGTACACACTAAATAATATCCACTAGTTCGTTTTGCAACAGAATTATATATTAATATTTACACACACTAATAATACCTTTGCAGCCACTAAATAATCGTCACTAGTTCGTTTTTCAACAGAACTTTATACTAATATTTACACTAACAATTAAGATCGCGCGCGATGAAAATAGCGTGCTCCGACAACAAACATACATCTATAGTCCACAGCGCTCACGCGATTACTGACTGCCCGTATAGCGCATAGCGCCATTCTATAGCACGCTATTTTTTCATAGCGCATAGCGCAGATAGCGGCCAGCGCCCGCGGAGAGCAGGCGCGCGCTGTGCGAGTCGTTAGATCAATTTCATTCATAGCGTAAATAGCGTTATAGCGTCATAGCGTCTTAACGTCCACCTACATAGCGTGCGCTATGCGCTATGAAAAAATAGCGTGCTATAGAATGGCGCTATGCGCTATATTAACCACCTCTAGAGTATACTATAACTACTTAAGTTTTACTACACTTTAAATTTGGAGCAACATGGGATCCCTGTGTTGCTCGAAGACCAAAGAGTATAGTAAGTATATAATTCTATACTCTTTGGACTCAGGTCTATTTTACACTATAGGGTAAAACGTGTAGTGATTTCACCGTTCGCGACTTCGCGTACCTATTGAAGACAAAGAGCACAGAGTACTTTTTTATACTGATAAAGAGTAAAGTAAATTGAGAGCAGGTGCTCGAAAACCTACGTAGACTCTTTGCTGTGTTATATAGGCGGCACGAGAGCTTAGCACTAACCAAATGCACTTGTGGAAGGTCTTAAAAGAAAATGGGCAACATCCATTCTATTTCTACTATCGTCGTGTTCAAGCACTGCAAAGAGTACTTTAATCAACTATATTAGCAAGTTATACCTAAAGAGTATATATTTGTTAGACTGTTGCCTACTGACTACGAACCTAAAGTGCAATATTGTGAATGGATTTTATGTAAATTAAAATAAGACTCCGAATTTTTAAATATGGTTTTGTCTACTGATGAGTGCTGCTCATTTCACAAAACGTGGGCGTTTAACAGCTATAATGAACGTGTGGTTGAACGAAAACCGATACGCGATAAAACCTAGCCACTTCCAACATCGTTGTTGGGAGACCAAATAACTGGACCTTATTTTCTAAATCAGACAATGAATGGGCAAATTATTGTCGTTTTTACGGGAGAAGGTGGATCAAGTGCTGGTTGATTTGGATGTGGCTACTTATCGGTCAATGTGGTTTCAGCATGACGGTGTCCAACCAAATTTTTCCAAAAATGTTTTTAATGTGGTAAAAATAAATGAATTACAAAACAAAAGCTGACTTTTCTTAATAAATTTTAATAATAAATCATCAGATATATATAATGTTCCCTTAAAACTAATGATTATGAAATAAATATCAGGGCACTGACCTTACACACATGATAGCAAACTAACAGATTACAAGACAATGATAAGAAACTACATAATAGATTCGTTTGTACGATCTTCAAGTGTACATTTTCTATAAAAAATATTATGAAAAACTAATTTTTATATAAATTTTAAATAGTTTGACTGATTTTGTCAGTTATGCTTAGACTTATTAGCAATTTAACTAGAATAAATTACTGGAAGTTGTTTTGGCTTATTTTAGGGATTTTCGGTAATTTAATCCGTATGTTAGTAACAATTATTTTAGGTTGCACATTCTTGAACTTGCTTGTGCCTCTAGTAATAGTGTCGATTGACAATATTTAGTTTTTTATGGACCTAGTCAGGGTAGCATAGAGGATTTCTTTTTCAAAATATAGGAAATATTTAT
Source organism: Sesamia nonagrioides (assembly GCA_017933935.1). Classification (NCBI taxonomy): domain Eukaryota; kingdom Metazoa; phylum Arthropoda; class Insecta; order Lepidoptera; family Noctuidae; genus Sesamia; species Sesamia nonagrioides. The sequence continues at coordinate 4,949,257 of JADWQK010001130.1, forward strand.
TTGCTTTTTGCAGTTTACTTGTTGGCATTTCTTGGATAAAATCACTAAGCAATTACTTGGTTTTAAACAATTTTAAAATGGTACATTATGCATATGACACCAATTTTTTAAAATTCAATTTCCGTTTTGCCATTACAACATTTTTTTTTGTTGTGTTGCCACCGCAAATGCTATGGTGCTGCCAATGTTTTTCCCCATTAGGTTTCCATCCCTGCTACGTCCATATTATGATGGTTTAGTTGCAGGTAGCATCGGGGTGTCTCTCTAAGATCATGGCGACGCCCTGTCCACCGGCCGCGCAAGCGGATATGACTCCGAACTGGCCATCCTCGCGCACCAGGCGGTGGGCAGTGTGCATGCATAGACGAACCTGTTGAAGTAAAAATCAATATATATTTCAGTGTTGTATAATCAGCCTGTAATGCTCCCACGCCTGAGACACAGGCCTCCTCTCAGTTAGAGGGAATAGGCCGTAATCTACCACGCAGGCCCAGTGTGGGTTAGTATTTCAATATTGAATTCAACATAACATAATGCTAATCATTGTGTAACATCATTAAGGCAAAGCTATAATGTTTTTTATCTCTACAATATTACAATTAGGAGTCAAATCTAGCAAAAAGATGTTTTAGTACAATTTTTAACTGACTTTAAAAAAAAAAAGAAGTTTTTTCTTTTTTTTATGTATCTTCATCGATTACTCTAAGATGCCTGGACCAATTTGAAAAATTCTTATAACTAAGCCGTTAGCCATGTTATTTTTGAAATAAAAAAAGGGATTTTATGGCCCTCTGCACATGGAGCAACTATTGCAGCAACTGGCTACTATACTCTGTTTTTTAATCTCGTAGAGTAAATTGACATTACGAGTGTTGGCAGTTTATTGCAATTAGGTGCAATAGTGCCGAAACTTAGCGTTCATAAAATCAAGTATCTTTTTTTACATTAAGTTATCCTGAAATAATGTGTAGGTACTTATTAAAAACGTAATAATACAAAATTAATAATGTAAATTTGACATTTGCATGTGTCAATTTACTCTACGAGATTAAAAAACAGAGTATAGCTGTTTACATATCGACGCTGGAAAGCGAATTTGTCGTATCTCGAAAAAAAGGCAATTTTTTTAAAAGTATTTTCAAAATAAAAAAATATTATTTGAAAACAAAAAACCCGCCTGCATAACTTCTTAGCTAGATAAACAAGTATTCCATAGAACAGTCCCCTAACTGCGATTGTTCAACTTCTTTCTACCTTTTCAGTTCGTTAGAGTTTTATGCAGGTTTTTTGTTTTCAAATAATATTTTTTTTATTTTGTTCCATTTAATATCAAGTTATATACATATTTAGAATCAGTGTTTAAAATCCTTCATTTTGATATCCCACTCGATATGCTTGGTAGAAATTTATTTCTGTATACCTCACAATATGGCGTCATACATCCGCCATTTTGGGTTTTTTTAAATGTCACCTTTCTAGTAGCAGTTGGGCGATTAAGGCAATTCTAACAATACCTCAAATATGAAAATCCGTTTAGCGGTTCTGGAGATACTAGGTAATAAAGAATAATACATACAAGATAGTCGCTAAAAACATAACCCTCCTGGCAGTCGGGTAAAAAGTACTGCGTCGGACGGTTTGATCAACGTATTCCTACGATGTTTCTCTTTTATGATACGACGTTGACTTTAGCGTAATGATCAATAGCTTGTGTAGTTGTTCTGGTAGTTGTAAGTACTAAACTACTAACACCAGTTTCTAAGTCGTGTGTCATCATCATCCCAGTGTTAATCCCAGTCGCATCCGAAGCCTTTTCAGCTTTGGAGTCTGGGGTTCGCTTTACCAGTACAACTGCTGATATGGCTAAACTTCGACATTTTCCATGAAGCGACTGCCGTCTGACTTCCACAACCCGAAGGCGACATCGAAGCAATGCAGTTAGACCAATTGTAGGACTTTTGAGGGCTCCAACAATCCGTAACGACTGCCACTAGATGTTCGTAGGGCAACCGGGACCAACGACTTAACGTGCTTTCCGAGGCACGACCAGACCAGTACAAATATTCATATTCATGTATATAAATACTTGCACTGTGCGGGGATCGAACCCGCGCAACTTGCGCAGCGGCCGCGTCCGCTACCGCTACGCCACGGAGGCTGTCAGTTTCTAAGTCGTGTGTATCCCTACTAATATAGATAAACGCGAAAGTAACTCTGTCTGTCTGTTACGCTTTCACGTCTAAACCACTGAACTGATTTTATTGAAATTTGGTACAAAGATATGAGTTGACCTTGAGATATAACATAGGATAGTTTTGATTCCGAACTTTTGAATAGTTCTCTTTGAAACACGATATAACCGAACTCCACGCGGGCGAAGCCGCGGCCGGAAAGCTAATACCAAATTAATAACGGTTGCGTCCGTTAAGAAATTTTGATTCGAAGGTTCTTTTTTGAGGTGACTTACCCCGGTAGCGGCGAAGGGATGTCCAATAGATAGGGAACCTCCCCAGTTGTTCCACTTGCTAAGATCTGGAGCACCAACCTGCACACAAGTTATTAATATTTAGTAATGATTAAACACTTCTGATATCCGGCATGATGTCTGGTGAAGCCGTACGGAGGACGGCGCTGAGCAGTTGTGTTGCGATGTGTGGCGGGTACGATGCGCCAAATGTTGTTGTGTCGGGAGCTTGGTCGTGGAGAGTCTCCAGATCAATCTCCCTCTAGCGCAGCATCGTTTGGTCGTGTTGGTCTTGGGTTTAACATTGCATCAATCACCTCGCTCAACTGCCGTCATCCTTCCTATTCCTAAGTTTTTCAAGTGAATAGGCTTAATAAACTGGTGCGCTTTACCATCAACGATTGCATCACTGCTTACCATCAGGCGGGATTGCAGTCAAGCACTAGTTTATAATTATTAAAAAAAAAATCATTAAATAGATATAAAAAAGCCAAATACACCTCAGAATTGGAATAATTGTGAAGAAGTGAAAACTGGAACTAACATTGTGCATTTTTTGTAATATTTTGGGCATAAATTCGCATGAATACATAGAGGCATACACTTTTACTGCGCGGTAGAAAGAGGACGGGATATTAAGCCGCGCCAACGATTTTTTCTCCCTCCGTCTTACGAGTTTTCGATCAGGGTCACGTGTTTTACACACGACTTTAAATTTTTTTGCCCATACTAAAAAAGTGCACAACTCCGCCAAAGAAAACTTTAAAAAACATTCTGGAGTAGGGCTTACATTCTATCGCAGTATCGTCGAGTAGTCGTTTAGTCGAGATTGGACTATTTATTGCCGGTAATTACTGCTGCTAATTTAAATAATAATAATAAAAAACGATGAATTTATCAAAGTAAATAATCTTACCTTAGACTGACGGCCAAGATAGGTTTGCGCGAACCAGTCGGAGTCCATGGCTTTCAAGTTAGCCAGAATTTGGCCCTGAAAGCGTACAATTTTATGAAAATCTTACACACGATTTTTTTAAGAGTATACCTATAGGTGTAATTCACATATGTATATCATATTTATTTATCTTGGAGCGTTTTTCCTTTCCGCATGTCCTTCGAAATCAATATGCGGACTGTGCTCGCATATAGGGTGTTTCTAACTACGTCATGTGTGTTAATCATAGGTCAGAATAGGTAGAGTGAATTGGGGTAATTGATCGGAAACGTACATATTAATATGGACATTCCTCCGGATTCACGGAATCGGTTGATTATAAAAAAAATATGTATAAATTATATTAAGTCGCAAAACCGTTTGTTTTGGCCATACCCTTCATTAGAGGCTAAAAATAAAATATTGAAATGTATTAACCTTTTGAACGCCAATCACTTCTATACAAGTTCGAGATTTTCGTGCCCTCAGCGCCACTACTTGATTAGAAGTAATCACAGTATAAAATAAATTTACGACTTTTACAAGACCTTTTATTTTGTTTTTACGGACATTTGCCCTGTTATCAGCCATATTTTTAACTTTTTCACACATAATAAGTTCTTATTTGTTTTATTTTCAATAGAAACAAAAATGCCAGAAAATATTTTAATGCCCCCCAGCGCCAATTACTTGATATCAAGTAAGTCAGTGATGGGACACGATGAAGACCTCGCTATATTTCATTTCGTCGAAATGATCATAAATACTATTATTGCAAGAAAATTACGTAAACACATAATATTTTATAAATATTGTACACTATAAATTAGGTTTTATTCACCCTAATCAAGAATTAATAGGTTTTCTAATCAATGTCGATAGTGAAACCCCGTTTGAAAAACCCATCCCTACAAAGTTAGTTAATTGTCAGTCCGCACGCGCCACCGACTTGTATAGAAGTAAATCTGTGACGTCATAAGCGGACGGGTTTCAAGGTCATAGTGACTTTGTGCATTTTAGTGTAGTGCAATGTTTACATCTTGAGTTGGCGCGCACGTGTTCTTATAAAAAAAATTGTGACTGTGAATATGACGAATTATTGCGAGTTGTTCAAGTCTGAATCAGAATTTTGAAATAGTTCGTCGTCTTGACATTCCGTTAAGTCGTCAACTTCCGTTACAGGAATTTTCTTCCATTTTCTATTAGACATTATTACAAACCAGAAAAATAATTGCAAGTATTTTGCGACACCATTAAAAAAGGTCTATAACATCTGTGTGAAACAGACACTTACCCTCCATTTTATTTTATTTTTAAACGTAGAAAACCACGTATTTAGCTTCTATTAATTGTATTTGTTAAGTTGTAAATAAACGAAATAAATTATGCAGCAATCAGTTGAGTTTATGCACGTGTGACCACAGTGAATATAAAAATAAATACAATAGAAATCTAGACATCCTTATAACAGAAAGGATTTTGACGTGCCTCGAGCGCCAACTACTTGATATGAAGTAAAAGGATTACATTTGGAGACAAATAGGGATGTGCCTTTTAGAACACACGTCTAATAAATTTAAAATTCTTTTCTTTATTATGGGGAATATATCCAGGTTTTCATATTGATTTTTTTATAAAATAAAATATGAAATTACGGTTACAGTTTTTATTTAGCTTCGTAAATTGGAGAAGAAACATTATTTTAAATGTATAATATTATTTGTCGATAGGACATTAATCCCATACCTACGTTTTACTAGATACGTTATACATTTGTAGTGTGGCGCAGGAGGACAAATCGCGTATTATATAGATGGGCGTTCAAAAGGTTAATGCTTCGATCGGAATTTGATTGATTTATTTTTCAACATGCAAGTAATAAATTAGTTTAGTTTTGTTACCTTCCTTTAAATGAATTGAGTAGTAATAATGTCACTACCAACATTAACAATATTTACTTGTGGCTTATCCACGTTCTTCTTACTGTGAACATTTATGATACAAGTACCAAAAATCACTCTACCTATTCCGACCTATGGTGATAATAATGCATGATATATATTTTTTTTGTTACTTATATTTAGTAGTCATTATCTAGATGAAGTGGATTGTCTATGAAAAGACGGCCAAAATTCCAGTGTATAAATTGGATGGTAGTATGTATTATCATAATACTCACAGCGAAAGCCTCGTGGATCTCCCAGGTGTCGATGTCGCTAATCTTGAGGCCGGCTTTGTCAAGGATCTTGGGAATGCCATAAGTGGGTCCCAGCAGCAGCTGGTCAACGGGATCCTGAACAAAAATATATTGTTTATATCTTGACACCAATTATATTAGGTATGTAGCTGTATATACAAAGGCCACGGCATAAGGTTCCATATCGTGTGACATGCAGTACGTTACTTTTAAGCCCTGCTGCTGCCTCGAATCTTGCGGGCAGCGGCGCGGGAGCCGAGCGGGCATCGAAGACCCGTTCTCGAAACTAGCGGGTAGATCGCGCGTCACTATAGCCGCATAGTGTTGTGTTCACGATTGTGTCGACGAGATATTTGTTTTTATTCGCGATAGAAATGTCTGAACAATGGCGGCAAAATCTTTTTGATTCAAATTTATTCCTAACGCTCGATAACCGCTCGCTGCCCGCAAGATTCGAGCGCGAGAAGTACACCGCTCGCTACCCGCCACCGTCCCGCTGTTTTCGAGAACCGGTCGGTTTGATTTTACGCATAAGATCTTGTGCCCGCAAGATTCGAGGCAGCGGCCTTACTCGAGACCTAGGCATTGTAGAAGTACGATTTATAAAGGCATTGCTAGACCTAGGATGGGCTATCGAATGGTACAGGTTTCATCAATATTGTCAACAAAGTGTCGACATCGAAATTTCTACAAACTCGTCTCCGGTGAATTACCCTGGGTAACTGCTGAATGTACTCCAAGTTATGCGCTATTATTATTGATTCTGGACGGAGCTGGAATGTTCGATCAGCTGATCTATATAAAGCCCCGTGACGCCAGCCCGCAGTCAGTCTGCATTTGACAACCGAGGAGAAAACAAGCGACAGTTAAAAAGCGATCTTTGAGAATACCTACTGCGACAACTGTAACGAGAACTTTGAGTACTACGTGACGTAACATCTGTTGTGTTATTGTGTGTGTACGACACGGACTTCGTGGACGTAAGGGAAGATTTCGGTGCAACGTCAGCTACATTCTACTTGTCATTGCCTACTACCGACTGTACCTTTGCTTCCCATAAACTTCGAAACCCTTAACAGGCATTTTAATACCCCTAGCCCGTAACAATATGCATTATATTCTTCCTAAGATACAGGCCTAACCTATATTTGAGGCAAATTCGATAAAGAATAGAGGTAAACAAACCGTTGCTAGGCAACGAGTAGTTTACGCCTAAAAGGCAGATGTTAATAACCTTTTCTACATAGATGATTTTCATAAAAGTAACAATCCTACTTCCTACTAATCTAAACAGTTTATTTATGATTTGCATAGAACGCTTAACCGATTTGAATGAAATATGACATACATGTAAGCTAATTTCCTAATAGGTTAAATTTTTTGATACATGTATATTATAATTAGTCCATACTTGAAAGTATTACAATGCATGTGTTATGTAGTTGATTTGAAAGTAATTAAAATACGCAAAATTGCATTGAGAAATGCCTCAACTTTATTCATTGGTTAAATTCCACAAAATGTGTTTAATACCTGGATTTCATCCATCTTTCTTTTTTTGTAGGGCTATCACGTAAAATTAATGTCGACTTTTTAATGGTTTTTCGAAATACCAAGTTATTATGCATGTTATTTTAGTGATTCTATTGAAATATGCTGCAATAGGAATCGTTACACTATAGTTAGCATGTAAAAGTCTATAATCATGTAAATAACAGGAGATTTGTAAAACGTGAGTTGTGATAACCCTAAATTGGTTTGTTTACCTCTATTCTTTATGGAGCTAGGCGATGGTATAGTTTAGGGGACAGAAATAAACCTATTGTAATGCAGTATTAATGTACACAAAAATTTAAAAATGTATTTTTGTACCAATAAATATTTGTATTGCATTTTTTGCTGTAGAGATAGGGTTAAGAAACCCCTCCAATATCGTTTAATATCCTCCAAAGAAGCCGTGCTCTTGGTACGTATCCTCCTTGGTATATGACCCTTTCCGTAACACGTGTATAGATGACATAAATATATTTATTTATTACTAGCAGTCCATCACAGCATCCCTGCAGGGTTTTAACGACTTGGAAACTAAGTCTATTATGGTTACCACATAAAACTATGTTAGTTATGGTGCTGCAAAATGCCACCTGGCTACTTTGGATTCAATGGAGAGGCGTGCGAAGAGACCCAGATTTAACTCAGAATGGTTTCCAAAGCCTAGAGCACAGGGGTGGAGTAGCCAGCCTGTCGGTGTTCTATAGAAAACATTGTGGAGAGTGTGCGAAGGAATTGCATGATTTAATTCCCCCATCTCCGTTTCATCATCGGACGACCCGTCGTACGGCGAGTTTTCACACTTAGGCGTCGTCCTAATTGGCAAAGACCGCACGATCGTCACGAACATGAGATCAAACATACAGATTTCATCAGAGTGTCCATTATTCATCAGCATTTCATGTGCTTAATAACGATCGTATGCATGGACACTCTGACAAAAGCTGTATGTTTGAACTCATATTCGTGACGATCGTGCGATCGCGCTCGTGCGATCTATGGAAATTAGGACGACGCCTTACGTTGTTGACACCACTACAATCCTGACCAAGCTTTTCGCCTCGTCAATTATACCGCATACATCGTGGGACTGGAACAATTTGCCAGCGGCGGTGTTTCCGTCGGAGTACAATTTAAGTGTCTTCAAGGCTAGAGTGAATAGGCTCTTAATAAATTAGCGCGCTTTACCATCAGAATTATAATTTATATAAAAGAAAACATGTTCCTCACCTGAGCGACATACGTGAAGTCACGCAGATACGCCTTGGGCTTCAGACCGAGCTCCTTAGCTTTTTTTTCCGACATCACCAAGCAGGCAGAGGCACCGTCGGTCTGTAGGGACAAGTGGAATTTTGTGTTTTTAACTGAAGTTTGAGTTAAATTTATTGGCATAAGAAACTTTACTTACATGTGAATATTAAAACTATAAGTCAATATGGTCTAAACTGTCAAATATTCCCAATCAATATTGAGCCTTAATCAGACTTTCAGGCTTGAATCATCAAATAAAATAAATGGTAATCGCTCGAAACTTCTTCCCAAGTAAGGTAGGTAATCTTTGTGCGCTATAAGTAGTTACACGCGCTTTTTTGGCGCAGTAGACACTGGCAACATGTACCTACGTGATGTTGGATATGAGTCAGGGGAAAGAAAAAGTAGTTGAGAACGAAATTCTTATTTTACTCTGCCATTATCAAAAGAACATCGTGTCTCACAAACAAAAGCCGAGCACCCACAGCTTACAAATCAAAAACCAAACCACAGACTACAAATGATGTGACATTGCTACTCCAACAGTACGGACATGTTGCCAGTGTCTACTGCGTGCTTTATTCTAAAGTTAGAGTATATACAATACAATATGTAAAGAACATCCTGTCCAATCTGCGAAGGTATTGTTAGGTATCGATAACTGATTATACTAATACTACAAAGCTGGGCTAAACTTTAAAAAAATCCCCCGTAATAAATATTATTTCGCAAAAGGAGGTAACTTAATACATGTGCGATAGGTAATACATACGCATGGGCACGCGGCACGTAGTCGCATCGCTTATAATAATACCGTCGAAAATGGTGTTGTCATTTAAAAAAAATACTATATACAATATGTAAAGAAAACCCTGTCCTATCCGTGAAGGTATCGTTAGGTATCGATAACTGATTCTACTAATACCCACAAAGACAGGCTAAATTAAAAAAAAAAAATCCCCTAAAAAAAAAATATTATTTCGCAAAAAGAGGTAACTTAATACATATGCGGTAAGCAACCCCTCCCGCGGGCGGCGGGGGGCAGGGCACGCGGCACCTGTGACGTGGTCGCGTCGCTATTCGCTTATAATAATACCGGTGTTGGCACTTTTTTTTAAATTACCAAATTTCGGGGAAATTGGAATTAATTCCCGGGAAAAAAGGATTATTTCAAAATTCATTAGTATTGTTATTATGATGATTATGTAAAATTTTATATTATATTTGGTCAAGTGTTTACCTAACCTTTATTATCCTTATGGGTCGGACAGGGTTTTCTTTACATATAAAGTAAAAATATAAATATATAATATAATATATAATATCATACTTTTTATTTATAAAAAAATATGAAATTTTGGGGAAGTTGGAATTAATTCGCGGAAAAAAAGGTTATTTCAAAATTCAATAGTATTGTTACTATGATTACTAAAATTTCAATTTTATTTGGTCATGTCTTTATTTATTTAACCTTTATTATCCTTATGGGTCGGACGGGCTTTTCTTTATTTATTGTATGGCATGAAGCCCATTAGTATTTTACTTACCAAGAACGATGCGTTGGCGGCAGTGACGGTGCCGTGCGGCTTGATGAACGCCGGCTTCAGCTTAGCGAGCTGCTCCGGAGTGGACACGCGGATACCGTTGTCCTTGTCTACCACGCCGTCCTTGCCGTCAACTGCGACAAACAACCATTTGTTAGAAAGAGATAGTAGATCAATGGGTTTGGAGGGCAACAGGGTGTTTGCGTAACACATATCAGGTTTGATTTTGACAGTTCAACAACATTCATTACGTTATTTTCAATGTTAGGCAGACATATGTTCCGAACGTAAGGAGCAATGGAATAGCAATACACTTCAAAATAATTGTAATAGTGTGTTACGTTATTGGAGTTTACTCCTTAAGAATCGATTTTCATATATAAGGCGCCCGGTAGGAGAAAAATCCGAGGTTACCCCTCGGATTTTTCTCCTACTAACGAGTAACGAATTTTAAGCGTTACTATTTTAGTGCGCACCTAAGGTGCGCAACTTTCTAATCTAAAAAAGTGGCATAATTATCTTATTACAACTATATTTTGTTGGTTATTAAGATAATGTTATAATTAAAAAAATATTAATTATAATAATTTAAAAAAAATGTTTATAAAAAAAAAATATTATCAACTTTCTTAAAATTTTTATAAATATGCATTTATAATTTTTTTTATTTAATATCTTTTTATTTTTATTTTTTTAATTTTCTTTTCCTTTTTTTATTTTTTATTTTTCTTTCTTGTACTTAAGGAGTAAACTCCAGTCGTGCGTCGGAGCTGACACACACACTTTTATTTTTAAGTTTCGCTCGTTATCCGAACAAACTTTACGTTGGTCAAATTGTGAACGCCATGCTGTTTTTAGGGTTCCGTACCTCAAAAGGAAAAAACGGAACCCTTATAGGATCACTTTGTTGTCCGTCTGTCTGTCTGTCTGTGAAGACCCTTTATTTATTTACTAATATGTTATCTTCTATTCCTTTCTTAATGAAGCAGAAAGATAAAGATGTAGTAAACTTAAAATTAGTTTAGTTTGAGGACCAGAGAATTGGTACCAGTAAGTACTAAATGAAATTCCAAGATGGCGCTGCAAACTGTGATTACTGGTGTCGTCAACATGACGATTTTATGAATAGAATGCACCTTTTTTGAATAATTACATAAATGCTTGCCAACATCTATACAACATTAATTTTTGTTTATGCCAAACCTGAATATAGTTTGTTCAGAATAAGCAACTGGATCTATTCCAATCATTTTTACACCATGTTATATTTTTTCCCAAATACATTTAGAATTTGTTGCAGTGGTAACCGAGCGGTTACGAACTTACGATAGATCATAGTACTTGCGCCGCGCGCCACAGCTGACGCCAGAGGTCAACGCTCCGCGCTCGTCCGCCCGACCAGAGCTTTGACCATATTTTTGTTGGGACAACCAAGTAGAATAGCAAGCTCAAAGTTTGTGGTATTTCGTTATACCTTTTTGAAATTTTGTACATAGATTCTTTACCTAAATAATACTAAACACGTGTTTCGGGTTTCGCATAACTAAAAAATAATTTTTCATATCGGCATATCTACGTTTTTCATATTTTACAGACACAAGGATCTAAGATCTTATCATCATCATCAGCCTTTACTCGTCCACTGCTGGACATAGGCCTCTTTCATAGCACGCCAACAAGCTCGATCCTGAGCAGTTCTCCGCCAGCCACTACCAGCCACCTTTTTGATGTCGTCGCTCCATCTCGCCCAAGGGCGTCCCACGATACGTTTGCCGAGACGCGGAGATCTAAGATCTTATGAATGTTTGAAATTAATTTACGAGTTAATTTTACGTGTTTATACAGGTTGATGACTATACTAGTAACCAAACACAGTATTTAACGGGTTCGAGGTACTAGTATCATCATTTCAGTCGAAAGAGGTCCACTGCTGGACATAGGTCTCCTCCAAGGTTCTCCATGACGACCGGTCCTGCGCCTTCCACATCTAGCGGTTTCCCGTGACCTTCACCAGGTCGTTGGTCCACCTTGTAGGGAGCCTACCCACGCTGCGTCTTCCGGTGCGTGTTCGCCACTCGAGAACCCGTTGCTGCATTCTTCGGGCTATGTCGGTTACTCTCGTTCTTATTTATTCACGCAGTGAAACCCCATAGCCCTTTGAGTGACCTTGAGCTTTCTTATAAGGCTAATTGTTAGCGACTATGTCTCAGTTCCATAAGTTATCACTGGCAACACACACTGGTTGAAGACTTTTGTTTTGAACCACTGCGGTATTTAGGACGAGAAGATTCTACGTAGCTTCCCAAAAGCAGCCCAGCCGAGTTGGATTCGACGATTGACCTCTTATTACTAGTATGAATACTATGTACTCGTACGCGTATGAGGTACTACTATAGACACTAATAAACATTAATGATATGTAATAAACTCATTTTTACATTTTTTGCAGAAGTGCCAATATATTAACTACTAGGTGAGCGGTATACTACGCACCTTTAACGGGAATCAGATCAGTGAAGTATCCCTTCTCCTGAGCCTCCTTCGCGCACCTGTGCGACCTCAGGGCGTAGTCGTCCTGCTCCTGACGTGAGGCCCCGAAGGCAGCGGCCAAGCGGTCAGCGCTGTGACCCATGGTCTCTCCGGACGAGAACTCGGCGACGGCCGGTAACTGAGGAGAAAGAGATATTATAAACAAGTTGTTTGCAGCTTCGCCCACAAGGACGTTGGAAATTATCCCACGAGGCCGTCTTACCATGAATCTATCTAATCAGTGTAATTGCGTAACACACTATCAGTAGCAATAATGGCTTTCATTTTGACAGTTGAACAATCGAGTCGAACATAGGCAGCAATGAATTGGCAACATCCTTCAAAATGAGATTTATGTGTTACGCAATTAAGGTGCTGGGTTTTAACACACTGTTATCAAATACTGATCTTCTTTTTCTTCTTCAGTCTATAGAGGTCCACTGCCAGACAAAGGTCTTCCCCAAGACTTTCAGGTGCGTATTCCAGAACGAAACTCAAGCATTGATCTCTGCTTAAGCATTACTTAAAACTAGTTTCAACCAATCAAATGGCTTGAAACGAGAGTTAAGTGGGCTTGAGTTTTGAGTGACGTTCTGTAATACGTACCTCAATGATGACCGTTCTGCTGCTGCCCGCATCCATCGCCCATCCGCAGTGGGCGGGACACATTGCTCGTAGAACCGTAGGCCGATCGGGGCAGTAACGTTCCGGAGTGGCCGTCACGTACCGGAAGACGCTGCATAGGAAGGCCCCAACAATATGGACCGATTACCTGGTGAACGTCACGGGAAGCCGAAGGCTACGGGCAGCACAAATACTATTAACTATAATTATCGCTCGCAATAGTAGATCGTGGGTTCGAACCCCATCAGGCGCTTTACTTTGTGTAACTATTTCTTTACCACTGCTCTCAAAACGGTGAAGGAAACCATCGTGAGGAAACCGACATGTCCTAGAGGCAAAACTTCCAACACATATGACACCTAGCAACCCGCACTGGGCCCGCGTAGTAGAATACGGCCCACTCCCTTTCACCTGGAGGCCTGTGTCCCTGAAATGGGAACATTATAGGCTGATTATGTATGTAATTATCGTTGTCTGGTTTATAAACTCACCTCAGGCGCAAAGAAGTCGGGTCTAATAGACGCGATGAGCGACAGACGCTGCGCCGGAGTCTTCGCGCGGTTCAGACGGAGAAGCAAGGAGCGCATCTTGCGGGAGTGACGGATTGGCACGTCTGACATGAACTCTACGCCGCCAGCGACGATGACGTCATAGGCGCCTGCGGCTATCATGCCAATGCCTGGAGAAAGGGGGTAATATTAGTACAGTGAAAGCTTTTTTTTTAATAATTTTAAACTAGTGCATGATCTCGCCTAAGGGTAAGCAGTGATGCAATCGTTGATGGTAAAGCGCACTACTTTATTAAGAGCTGATTCACAAAAAAAAAAAAAAACTGTGTGAATAGCAAGGAAGACGGCAGTAGACCGAGGCGATGCAATGTTAAACCCAACAACCCGACCAACGATGCTGCGCTAGAGGGAGATTGATCTGAAGACCCTCCAAACTCCCGACACAACAACATTTGGCGCATCGTATTGTCGACTTGACCAGATATCATGCCGGAACACGACGAATCCCTTGGCGGCAAGACTTTGGCCTACCAACCTACTTTATTGCTAACGGTACAAACAGATAACAGGCCAAACAGTGTTTATGCAGTGAAAACTTCTGCCAGGACTGCGGGTTTTTCGAAAGAGTTACTGTGGCCCTAGCGCACAGGCAAGTGAAGGAACACGGGTGTGTTTTAGTCAGTAAAAGTCTGACATTCCCTTCCGCTCCGCCCAGAGCGGGAGAGGTCACTTGATGATTTCACATCCAAAACAAAAAAATAAAAAATGGTACCTGTTGTTATAGCCTGGTTGGAGGAGATGCAAGCCATGGTGACTGTGTGCGCGGGTGTCTTATCGCTGAAGCCGGCCGCCAGGGCTGCCTCTCGTCCGATGTTGGAAGTCTTCACCTCCTGAATGACCGTTCCGTACACGATGTAGTCGATCACATCCTTTGATATGCCAGTTTTTTGGAGGAGACCCCTAAAGGATTGTAAAATAAAATCAATCTTATTGTATTTGATTTGTCTTCGTAATCAGGATCGCTTTCATTCATATGGGTGGATCTGCTAGTTAAATGTTAGGGGTTGGCAAATTTATGTTTATTTAAAAAAAAAAAAAACTCCAGATAAATTAGATTACATTCATTTATAATTTGGAGTCTTAGGGTCGAAAATAAATGGTCATTTTTAAAATTGCCTGATGGTAAGCAGTCATGTAATCATTAAGAGTAAAGCGCGTTACTTTATTAAGAGCCTATTCACTCTAGCCTTGAAGACACTTAAATAGGGTATGTGACAAAAAAAAAAAAAAAATTGTCCGTCAGTCAGATTTCCAAAAAATACTAGACACGTATTTTTTCTTTTTGAATATAAACAAAAAATGAAGACGACACAGCGCGTTGAAAACTCGTGTGCAGTGACGTCACACGAGTTTCTTTTCTTCATTCACGCTACACTTTTTAGCGGCCAGTGACATCACCAGCCACCACTCCTGATCTTTGATGCCTTTTATATTTGTCAATTTTTATTGATTTGATAAAACAAAATATACGTGTCTAGTATTTTTTGGAAATCTGACTGACGGACAATTAGTTTTTTTTAGTCAAATACCCTATTGTAGTCAGACGGGAAAGACTGCCGCAGGCAAATATAATGAAATAGCGACCCCGCCCTGGCTTCGCACGGGTGCAATGCTGATCATCATCATCATCATCATCCCAGCGCTAATCCCAGTCGCATTCGAAGCCTTTTTCAGCTTTGGAGTCTGGGGTCCGCTTTACCGGTGCAATGCTGATATTAAATAGTAAATACACACTACAGAAAAACTGTGAACATTGTATAAAAAACAGCTCGGTGGCGCCGAAAACGCAGCGCCCCGCAATTTTTAAATCTGTAATATCTTCGAAAATATTCATTTAAATTATATGCTGTAAAGTGCGATATAGATCTATAATAAATCAACAATATATTTAAAGTATTAAATTGGATAAGGATTAATGCTATATTGGTTAAAATCGCTTCGAAAATTAGCCGGTATTTGTCGTAAAAAGTAAATGACAAAAAAATGTTATTGTAGGATATCCATAAGAGATAGACAATTAGAAATACAGTATGTTAACAACAGAGGGCGTTCCCGTTAACCCGAAATAGTATAGCATACATACATGGTAAAAAAAATATTTCCATTCGAAAACAAAATGTTTTAAAAATTTTTCCAATATGAAAATATTCAATAAAAATTTTAAATTGACATGTAAAAGAAACACACTGTACACGCGTGAAAGACGGCAACGTCGCAATTTATTTATACATGACGACTACTATTTTGATTTAAAACAGGAGGTTTCAAATTTATTTCCAATTAGAATTTTTTTTTATTCGGATTTTTTTATGCTTATTTTTCAATGCTGATATTTTTATTTTAATCTATTAATGATTTAAATTAACGAGTTTAAGGGAACGCCCTCTGTTATTTAACATACTGTATACCAACGCGTTTTTTTTTTTATAGACCTCAATGCGTACAATATCTAGTACATTGTTTTGAGAAATCTCGTAGGGTTCAGCCAGCGTTTCACTGCAAACGCGGAAAAATTTATGTATTTACGACATCACATTAGAAACCTCAAAAATAATAGTCATCATTATCGACCTTTTTTGTTATCGTCGCACTGCTGGGCACAGGTCTCCTCCCATACAGAGAAGAATTGAGCGTAATCACCACGCTTGATCAATGCGGGTGAATAAAAAAATAATAGTACTTCTCCACAATTTATTGTAGTTATTATACATATAAACCTTCCTCTTTAATCACTCTATCTATTAAAAAAGACACCGCATCAAAATCCGTTGCGGATTTTTAAAGATTTAATCAAGCAAAGGGACATAGGGAAAGAGAAAGTGACTTTGTTTTATAATATGTAGTGAAGTATATGTATAAAGCATTTATTAAAAAAAGAAAATGTCTGTCTGTTTATTCTGGGCTAGCTCTGAAATGCTAAATCAATTTTGATAGGATCAATGGCAAATAACTGATGTTATAAGAATTAACATGGGCTAAAAACCCCAAAAATTCCCAACAGACATGCACGACCGCCTGGCAAAAGCTAAAAAAAGAACTACGTAACAATCACTCATCTGCACTTAGTATAAGAATGTAATCAGTTGCCTTAATAGTATGTTGTGCATCACAAATTGGACTTTGATCATTTAATTAAAACTAACTTACAAATAGATGTTTTTGTATGATGCGTAAGTAATATAAAACATAGCGGCCGCCCGCGACTTCGTTCATGTGGAGTTAGTTATTTGAACACTTTATTTTACCCCCAAAAGAGTCATGAAATTATTTTTAAATTGTAGTATCTTGTAAGATGTTAATCTTTTTTTTTTTTAAACTAGCGCTTGACTGCAATCCCGCCTGATGGTAAGCAGTGGTGCAATCGTTGATGGTAAAGCGCACTAGTTTATTAAGCCTATTCACTTAAAAAACTAAGGAATAGGAAGGATGACGGCAGTTGAGCGAGGTGATGCAAAGTTAAACCCAAGACCAACACGGCCAAACGAAGCTGCGCTACTGGGAGATTGATCTGGAGACTCTCCACGACCAAACTCCCGACACAACAACATTTGGCGCATCGTACCCGCCACACATCGCAGCACAACTGCTCAGACCCGTCCTTCGTACGGCTTCACCATACATCATGCCGGAACACGACGAATCGCTTGGCGGCAAGACTTTGTCTGGTAGGTGGTAACTTCTGCCGCAGCCCATGTTATGGCCTACCACCAAGAAAAATCGAAATTAGTGATGTCAAGGACAATTTTCATCACAATTAAATACTATTAATTTATTTCGATAAAGATTATATTTGTTTTCTTTTTTATATGTTCCGCTCACGCTAAATCACGCTGTAACTACTATTAGTTACAGCGTTTGATTTTATATAGGCTAAAACCTTCCTGGATTAATGGGCTATCCAATGCAAAAAGACCAGTTGCTGAGATTAGCGCATTCAAACAAACAAACATCTCTTCAGCTCTATATGTATATTAGTATAGACTAGCTATTGCCCACTTTTATCCACATCTATTTCTGTTATTATGATCGCGATTAAGAAGTTGTTTTATCATATGTTTTGCGTAACTTAATCTGTTTACGCAGTAAGCCATGGAAGCCCTCAAAGATGATTAATTTTCTCTGTGTTTTTCCAGAGATTATCGGCTCCTATTGGTCACAGCATGATGTTATATGTATGCCTAAAGCCTTCCTCGTTGTATGGACTATCCAACACAAAAAAGAAATCAATTTGAACCAGTAGTTCCTGAGATTAGTGTGTTCAAACAAACTATTCAGCTTTGTAATATTAATATAGATTTCATATCATATCATAGTGATCACAGTTGAGTAAATAATGCATAAAAAAGTAAGATTTTTAGTAATTACGTTTTCGTACTTTCCAAAACATATTCTTGTATGGTATTAATTGTGACTGTTACTAACGGCCTTATGTAGTGATAAGTATTAAGGCTTAAGGTTGATTGGAAATATTTAAGTTTCGGGTAGCTTGACCTGCTGTCATCTGTACACTAATAAAAATAAAAAAGATTTATTACAAACATTTTATGTCCATAAATTGTTAGTAATAATTTAGTAACATTTAGTGGTTATCTACTATTTAAGTAATGCTAGTACAGAACCATACCATTACCTTACCATATTAAGCCTAAAGCCACCTCCACCAGGAGCCTTTGGATGAGGCAATCTGGTATTGCAACAATCTCTAATAGAGGTACAAAGGAAAATATAAAGTTATAACAAATACTTACAACAAGGAATGTCTGGCAAGCTCGTGAGGCATCATCCTGGCATAATCAGTGAAGGACACCAAGAATGGTGTTCGTACTCCATCAACAAGTACCACATTATGGCCGGTGCGATCTGGCAGTGACTGCCTCTTCTGCTGTAATGATGCTCCCACACTGAGAGCTCGTCTTGCGGTGTCTAGAAGAACATTTTCCGAGGTTTAAGAAATTCATATGCATAAAATTTCCTTGAAATAATTTCAACATAGAAACAGTATATATATAAAGAACAGAATCCATGCCAGTATGTAAATTACACGAACCTTGCACTCATATTTTGGCACGAAACTGAACAAAATTAATTGCCAACAATGCCAATAACAATATCTTACAAAAGTCCAAAGTTTACGTCCTTTCACGAATTATGGGAAAATGTTAAATATTAAAGTGGTAATTATACTTTTCAGCTTTACGGATTAAAGATTAAAAAAAGTATTACTTTAGTTATGGTTAGATAAGTCGTCAAGTAGTATAAAATTAAAGAAGTACTACAAAACCTACCGAATTTAACCGTGGATCCGACGTGGGAAACTTTTAGTAAAGATTTTGATATTTGGGATGCCATGGTTGCCGGAAAACTTATACGAATTAACACAGGAAACAACGGAGACTTCTAAAACAATTAATATAAATTATCAACTACAGTAAATTCTAATTTAAAACTTAAAATAAACTTATATGAAAGTTGGACTCTGACCTGTCAACCACAGACTAGAGTAAAAACTAAAAACTAAAAACGGGGTTGCTACGATCTAATCTAATGTTCATATCTTTCAGGGAATGGATGGAAATATTATGTAATTTTTTAAAGTTTTATTTAACTTTAGAAGTTCATACATAAGAAAAAATGCTCTTATTGATAAGAATATTAATAGCAATTGATTGAGAAGCCTACTAGATAACGTATTGCTTTAGGTGTAATATTTTATTTCAATTTACCATTCATTGGGTATTTACTTGTCGTTGGCAACTTTATGTGCCAGCTGTCGTCATTACGTTTCGTTACAATGTATGGTATTTCTTAAATTGTTAACGAAGCAAACAAAAATAAATATAAACTATATTTTAATTATATATAGTCTTTGTAAAAAGATGGTATTTAATAGTATTTAATTGTCTTAGCTATAACATGATACAGATTATTTTTAAATCATTGTGGTAAAAAAAATCACAGTAACGGTTCTAATAAATATCTGAACAACGTTTTGTTACGTTTTCATGAAAGAAAAAGGCGGGTAGATGTAAACTGCACGATTCTCATCTCATCTTCAATTTCCGTTCTATTTGCCTTCCGCTTTGCTTGCAGCCACGTGAATTCGTTAAAATAATTTTTCAAGAAAGCTTATTTTATATTTTAGATAACTTATGGAATTTCATACATCTCTCTTCTCTGTTACAATTTAAATGAAGACACTTTAGAAAGCTATTAGGTAAGTTCATCAGTATATTTTAAAAGTGTAATTTAAAATTATAATCCATCACCTTAGCCGGATTAGTTTTTGTGTCACGCTGGACATAGGCTACTCCTAGGCAGTATATGATCATGATAAGCAAGATATAACCGGGATTGCGCTGCGGTATTAAGATTAATCATTTTGTTGCATTCCTGGGTATCGCTAACTAACTTTCGACATTTTCAAATATTTTTTTGATTTTCACATAATTCGTGTTTCGATAGACCAAAATAAATTGAAAATAGAGAAGACAGCACATCAAGCTACTACAATCTGTAAAATTTCGTTATTATATTTTGAATTTTATCGTTAAAGTAGGTATTAAGGCTCAAGGTTGATTAGGATTTTTTGACAGTTTCGGGTAGCTTGACCTGCTGTCGTCCATACATACAATAAAATTAAAAAAAAATTCAATATTATTTCAAATGAGATATCCTGTTCTAAATTTCTCATTTCCATTTTTTTAACACATTCCAATTCACGAATTTTTTCAGCAAATAATATATTTTCTATTTACTTTCAGAATGAAATACCAAGGTTTATTATTGGTAATGTACCTCGCATGGTGTAGGGCACAGTTTGTCGATGACATGCAGCAGCTCGAGGCTGAATGTATGGGTGACGGCAAGTTTGCTTGCATGACTAAAGGCTGCATCGATCAGGAACAGTACTGCGACGGCATTGTCGACTGCGAAGATGGCAGCGATGAGAACTATTGCAGTAAGTTGTAATTACCTACTTATAAAACTCTTCAGCTGTCACGCGAGCTGATTTAGACCGGCGGCCATTTTTTTTTTTTTGTGTGGTCGGCGTCATTCAACGGCAACGTAGCAACATTGACGCAGCAGTCGAATTTAGTACTTGCTGGACGGTGACTAAAAAATCTTACTGGGTAGGTATCTAGATAACAATCTAGATACCTACAGTAAGATTTTTTAGTCACCGTGCAAATTTTTTTCTAGGCATTAGGTCATCATCATCGTCATCAACCTGTTTATCGTCCCACTGCTGGGCACAGGTCTCCTCTTATACTGAGAAGGATTGAGCGTAATCACCACCCTTGCTCAATGCGGGTTGGCGATTTCAGACTTTTGCTCATTAGGCCTCAGGCATTAGGTATCGTTCAATAATTCCATTTTTGTAAAAAAAAAATCGATACGTAAAATTTTCATATCAAATCATTTTCTCGAAAGAGGTCATCATCATCATCCTTTTTATCGTCCCACTGCTGGGCACAGGTCTCCTCTTATACAGAGAAGGATTGAGCGTAATCACCACGCTTGCTCAATGCGGGTTGGCGATTTCAGACTTAAGTCCAGGTTTTCTCATTAGGCCTCAGGCATTAGGTATCGTTCAATAAT
Organism: Sesamia nonagrioides; assembly: GCA_017933935.1. NCBI lineage: Eukaryota > Metazoa > Arthropoda > Insecta > Lepidoptera > Noctuidae > Sesamia > Sesamia nonagrioides. The sequence goes on from JADWQK010001130.1 coordinate 4,970,519, forward strand.
TCCATTTTTGTAAAAAAAAAATCGATATACGTAAAATTTTTCTCGAAAGAATTATCCGCTCTGCGTGGTCACTGATTTAAAACGATTGTCTTCAATAAACTTTAACAAACATCAACGTTTTTTAATTTTTTTTATCAAATTTTGATAACTTTGTGATGTGTTATCTCAATATTTTTGTATTGAGTGATGCTAAAAGAAAAAACACGTATTCAATGATTGTCTCCAAAGATTATTAAATCGTTTGGACGGTTCTTAAAAACTCACCTGTAAGTACCTATATTATGTAGCTACCTACATTTTGTGTTCATTTTAATTTATAAAATAAAATACGTTTTATAATTATAGTATTAATAATGATATGGGGATGGAAGCTAGTAGGAAGAGTGATTTTTATTTTGTAAAGCGTTTTACTACCTAATTTTGATCGTGACAGCTCAAGATTTCATTTTTTTTAAATAATAATTTTAAACTACTCAGTGATTGACCTCAATCCCGCCTGATGGTAAGCAGTGATGAAATCGTTGATGGTAAAGTGAGCTAGTTTATTAAGAGCCTATTCACTCAAACAGAGTGAATAGGAAGGATGACTGCAGTTGAGCGAGGTGATGCAATGTTTAACCCAACAACATGACCAACGATGCTGCGCCAGAGGGAGATTGAACTCCCGACACAACAACATTTAGCGTATCGTACCCGGTACACATCGCAACACAACTGCTCAGATCCGTCCTCCGTACGACTTCACCAGACATTCCGGAACACGACGAATCGCTTGGCGGCAAGACTTTGTCTGGTGGTTGACAACTTCTGCCGGCCGATGTTATGGCCTACCACCGAGAAAACGCGAATGCGAATGCGGGTGTTTGAAATGCGAATGTGCGAAAGCGAATGCAAGTGCGTACCTATATTGAGAAGGAGCAAAAAAGAATAATCGGTTTTTATTTTTTTAAAGTTCGGTTTTTTTTATATAAATTATAAATTGCGGTCAAGCACTAGGCTTGACCGCAATCCCGCCTCATGGTAAGCAGTGATACAATCGATCAACGCGTGCTTTACCATCAAGGTAAAGCGCGATAGTTTATTAAGAGCCTATTCACTCTAGCCTTGAAGACATTTAAATTGTAGTGCGACGGATACACCGCCGCTGTTTTTTATAAATTATAAACTAGTGCTTGACCGCAATCCCGCCTGATGGTAAGCAGTGATGCAATCGTTGATGGTAAAGCTGGCAAATTATTCCAGTCCCGCGATGTACGCAGTATAAAAGACGAGGCGAAACGCTTCTTTCGGATCGTTGTGGTGTCAACAATGTAAGGGTGGAAACTCCCCGTACGACGGATCGTCCGATGATGGAACGGAGATGGGGGAATTAAGTAATGCAAGTCCCTCTCACACTCTCCAAAGTGCATCCTATAATATAAAGTATCTATTATAATATGCACAAACTGACAGCCTCCTCAATCCTAAATTGACAGCCTCCGTGGCGTAGCGGTAACGAACGCGGCCGCTGCGCGAGGAGGCGCGGGTTCGATCCCCGCACGGTGCAAATATTTGAATATGAATATTTGCACTGGTCTGGTTGTGCCTCGGAAAGCGCGTTAAGCCGTGGTCCCGGTTGCCATACGAACATCTAGTGGCAGTCGTTACAGTTTGTTGGAGCCCTCAAAAGTCCAACAATAGGTCTAGCTGCAATGCTTCGATATCGCCTTCGGGTTGTGGAGGTCAGACGGCAGTCGATTCACGGAAAATATCGAAATTTAGCCAAAATCAGCAGTTAGACTGGTAAAGCGGACCCCAGACTCCAAAGCTGAAAAAGCTTCGGATGCGACTGGGATTAACGCTGAGATGATGATGATGATTATAATATGCACAAACATATTACCCACAAACTCAAAATTGTGTTAATTCATTTAATCACAATATCCCTTATTCATAAACGTTGTTTAAAGTTAACTAGTGATTAGCGATTCTTTAACCATACCTTTTGACCTTTTAATGTCACTTAACTTTAATCATCGTTTATGAATAAACACGCTAGTGTTTAAGGGGTTTATTTTAAGGAGTTAAGTGTCACGCCAACGTCTAAAAAATATGGTTAAAAAATAGCTAATCACTAGTTGACTTTAAACATCGTTTATAAATAAGGGGGATTATCTGCATTGATTGGTTAATTGATTGACAAGTGACAACCAGACTCAAAATAAATCAAACATGGCGGTGACCCGCTAAACTCTCCCCATACCTACTTGTCTCGACATGCCTACCCTCGCATTTGCTAAATATTCGCATTGGTTGATGCGAAAGAGATTGTAAATAAATTAATGTCTTTGTTTGATGCAAAAGTGAGTATTTGAATTGATGCGAATCATTCGCACATAGTACGAGTAAGTCGTGTTGGCCTAGTGGTTAAAACACCAGCCTTTCAAGTATGAGTGTGCGGGTTCGATTCGAGGTCAAACAAGTACCAATGTAACTTCTCTAAGTTATATGTACTTTCTAAGTATATCTTGTACACCACAGAAGAGATGAAAAATTTGATTAAAAGGTGAAGGAAAACATTTTGAGGACACCTGGACTTTTTTTTTATTTTATTTTTTAATAAATTACAAACTAGCGCTTGACCGCAATCCCGCATGATGGTAAGCAGTGATGCGATCGTTGATGGTAAAGCGCGCTAGTTTATTAAGAGCCTATTCACTCTAGCTTTGAAGACACTCAAATTGTAGTCCGACGGAAACACCGCCGCCGGCAAGTTGTTCCAGTCCCTTGATGTACGCGGTATAAAGGAGGAGGCGTAACGCTTCGCCGTACTTTAAGTCTGAAATCGCCAACCCGCATTGAGCAAGCGTGGTGATTACGCTCAATCCTTCTCTATATGAGAGGAGACCTGTGCCCAGCAGTGGGACCACGGAATAGTTAATTATCTCTTCTGTGAGTGGGACGATAAAAAGTTGGTGATGATGATGATTCGCACATGCGAATGCGAACGCGAACGTTCGTGACATCCCTTCCATCTTGTCATTCTTCCAATATCTTCTACAGCCAACAACACGGCAGCCATTGAGTTCTGCAATGAGACCCATCAGTACACCTGCCAGGATACCAAGAAATGTATCCCTTTGACGTGGTTATGCAACAATGAGGCCGACTGTGACGACGGCAGTGACGAAGTCAACTGCACCGCGTTGCCGCCTGCTGCTGATAATGTGAGTACCAAAACATAAGAGTTACAGGAAAAGTAACTTTATTACCTACAATATATAGTTCAGTTTGCGCAACAACTTTTTTATAACTTTTTCAATAGTAGTAGGTCACTCTGAAATCAACTTTTGCTTCACTAAAATAAAGTTGATTTTTAATTAACATGAAATCACCTTACAGCTATCATGCGTGACGTGGGTGTGCAAGTATACTAACCCGACTGCAATTATATATTGCTGGACACTCATTTTTTTTATTAGTTATAAATTAGTACTTGACTGCAATCCCGCCTGACGGTAAGCAGTGATGCAATCGCTGCTGGTAAAGCGCGCTTGTTCACTTAAAAAAACTTAGTGAATATGTAGGAGGACGGCAGTTGAGCGAGGTGATTTAATGAAAAACCCAGAGGGAGATTGACCCATTAGTATCAATAAATATTTCGCGAGCAACCGCTGCTGCTTCTAACTTGGAATTTTACTCTGTCATTTAGGGTAATAGAAAAACAGATTTCCTACAGTCAATCACTGAAGTTGAAATATTGGATTCCATTTGGAACCACCTATCATTTTAAAGAAATGGCGACCTCGATGTAGGCGGTATAAAAAACGAGGCGAAACGCTTCTTTCAGATCGTTGTGGTGTCAACAACGTACAGGTGAAAACTCGCCGTACGACGGGTCGTCCAATGATGGAATGGAGATGGGGGAATTAAATCATGCAATTCCCTCGCACACTCACCAAAATGCATCATATACAACATCGACATTGCTACTCTTCGCCTGTGCTCCAGGCTAATACAATCCGTCAAATATCTTTATTTTATTTTCAACTTTAATGCTCAAGCATTAAGGCTCAAGGTTGACTGGGAAAATTTTACAATTTCGGGTGGTTTGACTTGCTGTCTTCGATACATCATGACAACATTAAAAAGTCAAGAAGCTTAAGTAACAATTTGTAGCTTGGCACTGCTATGTGGCTGACTGACTGGGGTTGCACCAAACTTGAATAGAATACTCTTTATTATGTACACCATATAGATTACAGAACATAAATAAAAAGATTTTACAAAGGGTGAGATAATGGGCGGTCTTATCGCTAAGAGCGATCTTTTACAGACAACCTTTGGATGGAATACTAAGGAGAAGGAGAGATGACAGCCTCCGTGGCGTAGCGGTAGCGGACGCGCCGCTGCGCAAGGTGGGCGCGGGTTCGATCCCCGCACAGTGATTTGTATGCATGAATATGAATATTTGCTCTGGTCTGGTCGTGCTTTGGAAAACACGTTAAGCCCTTGGTCCCGGTTACCATACGAACATCTAGTGGCAGTCGTTACGGGTCGTTGGAGCCCTCAAAAGTCCGACAAATGGTCTAACTGCAATGCTTCGATGTCGCCTTCGGGTTGTGGAGGTCACGGAAAATGTCGAAGTTTAGCCATATCAGTAGTTGGACTGGTAAAGCGGACCCCAGCCTCCAAAGCTGAAAAGGCTTCGGATGCGACTGGGATTAACGCTGGGATGTTGATGATGATGATGATGACTAAGGAGAAGGAGAGAGAAATAATGTAGGTAGTCTACAGTGTACTATAAATAGTACACAGTAGACTACCTGCATTATTACTCTACGTAAACGTAGAATATACAATAAATATGTACGTTAAGTGTATCAAACTAGTTTAAATAAATGTATGATCTGGTAATGTGTCGCTCCATCTCATCCAAGGCGTCCTACGCTACGTTTCCGGAGACGCGATCTCCCCTCGAGGACTCGTTTACCCCAACGGTTGTCGGTCCTGCGGCATATGTGACCAGCCCATTGCCACTTCAGCTTGCTAATACTCTCAGCTATGTCGGTGATTTTGGTCCTCTGTCGGATTACCTCATTTCTGATCGGTCCTTCAGAGACGCGTAACATAGCTCGCCCCATAGCTCGCTGAGCCATAGGGATTAGTCTGACCGTTAGTGTCATGTGTCGAAGTATATACAATATGTAAAGAAAACCCTGTCCGATCCGTGAAGGTATTGTTAGGTATCGATAACTGATTCTTCTAATGCCTACAAAGCCGGGCTAAACCTAAAAAAAATCCCCCTAAAAAAATTAATATTATTTCGCAAAAAGAGGTAACCTAAAACATGTGCGGTAGGCCATACAGGCGACGCGGCGAGGCGGGCGAAGAGGGGCGGGGCACGCGGCACGCGGTCGCATCGCTATTCGCTCAGAATTATACTGTCAAAAATAATATTGTCACTTTTTAAAAATTACCAAATTTTGGGGAAATTGGAATTAATTCGCGGGAAAAAAAGATAATTTCAAAATTCACTAGTATTGTTACTATGATGATTATGTAAAATTTCATATGCTATTTGGTCATTTGTTTACCTAACCTTTACAATCCTTACGGGTCGGACAGGGTTTTCTTAACATATTGTATATATAGTATACCTATTGCTAATTCATTACTCCATGTGTTCGCAAATACACACATCAAAAGTGTCTAGGGATCAACATATATTTTTGCAATAACTTTTCTCCTGATTGATATTAATTAAAATTTTCTTTAAGGATTCATCAAATAAAGTGTTTTCGTTTGTCACAGTAACGATAAACCAAGTCACCTTTGCATTAATAAAGAAATTTGCCATTTTCCTAATAAAGGGATATTTGACATTTGAACCACTAACACAAAAGTTCGAAAAAAAGACTGAAATAACAGTTTTCTCTAAAATTTTATTGGGTAACTTAAACAATTAATAATCCGTGTTTCTACCGCGAACACTAACAACACAAGAACATCGGTTTGGCATACTCAAAATGAGTTCATCCAAATCACGCTGTGGAATGGCCGCCCATGTTCGTTGCAACAACAAAAAAAGGTCTTCTTGCGACTGGATACCCTCCATATTCGGCAGAGCTCTTCTCTGTAGCATATCCCATGCATGCTCAATCGGGTTCAAGTCTGGCGACTGAGCAGGCCAGGGCAGGACATTGATGTTAGCTGCGGCGAGAGTCTGTCTTACAACTCTTGCGGTGTGCGGTCGTGCATTATCATGCATTAACTGAAATAAGGGACCGATTTGCACTTGTAGAGGAACGATGACGTCTGATACAATCGTTTCAGCATAAATTTGAGCGTTGAGGTTGCCTCTGATCCAAATCAACTCAGTTCTTCCGCCGATCCAAATACCCGCCCATACCATGATGGTTCCACCACTATAAGGATGGACTTCCTGGCAGGATTTTAATCGCTGTTGGCGTCCAGGGGTTCTCCAGTGTCGTATACGTCTTGTATCCGGTCTCATACCAAAACGAGACTCATCAGAAAAGCACACGAAACGCCATTGTTCTTCTGCCCAATTTCTGTGTTCAAGAGCCCATTGATATCGAATCCTACGATTGTGCATTGCTATAGGTGGTACCCGTAGCGGTCTTCGGGAATGAAGGTTCACTTCATGCAAGCGGTTTCTGACTGTTTGGTCGCTAATTAAGTTCCCTGAAGAGTGATGAAGCCTCACGGCTAACATCATGGCGGTTATTGTTGGAGCTCTTCGAGTTAAGATTTGAATGTATCGGTCTTGTCTCCGTGTGGTGCAGCGATACCGTCCTCCATGGCGCTCAGCCACGGTACCAGTGCTTCGGTAACGTGTCCAAAGTCGACTGATAACACTCTGACTTGTATTCAGAGCTAAAGCCACAGTACGTTGCCGGGAACCAGCTTCTATCATTCCCACGGCTCTGAGCATTTCTTCCCTGCTTAAATGACGTCGCCGCTCCATAATAACGTTGGTTTTAATCAGTAGTAGGGAAACAGTAGCACTAATAATGTCTTCAATGCGTTGTATGTTTTTATAGGGAAAATATTAACAGCTGATTTTCATCTTTTACTCGAATTTGATTCACAGTTCCTGATTCAAATTATGAAATGCACCAAAAAGGATCCATATAAATTTATAAAATCATAAATTTATTACAAAGCCACATCTCAATCTCAAGAAATCCGCATAAAAATGCTTGATCCCTAGACACTTTTGATGTGTGTATGTTTGCTCAACAACGTAAATATAACGCAATGAATGTTGTTGAACTGTCAAAATGAAACCCATTGCTACTGATAGTGTGTTACGTAATTACCCTACTGGTTTGTCCTCCTTGCTTTTCCCAAATGACGACTCCTTTCGGCCTTACAGCAGCTGAGAACCAGTATTTTATGTACCCGAATGAACTACTTACTTAAAATTTGCGTTTATCAACAGTCAACCTGCAAAGGCTTCAAGTGTGGTGACGGCAAGTGCATCTCGAGATTGTGGGTGTGTGACGGCGTGTATGACTGCGACGACAGGAGTGATGAGTACTCGGAGGAATTGTGTCGTAAGTGCACTGATCTTGTTTTTTTAGGGTTCCGTGATGTGAAAGGAAATAATCTGCCAAGTGCCAGTCAGACCCACGAACGAAGGCTTCCAAACTTTTATAGATAATAGTATTATAACTCTTCGTACGCGAGTACGCCATATACAAAGCTGTTTTTTGTTTATGCGAAACCTGAATATAATATGTTCAGAATAAGTAACTGAATCGACTCCAATCGTTTATACACTATGTTATATTTTTTCCCAAATACATTTAGAAATTGTTGCACTGTGGTTACTGAGCGCGTACGGAAGATCATAGTATTGCGCACGCGGTCGCAATAGCTGACGCCAGAGGTCAACGCCCCGCCCGCCCGCCTGAGCGGAGCGTGGACCATATTAACTCTGCGGTTTTTCATGATATCATTTTGAAATTTTATGCGTAATCTACGCATAAAATTTTTCTTTACTTTAAAATACTAGACACCTGTTTCGGGTTTCGCATAAAAAAAAAATGCTTTGGAGTATTTTCATTCAGAAAAAAGGGCTGTCCCTGAGGAAAACAGGTGTCTTTCCAATCACGATTGAATTAGGCACGTTTATTAGTGGGCAGAAGCTAGTTTCCTCATAAAGGCTAAGAGGCTACCAATGTGATTTGATTTCTGCAGGCCACACTACCATACCTCACATTATCATGGACGGCACCGACTGCCAGGAATTCACTCTTGATGAACGCAACTACCAATGCCTGGACTACTCCTACTGTCTGCCTGGACACATGATGTGTGACGGCGTTCAAGACTGTCGTGATGGTAGCGATGAGGGGTCATTCTGCAAAAGCTGTGAGTTGTTTTGTACTCTTATATTTGTGAATATGTCTCATTCTAAACGATATAAAGAAGTCGTATAAGCCGCGTCTTCACTATTATATAGGACCTTGTCGTTCCGTGAGACCTATGCTTGTGAGTTTTTTACCTGGCCGATAGTAGTCCATACTAATATTATAAATGCGAAAGTAACTCTGTCTGTCTGTCTGTCAGTCTGTCTGTCTGTCTGTCTGTCTGTTACGCTTTCCCGCTTTAACCTCTCAGCCGATTTTGATGAAATTCGGCACATATTCGGCAATCTTTAGACCTTGAGAAAGAACATAGGCTACCTTTTATCCCGGAAAAATTTGATGTTCCGGAGCGAAATCTAAAAAACGCGATATAACCGAACTCCACGCGGGCGAAGCCGCGGGCGGAAAGCTAGTAATAATAATAAATTTATTTACTCAAAGAGACCGATTGTAGTAGGCACATGGTTAAAAAAAAATGTTTCTTACAAAATGTGTTAAATGGTCTACAATCGAGTGGGCGAAGCACTGTTCTCCTAGCTAGGTTACAGAATAACCTGTGTTAAGGAGAAGCAGTCTCGTTCCCCTGTGCTTAAGGTACAGGTATATAACATAATATTGTATAGTACTTGTGCTGACACTACTATTTTAACAGAATTAAGTATTGTGAGTAAATACTACTTTTAAATTGTATACAAATCTTGCTTAAATGATTAAATGCAGGTGTGTTATGTAAATGAATGTGGATGTGTGCGTGTATGAGTGTAAGAGGTACGTGTGTGTGTGTATGTGTGGTGTGTGTACAGCTCAGAGCAATGCTTATCATGTTATGTGAATATTTTTTCGGTTGCATCATAAGACAGATCCTGAAGGTACAGTCGGACATATTTTTTACAATTATAGTATGACTAGATTTCCGCCCGCGGCTTCGCCCGCGTGGAGTTCGGTTATATCGCGCTTTTTAGATTTCCCTCGGGAACATCAAATTTTTCCGGGATAAAAGGTAGCCTATGTTCTTCCTCAGGGTCTAAAGATTGTCTGTGCCAAATTTCATCAAAATCGGTTGAGAGGTTTAAGCGGGAAAGCGTAACAGACAGACAGACAGACAGACAGACAGACAGACAGACAGACAGACAGACAGACAGAGTTACTTTCGCATTTATAATATTAGTATGGATAAAGATACGGACCTAAATAATAAAAGAATCGTTTTGAAAAGGAGGAGTGTGCTCTCGGCAATATGCAAATACTATCTTTGCGACGTTTAGTGATTTCTCTGTATGGGGTATCATATCATGGTGCTGCAGGGTAACTGTTTGTAATATAAAGTGCTGTCGTATGCTGAGAACCTGACATTCCTTATACAACGTGTAACAAAAAGGGTATATACATACCAAGGGCATGGCATCTTTAGATGATATCAAACGATATCGGAAGGGTTTCAACTCAAAATAAAATACTCAAAAAATTGGTACTAAATTTTCGGTTTCGTGTGTTTCTTAAAATCAAAGCATAACAAACGTGGCAGCACACTACATACGTTAATAACTACTCGTTACCCGTCACGTTACTTGCCAAAATCCGATAAATGTCTTCAATATCTCTGTGCGACTAGTATGATAGTAGCCTATTACAGGCGGTGTTTTTCCTCATAACTTCCTAACATAAAGAGATAGGCTTAAAAAACCCTTCCAATATCGTTTGATATCATGTAAAGATGCCATGCCTTTGTTATGTATATACCCTTTATGTTACACGTTGTATAATTGATCAGTCGGGTATAGAATTGGGCGAAATGTAGCCACTTTTATTATGGCCCTACGTGCAATTTCTAATGATTTTAGAGTGGTCTTAGTGGCACTTAGATAGTGGAGACGCGCCTTTATCCCTTTTTATGTATGATGACTTACTACAGCCATACTTCTACAGGGCACACAATGTGCGCAAACTACACCTGCTCAGGCAACGATACTCAATGTTCGCCAGAACGTTACGGACCCGGCTGTATCTGTAATAGAACCGAGAGGCATTACAATTACATTACAAAGCAATGCGATGACATCGACGAATGCGTTATGGAAAGGCCACAGTGTTCCCAAATCTGTGTCAATTTGGCTGGAAATTTTAATTGCAAGTGTGAACCAGGGTATACGAGCGATCAGTTTAATTACCTTTGTTTCGCTGGCGGTAAGTGGCTCTTGATTTGATATATTTCTTCTTAGCATGGTTAAGGGCCTGCGCAGACGACGGAATTTTCTCCAAAAAAAGAAAAAGTACGCTCTGCGAATAAAAAGTCCACCGCGGATTTACCGCGAACTCAACGCACACGGTGTGCGGTCCAGAAATGTGAGAGCACACAACGCGGACTAAAGTCCGCCATGTGCGTTGCTTTGCCGAGTCACACGAGTTCTATTGTATTCGGGGACTTCCCCGTACTTTTGTCCGGTCCGCTCTCTGCATGTCCTCGGTTATTCGGGGGCCTTTTCACAGAGCAAGTAATCACTACGTTTTGGCCTTTTGTACGCGGTACTTTTAATCCCTCGTTTGCGTTACTTGATAGAGTTGTAAGCGATCTATTTTAGCGGACAAAAATCCCTCGTCTGCGCGCAAGCTATAAAAGGTTTATTCCAATTTCTGTACCTAGAAAATTTTTCTGCATATCCCTTGTGAGAATGTGGGCTTAAGGTTATTTATGTTTTAGTACCGGAAGCGAAGCTGTTCTTTAGTACCCGCCATGACATCAGATACGTGAAGATCAAATCCAAGCAGGTGGTCACCGTAGCTACCGGCATCAAAGAGGTCAGTATGTTATTTATATTCTCTCTAGTCCCATGTTTTTTTGTTATCCGTCTTCCTTCAACAATATCTGATACCACTTACTGTACAGAGAATTTTGTGGAGTTTTGATGGGAAAGCTAAGAAGAGTGTCACGCGTATTTTTCATTGAACTTTTAAAATTATTTGTTGTGTCGTTTAATAAATAAAAGCGCGTGATTTATGTTCTAAAAAGTGCATTCAGTAAATAATTCATAAATAACATTGAAATAGCATAGTGGCCACATCATGACTTTGCCTCAAACCCCCTTCATAGACGATTCACGCGGCCGTCTTTTTATATATGTAGCGACGAACCCCTCCCCCCCTTTTACCAAGACTTGTCTAAGTACCAAAGTTTCATTATAAATACATATGTGAGCTGTCACGCTTTTTATACTTGGAGGCTTTTAATTAGGTAAAAAGTGTTTACTTACTTCCCCCATAATTCCCTTAATTCCCCCATCTCCGTTCCACCATCGGACGACCCGTCGTACGGCGACTTTCCACCCTCACCACTACGATCCGGACGAAGCATTTTGCTTCCTGTTTTATTCCGCGTACATCGAGGGACTGGAACAATTTGCCAGCGGCGGTGTTTCCGTCACACTACAATTTGAGTGTCTTCAAGGCTAGAGTGAATAGGCTCTTAATAAACTAGCGCGCTTTACCAACAACGATCGCATCACTGCTTACCATCAGGCGGGATTGCGGTTAAGCGCTAGTTTATAACTTATTAAATAAATAAATAAGTAAAATATATACGGACAATTCACACAGATTGAGCTAGCCCCAAAGTATGTTTGAGACTTGTGTTATGGGATACTAACTCAACGATACTATATTTATAATAGATACTTATATAGATAAACATCCAAGACCCAGGCCAATCAGGAAAAGATCGTTTTCCATCATGACCTGGCCGGGGATCGAACCCGGGGCCTCCACTTCGCAGGCAGGCGTGTTGACCGTTGCGCCACGGAGGACGTCAATATTAAAAGAAAGCATTTCCGTTTTTGATGTTCTTCTTTATTTTTTATTTTTTTTGTTTTGCTGGTGTATTGGCGTGGTTAGCTGGTATATTATGGCAAATAATTTGATTTTATGTTCTGTGTTTTTTTTGTGTTAGTATACAATATGTAGGTAAAGAAAACGCCGTCCGACTCATATGGATTATAAAGGTTAGGTAAACAGACAAAACAGATAAAAAGTGACAACACCATTTTTCACGGTATTATTATGAGCGAATAGAGATGCGACCACGTGCCGCATGCCCTGCCCCTGCCCCTTAAGTTACCTCTTTTTACGAAATAATATTTATTTTTTTAGGGAGACTTTTTTTTAGTCTGGCTTTGTATTTTATAGAATCAGTTATCGATACCTAACAATACTTTCACAGATCTGACAGGGTTTTCATTACATAATATTGTATATTATACATAATCCATACTAATATTATAAATGCGAAAGTATGTCTGTCTGTCTGTCCGGCTTTTACGCCAAAACTACTGAACCTATTGTAATAGTAGTACACAGATAGTCTAAATCCTGAGCAAGGACATAGGCTATATAACATCCCGCTATGACCAATAGGAGTAGAGCAGTAACAAAAAATGTTGCGAAAACGGGAGCGAACGCGGACGTACATTTTGCTCCCATTATTTTAACAGGCGCTTATTTTATATCAACTGAGCTTTTTTTTTTAATTTTTTTCGGAATGCAATGGACAGTCTCACTGAAACGGAAACTACCGCGCGCTGTAAACTGAAGTCCACGCGAACGGAGTTGCGGGCAACAGCCTGCTAGTATTGTATAAAGATATGTGTTTATTTAAATGAACAGACAGCTGTGCTGCTGGGAAGTTTGTTCCGCCACTTCTTCTCAGCGAAAGCATTGGAAAGAGGTGAACCGCCGGTGTTTTGGGGGACTGTATTATGTTATACTAGCTGTGCCCCTCGGTTTCACCCGCGTAAGGTTCGAACCGAAAGAGCTCAGTTGATATAAGCGCCTGTTAAAATAATGAGGGCAATATGTACGTCCGCGTTTGCTCCTGTTTCCACAACATTTTTTGTTCCTGCTCTGCTCCTATTGGTCATAGCGGGATGTTTTATAGCCTATGTCCTTTCTCAGGCTCTAGACTATCTGTGTACCAAATTTCATTACAATCGGTTCAGTAGTTTTGGCGTGAAAGCCGGACAGACAGACAGACAGACAGAGATACTTTCGCATTTATAATATTAGTATGGATTAACATTCTAAAAGTGCTCATTCTCAGTCTAATATCAATACATGACTTTTGAATTGATATTAAATGAATTCCGCCCTGAAAAAATGTTTTTTTTTTTCTTGCAAGGCTCATGGCGTATCATTTGATGGCACATACATATACTGGGTGGAGACAGCACTGGGCTACCAGTCTATATTCAAGGCACAAGTGGACGATTTTAGAGATACGAAACAGGTGATCACATTAAAATATTTTCTCTTTTTTAAATAGAACGATCGAAGTCAATTACAGCATTTAAACATATAGATATATAATTTTTTAACTCAGTAATGCTTTCTTCTTGCAAAAATTCTGTCAATTTCATCTTTCATTCTTTCGCAATCATATAGAGTCCTGTTTGAGTTCAGGAAATAGTTAATATTTGCTAATGTCTGCGGAATAGGTGACGTGGAGTGTGTAACAGTACGGCAATTTGGAACAGCCAACAAGCGGTGTTTTTTGCCACGACAGTGATTATCTGGTCCAAGTAGATTGCAGAATTCAACATGCGTATATATCTAGAATTCTAGATCATCAATAAGTTCTAAAGAATTTTTTAAATTCATCGCACGGCAGTTTTACGACTTAAGAGGGGACTCTAGTAGCATTTTCTCTTTTCTCATTTTCTCTTTCAAGTTTACTTCGTGGATAACGTTTTTAGAGCAAATATTTTTTGTCTACAATTTTACACCTTTCATTTACGTGACCCTATCATTTGATTTTTTTCGACAACTTAATTAATAAAAGAAATATGATATTTCAAAATCCCGAAAAATAACGTAGTCCAACCGCCATGTTCAGACGACTATTAGACAAATGTGATAAGTTTTTGACAAAAAAGAAGATAATAGGATACATAGGCGTACTTTTTATCTTAATTTTGAGATAAAAAATTTTGAGATCTATCGTGTTTTGAAAAAGAAAACAGCGGAATAAGAAACTTCTTTTGCTGAAACTGTTTTGTGCACTTTACGGGGAGAGGTCTGAATCGGTGCGACGGCAATAGTTTCTTCAAATACATACTTATTTTTCAAATTCCTCGGCACTAGAGTCCTCTCTTAAGAATTGAAATTCAATTTTTTTTTTCTGATAACACATATCATCAGATTGTGCACTTGCAGTGACTTCGGATCTCATCATGAATATGAAATATTTGCACTGGTCTGGTCGTGCCTCGGAAAGCACGTTAAGCCGTTGGTCCCGGTTGCCATACGAACATCTAGAGGCAGTCGTTACGGGTTGTTGGAGCCCTCAAAAGTCCAACAATTGGTCTAATTGCAATGCTTTGATGTCGCCTTCGGGTTGTGGAGGTCAGACGGCAGTCGCTTCACGGAAAATGTCGAAGTTTAGCCATATCAGCAGTTGGACTGGTAAAGCGGACCCTAGACTCCAAAGCTGAAAAGGCTACGGATGCGACTGGGATTAGCGCTGGGATGATGATGAGTGAGTTCGGATCTCTGTCCACAGGTGTTAGTAGGTGTCGGTCTCGAGAACCCAGGTGACATTGCAGTGGACTACCTCGGCGGGAACATCTACTTCAGCGACGCTGAACGCGGCATCATCTCCGCGTGCAGGGCCGACGGCTCCATTTGCACCACAATAAAGACGGAAACTGTGCATCCCAGATTTGTCACCCTTGATCCCAGGAAAGGGTTAGTTCTCCTAAAAATTATATTTTTATGTTGTCATACCTGAGCTTCCGCACAAAATGAAGCTGAAGGAAGGAAGTTAGACGTTTAGAAAATGCTGATTTCGACCTAGTTTGATTTATTAACTTTTTAACCTTGATATGTAACAATGATAATGGGTTGGCCCCTGACAAGATAAACCGTCGACCTGGTAAAGGTCGTGGGTAACCGCTGGATGTGGGAGGCGTAGGACCGGGGTCGTGGAGATCCTTGGGGAGGCAGACCAGCAGTGGATGTCTTTCGGCTGAAATGATTATGACGATGATGCAACAATGGCTCTCCCTTTGAAGTCAATCAAGTCTCTGATGACATTAGCAGACCTCGAATCATAATTTTAAGAATTCTCTTTATTACCTATACATTATGTAAAGAAAACCCTGTCCGAGCCATAAGGATAATAAAGGTTAGGTAAACACATAACCAAATATGATATAAATTTTTACGTAATCATCATAGTAACATTACTAATGAATTTTGAAATAATCTTTTTTTCCCACGAATTCATTCCAACTTCTCCGAAATTTGGTAATTTTTAAAAAGTGACAACACCATTTTGACGGTATTATTATATAAGGGATGCGACCACGTGCTGCGTGCCCTGCCCCCCGTCGCCCGCGGAAGTGTTGCCTACCGCACATGTATTAAGTTACCTCTTTTTACGAAATAATATTAATTTTTTAGGGGGATTTTTTTTAAAGTTTTGCCCGGTTTTGTATCCATTAGTAGAATCAGTTATCAATACCTAACAATACCTTCACGGATCGGACAGGGTTTTCTTTACATAATAATATTATTTACAGTAAGGGTCAAAAGTGGAGTATCACTTTTGACACTTATTTCTTACTTTATTGTTAGTGCAATAAAGTTCAAAAGTTGCACATTTGACCCTTACTGTACACCACGTAAATTACAGAACCACTAGACACAACTAGATACTCAGACTATTCCGATTACTCTCACCGAGTGATCATTTGTGGGGTGGGGTGCTTGTGGGTAACATAGCCAATAACTATTTCAATTTCTTAGAACCTCTTGTCCTTTACAGTCAAATGTACTGGTCGGACTGGCACAACAAACCTGTTATAATGTCGGCTGATATGGACGGTAGC
Organism: Sesamia nonagrioides; assembly: GCA_017933935.1. Classification (NCBI taxonomy): domain Eukaryota; kingdom Metazoa; phylum Arthropoda; class Insecta; order Lepidoptera; family Noctuidae; genus Sesamia; species Sesamia nonagrioides. The sequence continues at coordinate 4,986,771 of JADWQK010001130.1, forward strand.
CAGCCCGATATGCTGGTAGAACGGATGGACGTGTATGCAACTGGCCTGGCCATCGACGCACCCAACGGCCGCCTTTATTTCGTGGACAAGACTATCAAGGTCGTCTTGCTTAAAGGGAAACACGTTTATGTGAGTATCTTTTTTTTTTCTTAATGATTATAAACTAGTGCTTGATTGCAATCTTGCCTGATGGTAAGCAGTGATGCAATCGTTGATGGTAAAGGGTGCCAGTATATTAAGCCCATTAAAAAAAAATAGTGAATAGGAAAGAAGACGGCAGTTGAGCGAGGCGCCGAAGAAGGGCGGATAACGCCCTCTTCCGCCCAGGGGCGTCGGCGGGTGGGTCCAGGGGCGAGGGACATGGGGAAGTCCCCGCCCCCTATTCGATGGACTCCGAGGCGGAGGCGCGTGCGAGTGTCAGCGCGCGCCACTGAGGCGATGCATGGGGTAGCTTAACACCCCACTACCCCGTGCAGGAGACGAGGCCCGGACAGACCGGGCCAGCACGAGAGTGTGGGGCTGCGGAAGAATTTAGACTCCCGCGGCTCCACGCGCGCTCGTGATAGAAGAGACACCGGGGTGGTTTTAGTCAGTAAAAGTCTGACAGACCCCGTCGCCCACCATAGGGCGGCGGACATCCTATGAGGATTTCCTCCCCGAAAAAAAAAAAAACGGAACACGACGAATCGCTTGGCGGCAAGACTTTGTCTGTTGGGTTGTAACTTCTGCCGGCAGCCGATATTATTGGCCTACCACCTAACGTCAGGCTTTTGTACATTTGTATTCCTTAGGGTCTTCGAAAGTACACGTTGCCTTCGTAGCCTTGCCGATTAAGTCATCAACGGTCAGTACTGCTTTTGTTTTTTTGGATGGGAAACCATCAAATGATCTCTCCTGCTTTGGGCGGAGTTCTGCTTCGCGTGTCAGACTTTTACTGACTAAACACACCTGTGTTCCTTCGCTTGCCTGTGTGTTAGGGGCTACGGTATCTCTTTGGACCAATCCGCAGTTCTGGTAAGCATCGGTCCCAGTGGACCCGTCACGATGTGCTGACATCTCTTTGAGGCGCGCGTGAAACACAACCGGGCCTGGTCCTTACCGCGTAGGTAAGTACTGCGTCAAAGCCATTAATTCAGCATTCAATAGCATATATATTTGCCATTTCATTGGCTGCCGGCAGAAGTTACCCACCAGACAAAGTCTTGCCGCCAAACGATTCGTCGTGTTCCGGCATGATGTCTGGTGACGCCGTACGGAGGACGGCTCTGTGCAGTTGTGTTGTGATGTGTGCCGGGTACGATGCGCCAAATGTTGTTGTGTCAGGAGTTTGGTCGTGGAGGGTCTCCAGATCAATCTCCCTCTGGCGCAGCATGGTTGGTCGTGTTGTAGGGTTTAACATTGCATCACCTCGTTTAACTGCCGTCTTCCTTCGTATTCACTCAGTGTTTTGAGTGAATAGGCTCTTAATAAACTAGCGCGCTTTACCATCAACGATTGCATCACTGCTTACCATCAGGCGGGATCGCGGTTAAGCACTAGTTTATACAAAAAAAACTTTCAGTGTCGGGAACAGGGTCTACCGCTTTAAATTTTTTAATATTTTATTTTTTATTTACAGTCGCTATTCGCAGAACCATTCCACCACCCCTACTCCATTTCGGTGTTCGAGAACACCGTTTTCTGGAGTGACTGGTTCTCCAACAGCATTCAGATGACGGACAAACTGCACGGCACTGGAACGAAGAGGAGTTTGCTGGTGAAACTTGATACTCCTGCACTTGGTGAGTATGTGCATCTCACCAATCTTAGGATATTCTTTCCAGTCTTTCCACAAATATAACCTTAACCTACAACCTAACACGCGGGTGATAGCTGTCCCATTGGCCCTGCAGAAGAGAAACCTTGAACATTGTGCATTTTTGAATATTTTGGGATGGTTGGGGAATACTTATATCGCACGAATTGTTGTATTACTTTATACAACGTTATTTTTCGTACCTCAAAAGGAAAAAACGGAACCCTTATAGGATCACTTTGTTGTCCGTCTGTCTGTCTGTCAAGACTCTTTATCTCAAGAACGCGTAGGCGTATCAAGCTGAAATTCACATGAAATACTCAGGTCTATTGTCCCTTTAAGCTGTGAAAATATCAAACTTCTAAGCCGAGCCAATCAAAAGATACAGCCGATTATGTCGATATTTAATGACTAAATATGACATGAATGCAGTCAATGGCTTGACCACTGTGCTAACCGTGCAGTCAAATTGCGCGGTGTCGGCGCGGCGACGACGCGACGGCGCGGGGTGACGGCATTATGTGCAGGGACCCTAACGTGCTCCACCTTCTCCTTCGCGAATATTACTGCTTCACAGGATGTGCCAACTTCCCATGCACGCTGCCAACGGGTGTTATAATACTGTCTCTGTTGTAGGCATGCACATGTACCACCCAGTCCTGATGAATACCAGCTCGAACCCTTGTAGCAACAATGAATGCTCGCACCTCTGTCTCATCACGTCCAAAAAGAGCCACGTGTGTGCCTGCCCCGATGGGATGTACATCGTTGCTAACGTCTGCCACGGTGAGTATCCACTATTGTAGTTATTAAGATCCTTGAGTTTTATTTTTATTTTATTTATTCGGGACAAAAAACAGTTATATGTTACAATATTAATAGTAGGCTATAATACATAGTAAACAAACATATAACCCACACCAATGTCCACGGGATCACATTGATTGTTACATACATAAGGAAACGGACGCATACAGAAGGGGACAGTCAGAAAGTAACTAATGATAAAACTAAAACTAAACCCTAAAAATCACACAAACCAATTCAAGATATTATAGATTCGTGCCCCGTCCAGATATGGTCTGCGGGCACAATCACGTCACACCAAATGAAGCAGAATAAAGAAGAAGAAGCAAATAAAGAGTTTGTTACGCCATTTATTTTTAATGTGCATTTACAGGTAAGGGTCAAAAGTGCATTACCACTTTTGAGCTTTATTGCAATAATAATAAGTGTCAAAAGTGGTATTCCACTTTTGACCCTTACTGTATATGAGCAACATCCGTCGACGACACGTTACGTACTACTGCAATCGACGACACACGTCGGCGACAGTCGCCAAGTAGTGTCGGCTGCAGCCGTCGACAACATGATTTTGATACGTATTGTCACGGTCATGTGCGCTGTGTGGAGTGTCGCTCGTTTGTATGTCGGGTAGTCAAATAGGGTAGTTGGCTAAAAAGAACTAATTAGTCCGTCAGTCAGATTTCAAAAAAAAAAAAACTAGACACGTATTTTTTCTTTTTTCATATAAACAAAAAATGAAGACAATACAATGCGTTGAAAACTCGTGTGACGTCATTCCTTGCTACAGTTTTTAGCAACGGGTGACGTCACCAGCACCCGCTCCTGATCTTTGATGCCTTTTATGTTTGTCAATTTTTACAACAGGAATTGCAGAATCAAATTGCACAAGAATTAGTTTCAAGCAATGAAACAATAATAGACTATTACTATCAATTTGAATCATTTTGAAGCATGTTGCTTATCCATTATTCCATATATTTACAAAATGTGTCTGCTCAACAACGTAAATAACGCAATGAATGTTGTTGAATTGTCAAAATGAAACCAATTGCTACCTGACCAAAATCATAGGGAAGCGCTGGATGCACGCCGCGTCAACGGGACTTTTTGGAAATCCTTGGGGGAGGTCTATGTTCGGCAGTGGACTTCCTGTGGGTGACATGATGATGATGACAAATTGTCTAAAGTCTGCTTACCGCTAACGGGGTTCAAAATTACCCGCAGCCTAATAGGGATGTTTCCTGGGTAAAAAAAAAAATTGAATCTTTTTAGTCCGTCATTCAGATTATATAAAAATATTGGATACGTATATTTTGTTGACAAATATAAAAGGCATCTAAGAGCAGGAGTGGTGGCTGGTGACGACACTGGTCGCTAAAAAGTGTAGCGTGCAGTGACGTCACACGAGTTTTCAACGCGCTGTGTCGTCTTCATTTTTTGTTTATATGAAACAAGAAAAAAAAAATACGTGTCTAGTATTTTTTGGAAATCGGACTGACGGACTAATTAGTTTTTTTTAGTCAACTAGCCTATTGCGTAACCCATTATTGCTATTAATTAGAATCATTTTGAAGCACATTGCTAATCCATTACTCCATAATTTCGAAACTGTGTCTGCTCAACAACGAAAATAACGCAATTAATGTTGTTGAACTGCCAAAATGTAACCCATTGCTATTCTAATGCGAAAAGAGATGGAGCCATACAAGGTGTATAGCGCTATCCGCTTATTTGTCCTTCTGATCTTCTATCTCATTACCTGCAGTTGCCAAAGACTATCGCCCTAAGTACCTGGTGGTGGCCGCCGGTCAGCTGTTCACGAGGATACAGTACGACACGCTCGGCAACCCGGACAGCCACACCACCCATTTCGACATAGGACGTGTGCAGGCTTTGGCCTATGATCAGTTCAGAGGTAAGATTACTTGTTGTTTGAGCTTGCAATTTCCTATATCCAACCCCCGTCCTAAATAGGCTATTTGATAGTATGAAATTTTTTGTGATTATTTGCTTTAAATGCATAAAATGAAGGTTTTTTATGTCATTTACATGAATTTTAATAAAAATAATAACAATTAATATATCCAAAAACACAAAAATATCGGTGTTCTATAGGATGCATTTCGGGGAGTGTGCGAGGGAATTGCATGATTTAATTCCCCCATCTCCGTTCCACCAGCGGACGACCCGTCGTACGGCTGGTTTCCACCCTTACGTTGTTAACACCATTACGATCCGGACGAAGCGCTTCGCCTCCTCCTTTATACCGCGTACATCGAGGGACTGGAACAATTTGCCCGCGGCGGTGTTTCCGTCGGACTACAATTTGAGTGTCTTCAAGGCTAGAGTGAATAGGCTCTTAATAAACTAGTGCGCTTTACCATCAACGATTGCGTCACTGCTTACCATCAGGCAGGATTGCGGTCAAGCGCTGGTTTATAATTTATAAAAAAAAAAAGACTTTTTGTATCTCGCGCCATATATTGTAAAACGATCCGGATTGGCTAATGTCACGATGACGTCATACACGCATCAGCACTTGTTGTTGTTTTGTGTTCCCTGAGAACAGAGTTTTATCGATGTATTTGTACAACCCGGTACATCACACCACTTGTAAACTATTTTATTAGATAAACGGCAACAAATAACAGATAAATACAAAACCACTGCGGAACCGAAAATCGTGTATATCGTCTTGTGACGTCACTTACAAGGAGCGACGCCATATTGCTGAACAAAACGTTTCGGCAGCTTATTTGAATTTTGAATTTTTATTTGCATGTTTTTACGAAATACATATTTAAAATAAAAAAAAAAAAATACTTTCGGTGAACTTCTTAACCGCAACCAAGTAATTGAAGTTGGAGAAATTATAAATCTGTCAAATAGCCTATTCTAATCCCCGACACCGCCACCTACCAAGCGTAGTGTGCTCCTACCGTCAGTGCAAAATCTCGCGCCGCGGCAAGCCATGCCGGCCATCTTAACGGGTACCAGAAAACTAAATAAAACTCATGTCCGAACTTGATTAAATCTTGAAAAGTAAACAAAACCCCCGCTGGGAGTGACATGGCACCCATAAAACTAAAAACTACATAAGTGGATTATTATTGTGTAAGTATGTGAATCACGCTGCAGCAGACGGACGGAGCCGTTAGTGCATACCTATATCTTAGATTCCTACTTTCCCTTGGTCCTGCAGCTTTTCATATTACGCTTCTCAGAAAAATCTCGTCAAGGCTTACGACCTCGGATAGATCTATAGTCGCTCGCAAGTGGCCTAGGACTTACGGCATCGATCACTTATACACTAGATTCACAATCAGCGTGCAACACAGCACTTGGGTGCTTCTTTCATTTAGTACTTACTTTATAATGCAATCAGCAGTTAGACTGGTAAAGCGGACCCCAGACTCCAAAGCTGCAAAACCTTCGGATGCGACTGGGATTAACGCTGAGATGATGATGATGATGACCAAAATAGCATCAAATCAAGCATTTTTTAATTATGAATAAAGCTAATCTTGTACAAAGTTGGTTCTAGCTCACCGCAATCTCAGTCAACCATTTTTTTTTTGGATTGTAAATCTTCAAATGACCTCTCCCGCTTTGGGCGGCGTGGACATGTGTGTCTGATGAACTAAAACCCACCCGTGTTCCTTCACTTGCTTGGACGCCTTTGGTCACGTCCTATTTCTAACAACCCGTAGCCCTGGCAGAGTCTCTGTCAATGCTCAGCCGCCAACATTATGCAGTAATATATTAGAATGTCGTGGTGGCCTAGTGGTTAGAACATCAGCCTCTCAAGTATGAGTGTGCGGGTTTGATTCCAGGTCAGGGAAGTACCAATGTAACTTTTCTAAATATTTCTTGGTTACCAATGACTGATTACAAGGTGAAGGAAAACATCTTGAAGAAACCTGGAACCTTTAAGTCTGAAATCGCCACCGGTCAATTGCATTGAGCAAGCGTGGTAATTACCCTTCAATCCTTCTCTGATTGAGAGGAGACCAGCAGTGAGACGATAAAAAGGTTGATGATGATATTAGAAAAGAAAGAAAAAGTATTGACACTTATAGAAATATGATAATTAAAAATAAAACAAATTATGTATTAAAAAACTTACAAAAAATCAGAAAGTCCCTTACAAAGCCAAAATGCTCCTATCTCAGCATAATACTTCGAGATTTAAAAAAAATATTCTGATAGGGCCTGATGTAATGAAGAGTTCATTAATTTCAGATTCGTTATTCCTGTACGATGGTCAGCGAAAGACTGTAAACTACATCAACATGACCGACTTCGGCTTAGGACTCACGCATCTGCTGGTCTACGGCGGGTTGGAAAATGTTGTGGACATGGATTACGGTAAGTCAACAAGAGATTGTTCATAGTATTCCTTTAGTTGGCAACACCTTTAAACGGAACACTAGCTTCTGTTTGTTGAAACCATAGACATAAAGGGTGTATCTGACATCGACGCACAAACGAGTACCATGGATCCAGTACACATGATTCTGCAGTTTTTTTTTTTCACTTGAGACCGTTCATTATTGCTATGCTTTTATAATCCAATAAGACTTTAGAGTAAAAATTCATTAATTGGGTTGTATCCTAAATAGTAGATTGTTAACCGAGGGTGGAAAGAATTAATTCCCGAGGTATTTAGACGCCCGAACATAGCGAGGGCGGCTATAGTCCGAGTAGGAATTGATTCTTTTACCCGTGTTAAACACTCTACTTTTCATTTCGAATATGAGGAAAATAACTATTTAATTTTTTAATTCCGTCACACATACATAACAGATTAGTATCCCGCTAATTTATGTCGATTTTTTAAATTTTAAGTAGGGAACTCACCACGTTATTGTTGCGATCATAGAATTAGGGATTGGGGATTAGTAAGTACGTACTATCGTACTTTTAATTTCTATGGTTGCGACCTATTTCGCTCAATCAAGTTTGCGCTAAGTTCTCACTGGCTGTTTAGAAACTCACATTGTCGCTGCATTTTTTTTTATTAATTTTTTTTTATACAAATTTCTTCACAGCTGACAGCAGTTCTATTTTTAAAATTCATTCCGACCTTAGGGTGGGAAGTAATTTATATGAGTTTTTTCCGCTCTAGGGAGGGAAATAGCACTTTCTACCCAATAATCAGATCAAGAAAATACTACTTTCCGAATATGAGAAATGAAAAAAGAATTACGTACGTACACGTATTTTTTATTTTTTTCTTTCATTCAAATATGTACTTAGGAAGATATATTGATTCGAATGTCGCATGACCTCACGCCGTGGTACAAAATAAACCACGGCGTGACGTAATTAGCCCCCACTCCGTAAATTTAATACGCTATATCTCAGTAGTTTTTGGTAATTATTTTTTTGATTTTCATACCTTGGATACATCCCTATTCGCTAATTACACAAAAAGCAATGTGAACAAAACTCGAAAAAGTATCCTATCACCTAATTTAATAGAGTTCACATCAGGGGTCAAAGTCGTACCTACAAACACGCACGGCGGCACGCTTGCAACATTCAAAGGCCGAGCCTACACTTTTTTTTAAACACTGTGATTTCTGTAACCGCTCATTAACGACACAAATGACTATCATAATTTTATTAGTGGCATGCGATGTAGCCTTTTCGCGAAGTGTGCGTTGCGATGTCAGATACACCCTGTATACATGCCTTACGCTTATAATCTGCAGTAATTTTTAGGTTTGAAAAGAGTGAGAGCCTATCCTTTCAGTCTAGCACTATCTCTTTATCATAGATGGTTGATGATTTTGGGAGAGATAAATATAGACGAAACTTCGTTTCCTCTCCGTCTTTCGGAGTGCCATAATTCTCATCTCTAAGGCATGTCCATTAGTATTTATATGTCGATGGTTGAAATATATGAATAGACAAGAATAAAATGGACAGAAAAACTCTTCTATATAAAAAACACCGATTTCCAAAAAGATCCTATTATGTGAAAACAAAGACTAAAAAAAAATATTCGGGAGTTGTTTGAAAAAAAAAACGAACCTTGACTTCCGCAATTAAAGTTATTTTTCACTGTGTAGGTTTGTAGTGTAGGTTCTTGGAAGTCTGTTGATAATTTATTTATTTTATAATTTATTTATGCATACAAATACCTATAAACAGAAAAAAAAGAACAGAACGGAACAATGGTACTAAGGTGATGATTATTTCATAAGAAATCTATAATAGTTATATTTGTTTTTCACTTTTAAGTTGTAATATTTATCAGTAGTTGTGGTTAAAATCAAACTATTGTATAGTTTTTGAATAAGATTTTTAATTTTACTTTTCATCTAAATTGAGGCCGACATTCCTTTGAGCACTTTTCGCTATTCCTCATACTTCTGGATTTGGCCATGCACGTTCACTTGAAAAGTTCGCCCTATTATGAAGGGCGTAGCGAGGGGCAGGGGGAGGCAGCTGCCCCCTCTTGAAATCTCGCAGAACATGTATCTTATCTCTAACTTTTAAATAAATGGAATAGAATAGAATACTCTTTATTATGTACACCATATAGATTACAAAAACATAAATATAAAAAATTTACAAAGGGTGACACAATGGGCGGTCTTATCGCTAAGAACGATCTTTTACAGACAACCTTTGGATGGAATAGTAAGGGGAAGGAGAGAGAAATAATGTAGGTAGTTTGCAGTGTACTATTTACAATTTTACATATTTTATATAATAAATATACACGTTAAGTGTATCATACTAGTACAATAAATACTTATATACATCTAATTAATAAAAATCATACAAAAGCAAATAAAAAATAATGACATGTTTAAAGAGAGAGGAAATGCTTTCTTACCATGGTTTTAAAAGTGGACGGAGTTTGAGCACGCCTTACAGACACGGGCAACCACGCAGACATAAAATATACGGTGTAGTTGCCAAAAACCCGCGTATGACTATAGCGCACATAGATTACCCACTCTAAAAATTTGACTTGCCTTCCCCTAGGCCTGACTTGCTCATGGTCAGAAGCTGGGTACGCCCATGCCTGTTATATCTTTTTTGCCCAATCCTTAATTAAAATCTCTTCTTAATAACTTGTTTTCCTATAGACTATGCAACAGATAACCTCTACATACTGGACGAGGGCCGTCGTGTCGTTGAAGCATTCTCTCTCAGAACACAGAAACGAACTATAGTACTCAGGTTCAGGGAGTATGAACAGCCTATCAGCTTATGTGTGTTGCCGAATTATGGGTATGTGTATACACTATGTGCTTGTGTGTAGTATATCTCCAAGAAATTTATAGATAAAAGTGCAAGCCAAACTTAGAACATTGTATTGAAGATAAGAATTTTGACCGCGCGTGACCTTTTACCGCCGACGTTGACCACCTCTCTCTTTCACACACATCCTACACATATGAGATGCGACTGGGATTAACGCTGAGTTGTTGATGACTATGAGTAAGAAAGAGATAGAGCGTCAATGACGATTTTCAAAGTATATTTTTTATCTTCACTGTTTAATTCAGAATGTGGCTTCCAGTTTTACCTATAAGTTTCTTCTTTAATGCTTTTTTTTTCTTCTGTCACCTGATATAGAGAGTATTTGCGAGTCGTACAGGAAGATCATAGAACTAAACTAAACACAAAGGACAGGATGACACAACAATATGTTCAGTGTATTTAATTTTCTTTTAAATCATTGAGTTTTAAAAATTCGTAATGAATGTGTGCAATATGGAACGAGTGATAAGGCTATAGAAAAACCTCGTGGCGGCGATCTCTCTCCTGGTTCAGGCCATAGTCCGGAGCGAGTGTGCATGGCAGGCCGCCACCTCCTTCTGCGAAGCAGTGATGCTGGCAAAGGAGGAGGTGGAGCGCGTGAGGCAGCGGGAATCCCAGCGACCTCACGCCACTAGCCGCCGCAGGAGACGCTCTGGTCGGGAGACAACATCCAACTATCGGCCACCGTAGGCGCGGGCTTGCGAGTGGTGAGCAGTGGGCAGCTCGACACCCAGTAAGGACCAGGCCCGAGTCGACGGCGCGTTGTGTTTCACGCTCGCCTTTAAAGAGGTGATGGGGTCCACAATGGCTGATGCCTCCTGGGTCAGGGTTGCTGTTTGGTTAAAACAGAAACCGTGGCCCTGGCGCACAGGCAAGTGAAGAGACACGGGTGGGTTTTAGTCAGTAAAAGTCTGACACGCCCTTCCGCTTCGCCCAGAGCGAGAGAGGTCATTTGATGATATCCCATCCAAAACAAAACAAAAAAAGGGTGAATACTCACCGTACGACGGATCTTCCGATGATGGAGCGGTGATAGTGGAATTAACTCATATAACTTCCGCGCACACTGTCCAAAATACATTCTATCGAATACTAAAAGGCTCGCTATCCTGCGCCTATGACTCAAGCCACCTCTTGAAAAAAAAAACAGACCAAGTCTTGTTGCCTTGTTTTCGTCGTGTTCATGGTGACTGGTGAAGCCGTACGGAGGACGAGTCTGAGCAGTTGTGTTACGATGTGCGCCGGGTACGATGCGCCAAATGTTGTTGTGTCGGGAGATTGGTCGTGGAGGGTCTCCAGATCAATCTCGCTCTGGCGCAGCATCGTTGGTCGTATTGTTGGGTTTAACATTGCATCACCTCGCTCAACTGCCGTCTTCCTTCCTATTTACTCAGTATTTTGAGTGGATAGGCTCTTTATAAACTAGCCCGCTTTACCATCAACGATTGCATCACTGCACTAGTCTGTAATTATATAAAAAAAAGATAATTGTGGACAACCTTTGTACCTGTCCTAGCTAATACCCTATCTGTGGCTACCCTACGCTTGTGTGATGTAAATATCAATCTCCAGGAGGATGTTGATAGCCGTGGTGGAGAAAGAATTGCATAACAGGATACACATCGACAGCTTCGGCCTTGACGGGATGGACCGGGAATACATCGTCAAGACCAACTTGAGAGGTAACGCCTTTTTGCAGCATGACCCTTCTTATAGTCTGTCCCTAAAGAGTAAGATGAAAATGGAAACAAAACCAGACAATGGCCCGATTACCTTGTTCGCATACTAAACTAAATCCCACCAAAAACATTCTATAAAAAATTGCGAAGCCTCGCTGGAGCTGCTTGTTTATAGAATAGAATAGTTTTTTATTTGCGTAGAAAGTAGGTACAAAATACAGATATTAAGTTTTATAAGACCCTTATACTGACTACCTTAACTAAGGCATGCAAACAAAAGAAAAAAAAAAATGAATATCCAATAACAATAGACCATCTCATTCTATACATATTTTAAATACACTCTATCTCTAAAAAGTAATGAAATCTAGACAAAGTCGGGCCAAGTTTACGGTTCCTTACTGCGATTTCTTCAATATTATTATAGTTACTATTGTGTGACTTGGCCGTTGAAGGGTATACAAGGCTACAAATTCAGGTGCTCTATGACACCTGGGTGTTTGCTTCGCGCTCGACTTGGCGGGGGCACTACTGTGCCCCCAGATATAAGTTCAGTGCATCTTTTTCTTTCTATTTTATTCATTAACATAATATTATAACATAAGTTTAGATCTGTTAAATTAGTCCGCGTCTAACGTAAATTGATGTATTTTTGGTCGCCATGTTCATAATCGCGTCTAAACTGTCTATGGAGTATCTTAATTTGACAGGATTAAACTAAAATGTTATCTTCTGTCCTTTTCTTATTGAAATAGAAAGAAAGAGATGCACTTAACTTAAAATTAGGTTAGTTTGTGAACAAGAGTATCGGCGCCATTATTTTTTATCCGACTACGGCAAAGCAAAAGGAGGGTTATGATTTTGACAGGCTATGTATGTATGTATGTATGTATGTATGTATGTATGTATGTATGTATGTATGTATGTATGTATGTATGTTCATCTGTTCCCTCGTAACTTCTAAACTACTTATCAGAATTCGACAAATGATATATCATTAGAAGCGTCTTAATTATCCGCTGGTTATAGGCTATATGGGGTTTCACAAAATCTACTGTGGCGCCCTCTAGCGGACAAAACATAGAGAGTAAAAAAAATAAGTTAAGATAAATATGCCGTGTTTGGTATCATTTGAAAGCGCTTTACTTGTACATTTTGAATATATATATATTGCTAGCATTTGCGTGTGACTTTACCTGTATTCATGGGCTGGTTGCATATAATTCACATCTTTTCGTTCATAGCTTCTTTACTACTTATCAGAATAAGACCACTGCAGTACCATTAGAAGGGCCTTGATATTCTGTTAGTTATGAGCTATAAAGCTTGTCACCAAATTTAGTATTGCGCCCTCTAGCGGACAAAACGTTCTATGTTAATATAAAATTTAAATAAATATACCATGTTTGGTATCACGTGAAAGAGCTTCACGAGTGCTTTATGCTTGTACATAATTACAAGAATGCTTTAATGATGTTAAATATGAGCGATAAGAGTAAAGCGCGGATCACGGGAACTGTGAATCGCTTTATGCAATGTAGAGCAGTGTGAACATTATTAGAATATGTAATGCACCAATGAAAACGACATAAGCTGGGAGTAACTCCACGCGGTGAAGGCGGAAACAGTTTGATAACTGGCTAAATCTCCCATAAAAAGGCCTCTGCACTGTATGCCTTCGGGCTTATGTTGTTATATGTGCGTGTAGATGTAATATGTCAAGTACCTAGTTTTTAGTTCATCAGTTTAACTTTTGTTAATAATATACGCCACAAATACACTTTAACACCAAAATAGTACAAATAAAAAAAAGTTAAAAAACTAAAACCCAACTACGACAAAAAACGACGCTGAAAAAGTATAAAACAAGATTGTCAAGTCAACGTTGTCAAGGTGCTACGTACGTACGTTGTAGGTGTAACGTGTGACTACGCCTTTCCAAACATGAAAATTTATCTCTACATAGTGAATATTGCATATTTCAGAATAGTATTGTATGACATTACTACTGTGTCCATTTACTTGCAACTACATTAGCAACTTTGTTCAGTTCAGTATTCTGAAAATCTTGTTTTATACTTTTTCAGCGTCGTTTTTTGTCGTAGTTGGGTTTTAGTTTTTTAACTTTTTTTTTTTATCATTATTTTAGCAGCTGTAGTGTTAATGCATTATTACTAACCCAAAGATACTCATCTAATTTATATTTATAATACACTAGTTGCGCCTTGCGGTTTCATCCGCATAAGTTCCGATGTGATTTTTTATATGCTCCGCTCCTATTAGTCGCAGCGTGATGTTATATAGCCTAAAGCCTTCCTGGATTAAGGGGCTATCCAACGCAAAAAGACTTTTTTCTTTTGACTTCCAGTAGTTCCTGAGATTAGTGCGTTCAAACAAACAAACTCTTCAGCTTTATATGTTAGTATAGATTTATTCAAAATTTCTTAGAAACAGCTGTAACGTTAATGCAATGTTACTACCCCAAAGATACACATCTAACTTACATCTATAATTAATTAAAAATACGATAAAAAAGTACAATTACAGATATGGAGCAGCGGTGGCCTAACAAGTTTGTACGTCGTAGGTTCTAACCCCGTCAGACGCTTTACTTTTTGTAAATTATTTCATCACCCGCGAGGTTAGGAGGTGGAGAGGAAGTGGGCTGTACTCTACCACGCTGCCCCAGTGCGGGTTGGTAGACATCGGACGACAGCAGATCAAGCTACCCGAAAACGTCCAATATTCCCAATCAATCTTGAGCTTTAATGCTTTAGAGATAAAGTTAAAAATCTAATAAAGAAATCTGACAGATTGTAGTAGCTTGATGTGCTGTCGTCTGTACATAGGTCTTATTTCACTGAGAGGGTGCAAGTGCCGCTTTATTTGTAACTAGCTTTCCGCCCGCGGCTTCGCCCGCGTGGAGTTCGGTTGTATCGCGCTTTTTAGATTTCCCTCGGGAACATCAATTTTTTCCGGGATAAAAGGTAGCCTATGTTCTTTCTCAGGGTGTAAAGATTGTCTGTGCCAAATTTCATCAAAATCGGTTGGGAGGTTTAAGCGGGAAAGCGTAACAGACAGACAGACAGACAGACAGACAGTTACTTTCGCATTTATAATATTAGTATGGATTATAAAATCACATGAAATTTACCTCTGTTATACCTAAATAAACTATAATAATAATGTAATTCCTCTAGGTCCTCACATTCGTATGCGCTATATCCAACACATGGACCTGGTGTTTTTATCAGACGAGAGCAACGGCGTAATAGACTACATACATCCTGAAGGTAAGATACTCCCATCTGAACAATATCTGAATAACGATATCTTTTATGTCGCTTTTTCGTTTTATCGACTTTCAACTCACAACGATGCCAAGAATTTTTCACTTCATAAAGTTTTTTTTTATTTTTTTTTTTATAATTAATAAACAAGCGCTTGACCGCAATCCTGCCTGATGGTAAGCAGTGACGCAATCGTTGATGGTAAAGCGCACTAGTTTATTAAGAGCCCTTTTTTATCATAATAATATACGCTTCTTCTTCTTCAGCCTATAGAGGTCCACTGCTGGACAAATGCCCTAGAATAGTACCATGCTATATCCTCCCGTGGGTGTCGTAAGAGGCGACTAAGGGAACTCTCAGTAGCGATGCGGGCGGCAACGCTTCTCGTGTGGAATATCAAATACTGCGATCCCCAACCCGACACTGACAAGCATGGCAACCCCCCAATGCCTTAAGGGAGGCCTTTGTCCAGCAGTGAAATATTCCATTCTGTCAGTATTTACTTGTGAATTATATATATGTAGATTGACTGTGTAGGGGGCGCCATAGATTGTTACGCAAGGTGCTGATCATAATCGTTTCTACCAGGCTCCGGTAGAGAGAACTACCGTGATCTATCAACGTCAGTGGCCAGTCTCGCCGTGGCAGACAACTACGTGTTCTGGACAGACAGACGCACCTCTCGTCTCTTCTGGTCCGACCTACACCAGACCTCGCACAAGATACGCAGGATTGATCTCGGTAAGAGGCACTTATTTCTAACTAGCGGCCGCCAGTGACTTCGTTCGCGTGGTTTAGTTATGCTCCGCACTTATTGGTGGCAGCGTGATGTTATATAGCCTTCTTGGATTAATGGGCTATCCAACCCAATAATTTTTGAAATTGGGCCCGTACATCCTGAGATTAGCGCGTTCAAAGAAACAAACTCTTCAGTTTTATATATTAGTATAGATTGTTTATGAACAGTTTATAAATAATGTTTATTAACAAATGTTTACTAATTTAATTAATACATGGCTTTAACATATAAATGTTAATAACACGTTCAATTATTTTTTCAGCACTTTTCCCAAACAACACTCAACTCCTAATCCAAGCGACGACTTCCCCTCTTGACCAGAAAGACCCACTCGTGAACCATCCCTGTTTGAAAAACATATGTTCCGACGTCTGCGTCCAACAGTCCCATGAGGCCCTCCACCAGAATCCGTCTCACTACACACTTGATCACAAATGTATGTGCCCCCCTGGTCTGTTGTTGGGCGACGATACGAGTAAATGCACCAAGTTCACATGTTATGACCATGAGTTCCTGTGTTATAAGACCAATGAGTGCGTGCCAGTATCAAGCATTTGTAACCACAAGGCCGACTGTGCGATGGGTGAGGATGAAGAAGGTTGCACAGGTGAGTAAATCTGTTTTTATAGCTTGTTTCCTTTCTTAAAAAAAAAAATCGTTGCCCCACATTACGAATTTTTCCTGTATTTTGGGTGCGTTTACAGACATATAAACTCACATGTACAAACAGCCAGACCCGGAACAACTACCTGGAGGTCAAACAAAATTTCGTTCGACACGCAGCGCAGT
Organism: Sesamia nonagrioides; assembly: GCA_017933935.1. Taxonomy (NCBI): domain Eukaryota; kingdom Metazoa; phylum Arthropoda; class Insecta; order Lepidoptera; family Noctuidae; genus Sesamia; species Sesamia nonagrioides. The sequence goes on from JADWQK010001130.1 coordinate 5,003,214, forward strand.
AGTCAATGGCTTAACTACTGCGCGAACCGTGCCGTTGATTGGGTAAAAATAATTCCTAGCATAATCTGCATTTGCGCCATTTATATTAAAAGTAAGCAATACTGCTCTAGTAGCAGAACTTCTCTCTAGATACATTAGTAGCGGTCATGCTACAGCGGTATTTGATCTATGCGATAGTGTAACTTGATCAGTGCTACAGCGTAGCAAGCGCTGTGCTACAGCGTAGCAAGCGCTGTGCTACAGCGTATCAAGTGCAGTGCTACAGCGTAGCAAGCACTGCGCTACAGCGTAGCAAGCACTGCGCTACAGCGTAGCAAGCGCTGTGCTACAGCCTAGCTTGATGTGCTTGAACTGAACTGCTCCCTTTTAATCTAAATTAGTGTCCGACCGAAACCAAAACCGAATTTCGGCAACGGTCTTGTTTCGGCCGAAACCGAAACTTCCTTACAAGGATCATATTTTGAGCAACCAAAAAAACCTTATTATAATCAGTCAGTCGTTATTTTATTCTCTTTAAATTACAAAGATAAGCAGTCATCGACAATTTCATTTATTAATAATCAGCATAGGAACCTTTATTTAAGAAATAAATATTAGTTGCCCCTCAAAAATACTTACAATAGATATTTATTATTTTTATTTATTTGGGAAAACAAACAGTGACACATTATATTTAATAGAGAGTAATACAAAAATATATGAGCAAATGTGTAATCAGGCACATTTTCCACAGAATACACAAAAAATACTTTATATTTACAAATTCTTTCAATCTTTATATTACCTAATATTTACAAACCATGCTATTCAAATTTAAACCTACAAGTAAGTAATATAAAGTCAAATTTTAGTAACAGAGCAAAGACTTAAATGTATAAATGATGCAATAAAAATTATTATTATTATTGACTAAGCACCTTTAGTACAGTATTTATGAAATTACCAACAACAGAAAGAGCAAACGATATGATGGAATTTGTCATTGTAATTATTAGTAACTCGCCGCAAAGGCGCACGCATACCCGCGTTACTACGACAGGAGGTAACTGCAAACAGTGGCCGAGACCGCACCGCTCGACCCACTGTATTTCTATATTTATTTGAGTCGATAGGCTCTCATTCACTCGAAAACTCGCCAGCGCCATCACAACAAAATTAAACGGTCAGCAAATAAACAAGCGAATCACGACATTGGCTCCGATGGGATTCATTCATTCGTTCATGATCGGTTTCGGTCGTAGTTTCGGTAAGTTTGCCGCCGAAAAGTAAACTAAACGGAAACTTGTTTTGCCGCAACTCAACCGAAAACGAAACCGGAACCGAACATTCGGTCGGACACTAATTCCAAATGGCCATCAGCATTATTCGGTCATACAGGTCATGCTACAAGCATTACTAGATCTTGTGCTACAGCGCAACTTGCTCAATGCTACGGCGTAGCAAGATCAGTGCTACAGCGTAGCTTGGTCAATTCTACGGCGTAGCAGGATCTGTGCTATAGGGTAGTCTGATCTTTTTATTACCTTAGTATAAATGTGTCAGTTGTATCTCGACAAGGCCTCTGCTATGAAGTAGGTCTGTGCTGTAAATTTCTTGTACAGCGTAGTCTGCCTATGCTATAGCGTAGCATTCTGCTACGGCGTAGTATATTATACGGTTCAGCGTAATTTGACAGTTTGTGCTTTAATTTTTCAGTGCCCTCGGAGACATGTTCGGCAGAAGAGATATTTTGCGAAGGAATGTGCGTTAAAAGAGACAAAGCTTCATCGTGTTCTTCTGAAAAACCAAGTAAGTCAAGTGCGATTCTGTATCCATCTGACTGTTCCAACTATGGCTAGGCATTGACACTATTGACAGCTCACTCTATGCTTACTTCACCTAAATTTTTACAGTAATATTTTTACAGAATCGTTCGACCCCCATATTCATAAACGTTGTTTAAAGTTAACTAGTGATTAGCGATTCTTTAACCATACATTTTTGACCTTTTATCGTCACTTAACTTTAATTATCGTTTATGAAGAATTAAAGAATCGCTAATCAATAGTTATCTTAAAACAACGTTTTTGAATAAGTGGGCGATAGAATAGCACGTTTGCATGTACGACGTATAGACTATACGTGGTGTATGTAGTTTTAAGAAGAAACATTCAGTCTCAATCCGCCCAGAAGACCTCCGTAGTATCTTCAGGGATGCCTTGGCATCATGGCTGAAATTTTAATTTTATCGTCGTACTTTTAAGTAACATTTCTATTTATTATATTTATTCGCATTTCTATATATCGCATAAAAATCCTTTACCGTGTCGCTAGTGTCTTAAATGTTACCCCTCTTCCCCCACCAGCATCAAAGCTTTGCAGTGATGTAGAGTTCAAATGCAAGAACTCTTCGATCTGCTTGTCTCGGGTTCTACTGTGTGACGGTCATCGAGACTGCCCCGACGGATCGGACGAGCTGGGCTTGGAGTGCGGCCTTAATACTTGCCTTGAGACGGAATTTAGGTAGGTAAACTACATAAATATTTACATATTATTATTCATATAGATAAATAAATATATACGGACAAATCAAGAAGTCATGGTGGCCTAGTGGTTAAAACACCAATCTCTGAAGTATGAGTGCGCGGGTTCGATTCCAGGTCAGGCAAGTACCAAAGTAACTTTTCTAAAGTTATATGTATTTTCTAAGTATATCTCGGACACCAATGACTGAAGGTGAAGGAAAACATCTTGCGGAAACCTGGACTTTAAGTCTGAAATCGCCAACCCGCATTGAGCAAGCGTGGTGATTACGCTCAATCCTTCTCTGTATGAGAGGAGACCTGTGCCCAGCCAGCAGTGGTGGGACGATAAAAAGGTTGATGATGATGATGGACAAATCACACAGCAATTTGACACAAGTCTCGAACTTACTTTGGGGCTAGCTCAATAGGTAGCCCCAAAGTAAGTTCGAGACTTGTGTTATGGGATACTAACTCAACGATACTATATTTTATAATACATACATATATCGATAAACATCCAAGACCAAGGCCAATCAGGAAAATATCGTTTTCCATCATGACCTGGCCGGAAATCGAACCCGGGGCCTCCACGTCGCAGGCAGGCGTGTTGACGGTATTGGCCACGGAGGTCGTTATATAGCGAGACCTAGGAGGGGGACTTAACAGTCTCCCCAAAGATGTGCCTTTACAGGCGTTGCGCAGGGGCGTTCCGGAATTGGTCTTTTAGGGTCGCGACACATCTGCGGAATGTACGGCGCTGAAAGCTCAGCGGCTGAAGTGTCAGCTGCAATATTCAGTTGTTGTGACAAACCAAACGCTCAAAACGCGGCGTTTTGTTCAACGCGTTACGTGACGGAAAGTTACGTGGCGTCATCGTCAGTCTGTCTGTGTCCACACTTTATAGTGTGCGGTTTTTGTGACGTACCTGAATTGCCCAGAAAATGGATTTAATTAGAATATTAGCTATTGTAGAGGGCTTAGAAGATGTTGCCGCTCTTCGCTACCGCCACGCGCGCGACGCACAACACACTATAGAGTTTGAAGTAATATTTATACAATATGTAAAGAAAACCCTGTCCGACCCGTAAGGATAATAAAGGTTAGGTAAACACATGGCCAAATAAAATATTAAATTTTACATAATCATCATAGTAACAATACTAATGAATTTTGAAATAATCTTTTTTTGTCGCGAATTAATTCAAACTTCCCCAAAATTTGGTAATTTTTAAAAAGTGACAACACCATTTGTGACGGAGCGAATAGCGATGCGACCACGTGCCGCGTGCTCCGCCCCCCGTCACCCGCGGATGTATGCCTAACGTGTTGTCTACCGCACAAGCATTAAGTTACCTCGCTTTTTCGAAATAATATTTAATTTTTTAGGGGGATTTTTTTTTAAGTTTAGACCGGCTTTGTAGGAATTATTATAATCAGTTATCGATACCTAACAATATCTTCACGGATCGGACAGGGTTTTCTTTACATATTGTATATTAAAATAACATGACAGTAGATTTAAATTTCCTTTTAAATAATGGGTATTTCCCTGTACCTTTTTGCGGCTTTGATATTGTTTGCACATACTAAAGTTAATGTGTAGATTTTGGACATTTATGACAATAACTCGAATATGGTTTTTGTGGGTTGGATCCATTTTGCATAACTACGTCCAATTATTTGTTAAAAATGTAAACAAATATAAGTTTACTAGCTACGCCTCGCAGTTCATTTATTAAAAAATTGATTTGTACATAGATTTTGAATCGATTTAAACTCATACTTATAAGTGAGTCAGGGAGCGACCATGCTTGACGACGTGAAAAGACGTGGCAAGACGCAAAGTCTCACAGCACACGTATGTATATGTAGAAAGGAAAATGTCCTCGCATTGTAGCTCTATTTGGGTTGGGGTCAGCCCACATGCGAAAGACGCGCCATACTGACATCACACGTATTCTACATCTCACTAGCAAAGTTTACCGTTCAACTAGCACAGATACAACTTCCCCAAATCAACCATTGGTCAAGTGGTCGCCAGACCCAAATACAAATATTTAATTGGGACAAAAAATACATTTTTAAATTTTTATGTACATTAATAATGCATTACAATAGGTACAATAGGTTTATCCCTATCCCCTGTAATAGGCTAGGCCTGTATCTTAGGGGGCAGTGTCCTGCTATAGGGCATGCTTACTCTACCCTCGTCTGGTCGGAGAATCCTTCCTTTTCAATGGAGGATGAGTGAACTTTAATATCGGTTCCTCATGCCTCCATATTCTCTCTACATACTTAGATTCTCTCTACTCCTATAGCTTTACTACTTGTATTTACACTTACATCATTGTCTCCAGGTGCGTGACTGGGACCTGTATATTAAAGACTTGGGCTTGCGACGGCGTTGAAGATTGCGACGACGGGTCTGATGAAGTCAACTGTGGTAAGTGAAATACACCGTTATTTTTTGTATATGCAGAACCCGAAACACGTGTCCAGTATTTTAAAATAAAGAACCTATGCACAAAATTTCAAAAAGATATCATGAAAAACTACAAAGTTATGAGCTTAAGTTATCTTATTTGGTTGTCTGCTGCGCAGAGGGACTGGGTCCCTGTCTCACTGTGCGCACGCGCCTATTACTATGATCTACCATCAGCTGTGTTGTGTGTGCGGTAACCACACTGCAACAATTTCTAAATGTATTTGGAAAACATATAACATGGTATAAAAATTATTAGAATCGATTCAGTTGCTTATTCTGAACAAACTATACTCAGGTTTCCTATAAAGAAAAAATAAAGTTGTATAGCTTGATTGTAAATCAAAATCAAAAGTATTTTATTCAAATTAGGCTGAGAACTTTTTGAGCGTCAATCCCTACTTCCCTACTATCCATACTAATATTATAAATGCGAAAGTAACTCTGTCTGTCTGTCGGTCTGTCTGTCTGTCTGTCTGTTACGCTTTCCCGCTTAAACCTCTCAACCGATTTTGATGAAATTTGGCACAGACAATCTTTGGACCCTGACAAAGAACATAGGCTACCTTTTATCCCGGAAAAATTTGATATTCCCGAGGGAATCTAAAAAGCGCGATGTAACCGAACTCCACGCGGGCGAAGCTGCGGGCGGAAAGCTAGTAATATTATAAATGCTAAAGTAACTCTGTCTGTCTGTCTGTTACGCTTTCACGTCTACACCACTGAACTGATTTTATTGAAATTTGGTACAAAGATATAGTTCACCTTGAGATATAACATAGGATAGTTTTGATTCCGGATTTTTGAAGAGTTCTCTTGGAAACGCGATATAACCGAACTCCACGCGGGCGAAGCCGCAGCCGAAAAGCTTGTATTACATAAAATAGTCCCCCACCATGATCCTCCAAGAAGTCCGCCCTTCGCCACAATGTTATCAATCTATAATTATATTACTGTGGATAACTTGTCAATAATATCTGACTTCACGATGATAACAAGTAAAGTTGATCAGTATTTGTAGAAAACATACCTATATATACGAATGGCAGCCCAAATACAGAGTGGTAAAGAACATTGATTTATTCTACAGAAAATATGCCATAAGTATTAACAAAAAGATACTTTATTTCCTACACGATAAACTTCAGTTTAGGTTACAACTTAACAAAAGATTTTATAACTTTTTCAAATGTATAACGGGTACTATAAAGACCACGGTCTATCTGTTTCCTTTGCAGAGGACGCGACCTGCAGTCCAGGGTTCTATCAATGCAGGAATAGAGAATGCGTGGAGCTACGAAAAGTTTGTGACAACCATCAGGACTGCGCAGATTTTTCCGACGAGGAAAACTGTGAACCAGCAGTAACAGAACTTATCACGGTAAGTGAAGGAACGAGAAACGTCGGGGGAGAGTAGTTTCTTACGCGATACTCTCCAAACCTACCCATAATGAAAAAAAAAAATTAAGTTTTTCTCAGCCGCCACCTCGAACTGACATTTTGACTATTTTAGTATTATTTTTTTGAAACTTATCAATAGGTATACTTAAGTAAATTTATTTACGAATATGTTTACTGCTGACTGTAGGGTTCACTGTTTTATATAACCGCTAGTGGTTGTATAAAACAGCTCCGTTAACTAAAACAGCTGAGTATGGTGCAGCGGTTTTCCATAACCAATGAACGTATCCACGGAATGTAACAATGTCCGATATAGAAAACATAAAAACCATTCAAAAATGAAAATAAGTTGTGGCAACTAAGAGATGGCTAGTCCCCACTGACGTCAACTGTTTTATTTAACGGAGATGTTTTGTAAAACTACTATGGGTTTTCTAAAACAGAGGATTCTACAACTCATCTGCTACATTTCTTAAGAAATAAGTAGCAGTTTTATACAGAGATATTAATTTTGTCATATTCTTTTGTATTTTATTGTGTGTAAATAAATAATTAAATAAATACATACATAAATCCAGGTCTTCGCCTTATGGAGCAGGCAGAAACAACAAAACGCCACCGACTACTACCCTTACATACTCTTTTTGCCTTGTACAGGCGAGAGCAGTTCAAGCTACCCTAAACTGTCAAATATTCCCAATCAATCTTGAGCCTTAATGCTATAGCACTAACGTTGAAAATCTAATAAAGAAATATGTCTTATTGCAGTAACTTGACGTTCTGTCGTCTGTACATCTGCAGGCTAATTGCGTAACACACTAATATTATCAATTTGAATCATTTGGAACTATATTGCTAATTCATTGCTCCATATGTTCAAAAATGTATCTGCTTTATAACGTAATTAGCGTAAGGAATGTTGAACTGTCAAAATGAGACGTATTGCTATTGATATTGTGTTACTCAGTTACCCTGCTTGTCATATGTATTTGCATTGGTTGCAAGTACCACCTGACCTTTCTGAATAACATCATCAATAAGGTCATTTAGATGAGGGTGTACCCTCCCGGCTTTTCCACTCACATCTACCTTGTAAATACAATTTGTTAGTCGCCTTTCATTCATCCTCTCAATATAACCACACCATCTCAGCATTCTGTTTTAATGCTTTGTCACTACGTTATCAAATGATTACTAATTATCATTATTAATAATGCAAACAGAATAAAAAAATCGAGTGTGTTTATGACCACCCGCCTGAAGCGAAACTTCTTTAGATCCATTTGTATGTTTAATATATTACATACAGAGTGGTGCTAATAATACGACAATAAATGAAAACACGGACAATGCTGGTTCATGGGAATAATCCTAAACTATAGAAAAAATCTAGCATCAAAAATAAAAAAAATAAATTATTAAACAAACTAAATCGCATAAAATTGGAAACGGAATAGAACATCCTTTAAAATATTGTTCACTGACCTCCGATCGCCGATAGCGCGGTCCTGAATCGACTTGCTTTTTCGCGCCATTATTTAATTAAAGTTTAGCCGCTGGATACGGCTGTCATTAACCTGTAAGCGCTTCCTTACAACATGTACATCATGTAGAAAATGTGAAAAATTATAAATAATTTCCTGTGACTAAACAAATGGATATATTTATATGATTGTTTATGGGTAGTTTGAAAATGTGAGGTACACGATGTTTAATTTATTGTCGTATTTTCATCACCACTTTGTATATTATATTAATTTTCTACAAATATTTAAACTATGAGACGAAGAGAGAAAGAATATGTGCGCGCGCACTGCTTTCTCTTGGTTATATCCCCCATTCAACTCTCGTTTGCCATGATCACACTTTTCGTAACGCTTACCTGCGTCACGCGTTTGCCAGCTTACTCCCCAAGTTAACGTGCGTAAAGAAGTTTCACTTCAATAAAACCATAGACACAATAATAAAAATGGCGGGGCTCCCACGACATGGAACTGATCCTCCTTGCTTACTATTTATCTCCCCCTCCATCCAAAGTCTGTCTTTAAAAGATCGTTTTGTCACCCCATTGTGTCACCCTTTGCAAAATCTTCATATTTAAGTTCTGTAATCTATATGGTGTACACAATAAAGAGTATTTATTCTATATTTTCTTTTGACGACAACTACATAATACTATTTTGCTTAATCCATATCTCCACAGGAAGCGCCTCCAAGATGCTCGCCCTGGGAGTACACATGTGAACTCAACACCAGCATTTGTTTGCCGCGTACAGCTCGGTTAGATCTGCTGCGACTATCGTGATGTCCTTGTACACTTTCTATGTTGGTGATGGGATTAATATTAAGGCTATGTACGTACTAAGCAGGTGGGCTGCTTAGCTCCTAAATCCTAGCGAATCACTTTGAGAAAGCTCTAGAATGTTCGCGACTGACCGCGCTCCGTGCTTGGCGCCGTCGCTAGTCGGCTAGTGTGCTAGGTATCTAAGGAAGCTTGCAAGTGCATACATAGCCATATTGATAAGTGTTTGACTAGGTTGAAAAAACATCCAGAACGGGGCCTTATTACTGCGATATAAGAAACTTTTTATTTCCGGGGTACAAAATCCTCATGGATGTCTGTCGAACTGGAGCGGGGGTCTGACAGACTCGTAAGAGTAAAAACCTCCCCGGTGTTTCATCTCACATCTATTAGTTTTAGATGTCCCTGGGAATTAAAACCTCTAATCCCCCCAGAGGAGGCGATATAAAATATGTAAAGAAAACCCTGTCCGTTCCGTGAAAGTATTGTAAGGTATCGATAACTGATTCTACTAATGGATACAAAGCAGGGCTATACTTAAAAAAAATCCCCCTAAAAAATTAAATATTACTTCGCAAAAAGAGGTAACTTAATACATGTGCGGTAAGCAATCCTTCCGCGGGCGGCGGGGGGCAGGGCACGCGGCACGTGGTCGCGTCGCTATTCGCTCATAATAATACCATCAAAAATAATGTTGTTACTTTTTAAAAATTACAAAATTTTGGGGAAGTTGGAATTAATTCGCGGGAAAAAAAGATAATTTCAAAATTCACTAGTATTGTTACTATGATGATTATGTAAAATTTCATATGTTATTTGGTCATGTGTTTACCTAACCTTTATTATCCTTACGGGTCGGACAGGGTTTTCTTAACATATTGTATATAGTTACCTAACTCGGGTAGGGGTTTATCCGTGTGGCAAAGTTCATTTAAATTCGTTGAGTCATTAAGGCGTTACAGGGAACAGACAGATTTTTGGGCATTTATCTGCGCTGCATGGTTTCATTCCCAACCCCGTGGGAATATGACTTCAGTTGTTTTCAAATGAAAGTAGAAACAGCATCCTAATTGTGTAACACACTATTACTATCAATTTGAAGCATATTGCTACTCCATTGCTCTATATCTACTAGAGGTGTGTCCTCTCAACAACGAAAACAACGCAATGAATGTTGTTGAACTGTCAAAATGAAACCCATTGCTACTGATAGTTTGTTACGCAATACCCAGCTGATTTTATGTAGTTTATGTTAAGGGATTTTTTAGTGAATTTCTAGTCTTATGTCTTTCCATCTTGCATCTTCAGCATGTTTTAAACTCTTCCTCAACAACCTTTGGTCCTTCCTACCTACTTAATGAAATCGTATCAATTCACTTAACAGCATTCCTTACCACTGTCTAATCTTGGGTGTATGTACAGGGTGTATCTGACATCGTAACGCAATCTTCGCGAAAAGGCTAGATCGCATGCCACTAATAAAATTATGATAGTCATTTATGTAGTTAATGAACGGTTACAGAATACACAGTGTTTAAAAAAAAGTGTCGGCTCGGCTTTTGAACGTTGCAAGCGTGCCGCCGTGCGAGTTTGTAGGTATGACGTTGATCCTTGATGAACTCTATTAAATCAGCTGATAAGATCGTTTTTCGGGTTTTGTTTTCATTGCGCTTTTTTATGTAATTAGCGAATTATTTAATTTTTACTTTAAAATCTTATTGGGTTATAAAAGTATAGCAATTGTGAATGGTCTATAGTGAAAAAAACTACATTTATTTTTTTTAATCATGAAAAAGCCGACAAAAAATTCCACCACTGGGGGGCTCAGAATCATGTACTGGATCCATGGTACTCGTTTGTGCGTCGATGTCAGATACACCCTTTATAACAATTCCCGTTCATTGCCCACTCGTACTTGGCCACTGTTTTGACAACTAACGATTCATGTTACAAAAAAAAAACGTGCTTTGGCAGAAGTGAAAACTTGAATATTGGCGCCGATACTTTTGTTCACCAACTAAACTAATTTTGAGTTAAGTGCATCTTTTTCTTTCCATTCCGTTAAGAAAAGGATAAAAGATAACATTTAAATTTAATCCTATCAAATTAAGATACTCCATAGACAGTTTAGACGCGATTATAAACATGGCGACTAAAAATAAGCCAGTTTACGTCAGGAGCGCACTAATTTGACAGGTCTAAAGTGACATTTTATCTTCTGTCCTTTTTTTAATGAAATGGAAAGAAAAGGATGCACTGAACTGAAATTTAATTTAGTTTGTGAACAAGGGAATCAGGGCCATTAACATTGTGCATTTTTGAATATATTGGTATAGTTGGAGAAAAAATTCGCACGATTTACTTTATTACTGAAACAACAGGACCAATCACACATTTTCGCCACGCGGTGGAAAGAGAAGGGGAGATACACCCATCTTACGAATTTTCGATCAGGTCACGTGTCCTGTCGTAAGTTTATCTTTTTCTACCCATCTCAAAAAAATGCACAGCGCCGCTATAATACGATAAGTTTTCACTTCAAAAATGTTTTATTACCTTCAAATTTTACAAAAAACACTTGGCTTTACAAATAAGGAACAGAAGCCCTGAGCATTGGACGAGCCCTGGCATTCAATTTAAGATTTAACTTGTCGTGTAATGCCAGCATCATCGGCTAAGATGTTTATATTATACATATAGCAGTACTTGCAATACAAGCATAGTACGTCATCATTTAATGACAAGCTTATCCAACCACCACTAACACACACTAAACACTAAACACTTTACCACAGGTGGTCGATAACAACGGCAAAATGTGGTACGTGTGAATTATAATATTCTTTTTCAATACAAAATATACGCCCGACCACATGGCGTCATTGTGGTGTGGTTGTGGTACGTGTGAATTATATATAATATTCATTTTCAATACAAAATGTAAGTCCGACCACGTGGCGTCATTGTGGTGTGGTTGAGGTACCGACGTGTGAATTATAATATTCAGTTTCAATAAAAAATATACGCCCGACCACGTGGCGTCATTGTGGTGTGGTTGTGGTACCTACGTGTGAATTATAATATTCATTTTCAATACAAAATATACGCCCGACCACGTGGCGTCATTGTGGTGTGGTTGTGGTACGTGTGAATTATAATATTCATTTTCAATACAAAATATAGCCCGACCAGGTGGCGTCATTGTGGTGTGGTTGTGGTATGTGGTTGCGGTACGTGTGAATTATAATATTCATTTTCAATACAAAATATACGCCCGACCACGTGGCGTCATTGTGGTATGGTTGTGTGTACCTACGTGTAAATTCTAATATTAATTTTCAATAAAAAATATACGCCCGACCACGTGGCGTCTTTGTGGTGTGGTTGTGGTACCTACGTGTGAATTATAATATTCATTTTCAATACAAAATATACGCCCGACCACGTGGCGTCATTGTGGTGTGGTTGTGGTACCTACGTGTGAATTATAATATTCATTTTCAATAAAAAATATACGCCCGACCACGTGGCGTCTTTGTGGTGTGGTTGTGGTACCTACGTGTGAATTATAATATTCATTTTCAATACAAAATATACGCCCGACCACGTGGCGTCATTGTGGTGTGGTTGTGGTACCTACGTGTGAATTATAATATTCATTTTCAATACAAAATATACGCCCGACCACGTGGCGTCATTGTGGTGTGGTTGTGGTACGTGTGAATTATAATATTCATTTTCAGTACAAAATATACGCCCGACCACGTGGCGTCATTGTGGTGTGGTTGTGGTACGTGTGAATTATAATATTCATTTTCAATACAAAATATAGCCCGACCAGGTGGCGTCATTGTGGTGTGGTTGTGGCTGTGATGTGGTTGCGGTACGTGTGAATTATAATATTCATTTTCAATACAAAATATAGCCCGACCACGTGGCGTCATTGTGGTGTGGTTGTGATACCTACGTGTGAATTATAATATTCATTTTCAATACAAAATATACGCCCGACCACGTGGCGTCATTGTGGTGTGGTTGTGGTACCTACGTGTGAATTATAATATTCATTTTCAATAAAAAATATACGCCCGACCACGTGGCGTCTTTGTGGTGTGGTTGTGGTACCTACGTGTGAATTATAATATTCATTTTCAATACAAAATATACGCCCGACCACGTGGCGTCATTGTGGTGTGGTTGTGGTACCGACGTGTGAATTATAATATTCATTTTCAATACAAAATATACACCCGACCACGTGGCGTCATTGTGGTGTGGTTGTGGTACCGACGTGTGAATTATAATATTCATTTTCAATACAAAATATACACCCGACCACGTGGCGTCATTGTCGTGTGGTTGTGGCTGTGGTGTGGTTGTGGTACGTGTGAATTTATTTTCAAGCCTTGTTTTAGCTGCAACATGAGGGTGGAGTGTCCAGGCGCGACTGACGAACATGACTGTGAAATTCGTTGCGCCCCGCGCGGCCAGTTTGAATGTCGGCAACAACTTAATTGCATTCCAATGTCCCAAGTGTGTAATTGGCATCAGGACTGCGCTGATGGGTCGGACGAGACGCCTGATGCTTGTGCCAGCGGTAAGTATACATAATTGTTCAATACATACACTCATCACACTTATCCCTTTCACAGAGAGGAGGTCTGTGTCCCAGTCCCAGTAGTGGGAACATTATAGGCTGAATATGCGTCGTCCTCCGTGGCGCAGAGGTCAGCACGCCTGCCTGCGACGTGGAGGCTCTGGGTTCGATCCCCGGCCAGGTCATGATGGAAAACGATCTTTTGCTGATTGGCCTGGGTCTTGGATGTTTATATATATCTATTTATTATTTGTATATGTATCTATTATAAAATATAGTATCGTTGAGTTAGTATCCCATAACACAAGTGCCGAACTTACTTTGGGGCTAGCTCAATCTGTGTGATTTGTCCATATATGTATATTTATTTATTTAATATGTATTTTAATGTATACGCTTATCGGTTTATCCAGTTAAGAGGGGACTCTAGTGCCGAGGAATTTGGAAAATAGGTATTTGAAGCAACTATTTCCGTCGCGCTGCCTCCAACCTCTCCCGGTAAAGTGCGAAAATGACAGTTGCAGTTCAGGCTGATTATACCTACAAAAACGTTGATCAAAAGACGTTTCGTATTCCGCTGTTTTCTTTTTCAAAACACGACAGATCTCAATTACTTATATATCAAAATTTATTCGTATTTTTTTTAATAACTATGTTTTGGAAAAAATCAAATGATAGGGGCACGTGTAATCACGGTGTAAAATTGTAGAAATAGAAATTGCTCGAAAAGCATTATCCACGAAAACAGCGGAATGAATACATTTGTACAGAGAAAGCAGCACTAGAGTTCCCTCTTAAGATTATTATTTAATCAATCTTTGACATGGCGGGGTAAACTAATTTGGATTGCTGGATGAGTACTGTCAAGTACTGTAAATTGCCCAGCCAACTGCCACTTAAGTGTTGCAAATCTTCGGGCTATGTCGGTTACTCTCGTTCTTCTGCGGATTTCCTCATTTCTGATTTGATCACGCACAGAAACACCAAGCAGAGATCGTGGAGATCTTTTGGGGAGGCCTATGTCCAGCAGTGGACGTCTTTCGGCTGAAATTATGATGATGAATTGTGTAATTTAGATACTTATTTACTTCATCATCATCAGCCTCTAATCGTCCACTGCTGGACATAGGCCTTCTCCATGGCACGCCAACAAGCTCGATTCTGAGCAGTTCTCCGCCAGCCACTACCAGCCACCTTTCTGATGTCGTCGCTCCATCTCGTCCAAGGGCGTCCTACGCTACGTTTGCCGAGATGCGGTCTCCACTCGAGGACTCGTTTACCCCAACGGTTGTCAGCTTGCTAATCCTCTCAGCTATGTCGGTGACTCTGGTCCTCTGTCGCCCAACATAGCCCGCTCGATAGCTCGCTGAGCGGCTTTAAATATATGGATTAGTCTGACCGTTAGTGTCCACGTCACGGCTCCGTAAGTCATGACGGGTAGGACGCACTGGTTGAAGATTTTAGTCTTCAAACATTGGGGTATGGGCGACGAAAATACCCGACGAAGTTTTCCAAATGCTGCCCATCCCAGGTGGCTTCTTATTTACTTAACCATATATATTATCAAAATGTGTATGATTGTGAAGCTCGTTTCGCCGAGAACTTCGGCACAGTTTTAACTAAAGTTAAAACACGTGACTTAGTTAAACGACTAAACACAATGGTGCCAATTGTTTTGTTCACATACTGAACTAACTTTAAGTTCAATCTCTCCCTTTCTTTTTATTTCATTAAGAAAAGGATAGATAACATATTTGTTTAGTCACGTTATTCTCGAATTATTATTATTTTTTTTTTATATACAGTATGTTAAATAACAGAGGGCGTTCCCTTAAACTCGTTAATATATATCATTAATAGATTAAAATAAAAATATCAGCATAGAAAAATAAGCATAAAAAAATCCGAATAAAAAAATAATTGGAAATAAATTTGAAACCTCCTGTTTTAAATCAAAATAGTAGTCGTCATGTATAAATAAATTGCGACGTTGCCGTCTTTCATGTTCGCGTGTACAGTGTGTTTCTTTTACATGTCAATTTAAAATTTTTATTGAATATTTTCATACTGGAAAAAATTTTAAAACATTTTGTTTTCGAATGGAAATATTTTTTTTAGCATGTATGTATGCTATACTATTTCGGGTTAACGGGAACGCCCTCTGTTAGTTAACATACTGTATATTATAAACTAGCGCTTGACCGCAATCCTGCCCGATGGTAAGCAGTGACGCAATCGTTGATGGTAAAGCGCACTAGTTTATTAAGAGCCTACACTCTAGCCTTGAAGACACTCAAATTGTAGTCCGACGGAAACACCGCCGCTGGCAAATTGTTCCAGTTCCTCGATGTACGCGGTATAAAGGAGGAGGCGAAACGCTTCGTCCGGATCGTAGTGGTGTCAATTACGTTGCTAAATTGATTGATAGAGGGCGTTGATAGCTACGATACAGTTTAAATTTTTTGTAACTATCACTGTTTCTATTTTATAATAAACTAGCTTTCCGCCCGCGGCTTCGCCCGCGTAGAGTTCGCGTTATATCGCGCTTTTTAGATCTCCCTCGGGAATATCAAATTTTTCCGGGATAAAAGGTAGCCTATGTTCTTTCTCAAAGTCTAAAGATTGTCTGTGCCAAATTTCAATAAAAATCGGTGGAGAGGTTTAAGCGGGAAAGCGTAACAGACAGACAGACAGACAGAGTTACTTTCGTATTTATAATATTAGTATGGAAGTATGGATAACATAAAATGTAACTTTTAATTTTCAGTGAACAAATCCTCCTTTTTCTTCCCGATTGAAAATCCAATTACTGAGTGTGCTGACGGGTTCCTCTGCAACAATCGGCAGTGCATCGAGTCGAAGCAGCTCTGTGACAAGAGCCACGACTGTATCGACGGATCAGACGAGGGCGGGCTCTGTGGTATGTAGATAAAGTTTATATTTCTATGCTTCGTCCTGTAGTAGTAACTACGCCGCAGGCATGCGAACTGCGCATCGTACTGTCGTCACGAACATTCCTGCATCGCGCAAACAATGTTTACTGCGCGACTATATACAACAGACCGACATTGAAATATCGCGCAGTTGCCACTCATTTGGCTGGAGGATTTTCTGATCATCTAGAAGGATCATCTGAACCTTTTATATGGAATATGAGTGAACTTTGCATCCTATTCCTCATACCTCTTAGTCCTGTGTTTTAGTCTATGCTGTAAAATTGTATCGAAAGGACGTTGGAAATTGGACCTCAAAATACCGAATATGTCGTTGTATAATGGTGATTTATGATATTACAACCCCAATTTTGAATACTCCAATTCTTTTCTCCAATTGATACATCTTGTGGAGGTCAGACGGCAGTCGCTTTACGGAAAATATCGAAGTTTAGCCAAAATCAGCAGTTAGACTGGTAAAGCGGACCCCAGACTCAAAAGTTGAAAAAGCTTCGGATGTGACTGGGATTAACGCTGAGATGATGATGACTCTTGATACTTCTTGTTGAAGGAGAGAAAAAAAAATCTGTTACCGAACGATCAAAACCCTGCAAATTGCGTAACACGCAAACAGCTTTCATTTTAACAGATCAGACACATTTATCGAACATACGAAGCAATGAATAAATAGTCCTTCAAAATGTGTATGACATTGAGGATTCTGATTGAAAAAAGCTCAGTGTCTGTTCTGTGCTCGTAATTTTCTTCATTACACATTTTTGTCAAATTATTGCGACTAGTTGGCATCAGTTGGGATCATTCGGACCGCCCATTGGTCCGTTCGGTCCAAACGATCCCAACTAGTCGCAATCATTTGACAAAAATGTGTTCGCCGATTAGGGGGCTTGTATCACGATTGTGTCACAATATTTTTTTATTATTAGTTATGTATCTTCTTTTAACTATACATAATTATTATTCTTTCATAACAATAGTTATTTATGTCAGTGTCAAGCAATGATAGCTATTGTAATATGAGTGATAGTTTGTGCCACGAAGCGAAGCCGAGTGGCACAATAGATTAGCACGAGTATTACAACAGCTGTTTGGGACAGTGGCATACAAAACTTTTTCTACGTATTTTAATAAATACTTACAAAAAACCGCCAATGTTAAATTTTATTAGGAATTAAGTATAGTAATTTACAATCTGGGTAGTACAACTATTAAAGTAAGATATTGTCCATTTCGTTATTATCACTGATGTCACACATTTTCAAAACAATTTTATTTATAAAAAGTTAACAATAGCGCGAAAATAGCGCGGTGCGTACCGCAATGTTGTTTTTGTTGTTATAATCCCACAAATAAAAGGCAAATGCATATCCATACAGCCTAATAACATGCGATGTTTAGTCGTGACTGTGACGCAAATACGCGCGCTTTTTGGCTTAATCATATGTTGATTTTTAGATGCCATAGCCATAAAAAAAAAAATATAGTAGTACGGTTTACCCGAGTGGAAATGGTCATTGTAACACGACTTGGCAGGAATGAGTACTATTAAGATATGACTTATGGATATGTATTAAGCAAATTACCAAATGGTAGAAAAAGAACATTCTACCTTAACAAAGATAATTCTGTCATAACAATAAGTATTCCATTTATCTCCTCAGAAACCGCTTGCGACAACATGTCGTGCTCATACCTGTGTCACCCGACCCCTGTAGGGGGGCGCTGTATCTGTCCCTTCGGGTACCGCCTGCGGCCCGACCTCACCTCGTGTGAGGACATCGACGAGTGCGCGGAAGATCTCTGTTCACAAAAGTGTACCAATGTCCCCGGCTCGTTCTTGTGCTCTTGTTATCATGGATATGCGCTCAGGATGTAAGTACTTTAAGGATGGATTGTGACTTGGTGGAACCCTCGGCTAATACCACTCAGGGTCCCTTCTAATTAATCATACAAGTTTTTTATTATTTATTTCTCTCTTCCCAACATTGGTTTAGGTACTTATATTCCACCATTGGAAGAGACTGGTGCCTGAAGTAGGTTTTTGAAGAAGACTTTCATACAAGTTTCTCATCATGTGATGCTATATCGGCTTAGTATAGCATCGGAAGAGTTGTCAAAGTATAGCTTTTTTTTATAATCTGCCATCACTCTTCAGTACTATAATCAGATGTGTTGCAGTAGTTGGACAGTATAGTAGGTACATATAATAAAATAATACACACATGAATAATGGGTAGTGTGTATTTATTATCTCACAAAAATGACTTAAAGAAAGATGTTATAACTACATATTCTCAAAAAGTCCAAAACGTCCGCTTTCGATGCTGGCCCCGAGCAAATAGGCAGAGTCTCCTGATCTCCTGATTTTTTTTTAGTCGTGTTGCCAGTAAATGGAACTTAATGTCAATAATCGACAGAGACAAACTATGGATTTAGTAATTATTTCGAAACCTAACATGCAGAATACAGAATACGTTAGCTCCCTTATCACAAAACAAGGCTTTTGTTTGGTCCAGGTTTAGAACATCTAAATAGTTATTGAATAGAGTAGTTGACTACAAAAATCGAATTAGTCCGTCAGTCAGATATCCATAAAATACTAGACACGTATTTTTTCTTTTTTCATATAAAAAAAAAATGAAGACGACACAGTGCGTTGAAAACTCGTGTGACGTCACTGCACGCTACACTTTTTAGCGAGGCGTGACGTCACCAGCTCCCACTCCTGATCTTTGATGCCTTTTATATTTGTCAATTTTATTGATTTGATAAAACAAAATATACGTATCCAATATCTATACTAATATATAAAGCTGAAGAGTTTGTTTGTTTGTTTGTTCGCGCTAATCTCAGAAACTACTGGTCCGATTTGAAAAATTCTTTTTGCTTTGGATAGCCCATTAATGCAGGAAGGCTTTAGGCTATACAACGTGTAACATAAAGGGTATATACATACCAACGGCGTGGCATCTTTAGATGATATCAAACGATATGGGAAGAATTTCAACTCAAAATAAAATACTCATTAAATTGATACCAAATTTTCTGTTTCGTGTGTTTCTTAAAATCAAATCATAACGAACGTGGCACTACACTATATACGGTATTAACTACTCGTTACACGTCAGATTACTTGGCAAAATCCGAAAAATGTCTTCAATAATTCTGTGCGCCTAGTATGGTAGTAGCCTATCACAGGCGGTGTTTTTCCTCATAACTTCCTAAAATAAAGAAATAGGATTAAAAAACCCTTCCAATATCGATTGATATTGTGTAAAGATGCCATGCCCTTGGTATGTATATACCCTTTATGTTACACGTTGTATAATATCACGCTGCGACCAATAGGAGCGGAGCATAATTAATTCCACGCGAACGAAGTCGCTGGCGGCTGCTAGTTTTTCTGAATGAGGAACTAAATAGAATCATTTTTTTTTTACCCAGGAAACATCCCTATTATGAACTTAACCGTTATATAAATGTAGCTCTTTATTTGAAAATGACAGTTTAGTTCGGTACTAAGTTGTCACTTTGGTATTAAGCAAAGACATTAAATCTCTTTGGTATTAAGAAATCGCCTTAATCTAAAAGTTCGAAATACAAATACAGACTCAAAGTTTTAGTCTGGAATGAAAGTTACATTTCGTTTTGTAATAAGACGGTAGATGTTATACTTTTATTACGAATGTTTGAATTTAGATTTTTTACTTTACAACGGGCTTTTATATTAACGGGGCTCTGGTCTGCAGTGCAGCCCCAAAAACCTTTAAGTAGATTCAATTAAAAAAGTCATGGTGGCCTATTGGTTAAAACACCAGCCTCTCAAGTATGAATGTGCGGGTTCGATTCCAGGTCGGGCAAGTACCAATATAACTTTTTTTAAGTTACATGTACTTGCTAAGTATATCTTGGACACCAATTGCTGATTATAAGGTGAAGGAAAACATCTTGAGGAAACCTGGACTTTAAGTCTGAAATTGCCAACCCGCATAGAGCTGATTACGCTTAATCCTACTCTGTATGAGAAGAGACCTGTGCCCAGCAGTGGGAAGTTAAAAAAAGGTTGATGGTGATGATGATGAGATTCAATTTCTTATTTTTATTCTGTACATACACATGAACTATAAAGGAGCAAAAGCTTTAAACGGCAGCATTACAGTCCTCGTAATTAGTTTCTAACCACTAGATTTCAACTAAGCTTTCATCATCAGGTCAGACCGGCGGTCCTGCAAAGCGATTCGCGGCAAAATGGTCATCCTCTATGTGAGGGGCAACACGGTCCGCTCCATCTCATCCGACGGCTTCGGAGACAACGAGTACGTTAATAAGGGCGAAAAAACTATCAACGATATAGATTATGATGTCAGGTTAGTACTGAAAGAGATGTTAACTCCGCTAGATACCCTGGGATAAGTAAAAGATACCCTGGGATAAGTAAAATATACCCTGGGATAAGTAAAACATACCCTGAGATAAGTAAATATACCCTCGGATAACGAGAGTATTTTTTCTTATATAAAATGTAAAAATATTCTGTGGTGGCCTCTACAACGATCCATGTGAACTCCGAATCTTCCCTGCATCGCGCAAGCAATATTATCCGCACAAAATCAGCAATGATCCCGCTTCTAGGATACAGTCCGCTTCTATGAGAACCGATCTCTATGAAAGGGATTGGACCGTAACCCACGACGCAGGTCTTAAACAGTTTTTACTTGACTTGGCACTTGGGACTGAGCTGCTCGCTCTGCTAAGCATTGGTTTTAAGCAATATGCGTAATTATGCTACAATTATGACATTTTAAACACTATTTTTTTAAAATAAAATAAAAAAAAAACGTAAATTATTCTAAACATTTTCATTTTCAATGTCTGGACTTGAAAAAAGACGATGATCCCTGAGTTTGTTTCGGCTTTTTCTTTCCAGAGGTAGTCAGTAAATGCCGACTCCATCTAGTTCAAAAAAATGACGTGTAAAAGTGAATCATACTTGCTTAATAAACGATTTCATTTCATTTCTTGACGGTTTAGGATATAGTCAACCGGGGCAATTGCGTCTTTGGGGCAATTGCGTCTAATCGAAATAATTTAAAATCTATTTGAAAACCTACCTCTCCTGCCATCTATACGTTATAGTTTTTTATTCAAAGTAAACAAAACAATTGTATGCACTTTTTACTACATAAATCACGCGCTTTTATTTAGTAAACGACACTATAAATAGTTCAAAATGAACGTGAAACTCATCTTAGCTTTCCCGCCAAAACTCCCAACTCGTAAGTCAAGTCGGTTCAACCGCACGATTGACATGTGGTCTGAAACCCGGAAGCATTGAGCTCCGGTAGCTTGGACCCTACTCACAATACCAGTGAACTAAAATATCTAAATTTTAAAGTTTTTATATTTTTTTTAAATATAATGACGCAGATTCTCTTGTTCACAAACTAATCTAATTTTAAGGTCAGTGCATCTTTTTCGTTATATTTCATTAAGAAAAGGATAAAAGATGACATTAGTTTAGTCCTGTCAAACTAAGATACACCTTAGACAGTTTAGACGCGATTTAAAGTATGGCGACTGTACGGCGGTGGACGTACATGGTTTTAAAATATATATATATACAATATGTAAAGAAAACCCTGTCCGACCCATAAGGATAATAAAGGTTAGGTAAACACATGACCAAATATAATATAAAATTTTACATAATCATCACAGTAACAATAATAATGAATTTTGAAATAATCTTTTTTTCCCAGGTATTAATTCCAATTTCCCCGAAATTTGGTCATTTTTAAAAAACTGACAACACCATTTGTGACGGAGCGAATAGCGATGCGACCACGTGCCGCATGCCCCGCCCCCCTTCACCCGCGCATACATGTGCGGGTGAAGGGGGGCGGGGCTATCGGGTTGCCTACCGCACATGCATTAAGTTACCTCGCTTTTTCGAAATAATATTTTTTTTTTTTTGGGGGATTTTTTTTTAAGTTTAACCCGGCTTTGTAGGCATTATTAGAATCAGTTAACGATACCTAACAATACCTTCACGGATCGGACAGGGTTTTCTTTACATATTGTATATACAGTCTGTTAACTAACAGAGGGCGTTCCCGTTAACCCGAAATAGTATAGCATACATTCATGCTAAAAAAATATTTCCATTCGAAAACAAAATGTTTTAAATTTTTTTCCAATATGAAAATATTCAATAAAAATTTTAAATTGACATGTAAAAGAAACACACTGTACACGCGAACTTGAAAGACGGCAACGTCGCAATTTATTCATACATGACGACTACTATTTTGATTTAAAACAGGAGGTTTCAAATTTATTTTCAATTATAATTTTTTTTATTCGGATTTTTTTATGCTTATTTTTCTATGCTGATATTTTTATTTTAATCTATTAATGATATATATTAACGAGTTTAAGGGAGCGCCCTCTGTTATTTAACATACTGTATATATATATTTTTTTACATATTATAAACCGGCGCTTGACCGCAATCCTGCCTGATGGTAAGCAGTGACGCAATCGTTGATGGTAAAGCGCACTAGTTTATTAAGAGCCTATTCACTCTAGCCTTGAAGACACTCAAATTGTAGTATTACACTCTAGTAATAGTATTACTAGTACTCTCTCTCTCTAGTATTGGTATTATTAGTATTACTCAATTGTTGTATTACAATAAGTTAGCCAGTAGTAGGCTAGCGTATTTGCACTTTGGGCGCGACCTACATTTGGCAGTGCATTGACACTGACATATTGCATTATTCTATTCATTTCATGTATATTACTTTCAGAGTGGTCGTCCTCCGTGGCGCAGCGGTCAACACGCCAGCCTGCGACGTGGAGGCCCCGGGTTCGATCCCCGGCCAGGTCATGATGGAAAACGATCTTTTCCTGATTGGCCTGGGTCTTGGATGTTTATCTATATAATTATGTATCTATTATAAATATAGTATCGTTGAGTTAGTATCCCATAACACAAGTCTCGAGCTTACTTTGGGGCTAGCTCGATCTGTGTGATTTGTCCGTATTGTATATATATTAAAAATAAAATAGAGGTAGTTTGCGTCGGACAACTTGCATTTTTATTTAGATTCATCCCGTTATGCATTTACTGACATTTTCTGCATTTAAGTTTAAGTTTAACATTTATCATAGTGAATTGACATAACTTATGTTCGGGTAGCACCCTACAGCGACTAAAAATATGCACTAATTTGATAGGACTAAACTAATATTTATTTTCTGTCCTTTTCTTAATTAAATTGAAAGAAAAAAAAATTCTTTGAACTTAAATTTAGTTTTATTTGTTAGCAAGGGACTAATATATGTGTAAATAACAAAATAAAGATAAAATGTTTATATATTAATATATTTAAATTTATACAGTATGTTAACTAACAGAGGGCGTTCCCGTTAACCCGAAATAGTATAGCATACATACATGCTAAAAAAAATATTTCCATTCGAAAACAATTTTTTTTTTAATTTTTCCAATAAGAAAATATTCAATAAAAATTTTAAATTGACATGTAAAGAAACACACTGTACACGCGAACATGAAAGACGGCAACGTCGCAATTTATTTATACATGACGACTACTATTTTGATTTAAAACAGGAGGTTTCAAATTTATTCTCAATTATAATTTTTTTTTATTCGGATTTTTTTATGCTTATTTTTCTATGCTGATATTTTTATTTTAATCTATTAATGATATATATTAACGAGTTTAAGGGAACGCCCTCTGTTATTTAACGTACTGTATATTAAAATTTTGAATTTGAATTTACCTAAATCAAACAGTAACCATTAAGATTTTTACTCATCCAAGGCAAAAGAAGCTATACGTGACGTCAGCACAGTCTGGGAAGCTGATAGAAGTGAACAGCACAAAGGACTCCATGGTGGTCACTAACATCGGAAGACCTACAAAGGTGATTATATTTTATTTTCTAGTTACGCCCTACAGTTTCACCCATATCTGCTGCGATCCCGTGAGAAAATCGGGATACAAACTTTCCTAAGTATATACAGTAAGGTTCAAAAGTGGTGTACCACTTATGACACTTATTGTTATTGCAATAAAGTTCAAAAGTGCTAACACACGTTTGACCTTTACTGTAAAGACGACAGCAGGTCAACCTACCCGAAACTATTTTTTTTTTTCAAATAGCTATCATTCACAGTTTACATACACACTAGCCACCACTATCTTCACATTCACCACTGTTCACCTACACACACACCATTCACTTTTTGACTGCTTCTATTACGTTATACAACGTTATTTTTTGCAAAACCTGAATATAGTTAGTTTGTTCAGAATAAGCAACTGAATCGATTCCAAACATTTTTACACCATGTTATATTTTTTCCCAAATACATTTAGAAATTGTTGCAGTGTGGTTACCCAGCGGTTACGATAGATCATAGTACTTGCATGCGCGTCACAGCTGACGCCAGAGGTCAACGCACCGCGCTCGCTCACCCGAGCTTTGACCGTATTTTTGTTGGGACAACCAAGTAGAATAGCAAGCTCATAAGTTTGTAGTTTTACATTATTGACAAAAAAATGTTTGGACAATTGGCCATATAGAATCGCGGACTTTGTTGCAGACCTTTTCAATGTGTACAATATTTAGTACATTATTTTCAAAAATCTCGTAGGGTTCAGCCTGCGTTTCACTGCAACCGCGGAAAAAATGTATTTATTTACGATATCACACTAGAAACCTCAAAATAATAGTATTTCTCCACAATGTTATGGAGGTTGTTGTAAATATATTAAAGCTTCCTCTTTAATCACTCTATCTATTAAACCGCATCAAAATCCGTTGCGCAGTTTAAAACATTTAATCATATAAAGGGACATAGGGAAAGAGAAAGTGACTTTGTTTTATAATATGTAGTAATGACAAGTCTTAACATTGCAGGTGGCCGTAGACTGGGTGACCGGTAATGTGTACTTTGTGGATTCGTCGAAGGCAGACAGCTGCATCAGAGTGTGCAACATCAATAACAAACGTTGTGCCAGGCTCCAGAAAGTACCTTCTGGTGCTAAGGTACATATATAAATGTCATATATTCCTTTTTTTTTATAAACTTGTGCTTGACCGCAATAATAGTAAAGCGTGCTAATTTATTAAGAGCCTATTCACACTAGCCTTGAAAACACTTAAATTCTAGTCAGAAACACAATAGTTTCTTTTAATTTTATCGATTTAAATAAGATATTTTAAAGAATTAATGTATTTAATGATAAACAACGTGAAAAATTCGAATGCATCGGCGCCATTGCGGCGTCCATTCGCTTCTCTTTCACTTCGACGTCCCTTTTTTTTTTGATATGGCATCTCGTAGGTGGCCATTAGAGGCCGTAACTACTTAACCGGACTTTAGCAGTTAAAGTGAAAGAGAAGCGTAGTTAACTAAAGCTAAACAAAAAATTCAGTAATATACTAAGTTACAGTTATACTTTTGTATTTCGTAACCTTATAATTCGAATTATGACTTTGCTAAATTGAAGAGTTCCTTTTTACCATTTTATCACAGTTTCCATCCATTTTACCCCAACTCGTAGTTGACCTCTTAAGGTCAGGCCGAGGTACCCCGAGGGTACCCCCTGCGGGGTATGAACTTCGGCTTGGGCCATCGCTGACGAGAACAACAAGGGACGGCTGGAACGAATTTTTTATTAATTCCGTTTGATGACTGCGGCATTTCCTAGTACTAGCTCTGAGAAAAAATGCCCATTTGCCTCTTGCAGGAGGGTTATGGGGTCATCAGGGTCGCCGAGTCCGACTAATCATAATGCCAGTTGCTGTACATTACCTAATTTTTAATTTACAAATGTTATAATTCGATTTTTAACTTTGTTAAATTGAAAAGTACATCTGTTGCTTAATTGAAAAGTACATCTGTAATAAGGGTTCCTTTTTACCATTTTGGAAGGGAATCATCAAAATAGCAGGAACCCATAACATACATCAGCATCATTATTTCGTTTTCGTGGGCCGGGCACATTGCCCATAGGATCGATGCCCGATGGGGCCGACGGGTTCTTGAATGGCGACCAGGCACCGGCAGCGTGGGTAGGTCCTCGACAAGGTGGACCCACGACCTGGTGTGTCATTTGAAACCGCTGGATACGGGAGGCGCACGTCCGGTCGTCTTAGAGATCCTTGAGAGAGGCATATGTCCAGCAGTGGACGTCCTTCCGCTGAAATGAATGAATGAATGATTTCGTTTCATCCCTCCATTCCCCAGATATCAGCACTGATCGTCGAGCCAAGTGCAGGCCTCATGTTCTACTGCATGACCCGTGAGCTAGAGTCAGTGATCTGGTCAGCAACCCTGGCCGGCACACACGTGACCGACCTCACGACCGTGCGCAACTGCACCGGTCTCGCCTCAGATCCCTTCAAGAAGAAGCTCTACGTGGCTGAAACTGGGCCTGCGCATATTATCAGCATGGACTACGAGGGGGACAGCCAGTGAGTTGATTTTGTATTTCAGGATCCATTTTAGTTGACAAAGTGAGCAAAGTATTAGGCGAGCGATCCGTCGTTTTGGTGCTGCTTCCATAGATAGGTATATCATCAAGTGAAGATTCTAGGGAAGACGGTGGCACAGTGGTTACGAGCTGTCATACGAGGCTTAGAGGAGTCTCCCCAGGGAGCGCCTTACAGGCGTTGCGCAGCGGCGATTCCGGTATTGGTCTTTTAAAAGGAACCGGGACCACCCTATGAACGGGATGGTGGTCGTCGGGGTGGTTTTAGCACACTCCCTGACCTCGCTTTCCTGAGGTCGGGATGCCTTTTGAAGGTTTCTCTCCGAAAACAAACAAAAAAATCATAAATAGGTATACTGGTTCCATAGATGTCTCTGTGTCAATAAGTTTTAGTTTTTAAAGGTAAAAGTGCATTACCACTTTTGAGCTTTACTGCAATAAAAATAAGTGTCAAAAGTGGTACTCCACTTTTAAACCTTACTGTAAGGGTGGTATACCCTGTGCATTAGGATGCGTATTTTGATAGCTGTCTTAGAACGTTACTATACCAGTGTTGCGTACAGCGGGCTTTGGCGGGAGTTCAATAAAAGAAACAGTTTCGGTTAACGGATTAGCCTCCCTCTTAACGCGGCGAGCGTGCGCACGGCTCGGAGCTTCGAGGCGAACTGAACTTGTCATTGCGCAATGCGCAATCGCATAATTTGCAATGTCCAACGTTATCCTACTTCAGAAAAAAGGGAGGTTATGTTTTACAAGGTTACGATGTTCACGCCGTTTTTTTACCTACCGTACCAAACAACCATATTACGTAAAAGGTAATTTTAAAATGCATAATAAAATAAATATATAAACTGCTTTAGCTTTTTGAATTATCTTATTTATGGCTTCTTACAGACATTATAATACCGTACTTATGTGTTGCAGAAGTCACTAGTTTCATATGTCAAAAACGATTTATCTACCGGACAGGGTATGGTAAATAACTGCCTAACTCTGCAGCGTAATTACGTAACACACTGCCAGTAGCAATGGATTTCATTTTGGCAGTTCAACAGCATTCATTGCGGGATTTACAAAGAAAAATAACCTAACTTATGTAGCAATGTATTAGCAAATATACTTAAAAATGATTCAAATTGATAGTAATAATTTGTATCGCAATAACGGTGTGGATCATGATATTGAGGCATCTCATTGCAAAGCAGCCCTACCAGAGCGGCTTCTATTATTTCAGTTGATAGATTTTATATCCTCATATAATAGGGATGTTTCCTGGGTAAAAAAAAATGATTCTATTTAGTTCGTCATTCAGATTAAAGACATATTGGATACGTATATTTTGTTTTATCAAGTCAATAAATATTGACAAATATAAAAGGCATCAAAGACTAGGAGTGGGGGCTGGTGACGTCACTCGTTGCTAAAAAGTGTAGCAATGAGTGACGTCACACGAGTTTTCAACGCACTGTATCGTCTTCATTTTTGTTTATATGAAAAAAAGAAAAAATACGTGTCTAGTTTTTTGTTTGGAATTCTGACTGACGGACTAATTCGTTTTTTTAGTCAACTACCCTATTATTACTAACGCGATAATCAGGAACTTTTCTTAAAATTTCCAGCAAAAAGATCCTAGCTGACCACCCACAACTGGAAGCCCCACACGACCTCGCCATCTATGAAGATTACATCTACTACTTAGTTGCCAACTCCTTCCGACTTGGCCGCTGCCGACTCTTTGGCCCCAAACATTGTGAGACTTACATCTTTCGAGTGTTCGACGCTAACACCTTCGTCATACGCCATGAGAGCGTCCAAAGAGATGATTTGGTCAATCAGTGCACAGGTGTGGAATGTGGCCATATTTGTGCAATGGGGAAGGATGGCCCTTTATGTGTATGCGGTAATGGCTTTTTGACAAAGAGAGGGAAGTGTCCGAAAATGAATAAAAAAAATGTGAGTATTATATTTTTCTCTTATTTTACAATATGTAAAGAAAACCCTGTTCGATCCGTGAAGGTATTGTTAGGTATCGATAACTGATTCTACTAATGGATACAAAGCCGGGCAAAACTTAAATAAAATCCCCCTAAAAAATTAAATATTACTTCGCAAAAAGAGGTACCTTAATACATGTGCGGTAAGCAACCCTTCCGCGGGCGGCGAGGGGCAGGGAACGCGGCACGTGGCGCGTCGCTATTCGCTCATAATAATACCGGCGTTGTCACTTTTTAAAACTTAGAAAATATCGGCGAAATTGGAATTAATTCCCGGGAAAAAAAGATTATTTCAAAATTCATTAGTACGATTGTTTTGTTACTATGATGATTATGTAAAATTTTATAATATATTTGGTCAAGTGTTTACCTAACCTTTATTAACCTTATGGGTCGGACAGGGTTTTCTTTACATATTGTATAAGTACAAAGTATGCAAACGCCCATATTTATTCAATAGCAAAAACTCCTTTGTTTTTAAATTATTTTTTTTTTAAGAACGCATCATTTTCGAACGCATAGGTTTATGTAAAGTCATTGATATAATATTAAACTTATATGATATGCTCTAACAAATTAACCAAAATAAATGTGCCGATCGGAGCAGCAGCACACACATGCAATTTTTTTATTCTGCGTACATTTCACGCGTTGGCACAGTGTGAATGAGATGGGGCGGAATCTAAAGCATAGAGAAGAAAAAGATGGCTAGTGTTTGTCGTTTGCGCTTAAATAGAATCGACGAAAACTAAAGCGACTTGCTGGACTTACCTCCTTTTGTACGCTTCATTTTCAATGCGCTAGTGACGTATCTGCGTTAGTTTAATATTATATCAATGTGTAAAGTTGTATGTATGTCAGCGTTGTATTTTAGGCAAAAACAGCAATCGAACATTGCCACGTGTTGACGTATTGGTGCTCGTGACTGTACATATGTATACAACATTATTTTTTGTTTACGCGAAACCCGAAACACGTGTCCAGTAAGTAATGAGTCTATGTACTTACAAAATTTCAAAAGATATAAAACCACAAAGTTATGAGCTTGCTATTCTAATAGGTTGTCCCAACAAAAATATGGTCAAAGCTCCACTCGGGCGGGCGAGCGCGGTGCGTTGACCTCTGGCGTCAGCTGTGGCGCGCGCACAAGTACTATGATCTATCGTAACCGCTCGGTAACCACATTGCAACAATTTCTAAATGTAGATATTTGGGAAAAAATATAACATGGTGTAAAACTGATTGGAAGCGATTCAGTTGCTTATTCTGAACAAACTATATTCAAGTTTCGTATAAATTTAAAATAACGTTGTATAATTATGGACTGAGATTGTGATATCTCATAATCAGTCTATGTACAGTGGTTAGAAAGCAACGTAGAATGGAAGATACGTACACCATGTTCACGGTAACCAGTTTAGAGGCATGAGGAACAAGGAGTAAAGTTCACTCATCCTCCATAGAAAAGGGATGATCCTCCAACCAGACGGGTGTTGAGTCTATCGAATAGGGATAACTAGCGTACACTAGCTCGACAGTTGGTGTTGGGTTGCATAATTATTTAGTTGCACGGTAAACTCTACTTGCGAGATGCAGGATACGTGTGAACAATTGAACAAGTTCATCGCGGTGTTCACTTCAAAGAGATGTCAGCACATCGTGACGGGGTCCATGAATACCGATGCCTCCTGGGCCAGAGTTTCGGATTGGTTAAAAATAAACCGTGGCCCTGGCGCACAGGCGAGTGAAGAAACACGGGTGGGTTTTAGTCAGCCCTTCCGCTCCGCCCAGAGCGGGAGAGGTCATTGGATGATTTCCCATCCAGAATAAAAAACAAAAAGTATTGACACTATTAACTGCTCACTGCACTTAACCTCACTGTGAGATTTTTAATACAGGGTGTATCTGACATCGTAACGCAAACTTCGCGAAAAGGCTAGACCGCATGCTACTAATAAAATTATGATAATCATTTATGTCGTTAATCCAAGGTTACAGAATTCACAGTGTATATAAAAAAAGTGTCGGCTCGCCCTTTGAACGTTGCAAGCGTGTCGATTTGTAGGTATGACGTTGATCCCTGATGGTGAACTCTATTAAATCAGCTAATAAGATAGTTTTTCGAGTTTTGTTTTCATTGCGATTTTTTGTGTAATTAGCGTAGTAAGTAATAAGTAAAAATTAATTAATATTAATTTTTACTTTAAAATCTTATTGGGTTAGAAAAGTATAGCGATTATGAACGGTCTAAAGTGAAAAAAAAAAAACTACATATGTATTTTTTTAATAATGAAAAAGCCGACGAGAAATTCCACGACTGGGGGGTTCAGAATCATGTACTGGATCCATGGTACTCGTTTGGGCGTCGATGTCGGATACACCCTTTATATCGATCAGCTGCGGTTCGACACCTCTCCTCTCGTAACGCCGTTGATGTGCCATGTAGTAATTTCTCCATACGATCTGCAGCTCCCGCTATTCAACGGCTTGGCTTACGAGGAGCCGGAGACAGGGGAGCACGTGATGACCGCGGTCTTCTTTGGGTTCTTGTTGCTGATGCTACTCTACCTGAGCTTGCTTCTGTACTACCGCTACATTTACGCGCCAAGGAGGAGACATACTATAAATTATGCCGAGTGAGTGCTTTTTTTGTTATTTTTTGCAATTACATTTTTTTTTAATTTATTTTTAAACTAGGGCTTAACCGCAATCCCGCCTGGTGGTAAGCAGTGATGCAATCGTTGATGGTAAAGCGCGCTAGTTATTAAGAGCCTAGTCACTCTAAAAAACTGAGTGAATAGGTAGGAAGATTGCAGTTGAGCGAGTTGATGCATTGTTAAACCCAACAATACGACCAAACTTTGCAAGACTTTGCAAAACGCGGCAAGACTTTGTCTGGTAGGTGGTAACTTCTGCCGGCCCTTCTATAATTTTCTATTAGTCGTCCCCTACTTTTAAAGACATCGACATTCGTATTCAAAACTCTCTGATAGTTTGTTATGCTCACTCAAATGTCTTGCTGATGGTGGCGCGTGTTGTTGGGTCATTTGGTTCCCTTCAAAATGGTTGAGTTATGTGGGGCTGATGCGCGCGTCATGGTCGTGAACGGGGGCCGTCAGTGGAGACTGGTCATCTCTTAGCTGCCAGTGGGCTTGATTCATTTTCTATCTATTAATTAATTTTTATATTTATACATTGTACTCACATGATAGAACCAACATAAATATGTAATGAAGAAATGTAACCCATATAGTATGATTTTAAAAGAGTGTCCATGGAGTTTCTTGCACGTTCTTCTCCATAGAGATCTACGCTTTGGAACGTGAAACTTAGCTTCACTTTTCTTGGACTGACCGACATTGACTATTCAAAGGCACCAACGGATGGTTAATTTGAAATAAACAATTTTGATTTTGATTTCTCATCTCTCTACCAATGTATATCTCCGTGATATAAGCCATTCTATGACAATGCGAGTGAGTCCGTTATCCCGCCATCTTGCTATCTGCTGACCTCTCAGTGGGGGAAGGGTAACTTGGGCTGACTTAATTAGGACGCCGCTACAATTTAGAATTTTCGGAGCCCGACAATAATGTACAATTTTGAGTGATAATAATAAATTATAACTTATATTTTTTGTGAGTAAAATTGTGAACGCGCTCCTTAGTAGAGAGCTCATACTCGGCAAAAGAGTTTTTAATCTACTGATCTAATGATACAATTCTAAAAATGTTCACTGGTAGAATGCTACATTATTCCCGAGAGTGCTATAGGCGTGTGGTTCTGGTCTTAGAATAATACCACACAACCGTCACACTACAATTTGAGTGTCTTCAAGGCTAGAGTGAATAGGCCCTTAATAAACTAGCGCGCTTTACCATCAACGATCGCATCACTGCTTACCATCAGGCGGGATTGGGGTCAAGCGCTGGTTTATCCATACTAATATTATAAATGCGAAAGTAACTCTGTCTGTCTGTCCGTCTGTCTGTCTGTTACGCTTTCCCGCTTAAACCTCTTAACCGATTTTGATGAAATTTGGCATAGACAATCTTTAGACCCTGTGAAAGAACATAGGCTACCTTTTATCCCAGAAAAATTTGATGTTCCCGAGTGAAATCTAAAAAGCGCGATATAACCGAACTCCACGCGGGCGAAGCCGCGGGCGGTAAGCTAGTAATTTATAAAAAAAATACCAACCCATATTCTCCTCAGGGTGTCATAAGAGGCGACTAAGGGAACTCTCACCAGAGAATATCAAATTACTGTGAGAGGAATTTTTCGAACACAATGAGCAATGGATTAGCAATAAGCTTCAAAATTATTCAAATTGATAATAATAATGTGTTAAGCAATAGGCTATTTGACAGATTTATAATTTTTATCTTGAATTACTTGGTTGCGGTTAAGTAGTTCACCCAAAGTATTTTTTTTTATTTTAAATACGTATTTCGTAAGAAATATGCAAATAAAAATTAAAAATTCAAATAAGCCGCGAAAACGATATAATCAGCAATATGGCGTTGTGCCTGGTAAGTGACGTCACAAGCGGTTTTCGGTTCTCAGTGGTGTTTGTTTTTAATTATTATTTGCTGTTGTTATCTAATAAAATGGTTTACAAGTGGTGTGCTGTACTGGGTTGTACAAATAAATCGATAAAAACCCCGAAAAACAGTTTATAAGTTTGCCGAAAACAAGCGATGATGCGCGTATGACGTCATCGCGACATTAGCCAATCCGGATCGTTTCACAATGTGTGGCGCGAGAAACAAAAAGCCACACATATTTTTGTGTTTTGGATATAATAATTGTTATTATTTTTTATTAAAACTCTTGTAAATGATATAAAGAACCCTCATTTTATGCAATTAAAGCACAAAATCACAAATAATTGAATACTGTCAAATAGCCTATTTTGGCGCTAGTTCTGTAAAATAATTAAACACAGACAACAGCACATCAAGCTAATCTCAAATAACTTTAATAGATAACCAACTTTATCGCTAAAGCATTAAGGCTAGTCGTGGTGGCCTAGTAGTTAAACACCAGCCTCTCAAGTATGAGTGTGCGGGTTCGATTCCAGGTCAGGCAAGTACCAATGTAACTTTTCTAAAATTATATGTACTTTCTAAGTATATCTTGGACACCAATGAGTAAAGGTGAAGGAAAACATCTTGAGGAAACCTGGACTTTCAAGTCTCAAATCGCCTACCCACATTGAGCAAGCGTGGTGATTACGCTCAATCCTTCTCTGTATGGCAAGAGATCTAAATAATAAAAAAGGTTGATGATGATGATGATTAAGGCTCAAGTACAATTTCAGGTAGTTTTTAATATACAGATTGGGGTAGATTTCTCTGCTCATTTATATTTCATGTTTTTACAGAGTGCGGTTTCAGAACACATCGGCGGCCAGTTCGCCTTCGAATGCTGAATCTGGTCCTTCAGTTCAGGTGACCACTGAAGCTACGTAAGTGTTTTAGTATACATATAATATGTAAAGAAAACCCTGTCCGATCCGAGAAGGTGTTGTTAGGTATCGATAACTGATTCTACTAATGCTCACAAAGCCGGACTAAACTTTAAAAAAAATCCCCCTAAAAAAATAAATATTATTTCGCAAAAAGAGGTACCTTAATACATGTGCGGTAGGCGACCCTTCCGTGGGCGAAGGGGGGCAGGGCA
The DNA here is from genome assembly GCA_017933935.1 of Sesamia nonagrioides. Classification (NCBI taxonomy): domain Eukaryota; kingdom Metazoa; phylum Arthropoda; class Insecta; order Lepidoptera; family Noctuidae; genus Sesamia; species Sesamia nonagrioides. The sequence goes on from JADWQK010001130.1 coordinate 5,037,659, forward strand.
CGTTGCACGTGGTCGCATCGCTTATTTATAATAATACCGTCAAAATGGTGTTGTCACTTTTTAAAAATTACCAAATTTCAGGGAAGTTGGAATTAATTCTCGGGAAAAAAAGGTTATTTCAAAATTCATTAGTATTGTTACTATAATGATTACGTAAAATGTTATATTATATTTGGTCAAGTGTTTACCTAACCTTTATTATTCTTATGGGTCGGACAGGGTTTTCTCTAAAGGGTTCTCTCTTTTAATCTTTGGCTTGCGCTGTCGCGGACTATAAAATAATATGGCACACGATTATGTGACACATGTACTGCGGTCAGTAAAATCAAAATATATTATTTCTCCAAGGGTCTGAAACCGTTTTTCCCTTTTTCTCTCTTTCTATCGAACCAATCTGAACGTCCGACCCACCAATCGACAGATATTCGTCCCTGGTACCATGGAATACTATTTTCAAATTATTCCGCTTTACTGTTTATTTATAAAAACGACTTAAAAATTCTAATTAGTATAGTGCGAATTTTTCGCGCGGGTCAGCTAGTTAGACTTATAGATAACATTTTTACAGTTCGCTGAACCGATTTTGACTTCTATTGCGATGGTGGCAAGATAAAGGGTAGCTGCAGTAAATAGTTGGCATTGAACCACTTTTAATCTGTTAAACAGGCTGTAAAAAAAGTTTCTTTAAATTTCCAACTTTAACGCGAATAGAGTATAGAATTTTCTCTATGCTTAATATCTATCAAATCTATGCTTAATATATTATGGAATGATGGTCCTACACCAGGTATTACTCCTGTTTAAAATTGTTGTAAAAATATATAATGAAATTTTTTCTGAATATCGAATACTATGGGCGTACCCAGCTTCTGGCCCGGGGGAAGGCAAGCCAGGCCTAGGGGAAGGCAAGTAAAATTTTTAGAGTGGGGTAACCTTTGTGCGCTATTACACCGTCATCGACATCTGCCTTCCCCCTTGAATGCCACGATGCACTTGAACGACCGCTACACAGTTACACTACAGCGGATGAAGAAACACAGTGGTCCACCTAGCAATGACGCAGCTGCCGAGCTGGCTAGAAGGACATTCAGCGCGTCGGTCAGCGGACCAGAGCCCATTTAATTGCATGCATGCATAGTTAAATTTACTTTTATTTCTTTAACTACCTTTAAATCAGCAGCCTAATCGGCGAACACATTTTTGTCAAATGATTGGGACTAGTTGGGATCGTTTGGACCGAACGGACCAATGGGCGCTCCAAAATGTGTTCGCCGATTTGTGCGTCTGTTTGCCCTACACACTACACTAACAATAGGCTATTTGACAGTATGAATATTTTTGTGATTATTTGCTTTAATTGCATAAAATGAGGGTTCTTTATGTCATTTACATGAGTTTTAATAAAAAAAAAAATAGTAATTAACATATCCAAAAACACAAAAATATGTTTGACTTTTTGTATCTCGCGCCATATATTGTGAAACGATCCGGATTGGCTAATGTCACGATGACGTCATACGCGCATCAGCACCTGTTGTTGTTCTGCGTTCTCATCTTAGGTGTTTTAGCGATGTATTTGTACAACCCGGTACAGCACACCACTTATAAACCATTTTATTAGATAAATAACAGATAAATACAAACACCACTGCGGAAACAAAAATCGTTTAAGTATAATGCTTGTGACGTCACTTACAAGGCGCAACGCCATATTGCTGAATAAAGCGTTTTGGCGGCTAATTTGAATTTTGAATTTTTACTTGCATGTTTCTTACGAAATACGTATTTAAAATAAAAAAAAAAATGCTTTCGGTGAAGTTCTTAACCACAACCAAGTAATTCAAGATAGAAATTATAAATCTGTCAAATAGCCTATTCCTAATGGTTCATGTAGATGTGCTTGTGTAGTTTGTAGGACAAAATAGCCGGGGATGATACGACCCTAAATATCCAATAGGCCAGAAGCTGGGAAGACCCATGGTTGTCCATTAATAAACAGAAGATGAATGTTTCCAGTGCAACGCGTCACGAGTACGTGAACCCGCTGCAGTCCCTGAGGAATAAGTGGTACAGTTCGTTCCGGCAGAGATCGCGGCCTCAAGTAAGTTGAACTGTCTTTCATCATCAGGCTATAGCAGTCCACTGCTGGACATCATCATCATCATCTCAGCCACATGATGTCCACTGCTGGACATAGGCCTCTCCCAAGGATTTCCAGAAAGAGCGGTTAGACGCGGCCTGCATGCAGCGCTTCCCTGCGATTTTGGTCAGATCATCCGACCACCTACTCGGTGGGCGTCCGACGCTCCGCTTGCCGGTACGTGGTCGCCATTCAAGAGTCTTTCTGCCCCATCGGGCATCGGCTCTACGAGCTATGTGCCCCGCCCACTGCCACTTCAGAGAGCTAATCCGCTGGGCTGGACATAGGCCTCTCCTATTTCACGCCGTTCAACTCAAATTTAGGCAACTCTTATCCAGTTACTACCAGCCATTCTGCGAAGACCGTCGCTTTACTTCGATCGCGGTCTCCCCTCAAGAACGCGTGTAATATCTTTGTATCATGGTATGTAGGGTCAAAATTATTCACAATTCTGCCACTTGTGAATTGTCAGCTCCATAAAAGAGTAACTAATATCCTGGAGTATACTTTCAGTACTTGGCGCTGAAAAATAGGTAAAAAGTACTCTATTCATCAGCCCTTGTGGTGTATAAAAGGTAACACATAACTTGATAATCAGTCATTATTCAGTTCTTGGGGCGGCTGTTACCTTTATTAATGCTCAAATAACGCTGGTACAGTGCAACTAGCTACACTATTCAGCTAACAGCTGATTAATTTGTGCCCAAATCAGAGTTATATCTTTCGGACAGCTTAGTTTAGTTTCCCAACCCAGGACGGCGGAACTTTTTTTTTTTTTTGTAGTGTGGCACTAGTTATGACTTTGTGCCAATTTCAAGTAAAATAAAAATTTCCAAAAGTTCTTCTTTCTTTCTCTTATGGCTTTGCACGGTTTGTGCATTTAGCCAATGTCACGTAATGAATTATTCATGCCGAAAAAGACGGCCGCGCGAACCGAACACGGAGGAAGTTTTGGTACAAAGCCATGATGTGGCCACTATGCTACAAAATTTCACTGTTCTTTATGAATTATTCACTTAATGCACTTTTTACTACATAAATCACGCGTTTTTATTTAGTAAACGACACTATAAATAATTTAAAAGTCCAATGAAAAATGAGCGTGGCACTCATCTTAGCTTCCCGCCAAAACCTCCGGCGGAACTTCACGAGGATTTTTTTAAAACGTTACATCACACTGGGAATATCTCTTGTATCATGTGTGTGTTTATAAACATTTAAACTCATGTACACAAACAGCCGCCAGTGTGTGTTGCCAGTGATGACATAAGGAACTGAGACGTGGTCGCTAACAATGGGCCTCATAAGAAGGCTCAAAGTCACTCAAAGGGCAATGGAGAGGGCTATGCTTGGGCTTTCACTGCGCGATCGAATCAGGAATGAGGAGATCCGCAGAAGAACGAGAGTAACCGACATAGCCCGAAGAATTGCAACACTAAAGTGGCAGTGGGCTAGACACATTGCCCGTAGGACCGATGCCGATGCATTGAAATGTCATTCGATTGTCTGTGTCTACTACATTCGGGTGTTCTGTGTTTTCTGTTGCGATATTTCTAGATTTTCAGCGTTTAATATGCCGAAAGCGATTAAAAGTGATGCGCGAAGCATCATTCTTAAGGTCAAAGCCTTTTTTGAAGAAGAAGCTCGGGCGGAGGCTCCTATTATTCCATTTAATCAAGTATACAAACGAATTACGGCAGCTACAGGTTAGTGTTGACTACTTTCTTTTTGTAAATTACCCGATATTTTTTTTTCATTGATTACTTTTTAACGTAACTGTAACATAAAAAATATAAAAGCTGAGTGATTCAACTACCTATAGTTCTCGTCACGTAAAAAGAACGCTGGAATAATCTGAGGGGCTCTCCCGCATAGGTACCTACGTTTGGCTTAGCCTAAATTCTCTCCACTCCACGCCTTCCAGCGTTCTTCTTACGTGACGCGATTTGTACGCAAGCCGCAAAAAAAAATAATTACTCATACTTACATTTAATATTTTAACTACAGTATGTAAATACTTAATTAATTTTGTGTATATTTCAGGTGTGAGTCAAGGGCTAATTTCAAAAATAGTTAAAGAAGGGCATGCTGCAGAAGAAGCTGGTACAAAAATTCGGACCCCAGGCAAGGAGAGGAATCGTCAAAGTGGGTTTATTCATGTTGATGATTTTGACATGGGAGTTATCCGGAGGAAAGTACATGAATTTTACTCTAATAAAAACGAGTTACCGACTGTTAAGAAGCTCTTAGAGGTCTTAAAACAAAAATAAATTACACGGGACAAAGAGAAAGTCTACGAAAGCTGCTCCACAAAATAGGTTTTCGTTTTAAAAAGTCGCAGTCTAATCGTAAAATGCTCATGGAGCGCAATGAAGTATCAGCTTGGAGAGCAAAATACTTGCATGCTGTAGAAAAAAATTATAAATCTCCACAGCCTCGGCCACTAATTTATTTAGATGAAACCTATATACATTCATCGCATACATCAGGTAAATGCTGTCAAGGTGAGGGTGTAGATGGAGTGTTAGAGCCTGTATCAAAAGGGCAAAGATATATTATTGTTCATGCGGGAGGAAATACCGGATTTGTCCAAAATGCTCTTCTAGTTTTTAAGTCTAACACAAAAAGTGGTGACTATCATGACGACATGAATAGTACTAACTTTAAAAAGTGGGTTATTGAAAAACTTGTGCCTAATTTACAAGAGCCATCAATTATAGTAATGGATAATGCACCTTATCACCGTATTTGTGTAAATAAAATACCAAACACTAATTCTATAAAGAAAGATATGCAATTATGGTTGACACAAAATAAAATTCACTACGGAGAGGAGTTGACGAAACCTCAGCTGTTAGAAATAATTAAGAGAAATAAACCAGAACCTGTGTATGAAATTGAAAAAATATTAGAAGAAAATGGACACAAATGCTTGTACTTACCTCCCTATCATTGTGATCTCAATCCCATAGAATTAATATGGAGCTCGATGAAAAGAAAAGTTGCTAATGTAAATATTGACCACAAAAATTCTGAGATTCCCCGCCTAGTTCAAGAAGCTTTTAAAAGTATAACGGTTAGTGAGTGGGCTCAGCATTGTAATCATGTTCTCAAGTTACAAGCAGAATATTTGAAGCATGATGTGTACTTGGATAAACCGTTCATTATAGAAGTGGTAAGTGATTCGGAAACTGAAAGTGACAGTGATAATGATGACATGGACATAAGCGGCGTATGGCCTCACAGCCAGGATGAAGTTGGGCGTGCAAGTTCATGAAAAGATCATAATTATTGTAAACCGGGATTCTAATAAATTATTGTTAAGCAAACTTTTGTTTTTTTTTAACCCCTCACATCGTTAAGGGAGGCCCGTGCCCCAGCAGTAGGGACGTAGGTATATGGGTTGATGATGATGATGAAACTTTTGTTTTATTCTATCTATTAACTAGGTCATGTAATACAGGACACATCTTGGAGTGTCTAGATATTTGAGTTTTGTTTAAATAGAGATGCTAGTAGCTAGTACTAAACTATGGGTTTTTGTATCAACTTATCAAGCTTGTAACTGCTGAATCCATCTAAGTAGGTACTTATGCAAAAGTTTGTAAGTGGGGTACCTACATTATATCAATTGAATGCCAGAGAAAAAGCTAATGTATGTATCTACCTACATTAATTTTCTTATTTTTGAAGACAATTTAGTACTTATATTAGTATTTTATTATTATAAAACAATGTTAGGTATTGTTTAAAATAATAAAATTATGTTTATATGTTTACCTAGTTTCTTATCTGACATACCCAATCATGGGTAAATTTTATTAATTTGCAACACTAAAGCGACGGTGTCGCTACACTCGCTACCACTCAGTTCACAGATAAGTTGGTAGGACTGTACTGTTCTTTCAGCTGAGATGATGATGAACATCTATATTTTTCAGGTAACTGAAGAAATACCTCCCCTCACCGTGCCTCAGTCGCCTCCGCAGATAGACTTGTCTGATACGGAATCAGATCTAGATGTCCTGGAAAGAAAATAATAATTTTAATTATATATTTTAATAATACATACAATACCTATAAATCACATATGTATTCATTATTATGGAATAATATCAATTTTTGCAATTCGTTAAGAGTGGTAAGTATACTTATTGTAATTAGAATTAGTTGTTATACTAAATCTCTCATATAGAGGCGGCCTGTGTCCCAGACATAATATATTCTATCACAGCTTTTAAAAAATAATAGAAATATATAATGCTTATTAGTTGACGCAGCAGATTTCGAAACAAATACACACAAAATTTCATCTAAATAGGTCCAGCCGTTTAGGAGTTAGATGACAAATACTCGTACAGAAGGATATATAGGTAAATTAGGTAGTTTTATTTCAATGAATTAATATTGCCCCACTACTGGGCAAAGATCAACCCATAGTCTTCTAACTTTCCTTGTGTGAATTACTATGTCCTTTATTGAATTTCAAGCTTACTGTATATTAAATTTCTCCAAATAGAATTTAGGGGTTTAGCTGTGAAAGGGTTTACAGACAGATAGATTTACACGTCTAATTATCCAAGCTTTCATCTTTATTCGCTACTTTTTTAATCCATTCAAGGTAAAAATTTTAAACATCTTTAATTTATTATATCTACTGTTTCTATCCAACAAAATGTAAAGAAAAAAATGTTTCATCGTTCTAATTTCAAAAATGACGAATTTCCATATCGTCCCTTAGCTTCAATACCGCCTAAGTCATTTTTTAAAACTTTGCAGGAGACGAAAAAAAAAATTCTATTTAAAAAATCTGTGGTTCTTTCTTTAAATCGCTACTACTACGCTTTTTTGAATTTCGGCTTCTGATTGGCTGAAATCTATATCATGAGACCAATGGTTCGACGCGCAATGCGCAGCTTCATCCAATGGCATTAAAATGTAAAAACCGCCAATTTTCGACTTGAGCGGTGTTGTTAGAGGGACGATTATAAAACTGTCAAAAACCTTTTCCGTTTATTTTTAACCTACCTATTTATTTATATCATTGTCTTATCAACAGCCGTATAAGTATTATGTTTCAAGCTTTGATAATGATAATACATACAGCGTTTCAGTCCTTTCTAGAATATGAAATTTGGTAAACAGTCCAGCTCTCTAGACTATCTGTGTATTTGTACCAAATCAGTTCAGTAGTTTTGGCATGAATCCGAGACAAACAGGCAGTTACTTTCGCACATAAAATAATATAATTATTAAGTATGGATGAAATAAATATTTCAGTTTTATGAACATCATCAGCCTATAGCAATCCACCGCTGGATACAGACCTTTTCTATTGCACGCAATCCAATCTTTTTTTTTTATAGTTGTAAGAAGAGTCTTATTTGTACCTACCTAATATTGGAATTTGTTGCTATTCCAACTCTCACAGAGAAGAGGCCTGATTCTTAGCAGAGGAAACATACACTAATTGTTTTGTAATTCTATTTTGGATGTGTATCCAATCTTGAATGAGAAAGCCTGACTCCAATGTTCTTATTGTTTTTAACTGAGATTGTTATTTTAATCTATTTTTAATTATGATTAAGCATAATTAATGTACTTGTATTTAGAATTTTACTAATGTTTGTTTGTATTAAGTTCAATATTATGAAGTGTACAAATCAAATGAAATAAATATTAAATATGAACTTGGTATTACTACACAGCTTATAGTAATCCACCGCTGGATACAGACCTTTTTTATTGCACGCAATTCAACTCTTTTTTGATAGTTGTAAGAAGAGTCTTATTTGTACCTACCTAATATTGGAATTTGTTGCTATTCCAACTCTCACAGAGAAGAGGCCTGATTCTTAGCAGAGGAAACATTACACTGATTGTTTTGTAATTCTATTTTGGATGTGTATCCAATCTTGAATGAGAAAGCCTGACTCCAATGTTCTTATTGTTTTTAACTGAGATTGTTATTTTAATCTATTTTTAATTATGATTAAGGATAATTAATGTACCTACTTGTATTTAGAATTTTACTAATGTTTTTTGTATTAAGTTCAATATTATGAAGTGTACAAATCAAATGAAATAAATATTAAATATGAACTTGGTACTTTTATTTCTTGACTAATTCATTCACCCATAAATTTTTCAAATTAATATTTCACTTGGAAAGCTCTCATGCTGAAATTGAATAGGACTAGGCACATCTGCTACATGTCAGACAGATGGTCTCCGTGGTGTAGCGGTAGCGAACGCGGCCACTGCGCGGGTTCGGTACCCGCGCAGTGCAAATATTAATATGCATGAATATGAATATTTGCACGGGTCTGGACGTGCCTCGGAAAACACGTTAAGGCGTTGGTTCGAGCCGTTGTTGGAGCCCTCAAAAGTCCAACAATTGTTCTAGCTGCAATGCTTCGATATCGCCTTCGGGTTGTGGAGGTCAGTCTGCAGTCGCTTCACGGAAAATATCGAAGTTTAGCTAAAATCAGCAGTTAGGCTGGTAAAGCGGACCCCAGACTCCAAAGCTAAAAAAGCTTCGGATGCGACTGGGATTAACGCTGAGATAATAATGACATCTATTACATGTCAGGTGACTTAGCCAAACTTACGACCTAAGGGGTCCATCTTAATGACAAGCAGCAGGCTCAGCTGAGCTGGACTTTATTATATTGTTATACCCTTTGGCTGGACTCTTTCAACAAGAACTGATTATCAGTTGGACGCGATTGTAAACATGGCGACCAAAAATAAGCCTATTTATGTCAGGAGCGTACTAATTTTGTGAAATTAGTACGTAAATTGGCGTATTTTTGAAAAGGACAGAGGATAAAATGAAAATTTAGACCTGTTGGTCTAAACTTTCATTTTATCTTCTGTCCTATTCTTAATGAAATAGAAAGAAAAAGATGTATTGAACTTAAATGTAATTCAGTTTGTGAACAAGGAAATTGGGGCCTTTGTCCTACTAAACTCAGCAAATGGTTACAAAATAAAACAAACATTTGATTACAAAAGAGACTTATTAATTTTCTAAAACATAGAATACAGTTAAAGATATAAGCATTACTTCCAGAGTTTCTTAATGGACATGTTCTTCTCAGAATCCTTTTGCATAACCTTCGCTACGGCCATTTCAAAATCTTCCTGAGTGACATGGACTCTACGCTCACGCAGAGCGTACATACCAGCCTCTGTGCAGACACCCTTGACTTCAGCACCTGACGCACCAGGCATCAGTTCTGCAATCTTACGTAGGTTGATTCCTCTTGTAAGATTCATCTTCCTAGAGTGAATTTTCAGGATGTCAAGACGAGCTTCCTCATTTGGTGGAGGGAACTCAATCTTCCTGTCAATACGCCCAGGTCTAAGTAGAGCAGGGTCCAGAATATCAATTCTGTTAGTAGCCATGATAACTTTAATGTTCTTTGTCGCTTCAAAACCATCAAGCTGATTTAGCAATTCCAACATAGTTCTTTGTACTTCAGAGTCGCCACCACTGCCGGACTCAATACGCGATGAACCAATAGAATCAATTTCGTCCATAAAAATGATAGATGGAGCGTGTTCTCTAGCCATAACAAAAAGTTCTCGGACCATTCGGCTACCCTCACCAATGAATTTCTGCACCAACTCCGACCCCGAGACGCGAATGAAGGTGCACTCAGTATGGTGGGCTACAGCACGTGCAAGCAGAGTCTTACCAGTACCAGGGGGACCATACAACAACACACCCTTGGGTTGAGCAATGCCTAAAGCATCAAACAGCTCAGGATGTTTCACTGGAAGCTCAATCACCTCTTTAATCTCCTTTATTTGCTTGTCTAGACCTCCCACCATCTCGTAAGTGGAATCAGGAACCTTTTCCACCATCATAAGTGACACCAAAGGATCCACTTTGTTTGGAAGAATTTTGTGAAGAGTGTAGCTCTCGTTGCGAAGCGCGACGCGGCAGTTTGCGGTCACATCGTTGATGTCGACGTTCTTGTCCAAATCAACCACGAATTTACCCTCAGGATGCACCTTGACTAAGACCTTTTTCTTGTCCATAGGTTTAACGACCTCGCCCACATATGAGCCCTGTTCTTGCAAGAGCTGCAGCTCTTCGCGTAGCATACGTACTTTAGCGTTGAGTTCATTACGCTGGGCTTGCAAACGACGAAGATTTTGAGATTTCTCGGCGACGATCAACTGTAGCTCTTCAATCTTTGTTATGTAGTACGGCCGGAATCCTTCGCCTTTTCCCGAGTCCACCTCCATTTTAGTGACAGTCATTTTGCTTTTTTTATTGTATCCACATTCAATAAAAGGCACTTTTCAACGCAAATCACACATTAATTTCGGCAGCACAATATTTTTCCAAGTCACGATGACGTGAGACCTATCAAGTTTAAAAATTCTACTATATTACTATATTTCTGACTTATTATACTGTAGTGATAGTGATACAGTGCTGTTACTACGGCCCATTTAATTGCCACTGTTCAGTTAATTTAACATCAGTCTGTTATTACGTATCTGAAATAGAATTATAATTCCTTACCTCTACTTTATTTTTAAAAAATGTAATTGTGAATACTACCAAAATATTGTTATAAAAACATTTTTTCAGTATAGCAAGCTTAACAATTATACATTGTTAAGCTTGCTATACTGAATACAATGCGATCAGGAATTTTATGCATAAAGTGCGTTCAAAATTATCAATAGGTTTGAAAAAAAAAAAAACTAGTAATCACTACTTAAGTATGAAATGAAATGCTGAGCTTAGAAAAGATCAAATATTGAGCTGAGAAAAATATTTCTGATACAAATTAGTACAGTCAATATGTCGAAAAAAAAGCCGTGCGCTCCGAAAAATGACAAACCGGAATTTGACTCGATGAATCGTTAGAGGGGCAAGTAATAAACTTAATGTTAGATTTCCGAAGTCCCTCCTCCTGCTGTTTTTGAGAAAATCCAAAAATATTTTGAAATTGATTTATCTCAGCAACTATAAGGGCTAGCGACCTTTTTTTTTTAAACTGTTAAGGACACTTAGGACTACATTTTCTTTCATTGAAGTGACATCATCCGACTTAAACTGCAAAAGCTAGATGGCGCTAAAGTTTGAAAAAATTGGTTTTTTGCCATTTTCATTATGAAATAACAATTTTTTGCAATAATGTAAATGAGAAAGTTGTTTGTCACAAAATTAGCTACAACTTTTGTTTAAAACATTTTTTCGTAAAACTTACCGTTTCCGAGCTGAAGCTTGTTGAAGTGTACAAATCGTACATTATGTGCCTTGCTGTAGGGTGTTTGTCATACAATTCATGGATAGATCAGTGAATTGAAATGTTTACATAATTTTAAATTTTTAAACTTTTAAAACTTTTTTAAACAATGGATTTTATGGATTTTTTTTTTTTTTTTTTGATGGATTTTTTTAAAAAAAGGTCGCTAGCCCTTATAGTTGCTGAGATAAATCAATTTCAAAATATTTTTGGATTTTCTCAAAAACAGCAGGAGGAGGGACTTCGGAAATCTAACATTAAGTTTATTACTTGCCCCTCTAACGATTCATCGAGTCAAATTCCGGTTTGTCATTTTTCGGAGCTCAAATTGCAGATTGACTGTACTAAATATAGTCATTTATACATTTTAAAAAGCGTTTAACAATCGCTATAGCTTCTATAGTCATGCCATTGTGACATTTGACAAATATGAAATAATTTGTGGTTTCATTTTTAATACTCTTGGCTTCATCTTTAAAATCAACGAATATTCCCGTTTCTATTATACTTTTTGTCCTGTTCAAATCACATGCAAATATAAATACAGAATGTAGTAAAATTACAATCAATTACTTACGAAAGGCCACACAGATCAAGAGAGATGATTCTAAAAAAAAATATGATGCAATAAGATACCAATCCAGCACTAATTTTTCAAATCTCTTATCGTGTACCCACTTACCTCCTCTTCCAATAGAAATCAACAGTAAGAATTACAAGAAATGTATTGAAATAGAAAATATAATCGTAAATATGTGTATCTTGACAACGTTATTCATTGTTGTGTGTAGTACAGTCGTATTGAAATTACTGTGGCTGATACGAATGGGCACATTAGCACATTGGAGTTTCATAATTGGCAAAGCATTATCCCCAAAAGATACCCCGGGCCATGCATTACTACTGGGTGGTGCCATGTTCTGCTTCATAACACTGGGTACTTTAATGCCGACATTCTTATGTCCAAGATTAAAATTTATAGCTACTGCATTGACTATACCACCTCAATTTCATATGATACTGTTATTGTATAAAAACATAACGCGTCGCGTCGAAAACGAAACCGTTCTGAAGACTGTGCAAGCGTACACGGTGGCCTCTTCAATTTCGATGATATGGACTATTGTATCTTTATTGAGATATTAAAGAAGAAAAAGGAGTATTTTGAGAAAAGAAAATTTTTCAGCTGTACTAGAGTACTGAGTAACATTATGAAGTAGGTACCTTTGAAGTCTTACCGCTTGCCCCATGTGTAATTGAACACATTTTCCACACATCCTTTTTCACAATTGTAGAATAGAAGTTTTGCAGATGAAAAGGGAATGATTAATTAGCTACATTCGTTTAATTTTCACGCTTGAAATCATCAACGTTTTTATTATGATAATTCCCTGTTCCTAGGAAAATAAAGCAATAAATCTCGTAAGTTGTTATTCTTATTTCCTTTTAATATCTATAGTCAAAATATAAATAAATTTTTCGATCAAAGTAAATCCAAAGTCTCGTTAGTTTATTATATTTATGAGATTAGTATTCGTGCATTGTAGTGTAATCTGTGACGTTAATTAATGAAAGTTACGAAATAATGAAATTGACCAAACGTGTCTATACAGCGTCGTAGCCTACAGTTTTAAGTGAAGATCTAGTTTTTTTGGAAATTTTCTCAGTTTTTATTAAGGCCTCAAAATCTATAGTAGGGTTGTAACGGAGGCTTGTTAGCGGAGGCGGAGGCGGGTGCGGAGGCGACGAGTCTCACCTCCGCGGATGCGGAGGTTAACGGAGGCGGAGGCGGAGGTGAAAGTACATATAGATAAAATTGAAATTTATGGTTAATTAAAACAATTTTTTTATTTTAAATACGTACATTAAAAGTAGTATACTTGGTAAAAAAAAAATTACCTTGTAATGAAAATTAAGGAGAAACAAATAGTGCTTGCCGCATTCCCGCCTCGCACTAGTTGAGTCTTGACCATTTCGCGCTCAAACGCGGACTATTTATTTATTGCATAAATACATAAATAAACCTCCGTTATAACTCCGCTAAAAATTATGTGGAGGCGGAGGCGGAAGCGAAGATACGATTTCTTGCGGAACTTCCGCAGTAACGGAAGCGGAGGCGAAGCTCCGTTACAACCCTAATCTATAGTTTGAATATAGTAGCGCCATCTATTTTATTTGCTACGTAGTAGTATGTGCTAAGTCAGCTACAGTAAAACCTACTATCATGGAATGAACCGGGGTAATGGTCATCTACGGATATTTTAATAGATGGCGTTCATAATGGACAATCGTAGATTATATCCGTCTATCTTCAATTTACTGACATTTGGTTTTTCTTACGGGGGAATCCCTGCGATTAATTTGGCTCCGTTTAATCTATTCTATCGAGGTCAGCATAATAGCTGAACAGCTACTATGCTGACCTCGAGAAATATACAGAATTTTATTTTGAATTTACAGGTCTACAGGTTTTTCCTGATCAACAATTTAGCTCTATGTTCGGGTTGGCAACATAGTTTCTACTATAAAGTTATTTTTTTGTGTAACGGAATGAATGACACAAAAAATGTTCCTATCCATGCTAAAAAATGTATAATCCAAAAATCATCTTCCAGGTGAAATAAACCTTAAATATTTATGTCCATACGGTTTATTTCCATTTTCCAGTAACCTAGCCGAGATTCACGATAAGGCAGTCGTTGTGTCACGACGACGAGCTCAGTCGTCAGTCGTTTCGCGCGTGAATATTCAACGAATTGCAAATAAATACCTGTTCCGGCCGACCGAGCCAAAGTTAAAAAAAAATATAACTTGACATTGACGTTGACTTGACAGGTAGGTAACCTACTTGCATTTAAAATTTCGTATTGATTTACTACGTTCAATATTTGTTCACCAGCGTATTAGCTTTTCTAACTTAGTTCTATTGCTATGATAGTTACTCAAGATTATGTGTAGTAAAAATTTTCAATCGTTAAAAACATTAATTCTGTGTACAGTGTATTCGTAGAGTTACCATCGCTATTGTTTTTATCGGTAAAAAGGTAATGTTTATGTTATGTTTACGATATGATTCGTATTTAATTTTATCAATTCACTCTTCTTCAACAAGTATTACTTACTCATTTTGCTAGATTGGCTTTAATAATTGGAGTAGAAATTAAAACCATAGTATTTTTTTTTATTAGTTTCTTTTTTTTGTGTAAGGTCGTCGTATGCAATGACACTGCAATACAAGTTTTTGTCAGGAAAACATAAGAGGTTGTATATGTCCTAATGTAGAAACGAATCCAGTACTTCTGCTTATCTTCCTGTTGATTCAAGGTAGAATAGTAATGTGACAAGGTTCCCTCTGTCATGTTATTGATGTGCTAAAACAAACAATATCACATGATTCCAATGGCAACAAGTTCTATTTTTAGATATAAATTTTAAATCAGACAAATGATACCAACCTTAAATAGTGACTTTGTTTTTATAATATATAATAATTTATTTATTTGAAAATATGTGGTTGAAGTTTGTTACTATAAATATAATTTTGAAAATTATAGGAAAATGGTAATAAAGTTACAAATTAATTGAATCTGGCTCCCTAGTTAGATTACATGGTAACCTCTAATAAGGTTCACCTGCCCAGGTTCCGAAAGAAGTAAAAATAATATATACAATATGTTAAGAAAACCCTGTCCGACCCGTAAGGATAATAAAGGTTAGGTAAACACATGGTCAAATAAAATATGAAATTTTACCTAATCATCATAGTAACAATATTAATGAATTTTGAATTAATCTTTTTTTCCCGCGAATTAACTCAAAATAAGGTAAAATTTTAAAATGTGACAACACCATTTTCGGCGGTATCATCGTTTGATTCTTTGTTGGATATTAAAATGCATAAATTAATGCTCGATGTTTGGCGGTGCTCGTCTGTGAAGTCCCGCGCGGCGGCTTGTCGGCGTACTCAAAGAAAAGCTAGTGATGTACTAATTTTTGCGTAATAACGTTTTTTTATCGCTATTAATCGAAACTTGTACCTGCAGCCTAATAGGTGAACACATTTTTGTCAAATGATTGTGACTAGTTGGGATCGTTTGGATCGCAGTTGATATAATTAACTAATGATGAGATGATGATGATGTTGATTAATTTATTATTGTACTAAATGTTTCAATGTACTGTAACATTTGATGCAAATAAATTATTATTATTATTAATTTTAGTGTAAAACAATGCAGGTTGAATGATTTATTGTAAAAACAGATTACCTAATGGTAAATGTACTTTCGTTTCATTATCGATAAATTACTAATAACAATATTATAACAGATAGACCTATTAGCACAGATTACAGAATACTACATATTAGTAAACAGAAAGGAGAGGGTCTTATGAAATACTTTTTTAGTAAAGTATTATAAACATTTTAACGGTCAATATCATCGACATTCAGACAGAAACTGTAATTAAAACTTTGGAATGTTATTGAGTTTTGTGAAATATTGAATCCATGCATGAGATTCTGCTAAAATACTAAATCGATACCATAATAGTTACAAATAAATTGTATCAATCGATCCGTCGATATTTTGAGTACTTACTTACACATCACTACTCAATGAACACCGCCAGCGCACCTGTGTACCTATTAAGTATTTTTATGAAATAAAAATCATAAATCATTTTACATTTACTTCGAATAAATTGGAATTATTATCAGTTTCGCGTAAACTTTCCTTCCGTAAAGACGTTTAGTGTTTTGTGTGATCAATTCGTTTTCTAACGTAATTTAAAATGCGATGTGTGTGTTTGGATGTGAGTGAGGCTCGTAGAGACTATGTATCGTAGAGACTATGATCCGTTTTGCACCCCGGTCCCGTGTGATTGTGCGTTATAACGTCTGTAAAATCGCGACTACGTAACCCGCAGTGTTATTGAAGCTCATGGTGTAGGAAGACCACGCATCCACGATCCGGATATTGAAAAGTAGGTGCTCGAATTATTCAACGAGGACCCCACTGTGACACGAAAGCTAGGTACTTACTAACCATATGCAAGTCATGCATGAGGTCAAGTGAGTTCATGACCTATCGGCACCGCTACGGTTAAGCGCGTGACCGCGTGACCTCCCTCGTCAGTGTTGCCTTTGTAAGCTACCTGTTTTTGCGAAATAATATTTAATTTTTTAGGGGGTATTTTTTTTTAGGTTTAGCCAGGTTTTGTATGCATTAGTAGAATCAGTTATCGATACCTAACAACACCTTCACGGATCGGACAGGGTTTTCTTAACATATTGTATAAAGAGGTTTAGGTTCTTTTAAGGTGAGTTCTCTGACACCCCGTAAATAAGTCTTGTCCATAGTCTGATAAAGTAACATTGGAATGTTCTTATTTTCAGGGCCAACACCTCAGATATAATTTATAAAAGTTCTATTTTTACAATTTATAGAAATAAGCCTAAAAAATAAATTGTCTACC
Source organism: Sesamia nonagrioides (assembly GCA_017933935.1). Classification (NCBI taxonomy): domain Eukaryota; kingdom Metazoa; phylum Arthropoda; class Insecta; order Lepidoptera; family Noctuidae; genus Sesamia; species Sesamia nonagrioides. Next base: position 5,054,552 of record JADWQK010001130.1, read on the forward strand.
ATACAGTTTATTTTATGCCTTCAATTTGAACAGGCTAGGTAAAATTTATTTCTACAAAGTTTATGTTTGGGACTAAAGAAAATAATGTGAAACATTACAGAATTTATGTAGGTATTTTATATAGCATTATGACTTTAAATAGAACTCATAATGTTTAGTTTGTGAATTAGTTAAAATATATCAGGAACATGCTATTTTTAAAAATTGGCGCATTACGGTGTCCATATCTTGTGCCCTACCCTGTGCCTGCAGAATTGAAAGTTGAACATGTAACATTCCGCATTTTTGGATATTTTGTAATGGTTAGAGACTATTTTCGCAAGAATTGCTTTATTACTTTATATACACAAATTTTCCAAGGATCCAGATGGTTGAGCCATCAGCAGTCACCACCTGTGGATGCGCTTAGCAGGGTGTAGTACAAAACGCACACTTAGGGCCCCCGCAAACCACAATTTTCTATCGGCCGATAGTTTGATCGCGTTGGGCTGTTAGTGCACCAACTTTTTTTTTTTTTTCGGTCTGGAAATCCTCATAGGATGTCCGCCGCCCTGGGGTGGGCGACGGGGTCTGTCAGACTTTTACTGACTAAAACCACCCCGGTATCTCTTCTATCACGAGCGCGCGTGGGGCCGCGGGAGTCTAAATTCTTCCACGGCCCCACCCTCTCGTGCTGGCTCGGTCTGTCCGGGCCTCGTCTCCTGTACGGGGTAGTAGGGTGTTAAACTACCCTGTGCATCGCCTCCGCATCGGGGTGCATCGAATAGGGGGCGGGGACTTCCCTATGTCCCTCGACCCTGCACCCATTCATGGGGGGCGGAAGAGGGCGTTATCCGCCCTTCTTCGGTGCCCGGTGCATCTTCTGCGGCCCGGGAAGGGAGTTGAGATCTCCCTCTCCCGTTCCGCAGCTTCCTTCTGCGACATCACGTCCTCGCAGAAGGACACCACCGCGTCCCACGACACTGCGCTACCGACCATCCTCCGCACTACTGCCGGCAGCGTCAGGTCGCTTCCTACTTCATTTGTGAGGATACGTTGCTGCTCCTCCCAAGCTACACACTCGGCGAGCGTGTGCTGCGCCGTGTCCTTCCCGCATTGGACGCAGTGGTGGCACCGAGCGTCCGGCTCCCTGCCTAAGCGACGCAGGTACTTGCCGAAGCAGCCGTGCCCCGTCAGTACCTGCGTCACCCTGAACGACAGGGAGCCGTGCCTTCTCTCGAGCCAGTCGTCGAGTACTGGCCGGATCGCCTCGACGGTAGCGAGGCCGGCGGTAGGGCGCATAAGCTTCTGCCGCCAGTCCGCCACCAGAACCAGATGGAGCTCCTCTCGGCGCAGCTCAATCTGCCGCTGCGCCGGACTGGAGCCCCGTGTCCGCTTTGCCTCGCGCCATCGGTACAATGACGCGAGTACTTTCGCCTCTAGGTGTTAGTGCACATACTACGCCAACTAAACAGTTGGGTTGGTGGTGGCTGAGACTAGACAACAGTCGGCCGATTATTTTCAGTTTCTAAGCTACCGTTTAAAAGAGCGATCGCATAATGAAAGTTACTTTTAGTACAATATTGTCCAGAAATATTATAATTGCTCTGACTCGTTGTGAGTCCGAGAGTATTGGGTGCATTCCATCCACAGTGATAGATTATTAAATGGAAAATTTTCTTTTTCTTTTTAATTTGTTTTTTATTAAGTGCGGGTCTTTTTTCAATTTCTTCAATTGTTTTTACGATTAACGTTTCTACAACTAGCGATTCAGTAGAATTGGGCAGCACCATAAAAAAAAAAAATATATTCATAATATACAGGGTGTCCCGAAACTCAACGTCAAGCGGGCATGGGGCGATAGGCTAGGTTATACTAGTTCTGGTAAAAATAAAAAATATAATCTATGTTACTTGGTTAAGTGGTAAAAGGAATACTTTGATAATGTTTGAAAATCCACACCTTTGATCACATATTTAGGTGCTGTGATCACAAATTTCTTAATTTCGCAGTTTTTTTTTTTTTAACGTAATCCCTAATAACTATGCCATTGATTGCAGTCACAAATGCAATAGTAATTATTGTCAGTTTAGTAAAAAAAAAATAAGTTTTATTGAGTCATGCTTCAAAAACATTTTATCAGATAACTTTGACAAATCATATTTAAAATAAAATGTACCATAGTACCATGGGCAAATTATTCAAAAAATGGCCCATTTAATCAAGATTTCGAAATGGTACAACACGTACTACTTATCTTTACACAAAAAATATTATTGCTTATTTACTTGGAAAAGGATCTCATTTAAAAAAAAAGCTTTTAGGTGAATAATTGTAATTTCGTGTACAAAAAGATATGCTTCGATATTGTGTAAGCGAGACAGATAAATGTGTTAGAGTGAGATAGAGAATGACACTGTTCCAAGTTCATTAAGAGACACAGAGACGACAGAAATTTAAAAAAAAAATAAGCACGATATGATACCTTGTTATTGGTATTATTACAAAAGTTAATCATAATGAAACAATAGCAAGAATTGTAATACATTTATTTTTTCTTTAAAACTAAATTAAATGTTCAAATTGTTTGCCTTCGGCACGAATACAGGCTCTACATCGTCTCATAAAAGATCTTTTCACTAGACGTGCGTATCTTCTTGTGTTTATTTCTTCTGCTGTTTCAGCAATTCTTTGGCGTAGTTCCGTCAGATTTTGTATAGGTTTTGAATAAACTTTTTCTTTTATGCAGCCCCAGTAAAAAAAATCAAGGGGTTTTAGGTCCGGAGACCGAGGGGGCCACAAAATTGAACCAAGGCGTCCGATCCATCTATCGGGATATTCCCTATTCAGGTAATCTCGGACCGGACGGGTTCTCGGGTTCGTGTACAAAAAGATATGCTTCGATATTGTGTAAGCGAGACAGACAAATGTGTTAGAGTAAGACAGAGGATACACGTTCATTAGAATGAGACGACAGAAAATTTATTTTTAGAGAAAGCGAGACAGATATTGATGTCACTGGAAATTAGTCAATTGAATATTGGTTATTATCAGTTAGTACGCTTTGTTCTTTCGTTTACTGCGCATCTATCCGTTATCGTGAAACTTTCGTACAACGACTTTGGCTTGTTTTATCCCGGACTTGATATCACGTTTGTGTTGACGACTTTGGCTTGTGTTATCCTGGACTTGATATCGCATTTGTGTTGACGATTTTGGCTTTTTTCCTGGACTCGATTATTTATTGTGCTGCCGACTGTTTCACTGTATAGTAAAAAAGTTTGACAACATGCCATTTGTGTACACCGCGCAAGAATATGCGAACATGCATATTATCTACGGTGAGTGCCACTGTAATGCCTCTGCCGCAGCCAGATTATATCGCGAAAGATATCCAAATGCGGCGCGTCACCCAGATCACCGCGTTTTCATCAACGTGCACCAGTCATATTCGCAAGGAAGATTGCCAAGTGCACATACGGCTGGTGGAAGGCCACGAGGATACGAAGAAAACGTCGTTTTAAATGAAGTCGAAAACGATCCCAGCACTTCATTACGTGCAATAAAAAGAGCTACTGGAATACCGAAAAATATAGCTCAACGAATTTTAAAGCGATGTGACTATCACCCGTACCATGTACATTGTACAACGTGTACAAAATTTGCTGCCTCGTGACTACGCACCTAGGATCGAGTTTTGCAGAACGATGTTGGCGAAAAATCGTGAAGATCCGCAGTTTATAAACAAAATTTTATGGACGGACGAATCGACCTTTAAAAAAGACGGTTATTTAAACTTACACAACCTACATGGTTGGCACATAGAAAACCCACATTTAATGCGGGAAGATCGCTCCCAATATCAATTCAAAGTCAATATGTGGACCGGAATTTTAAATGGGCAAGTTATCGGACCGTTTGAGCTGCCTGAAAACTTAAATGGCAACAATTACCTAGAGTTTCTGCAAAACGATTTGCCGACTCTGTTAGAAGAGGTGCCACTCAACATTTACAGAGATATGTGGTTTCAACAAGATGGTTGCCCAGCGCACTATGCTCGTCCGGTCCGAGATTACCTGAATAGGGAATATCCCGATAGATGGATCGGACGCCTTGGTTCAATTTTGTGGCCCCCTCGGTCTCCGGACCTAAAACCCCTTGATTTTTTTTACTGGGGCTGCATAAAAGAAAAAGTTTATTCAAAACCTATACAAAATCTGACGGAACTACGCCAAAGAATTGCTGAAACAGCAGAAGAAATAAACACAAGAAGATACGCACGTCTAGTGAAAGGATCTTTTATGAGACGATGTAGAGCCTGTATTCGTGCCGAAGGCAAACAATTTGAACATTTAATTTAGTTTTAAAGAAAAATAAATGTATTACAATTCTTGCTATTGTTTCATTATGATTAACTTTTGTAATAATACCAATAACAAGGTATCATATCGTACTTATTTCTTTTTTATAAAATTTCTGTCGTCTCGGTGTCTCTTAATGAACTTGGAACAGTGTCATTCTCTATCTCACTCTAACACATTTGTCTGTCTCGCTTACACAATATCGAAGCATATCTTTTTGTACACGAAATTACAATTATTCAGCTAAAAGCTTTTTTTAAATGAGATCCTTTTCCAAGTAAATAAGCAATAATATTTTTTTTGTAAAGATAAGTAGTACGTGTTGTACCATTTCGAAATCTTGATTAAATGGGCCATTTTTTTGAAGAACTTGCTATGGTACTATGGTACATTTTTTTTAAAATATGATTTGTCAAAGTTATCTGATAAAATGTTTTTGAAGCATGACTCAATAAAACTTATTTTTTTTTACTAAACTGACAATAATTACTATTGCATTTGTGACTGCAATCAATGGCATAGTTATTAGGGATTACGTTAAAAAAAAAAAACTGCGAAGTTAAGAAATTTGTGATCAAAGCACCTAAATATGTGATCAAAGGTGTGGATTTTCAAACATTATCAAAGTATTCCTTTTACCACTTAACCAAGTAACATGGATCATATTTTTTATTTTTACCAGAACTACATAGTATAACCTAGCCTATCGCCCCGTGCCCGTTTGACGTTGAGTTTCGGGACACCCTGTATGCACGTCATCCAGCGTCAAAACTCGGAGCGAAATGAACCATCGGTCGAGTCGGCCGACTAAACAATCGGTTGGTCTGCTCGCTTGTGAGGAAATCTATACTGATATAGCAGTCGGCCAATAGTTTGCCGATAGTCTAGTTTGAACGCAGTTGAGTAGCCCATCAAACTTATTTATCACCCGATACCAAATCGTTGTAGTATGCGGACTTGCATACATCTTCATGCTGATTATAAGCCCGACCAAACTATCGGCCGATAGAAAGTTTGTAGTTTGCGGACGGTCTAACGGACTGACCCTGCGCCGCTTAAAGCAAACAGCAAGAGCTGGCATACATTTTCGCCTCGCAGTAGAAAGAGGGGGACATGGCGGCTAATGAGACTGTTGCGCATGTATTCTTCAAATGTTCAGGCGTCACCCAAATTAGAAGTAAACCCATAGGCCCTATGGCATAGGGGTACCAAGATCTTACACAGATGTTCTCAACAAGCCAGGAGAATTAATAGGCTTCTGGAAAAAGGTGGGCTGGTTGGAATAACCACCAACGGCCGCCATGGCCCACGCACAGTGATCCACTGGAGGGACTGAGTGCGGAAACCAAACCCGTAACATAGAACGTAGAGGGGGATATTACACTGCCCCAGCGGTCTATTCTCCCTCTGTCTTACTAATAATAGGCTTTCGTTTTTTCCCTTTGGGTATAGAACCCTGAAAATAAAAAAGAAAACAATGCATACAGAAGTAAGCGTGTGTACATTTTCTATAGTACGAAGCAAAAAAAAAAAAAAAATGTTACAAAGAGCATCATCTCAGCGTTAATCCCAGTCGCATCTGAAGGTTTTTCAGCTTTGGAGTCGGGTTCCGCTTTACCAGTCTAACTGCTAATTCTGGCTAAACTTTGATATTTTCCGTGAAGCGACAGCCGTCGGACCTCCACGACCCGAAGGCGATATCGAAGCATTGCAGTTAGACCAATTGTTGGACGTTTGAGGGTTCCAACAACCCGTAATGACTGCCATTAGATGTTCATATGGTAACCGGGACCAACAGCTTAATGTGCTTTCCGAGGCACGACGATCGCGACGCGGGGATCGAACCCGCGCCTCCTTGCACAACGGCCGCGCTCACTACCGCTACGCCACGGAGACTGTCGAACAAATATAGTATGTTTTAAGGCACTGACTGCCACCATGGTCAGCGGGGACCAATAACAACAGCTTTTCTATTATCGGTCAAAAAGTCAATTTTACAAATAAAATTAATTATTGGTAGTATTGTAATAAAATTTATTATACTTCTTGTGTTAATCTTATTTTGAAAATTTTCCGCTTAAATAGGCGTATTTATTGGGTAAAACACCACATTGACAACCACTATTTATGGATACATCTTGATAAGTATTCTCTCGATATAGCTGGCATCTACCGAAAACCAGACGCATCTAACATCAAAAACTTCCTTGAAACTTACACCAGACAATTGCATGGGCGGAAAAGAGCCATCATATTGGGAGATTTTAATATTAATCTACTGAGTTTGGATCAGACTACCATCAAATACAAAGAAGAACTACAAACTGGTGGTTATAAAGTTATAAACAAAGTCGAGGATAAATACTGTACCCGTGAAACTGCTACAACGAAAACTATAATAGACCACATATGCACAAACCTTCCTGATACCAAGTTTCATCTTGGCGTAATTGCAACTGCCATGTCAGATCATAATCAAATATATTTAGAAGTTAAGAAATATCAACCAGAACCACCTTGAAAAGTAAAATATGAAGCTATAAATTATGAAAAACTGTTCAATACTGTAAGAGAGTGGAAGTACACTAATGAAGAAAATCTGTACCAAAAATTTGAGGAAAAGTTACTAAATAGTATCACTAGCAGTAAAATAACTAAAATTAAAGTACTGAATCCGCCTAGACAAGATTGGATAAATAAAACGATCATAAGTATGATAAATAAAAGAAATGCATTATGGAGATTGCACAAAAGAAACAAAAATGACCAATTATTGCTGCAAAAATTTGTGAATAAAAGAAATGAAGACAGTCAAGTTATAAAACAAACAAAAAGTACTTATTACCTAAATGCTTTTGACAAATCCAAGAGAAACCCAAAAAAAATGTGGAGTCTTATAAATGATCTCTCTAGGAACAAGATTAGAGAGTCACCAACACCGAGTAAACTCCTAACGCCATCTGGAGTTTTGACTAATCAGACTGACATTTGTGAGTGTTTTAATGACTTCTTTTCTAGTATTGGATCAGTTCTGGCTAGTCAAATACCCAAACAATACCAAAACAATCTCACACACACTAAAGGAACTCAGGCAACTCAAAACTTGACCCAGCTTTCACAAATAGACCCATGCACCTCGGATCAAATTGCAAAAATAATTGATAACCTAAAGGTAAACACTAGCTCCGGCTTAAACGGTATAAACACAAAATCAATGAAATGCTTAAAAGAATTAATACTTAGCGAACTCACTTTTTGTATAAATAAAAACCTACAGCTAGGAACTTTCCCAGACAGTCTCAAAATTGCCAAAGTAAACCCCATCTACAAAAATGGAAGTAAATCGGATCCAGGAAATTATCGTCCTATTTCAGTCTTGCCGGTTTTGTCAAAAATCTTTGAACGTGTTTTATACAACCGCCTCGATAAACATCTAAGAGAACAAAACTTTCTCTTCGACAAACAATACGGTTTTAGACCAAACTCCAACACGCTCTCTGCTACAATAGATCTAATAACAAAAATCAAACTAAGTATTGACAAAAAGCAGATAGCGTTAGGAATTTTCATAGACCTAAAAAGGCCTTTGACACAATAAGTCACGAGCTATTATTAAGGAAACTAAATGACATTGGCGTCACTGGTACCGCATTTGATATCTTCAAATCTTACCTAACAAATCGTTATCAAGTCGTTAAGATCAACGAAACACAAAGCCGTCCTAAAATTGTAAATTTTGGCATTCCACAGGGATCAATATTAGGGCCGCTATTATTCCTGATCTACATTAATAATATATATGCAATTGGACTGAAGGGCTTTGGACACTCCGTGGACGCTGTCATGTGTGACGCTCAGGATGACTTACAACTTTTAAATATGTGGTTTCAGTGCAATCTACTCACCATAAATAGGTATAGCCAAAACCAACTACATAATCTTTGCTGCAAATAATAAAAAAAACGTTATATAATTCACAATTAACGATAAATAACCAACCAATCAAAAAAGTTGACCATGAAAAGTATCTTGGATTAATTTTGGATAAGAATTTAAGCTGGAAGCCGCATATAGAAAAGGTTAGGACTAAATTGACGTCTCTCACGGGAGCCCTACGAAGTGTCGTCCAGTGTCTTCCACGTCAAGTACGATATAATGTATATAACACTCTTACAAAACCTCACCTGGACTATCTGATAGAAGTATGGGGGACATCAGCCAAGACAAATATTCAAGCATTACAAACGGCACAAAATAAGTTAATAAAAACACTCTTCCAATATGATTATAGTACACCCACACAAAAAATATACAATGAAACCAAGCTAATGAATATATCACAAACATACATATACAATAACTGCATATTAATTAGAAAGATACTCAATAAAAACATTCACACACAAATACATTTCACAAAAAAACATCAAAAACACAACATTGGGCTTAGAAACGCTAATGAAATACAATTTTACTCACCACGCACATTGTACAACAAATAACCAAAAAAAAAAAAATTTAAAAACGCATAGTCTATGTTAATATTTAAAAAGCATTTAAAATTGCATATATTCAATCAAGCGAGCGCACCTTAGTACATGCCACATCTAGTTGCGTGGTCCATGTTGTGCTAACAATCTACCCTACATATTTTTATTTTCTTTATTTTTATTTTTGTATAATGTCTTACTGTACTGTACGTCTTAAATATTTGTTTAATTTAGTATTTAAAAATGTCTCATGTAAGTGATTAATTTCTTATGGGAAATAAAGATATCTCAAACCTCAAAAGGCTCTGCCTGTCGAAAGGCCATGGGCGGAAGGCGACAGCAAGGACAGCAAAAAAAAAAAAAACTTGTCAGAGAGACATACTGTGGTAGTCTATCTACCTGGCAACATTCGTGCCTATTATAATATCCCTTTCCTTTTTTTTTCAGGATGGGCAACACTAGCAAGAAGTTGGCGGCAAAATGCACGCTTCTAACCAAAGACGAGCAAAAGTACCTGGCGGCTACATTCCGTGCAGCTAGTAAGAATTCTGAGAAGATCAGGGAGGAGGACCTCATCGTGAGTGGCAAATTAGATGCAGTGTTGCTAGAAGTGTGTTCATTTTCTTTTGTTATTTTTGGTTTAGTACTCGTTTGGTTGGTGAACAGAGCAGCTGTGTTGTCATATTTTGAAATGGTCTCAGTATTACGCGACCTTTGGACTCTGAATAGTGTTCAGATAAAATGACCAAATATGAATTAATAGGGTAACCCCAAATTAAAGTGAATATTTTTAAAACAATATCAGAAGTTTTTGGAAATATCTATCAAATATTGTAGCTCAAATTAAGGTCTTAATTAATTTCATATAAAAGCAAATTATTTTTTTTTCTCTTCATCAATCAAACCTGCCATCATTACATACAAGATTCTTCAAGTAACTAGTATTCACGCAAACATCTATACATTGTGTTTTGTGTTACAATCGTAGTTCAATTTTGTATTATCATATCACCAATGTACCCAAACGGTCCATTTATATTCAAGCAAATGAGGGTAGCATTAACTTCCTGCTTCGATGATAGATGGCGCTGGTGGACAAACATGTCATCATAATTTATTCATTATATACAATATGTTAAGAAAACCCTGTGCTACCTGTGAAGGTATTGTTAGGTATCCATAACTGATTCTACTATTGCCTAGCCAACTAAGCCAAACAAAAAAAAACCCTAAGAAATAAATATTATTTCGGTTGCGAATTAATATTTATTTCTTAGGGTTTTTTTTTTTGTCTGGCGTTCACTTGGAGTTCACTTATTTATATGTGCGCGGATGACGGGGGCCAGGGCAGCGAGCAGGCGGTCGCATCACTAATCCGTAATCCGTACGCCATTGTGCAGAGTGCAGACATTGGAACGCACGCTCAGACGGCACCGTAGCACAAAACGGATGTCATAGTCTCTACCAGCTTTTGCATAATCGAAGTCACTGCTACCCAGACTCATCAGCATTTTAAAATACTCTACGTTAGAAAACGACATGATGACACAATACACGGAAAGTCTACACGGAAGCAATGTTAACGCGAGACCATTAATTTATAGTAAAAGTCATTTTATTTCATAAAAATAGGTAAACGGGTGCATTGGGTGCAGTGGCGATACTCTTTGACTACAGATGTGCAAGTACTCAAAATATTGATGGATCGATCGATACTATTTACTCGTAACTATTTTTGGTATCGATTTAGTATTGCAGCATCTCATTCCGATTCTACATCGTAGGAAATCCTTTAGGACTTTCACAAAATTCAAATGAGATACACAACTGTAAATGAAGATTTTGCTTTGCCGCAAAGCAATAACATGTCAAAGTTTTTATTTCAGTTTCTGTCTCAATGTCAATGATATTGACTGTTACAATGTCCAGGTACAAACTTGTACCGATTAATGGCGTTATTACGCAAAAAATAGTACATCTCTAGTTATTATTTTGAGGTCGCCGAAAGAGCTTGCCCACGCCGACGCCGCCAAAGAATCAAACAAAATGCCTTCAATAATACCGTCAAAAAAGTTGTTGACACTTTTAAAAAAATTGCCAAATATTGGGGAAGTTGGAGTTAATTCGCGGAAAAAAAAAAGATTATTTCAAAATTCATTAGTATTATTACTATGATGATTATGAACAGTTTCAAATTTTATTTGGTCATGTGTTTACCAACCTGGGTTTTCTTTATATATTGTATGTTTTGTTTCTAGCATCTAATCATACTTAAGTAACAAATAGTGCTAATTTGGTGTAGGATTCTTTGCATTAAACGTAGGGCAAGGCTCTGATGCGTGTTACTTGTAGCGCAGCAATACTGAGCATCGACTCGCCTCACATACCGAGCCCTCATAAAATTTACCGCTGGACGACTTATGTTTCCCGGCGAATATTTTTTATATTTTTTTATCAATTTTACTTAGCATGTTGAAAGAAATAATATTTTTGATTCTTTAAGGCGCATCGGAGGCATGGCGTGGCAAGTGATTTCTATGCGATAAATATAATTTAAAAGTTTGACATTAAAATTTCAATGGCAACGATGACGCGGTATCATTACTTTGGCATCCTCATTGAAATCTGAAATTTTATTATCATACATATATTTCTATTCTTTGCATAGAAATCCTTTGCCGTACCGTACCGCCAGTGGCCTTTAACGTTCCCGTGTGAGTACATTGGTCGTTTGTAACTAAAAATTTCATGTGATCGTAACTTGTATGTAGTAAAATTTTAATTATAAGTTTATTATCTATAATTCGTCCCATTTTGTTATTATTTATAACAATTATGTCTTTAATTTCGTTTATTTGTCCCATTTTAGAAGCTTGTGAGTTTTATTTGTGGTTTTTGTTTTGGTGGTGGTATGATTTTGTAACTAGCAATCTTTACTTACGTTTTTCTTTTTACTTTAGTATAGTTATTGTTTCAAAACTATTTTGGACACTTTATTATATATAGTTTAGCTTATTAAATTTACTATTTTTTTTATAGTCCTGTTATGTGGCCTTATTTAGGTATTGCCATATCTAATTACCCACCAAAATTGACTTTTGTCACATAATTTTATTTTTATGGTTCTATTTTAAATTTGTCTTTTCTTTTAGCACACTTTGGACACAATTTGATTGCTTGCTTGTTAAGCACGTAGCACAGTGTTTGAATTACGTATTTTTTTTTACTTTATTTTGGAAAATCGATCGTTTATGCAAGTAATTTATTATTATGTTAACTGCTAAGTAAATGTTTAATTTTTAAACTTACGAGACGACGGTCATTAATCTTTTCAAAATATTGACTGGAATCACATCCCGGTGTACACCCCTGTGATTTTAAAAATACCAGGTAATAAATACCTGCGAAAATTAGTACATTTAAAAACCATAATAATAACCCCATCGCTGTATCTCTACTTTTTTTTTTTTGGTATGGCATCTCGTAGGTGGCTACTAAGAGACCGTAACTACTTAAGGCGATTAGTAACGACGATGACCTTGCGCATCTGGGCGGGGCTAGGCAGAAAACCCCCGCGCACCCCGCATCATATTTACGTGCACATTTCATACTCGCTTGCTTCGAGCGCGGACGTCTCGCAACAAACGTAGAATGCCATACCAAGTCTATAAAGTATACTATTCTGTCTAAACAGTACCCAATATAGAATTACGTGGTATCAAAACTCATGCCCTAAAGTGAAACATATTAGGTAATTACTTTTATTATGTTGTTTTCGATACTGCGTTGCAGGGATTTTTTTATTTAAAAAAGGGAAAACAAATATTAATTTATAAAAATGATTAATGCAAAATGGGAACCGGTTTATTCTTTTTTATTTATAGTTATTATTTAGCATTTAGCGTTTTTGGTATAATTCCCATAGATACTTACCAGGACTTAAAAAAAAAAATCCCGGAAACTCCATCATCTAAATAAAACTTACAGGTTAGACTAAAATAGGTGCATATAATTTAGAATACATATTGTTTAAAAATTTAGCTGACCAAATTTTAGGTAATGAACACCTGAGACTAATGAACTTAAAGAATGAAAAAAAGAAATTGTTTTGATTTACCTACTAGAAAAAAAAATTGGGGAAATTTAATCAAGTTTCATATGGATTAAATTACAAGTATCAATTATATATTTTTTTAGGGAAGGAAAATATTATTGTTTTGGACTTAGCAAAAATTTGACGATTTTTTTTTGTTTGAGATGTTCTTAATTTTTATTGGAGGAATGAACAGGGTGTGGCCTTAGAAATAGGGCATGCAATTAGCGTAATTTTTGTTTTACCGGTAAAAAAACGGTAATTGAAATATTTTTACCGGTAAACCGGTAAAAACGGTAAATTTAAATTTTTTTTTCCAAAAATATTAATAATGTGATTGGGTAGTCTTAAAGCAGAAAATAAATAAGTATACAAGGTACAATGGTAGTGAACATGTTACATATTGCATAAAATGAGCATACCACAATTTTTAAAACCATGACCTTTTCTTTGGCGCAGTCAAGCGTAAATGTAGCACCTTTAGATTAATTTAGACAATTTTCATTCTCAAAACGCACCCAGCCAACGGATGCTGGTAAATTTACATCAAGCCCGTGGAGAACCCGGAAATAACCTCAATGTAGCTTGCTAAACCTCCATGCGATCTTTAGTGTCAAGTAGGTATACTGGCTTGCACCAGTTCTTTTTAGCCAAGGCAAGGAGAGCGGAGTGAGTCCCCTGTCAACCGCGACCACATCTCGATGCATTCCCACGTCGGTTTTTAGGAAATATTCCCTGAGACTGCATATCTCGCGATTGTAGAGGGTCTTAACATTTAAAAAGCTTCAACTTTCACTTTTTCGCGGGGTATACACTAATACAGCCTCATAACCGATGTCAGTGGGTGATGCAATTGAATTGTATTCAGCACCGTACGGATCCTCCTATCCAGTGTGTCGACTTCGGTCCGAGTCCATTTTAGTATGCTGAAAGAGTACATAAAATCGGGATGATCCAACCGTTGACGGCTCGTACCTTATTTCCGCTTAATAGAAGACTATTTATTACTTTTTTCAGCGATGCGAAGATGAATATGAGATGCGAAACGTTTCTTCAGCGATTGCTTCATACCAGTAACATTAATACGTTGGATATCAATGTTACTGGTATAAAGCATTCGACATATCCAATATTTATAGGTTTCAGATGCAGAGAGCGCTCTAAGGTTTACGGAACCCGTGAGTTGGGTTCCCATGGATGCCGCAATCTCTCCTCGCTTTACATGCATGACCACACATTTATCCACACAAAATTATATCCTGATAACGCTACTGAAAGTTTCAGTAATTTTCAGTAGCTCCTTCAGTTGAAATTTGTGGGGAGCAATGAATTTTAAGTCACTCATGTAAAGGAGGTGCGATATAACCTGACCACCTCTCCTCAGCCGATAGTCTAGACGTGTATTCTCCAGCAGTGTACTTAGAGGATTCAAGGCTAAGCAAAATCAAAGTGGACTCAAAGTATCGCCCTGGAATAGACCTGGCTCGGATCGCTATTCCTATGAATATCTCGATATCCAGGATAGCAAAGGACCGTCCTCCATTAGCCATATACGTCATCAAGATGGTGTGTAGAGTTGCATCAACTTTATAGAACTCCATCACCCGCATGAGCCTTGTATGTGGCACCAAGTCATAATAGGCCTCATTATATAATATTTTTTTTTTTATATATTATAAACTAGCGCTTGACCGCAATCCTGCCTGATGGTAAGCAGTGACGCAATCGTTGATGGTACAGCGCACTAGTTTATTAAGAGCCTATTCACTCTAGCCTTGAAGACACTCAAATTGTAGTCCGACGGAAACACCGCCGCTGGCAAATTGTTCCAGTCCCTCGATGCACGCGGTATAAAGGAGGAGGCGATAATTATTATTATTCATTTATTTCTCCTCACAATGTTTTGTTTATAGCTAAAACCGTACAATTACTCAGTCTAGTATTTGTTATATATGTGAGGAGCTGGTGTCCGTGAAAGGGAATATCAAAAAAAAAAAAAACTATTCAACATGTCGATAGATCCTTTTGGGAACGACGAAATTGTTGGGTAATGGCCATGTTATTAAGGAGTAGCTCCTTAGTACCGCGGGAGCCGCTCCTACATCCATTTTGAGAGGCAGACATGATGAGTTGCTGTCAATATGTTTGTTAATTTTAACTTTAAAATTGGATGTAAGAACTTTAAAGATGGTCGGTAAACAAGTGATCGGCCTATAATTTATGGGTTCCACAGTGCTACCTGATTTACGGAGCAGGTGGGTTACTCTCGTTGTTAGGAACTGAGGTAGCGAACCAGACTCAAGCGATCGTGCAACCTTGAAAACCATTTGATCCAAAAAAGCGACAGGCACCAAACAGATACTGCGCCAGAATGAACACATGGCATCGTCATCCAGTAGGTAAGTGTCAGCCACCTTGGTCTGGTCGATAAACCCACCTTTCATTGTTTTAGAAAGTGCGATTCTGGGTGTACCGTACATTTTCTGCTTCAGGAAGTCGATGTGCTCCCTGACACGGGTCGTATAATCCTGTAGGTTGGTATTTCAAAGCTTATCACTCTAGGACGAGTATCACATTCCCTGAAGCAGATTAGTTTACCGATAAGTGCTCTGGCCCCACCAATACGGTATTCAATCCTGCACTGCCAAGCTAGTAAGACTGGTTACGTTCGTCTAGCTCTGGAGTCAATGTAAAATTTTACATGAGTTCGATAATCGTTGTACAGTACAGTTATACAAACTAATGAATGACACGAATCGTCACAAACGCTTACGTTAAAGCTACTGTCAAGTGTCAAACATTACATATAATGGAAAGTTTGATGTATGCGTGAATAAATGAACAACGTTGCCCAAAAACATAAAACCAGTAAATTACCGGTTTTATATTTTTTTACCGGTAATTTTATAGTTACGAAAAAAGGCGAAAGGAGAAAAGGCGGTAAAAATGAAAACCGGTAAACCGGTATTGCATGCCCTACTTAGAAATAACTTTAACCCGAAGGAATCTAGAAGCGCGATATAACCGAATCATACTAATATTATAAATGGGAAAGTGTCATACTAATATTATAAATGGGAAAGTGAGTTTGTTTGTTTGTTTGTTCTGCTTTCACACTGTAACCACTGAACCGATTGCTTTGAAATTTTATAGACGTAAAGTTAGAAATCCGGATTAAATGATAGGGTACTTCTTATACCGGAAAAATTTGGTGTTCCCGAAGGAAAACTGAAAAGCCCGATATAATCGAACTCCACGCGGGCGAAGCCGCGGGCGGAAAGCTAGTATCAAAATAAAACATCATATAAAATCACGTAAAGCATCCCAGCGCGGCAATAAATGCAAACATTCAATAATTATACACAAAATCACTAAAAATACTTCGTTGCACTCGAAGTACTTAGTGTTACAGCTTGCGCTTCCCGCTCATCTATGAAGCTATACTTAGTTTCATAATTATTTTATATTGATCGTAGTTGCGTAAGTATTTATGTTAATTTAAATTTATTATGATTACTTTAAATTACTTGGGAGGATTTTAAAACCTTAGTTTATTCTATAATCACACTTGGAAGTACACTTCCGGTCTTTCGGCCATCCGATTACCGCCAACTTTTATTATAAAATCCTATCGAGCATTAGTCTTCCCGCCCATCGGATATTTATTTATTGAATCAAGCATTGTTGAAATAAATAAATATAAACAACTTTCGATATTTTAGGTTAATCCAAATATCTGTACACAATTATTGACAATTACTAGCGTTACTATTAACTTTTTCTTAATTTTATTCAATACCTGATTATTTCCGTTTCCGTTGTCTATTAGTGTTGTGACTATTCGTTAGTGTTTTGACTCAATGGTGTATAAATGCTACTGATGTTTGTTCTGTTGATCATTAACTAAACAGACTTGTACTGGATCATACTACGTCGTTATTATTTTCCACGCTTCTGAAGCATGTCTTTACATTAGTATCCAAGGGTGCGCGGAGCAAAAAGTGACACAGCCTCCTCTCACGAGCGCTGGCGCGAGACTGCCAGCCACCCGCGCCCGCGTCCCGCATAGAGCCCCTCTGAACCTCGTAAGGGGGAAACTCGTACGGACACTCATTTTTATTACTTTTCTTATGAAATATTTCATCAATTTTAAAATAGAACTATGATTCTATAGTTTTTACAGGTACACGTTACTGCGAGCAAGAATATTTTAAAAAGTCTAAGCGCTTTAAGAGAAATATCGATTTAAAAGTTAAAAAACGCCGTGTAGAAATATTTTTTTTTGACGTAAATATAGGCCGTATAGAAAATAATAAACAATGAATATGTTGTGCTTGAATCTATGATTATAATATATTTTTTTCAAAATTTTTGGTCCAGGCATTCTGGAGTAATAAACTTTGAAAGATGAGCGTTTTTGGCCGCTCGAGGGTATCTATCACCTTAATCGGACTTTCCTGTGGATGCTTTAATTAAAATTAAAGCCTCCAGCCAGGGACACTTAAAACTAAATTAAAATTAGGCGACTACGCACTAAGGGCACCCCCCGTGGGGTACGAACCTCGGCTTAGGGCGTCGCTAGAGAGGACAGCAAGGGGCGGCTGGATCGAAAGTTATACTTAATGGTTTGATGACCGCTGTATCTCTACGTTGACGTCATGGTGGGGCTTGGGAGCTTCAATCGCTGGGTTGAGCCAGACCAAGAGAGATACAAAAATCCGTAACGCAGAATGTGGCTGTTGGGTCGCGACACTGCGGATCCTACTTCTCGAGGTCGGATAGAAAATATTCCAGTAAGCGCTCGTAGAGATCTTGACCATCTTCAGGGCTCTGTGATTGTTCTGAAAGCTGTGGAATAGCTCTCCTCTCCTAATAAGCACATTTTTTTTATTTTTTGTTTGGGATGGG
Source organism: Sesamia nonagrioides (assembly GCA_017933935.1). NCBI lineage: Eukaryota > Metazoa > Arthropoda > Insecta > Lepidoptera > Noctuidae > Sesamia > Sesamia nonagrioides. The sequence continues at coordinate 5,072,383 of JADWQK010001130.1, forward strand.
AAATCAACAAATGACCTCTCCCGCTCTGGGCGGAGCGGAAGGGCGTTTCAGACTTTTACTGACTAAAATCTACCCTTGTTTCTTCACTAGCCTATGCGCTAGGGCCACGGTTTTTTTTCCTCATAAGCGCATTAGGATATGTTGTCCCCTTGTTGCTACCTCACTATGTGCTAGCGACAGTTTTGGGAGATCGTTATTGAGTCCGCAAGTCCCCTCCTACCATTTCACACACTTTATAATATAAAAATTGGTCAGCCAGAGGCCATAGATTTTCCATAGTTCTCTGTTACCCATTTTAGCCACCAAAACCCGTAATCCAATATATTTCTTCTACCTGCTGTTTAGTCCTACACCAATCGGGGATTGTTCTCGCGTGCTCTTGCATGGCGCGAACAGGGGTCATAATCGTAGGTTGATGCCTTATTTCTTTAAATATATGTATTTAACGGGCTTCGGTCATATAAAAACAAAAATAATAACTTTATTTCGGGAGGCATGGTCACATATAAAACTTAACCTAATTTTTACATGTGCTAAAATGAATGATAGCATTATGCTAATGATTCACGAACAAAAAAAAATAATTAAGAACAAGAACATAATAATGATTTGGATTCGGGAAAAGCAAACAGCAGCACCAAATATTCTAGTAAGTCTGAAGTTCACAACCAAGTCTTATGCTCAGTTTTTCCACCGGCTACGCAATTCTTAGTAGCTTTCTTATTTTGACATTGACACGTAAGTAAAATCACAATTTTTCTAGAATTTTTCTTCGGATATTAAAACCAAAGTGCAACGGAAGTTCAAAAAGATCAGTGGCGAATTTTTTTATTTTCGTTCAGTCGTTTATTCATCCAGCGTTGTGTTGCCGTGTTTGGCTGGTTGTAGAGGAGTCTTAGATCGCGGTGTCTGGGTGTGGTTTAGTTGGTCAGCTGCATATTACGCTTGGGCTCAATATAATATATACGTTTCGGGTTTATTTATAAAAAAAATGACCTTTTGTCTTTAATATCTCCGTCGTCTCTGATTGTGGAGAAATTTTTCCACCCGTTTAGTATATTTTTTTAAACAAACCACAAAATTTCTTCACAAACACATATTCGATTGCCCAATAATTTCTCGTGTACAGTCACACAGTCTAATTCCATTGGTAGGCCATTACTCGCCTGTGAACGTTCTGGCGACCTGTCAAAACTGTAATTAAAGACCATGGCATTGTTGTGTAACAATACCGAACAAAGTTATGAATACCACTCACCTCGGTCACCAATTTATTCCTATTGGTTGATGACTGAGTTGTTCCTCAATTTATTGTAACTATGTTGGGAATTAATAAGTGTTTTGTTTATTTTTGTGCATGAATACAAATGAATCTTAATGCGCTGGATATGGCGAAACAAATAGCCTATGGCCATGCAGCCCACTGACAATTGTTATCGTTGCAAGCGTTGCGTCGTATACTCCAACCTGGTAGCCTTTTTTTTTTTTTTTTTTTCGGGGTGGAAATCCTCATAGGATGTCCGCCGCCCTAGGGTGGGCGACGGGGTCTGTCAGACTTTTACTGACTAAAACCACCCCGGTGTCTCTTCTATCACGAGCGCGCGTGGGGCCGCGGGAGTCTAAATTCTTCCGCAGCCCCACACTCTCGTCCTGGCCCGGTCTGTCCGGGCCTCGTCTCCGGCACGGGGTAGTGGGGTGTTAAGCTACCCCGTGCATCGCCTCAGAGGCGCACGCTGACACTCGCGCTCGCCTCCGCCGCGGGATCCATCGAATAGGGGGCGGGGACTTCCCCATGTCCCTCGCCCCTGGACCCATTCATGGGGGGCGGAAGAGGGCGTTATCCGCCCTTCTTCGGCGCCCGGTGCGTCTTCTGCGGCCCGGGAAGGGAGTTGAGATCTCCCTCTCCCGTTCCGCAGCTTCCTTCTGCGACATCACGTCCTCGCAGAAGGACACCACCGCGTCCCACGACTCTGCGCTGCCGGCCATCCTCCGCACTACTGCCGGCAGCGTCAGGTCGCCTCCTACTTCATTTGTGAGGACACGGCGCTGCTTCTCCCAAGCTATACACTCGGAGAGCGTGTGCTGCGCCGTGTCCTCCCCGCATTGGACGCAGTGGTGGCACCGAGCGTCCGGCTCCCTGCCTAGGCGACACAGGTACTTGCCGAAGCAGCCGTGCCCCGACAGCACCTGCGTCACCCTGAACGACGGGGAGCCGTGCCTTCTCCCGAGCCAGTCGTCGAGTACTGGCCGGATCGCCTCGACGGTAGCGAGGCCGGCGGTAGGGCGCATAAGTCTTTGCCGCCAGTCCGCCACCAGGACCTGACGGAGCTCCTCTCGGCGCAGCTCGATCTGCCGCTGCGCCGGACTGGAGCCCCGTGTCCGCTCTTCCTCGCGCCATCGGTATAATGACGCGAGTACTTTCCCCTCTAGGTCCCAGGGCGGGGATCCGGCCAGGACGCAAGCCGCCTCGTAGGAAATCGTGCGATACCCGCGAACCTGGTAGCCTAGTGGTAAAAACACCAGCCTTTCAAAGTAGTACGAGTGGCAAGTACCAAGGTAACTTTTCAAAGTTAGATGTACTTTCTAAGTATATCTTGGACACCAATGTCTGATTACAAGGTGAAGGTAGACATCTTGAGGAAACCTGGACTTTAAGTCTGAAATCGCCAACCCGCATTGAGCAAGCGTGGCGATTACGCTCGATTCTTCTCTGTATGAGAGGAGACCTGTGCCCAGCAGTGGGACGATAAAAAGGTTGATGATAATGATGATGATACTCCAGCCGTGTGTGTGAAGTGGCGATGCGAGCCGAGGGTCGTTCGAAAGAGATTTCTCTGGCATAGGAAATTGAAGGAAGTCGGGTGAGGTTTAGTTAGTAAAAGACACGCCCTTCTGTTTCGCTTAGAGCGAGAGAATTCAATTCGATTCGAAATTAATTGAATCATTTGATGATCCTTGACACAAAACAAGTGTGCTTGTGTGTGTGTCATACATTGGGCTTTAGCAAGTAAGGCCTTAGCACCCTGGCGGTGAGCAGTGGGTAGCTCGCCGCTCGGTAAGGACCAAGCCCGAGTCGACGGCGCGTCGTGCTTCACGCGTGTCTCAAAGAGATGTCAGCACGTCGTGACGGGGTCCACGAAGACCGATGCCTCCTGGGTCAGGGTTGCGGGTTGGTTAAACAAGAAACCGTGGCCCTGGCCGTCGCACAGGCAAATGAAGAAACACGGGTGGGTTTTAGTCAGTAAAAGTCTGACACGCCCTTCCGCTCTGCCCAGAGCGGGAGAAGTCATTTGACAATTTCCCATCCCAACAAAAAAAAAAGGCCTTAGCACCCTTAAAGACTACTTAGACGACACTTCTTCTTTAATTATAAACTAGTGCTTGACTGCAATCCCGCCTGATGGTAAGGAGTGATGCAGTCATTGATGGTATGGCGCGCTAGTTTATTAAGAGCCTATTCACTCAAATCCTGAGTGGATAGGAAGGAAGACGCCCGTTGAGCGAGGTGATGCAATGTAAAACCCAACAACATGACCAACGGTGTTGCGCCAGAGGGAGATTAATCCGGAGACCCACCATGACCAAACTTTCGACACAACATTTGGCGCATCGTACCGGCATCGTACGGCACATATCGCAAAACAACTGCTCAGACCCGACCTCCGTAGGACTTCACCAGAGATCATGCCCGAACACGATGCATCGCTTGGCGGCAAGACTTTGTCTAGTAGGTGGTAACTTCTGCCGGCATCCTATGTTATGGCCTACCAACGACAGTCCTATTCTCCACGTACCCTTCTTTTGCTGTGCCCGACAGTTTCCACGATGGTTTCTTTTGTCAAAATTTACTGCTTAAAATAACAATGTGGAATGCAACAAAGAATTGAGTATTGACTATGATAAGCTCTAACCAAGAATTTAAGAATAGCCGCAGCAACAATGTTGGATATTTTCATTTTGACTTCACTTTACCATAATACAATTCGTTTCTTTTTTGTGCAATGCTCCGATTTAATCCGACCAGCTGGTTATTGTCATCAATTTATCAATCACTATTACAAACAGTCTGTGATTTATAGCTGAAATAGTGCGAAACAATCATTCAACTGTTTGTATAATTTAAAGATTTTTTCACGATTTAAGTGCAGCTCAGTGAGTTATTCGTTTTAACATTTTTGACACGCGTCTTCATAGTGATATATTAGATGTAGTAAAAGGATTTTTTTCGTAATAGTACATTACGATATTAGTGCGTAATGATGGTTATAACATGCGAGGCGGAATTTCAGCCCGAGCCGAAGGCGAGGGTGTAATTGAGCCGAGCATGTTATAACCAATACGCACGTATATCGTACGACGTTTTTTAACACACTTGCGAGGAAACAGAAAAAAAGTATTTTATATTTTGTTCATTTTAAATAAACTCAATCTGTGAATGCACACTGTTGCTTTCCCGCCATTAGTATTATTATTTGCCACCAGCGCCAGTCGTGCGGCGGCGATCAGTTCCATATTTACTTGAAATGGAAAATAATGCTGTTATGGAATTTGTATGGACTATAACTTAACTATTTGCTTTGATAACACACGTGTTTGTTATGGCCCGCTTTACATATTTAAAACCGGTGGAATTACATCAGCTTTACTAGCAAGGGTGTTAAAAATTATGTAACTGCACCTTTTCAAAAAGTGAATTCGGTGTCAATAATAACCATCATGATCTGCCTAGCCTGTTTTATAATTATAAACTAGTGCTTGACCGCAATTCCGCCTGATGATAAGCAGTGATGCAATCTTGATGGTGAAGCGCGCCACTTTATTAATACATACATAGTCACATTACCCATACAACACTGAAATCAAAAATTTCAATACATTAAAAAAACAAAGTATTACAATATAAAATCAAAACATTATTAAATAAAACAATAAAAAGACATAATTACCATAACAAGAGCCATATTAAGAGCCTATTCACTCAAAAAAACTGAGTGAATAGTAAGGAAGACGGCAGTTGAGCGAGGTGATGCAATGTTAAATCCAACAACACGACCAACGACGACGACGACGATGGAAGGGCTAATGATGATTTCTGTAAGGTTTATGTGTGTAGTATTAATGAATGTTACTAATATTATAAATGCGAGAAACATCCAAACATCCTCACGTTTGTGAGGATGTTTGGATGGATGTTTGTTACTCTTTCACGCAAAAATTACTGAACGGATTAGGATGATATTTGGCTCACAGACGGTTTATAACCAGGAATAACACAGGATACTTTTTATCTCTATATTCCCATGGGATCGAAATTTTCCCCGGTGAAACGGCGGGGCTCTATAGCTAGTAGCATAAAGATGTTGAAATGTTTATCAAACTGTGCGAAGTTGGGTCCATCGATCACTTATACACTAGATTCACAATCAGCATAAAAAAATGGTTGAACTGAACAAGCGCACAACGCAGCACTTGGTGATTCTTTCATTTAGTACTAACTTTATAATTCTGACTTTAATGCATGCGTGTAAGGTTGAATTTGGTTTGATGTCAGACTCGGTCGTAAAAAATAATGGCTTCTTGTACTGCTTTGTGATAAGAACTTTATATACTGCACCTAAGGCTAATTTTAAATTAATGTGTATTTATTTGGACTACTTAGACTGCTGCTGCAAAACTCTTATCAAAAATGGCGACAGGTATTAACCTGTCGCCATTTTTGATAAGAGTTTTGTTCGAGACTGTGTATCTAGCTAGTGTATAAGTGAACGATGGTTGGGTCGCTAGTTTTCTTAAAATAAATGCACCTAACTCAAAAACTATTGCTCGCAATAAACATTTCCCGTTATACTTAGTTATAAACATTAAATATTTAGTAATATTTACACAACCGCCAAATGTTTTGATTTATCAGCATTCCAATTTTACATTATTATATATTTTGAGATGAAAAGTTTAGTGTTATATTTCAGATTATATATTTAAGAATAAGATTAAAAACTGTCCATATTCAACCCCCACAAGCTTTAATCTCCGGCTATATTGTACCCCTAAATGTTAGAATGTTAAATATACATTTCTACTTTGCATCATTTTGCTAAGGCCATAGTCATTTTTATATTTTTACTAGCTTTTCGCCCGCGGCTTCGCCCGCGTGGAATTCGGTTATATCACGCTTTTTAGATTTCCCTCGGGAATATCATTGTTTTTTCAATAAAAGGTAGCCTATGTCCTTTCTCAGGGTCTAAAGATTGTCTGTGCCAAATTTCATCAAAATCTGTTGAGAGGTTTAAGCGGGAAAGCGTAACAGATAGACAGACAGATAGAATTACTTTCGTATTTATAACTAGCTTTCCGCCCGCGGCTTCGCCCGCTGGAATTCGGTTATATCGCGCTTTTTAGATTTCCCTCGGGAATATCAAATTTTCCGGGATAAAAAGTAATTTATGTCCTTTCTCAGAGTCTAAAGATTGTCTGTGCCAAATTTCACCAAAATCGGTTGAGAGGTTTAAGCGGGAAAGCGTAACGGACAGACAGAGTTACTTTCGCATTTATAATATTAGTATGGATATTAAGATCGATGTTATAGGTACTATTAAGGTTTTGGGCGAAAATAAACGTAAGTAAAATTTAATAGGTTTACAAATAAGTTTAAGTCGTTTTTTTGAACATGCGGACGAAAATTATCATGTAGGAGAATAATTTTGTCATGTCTAGAGTAGTAAAGGACGCGGTTTCCCTACTCCTTCTATTTTCTTCCAATAATGCTTCCAATTCCGTGTCTTCGTACGGTTTCGGACTTCCACTACGTTCATTGTTTCCCACATCAAAGTTACAGGTTCTAAACTTTTGAAACTTCTTTCGCTTAAACCACGTTCACCATAAGATTCTACAAGTAATCGATGGGCCTCAGCTGCAGATTTCTGCAAAATAAAAAAGCAAATCAAATGACGCTTATTCGGGACAAAACTTGACATTTTTGTACAAAAAGAAATATGTGATACTGATATAAAGTCACTAATACTCTCAAGTGTATCTTTTTACTAGATGTCCGAACTTCTAGAAGTAAACTCTTAATATGGACAACGTCGGAAACTTATTTGTATCGTTGACGGACATCAGGCGACTATTGTTAAAAACAAAAGAGCGCGCGTCATATATTTTTAAAGGAAGTTCCCAGCATGTTCTAGAAGATCCGGTCGGGAACGGTTGCAAAAAGGTTCACGTTATAATTTTATTTTTAAAGCCACGTTTCTATGGTGATATTTCTTTTTTGGATTCTACGTTCGTTGTAGCAGATAAAGCTACCCGAAGCTGCCAAATATTTACAATCAACCTTGAGCCTTAATGCTTTAGAGATAAAGTTGATGTGCTTTCGTCTGTACATACTATAGAAATTAATGAATATTCACGTTTTAACGCTCGTTGAAACTACATAAACGAGGTAGGCAGTCAGTAAATCATCACACCATTGTAATAAGGAAGTTGTAAACTTACAGCCAAGAGGTTGTTGTGTTAGAAGTAGTACGTAAAGAAAGAATAGGCAAAATGGCTGAAGCGGTCCGGCGAGCTTTGTAATTTTCAAACTAATATTAGCACATGGATATGACCATCCTTTAGATACAGTTCGAGACCTCTCCGTACTTCATAAAACACATAAAGCCGTTGTTCTTTGTTTATAATAAATATAAACCAGTGCTTAACCGTAATACCGCCTGATGGTAAACAGAGATGCAATCGTTGATGGTAAACCGCTTATTAAGCCCATTCACTCAATAAAACTGAGTGAATAGGAAGGAAGACGGCAGTTGAGCAAGGTGATGCAATGTTAAACCCAACAACACGACCAATGATGCTGCGCCAGAGGGAAATTGATCTAGAGACCCTCTACGAACAAACTCCCGACAACATTTGGCGCATCGTACCCGGCACACATCGCAACACAACTGCTCAGACCCGTCCTCCGTACGACTTCACCAGACATCATGCCGGAACACGACGAATCGCATGGCGGCAAGACCCTGTCTGGTGGGTGGTAACTTCTGCCGGCAGCCGATATTATGGCCTACCACCGAGTAAAGCTAAAGTACATTTAGGTCCATTACAATTGTCAGTTGGAAACCAGTGTCAGGCAATAGTTGTCTGGCATTTTTGCTGTATTGAGCCTTTTTGGTTCAGTCGTAATATACATTTTCCTGCTTTATTTTTACATCAGCCTTTATACTTTCTATGTGTATTTTATTTACTGCTATCTGATGTATATGGCACCAGACATATACTTACATCAGATAGCAAGAAATAAAATTAACGCTGCGATGATAAAAGACAAAATACTGGTGTATTTTGTCTTTTATCATCTCAGCGTTAATCCCAGTCGCATCCGAAGCTTTTTCAGCTTTAGAGTCTGGGGTCCGCTTTACCAGTCTAACTGCTGATTTTGGCTAAACTTCGATATTGGCGCCGATTCTGTTGTTTACAAACTAAATTAAATTTAAGTTTAATGCATCTTTTTCTTTCTATTTCAATAAGAAAAGGACAGAAGATAAAATGTCAGTTCAGACCTGTCAAATTAGTGCGCTGCTGACGTAAACTGGCGTATTTTTAGTCGCCATGTTTATAATCGCGTCTAAACTGTCTATGGATTATATTAATTTGACAGGATTAAACTTAAATGTTATCTTCTATCCTTTTCTTAACGAAATGGAAAGAAAAAGATGCACTTAACTTAAAATTAGTTTATGAACAACAAAATCGGCGCCATTTTCCGTGAAGCGACTGCCGTCTGACCTCCACAATCCAAAGGCGATATTAAAGCTTTTGAGGGCTCCAACAACCCGTAACGACTGCTATTAGATGTGTGTATGGCAACCGGGACCAACGGCTTAAAGTGCTTTCCGAGGCACGACCAGACCAATGCAAATATTCATATTCATGCATACAAATATTTGCACTGCGTGGGGATCGAAGCCGCGCCTCCTTTCGCAGCGGCCGCGTTCGCTACCGCTACGCCACGGAGGCTGTCGTTGTAGGTATTATTTGTCTTTTAATCTGTGTTAAGTAAACGTATTTTCTTTGTTTTTTTTTACCTTTTGGAAAACGGTAAGAGCGTTATATGTACGTGTATTCTATTGGATCGTGGCCATGCTCCATTTCCGTGAATTTATCACAGTTTCTCAAGAACTTCATTGTTGTTACCCTTTTAATAAAAAATCTCTCACAAAACAGGCAAGCTTGATGTTTTTACCGTAAAATATTAATAAGTCTACACACGAGTGTTCTGCCATGTTTATGGTTTACGCCAGGAGCCGGCAAACGTTCAAGAAATGATTTACACCTCTCTAAACCAATGTTTACGTGTTGCCTGTTAGAAATAGAAAATGTAGCGGTAGTGTGCAAGTGGTAATGTGATTGTGATGCAGTAGCAAACGTGAGTGTGAACCATGGGAATAATAGAAATTTGCCTATGTTTATGCGAAACCCGAACCACGTGTCCAGTATTTTCAATTAAAGAATCTAAGTACAAAATTTCAAAAAGATATCATGATAAACCACAAAGTTATGAGCTTGCTATTCTACTTGGTTGTCCCAACAAAATATGGTAAAAGCTGCGCTCGCGCGAGCGCGGTGCGTTGACCTCTGGTGTCAGTTGTTGTGCGCGTAAGCTACGTGGCGGATTTCATTTACACAAAAACTTAAACAATTTGCTTTCCACCCAGACCACGAACGATTGCGTCACTGCTTTCCATCAGGCGGGATTGCAGTCAAGTGCTAGTTTATAATTTATATATAAAAACAAAAACTTAAAGAATTTGCCTTCGGCGGTGTTTCCGTTTCACTACAATTTAATTTTCTTCATGGTTAGAGTGAATAGACTCTTAATAAACTAGCGCGCCATCAACGATTGCATCACTGCTTACCATCAGGCAGAAAAAAAATCTCAGTGTGAAAATTTGGGTTGAGTTAGCTCCCAGTAGTGCGGAAGATGGTCAGTAGCGCAGTGTCGTGGGACGCGGTGATGTCCTTCTGCGAGGATGTGATGTCGCAAAAGGAAGCTGCGGAACGAGAGAGGGAGATCTCAACTACCTTCCCGGGCCGCAGAAGACGCATCGGGCGCCGAGGAAGGGCGGACAATGCCCTCTTCTGACCCCCATGAATGGGTCCAGGGGCGAGGGACATGGGGAAGTCCCCGCCCCCTATTCGATGGACCCCGGGTTGGGGGCGCGCGACTCGAAGGCGATGCACGGGCTAGTTTAACACCTCACTAGCCCGTGCAGGAGGCGAGGCCCGGACAGAACGGCCCGTACGAGAGTGTGGGGCCGCGGCAGAATCAAGGACTCCCGCGGCCCCGCGCGCACGTGACCGAAGAAACACCGGTGTGGTTTTTAGTCAGTAGGAGTCTGACAGACCCCGTCGCCCACCCCAGGGCGGCGGACATACATAAGGACTTTCCAGCCCGGATCAAAAAAAAAACTCTCAATAGTGTTAAACACTTAGCATTAGCTGGAATGAAGCTCCCTACACGCATAATCTATGCTCCATACTCACTTCTCCTGGGGTTCACGTTGAGATGGTTATAGAAAGAAACTACAATAATAAGAACGGGCGAGAAGGATTGAGCGTAATCACCATGCTTGCTCAATGCGGGTTGACGAATTCAGGCTTAAAGTCCAGGTTTCCTCAAGATGTTTTCATTCACCTTGTAATCAGTTATTGGTGTGCAATGAAATCAAATCGTTTATTACGCAAGTAGGATCACTGATCACTTTTACACGCCATATTTTTTTAAACTAGCTGGAGCCGGTATTTCCTAATTGACTACCTCTGAGAAGGAAAGCCGAAACAAACTCAGGGACCATACTGGCTCAACCAATTGCCTGCTGACATAAGAGGTCAGAAAACAAAAAGAAAATTTGCCAGAGCACTTAAAATGTTGTTACTCAGTAGTCTGTAAGCAATTTTGTAAGACCTGATATTGTTGATGTAACTTTTTGTAATATTGTTGCATATTTAATTATTGCTGTTTGTTCCGTTCCCGCAGACAAACCGTGAAAACGGTTTTGCGGGGCATAGCATTTATCCGAATGTATTGTACACTTGGAGATTAAGAAAATAAATAATAATAATAATAATCATCGTCTTTTTTCAAGTCCAGACATTAAAAATGAAGATTTTTACCATAACCATTTACCATGCTTTGTACATAACAATCAATTTATAGTTAGGATTAGATGTCCAAGATGTACCTACTTAAAAAGTATATATAACTTTTATTAAAAAGTTGCCTGACCTGGAATCGAGCTCGCACACTCATACTTGAGAGGCTGGTGTTTTATCCACAAGGCCACCACGACTTTCACGAATGATTCACATGTAATTTTTCCTTGGTTGTTAATATTTAAAACTCAACAGTTAAAAGCAGTGTTGCCAGTGTTTATGCACTTTGAATGCGTACACAAGCTTTTAATTAATTAGGTCGAGTAAACTTTATTCGCGGTTGTGAGTAAACAGTACTTTGTTTCCACAAAACGTTTTGTGTAATCTGTCTTCTACCATTAGCGGACCTTGTGGCTATACATATAGTACCAGCCACTCGGATCGATCAAAGGTTATGGCATGGTGTCCGCGATCGATTTTTGATTGGGCAACAATCCATTTTGAAAAAGAAAATACTACATTTATTCAGCACAGGCTAAAAGACACACAATATATCTCATACAGCAGGTAGCAAAGAAATGAAATTCTTTTTTTTTTGTAATTATAAACTAGTGCTTCATCGCAATACCACCTGATGGTAAGCAGTGATGCAATCTTTAACCATCCACTTTGAAAGAAAGAAAATACATTTATTCAGTAGGTACAGACTAAAAGACACACAATGGCCGCGATTCCCTAGTCCATAAAGTAAATTAAATTTATGTTCATTGCATCTTTTTCTTTCTACTTCATTAAGTAAAGGACAGAAGATAAAATGTCACTTTAGACCTGTCAAATTAGTGCGCTTCTGACGTTAACTGGTGTATTTTTAGTCGCCATGTTTATAATCGCGTCTATACTGTCTATGGAGCATCCTAATTTGACAGGATTAAACTAAAATTTTATCTTCTGTCCTTTTCTTAATGAAGTAGAAAGACGAAGATGCACATAACCTAAAATTAGCTTGGTTTGTGAACCAGAGAATCGGCGCCAATATATCTAAAATAAGCATACAGCAGGGAGCAAAGAATTTTTTTTTTTTTTTTTTTTGTAATTATAAACTAGTGCTTCATCGCAATCCCACGCGATGTTAAGCAGTGATGCAATCATTGACGGTCAAGCGTGCTAGTTTATTAAGAGCCTATTTACTCTAGCCTTGAAGACACTTAAATTGTAGTCAGACTGAAACACCGCCACTGGCAAATTGTTTCAGTCCCTTGATGTACGCGGTATAAAAGATGAGGCGAAACGCTTAGTCCTGATCGCAGTGGTGTCAACAACATAAGGGTGAATACTCGCCGTACGACGGGTCATCTGATGATGGAATGGAGATGGAATTTATCAGAAAATATAAACCCTGACCCCTCTGTGCCCAGAGTACGTTAAGCTGTTGGTGTCTCGGATATCATTAGTGGATCATTCCCAGCCCGAAAGTCTTACAGCCAGTGTTACTAATAAGTATAGTGTAACTTACCGTAACTGGGTAATTTACGGTATTTTTAATGTTTTTTTTTTTTTGAAATTTTGGCTTACTTTTATTACTAGTAAGTACTGTATGTACAAAGGCCAGCACATCAAGTTACCCCACTTTGACCTTGAAAGATACTCGATTTTTTTACAGCCAGCTGGTATGCCTCAACATTAAAAAAGTTTACAATAGGTATTACCTTCTTGGTAAGAAATGATATAGTAATTGATTAATAATTTGTGTGAAGCTTAAATCGAGCTGTCAATAATCCCTAACAATAGTTGTAGTGACAGCTCACTCCACGCTTAATTTTTTACGGTATCATCATCATCATTTCAGCCGAAAGACATCCACTGCTGGGCATAGGTCTCTCCCTAGGATCTCCACGACGACCGGTCCTGCTCCTGCCCCTCCCTCCTCCAGTGGTTTCCCGCGACCTTCACCAGGTCGTCGGTTCACCGTATCGGGGGACTACCCACGCTGCGTCTTCCGGGCCGTGGTCGCCACTCGAGATTCCGTCGGCCCCATCGAGCATCGGTCCTACGGGCAATGTGCCCGGCCCATTGCCACTTAAGTGTTGCAATTCTTCGGGCTGTGTCGGTTACTCTCGTTCCTCTGCTGATCTCCTCATTTCTGATTTGAAGACGCGGTGAAACCCCAAGCCCTCTCCATTGCCCTTTGTATGGTACAGAATCGCAATGAAGATGATGATGAATAATTTACTAACTCAATCTTCAGAACCACCTGTAGGCTTAGTTAACCTGAATGTTTTGTGAATTATTCATTAGAATTACTCTATTACCCACCGTAAACTCCTTTGTGGATTCAGCGTCACTAGAATATTTAGACGTACGCAAGTACTGAATGTTGACTTGAACAGCCTTGTTTGTAGGGCGGTTTGACGTCAGCAGCGTGTTTGTCTGTCCAAGTAATTTATTGGCAATTGGTTGTATGAAGGCGCGGTGACCGTGTTCTCTTTAATTTTCGATATTCATTTCTGTGGTATCTACGGACTTTTTTCGTGTAGGTACTTCGCAGGTGTCTGTCATGCGGTAGTCTCATTTATTTGTATGTATAAACCGCGTAAGTAGTAGTAATATAAAAATAGATAAAAACCTATTCTCATAACTTTCTTTTTGTTTGTAATGGTAAATCATGTAATGACCCAATGATGGTGTCAGACTTTTACTGACTAAAACCCACCCGTGATCTTTCACTTGCCTGAAGGCCAGGGCCACGGTTTCTTTTTTAACCAACCCGCAACCAACATCAAATAGCCTCTCCCACTTTGCGCGGAGCGCAAGGACATGTCAGACTTTTTCTGACTAAAACCCACCCGTGTGTTACATATAGGATATAAATGTCATTGTCATTGTCAATGTCTATTAGTTATTATCTATGGTTTAAAAATAAAGAGACTTCAGCTATGGTCGGCAGCGGCATCCATGATCCGTGATCCGCCTAGCACGAGCTGGAGTGTTGACTGTTGTCTTTTATTTTATATCCTAAAATATCCTCAAGCCTTCCTCGAGACCACCACACAACATGGTGTCAGAAGTAGAAACGTGAAGTAAGAGTGAGTAAGCTAATCACATTACAAACTAAGTTTTATTACGTGTCGAAGCTGAATATAAAAAAAAATGGCGTCCACCGCGTCTCTGCACTTCAGCAATAAAAATGTATTTGCCAAGGGCGCAAATCTGCCTAAGGCTTGGAAAGACTTTAAAATGAGCCTGAATATATACATGGTAGCGAATAATTTACAAGGCGAGAGAGAGGAGCGAAAGGTCGCCATACTCTTAAACCAGATGGGTCCCGATGCATTAGAAATTTTTCAATCGTTCAATATAGCAATAGACAAAATCACATTTAAGGACTTGCTTCAAAAGTTTGAAGACTATTTCACACCTAAATGTAATGTAACGATTGAGAGACATAAACTATTCAACCGCAAACAAAACCCGGATGAAGACATCGAAAGCTATGCCACGGATCTAAAAAATATTAGCCTTCAATGCGAATTTGGATCCTTGTCGGATGACTTGTTAAAAGATATATTTTCTTGGAACCTAAACAATACCTGCAACTTTATTAAAGAAAGATTATTAATTGAGAAGCCAAAGACATTTGAGGATGCAGTCACTCTAGCCAAAACAATCAGAAACACGAGGCAGGATACCGAGCATATTATTAACAACGTCAGTCAGCAGTCAGTCCATGCAGTCAAGTCTACACCAAGACACGATTACAAATCGAGATCTTCCAGTCAGTCAAGGTCACACAGTGGAACAAAATCGTCCAGTCGAACAAATTCTCCGAGTCGGTCAAGATATATTTCATCAAAATTACCCAGTCACTCGAGGAGGTCAACAACACAATGTCAACGCTGTGATCAAGTCCATCGTGTCAGATGTCCAGCCATAGGAGTCATATGCCGTTCCTGTAAGAAGCCAAACCATTTTGCATCAATGTGCCGTTCACGTCAAAGCTCCATAAATGTAGTGTCAAGTGAAACTGCGGAATCAGGTGACAACAAGAACAAATCATTATTTGTTAGTTCTATATTTCTGTCTACAAATAATATTAACACTGTAAATGAATTTAAGACACAGCTATCGATCAATAATCAGGTAGTTAACTGCTTATTAGATACAGGTGCAGACACTAATATTATTTCATTTGAAATATTTCATAAATTACATTTACCATTAAGTATTATTCAAAAAAGTGAACATAAATTATCTACATTCAGTGGAGAGATTTTACATAGTATTGGTCAATGTGTCCTTAAAGTTATCCACGATGGCTTAAATGTTGACATGATATTCCATATTGTAGACTTACCTTGTCAAAGTATCATTGGTCGCAAAGCTTGTGTAGATCTGAAATTAATTAAAAGGATACATAATGTAAAGTTTGATGTCGACTTAGCATCAGAATATCAAATATAATAATATAATATATAATTTTGAATGTCACTTAACACTTAAGCCAGATGCTACTCCGTCTATTGATGCATTTCGTAGAATCCCTTTTAGTCTGTCTGAAAAGCTAAAAAAGGAACTCGACACATTAGAGAAACAGAACGTTATTAAGAAAGTCAATGAACCTACGGAATGGGTTAGTTCCCTCGTACTTACTTCTAAAAAAGATGGCTCTCTAAGATTGTGCATAGATCCCCGTAAATTAAACAAGGCAATTATGAGGCCTTATTATCAGTTTCCCACTATTGATGAAATTAAGTCAACTTTAGCTGGTTCTCAATACTTTTCAACCTTAGATGCCAATAAAGGATTTTGGATGCTGAAACTCGATGATAACTCATCAAAACTGTGTACTTTTATTACACCACAAGGGCGGTACAGGTTTTTAAGACTTCCCTTTGGTATCAATGCAGCTCCAGAAATATTTCATTCTGAAATGTCTAAAAGGTTTAGTGATATAGAGGGTGTCAAAATCATGATGGATGATTTTTTGATCTTTGGTCCAACAAAACAAATTCATGATGAAAGACTTAGAAAAGTCTTTGATAGAGCCAGAGAAATAAATCTTAAATTTAATAAGGATAAGTCAAATATTTGTAGTCAGTCAGTCAAGTACTTAGGTCATGTTTTCAGTAAGGATGGTGTGAGTGTGGATGAGAATAAAGTTAAAGCTATCTGTGCAATGCCTCCTCCCACTAATCTTACAGAACTCCAACGTTTCCTTGGTATGGTTAACTACTTGGGTTCATATATTAGTAATTTGTCAGAAAAGACTTCTAATCTCCGAATGTTATTATCAAAAAAATCTATGCCCACCTTATACCAGGGAATAAGTTCATAGTCATGAGACTGTAGTGACTCTTTAGTATTATTTCTTCTGTATGTTAAGCAAGTATGACACATATTTATGTATTTTTCAATATCAGCATACATATTAAGCCAATAGAGTGATGATTTAGCCATGCGTTGACAACTTTGAATACCTTGGTGTCATTGTCCCAATGTCTCTGAGAAAAGATATTCTAACTTTACTTCATGATGGTCACCAAGGTATTCAAAGTTGTCAACGCATGGCTAAATCATCACTCTATTGGCCTAATATGTATGCTGATATTGAAAAATACATAAATATGTGTCATACTTGCTTAACATACAGAAGAAATAATACTAAAGAGTCACTACAGTCTCATGACTATGAACTTATTCCCTGGTATAAGGTGGGCATAGATTTTTTTGATTTTGACTCACAAAAATACCTTATAGTGGTTGATTACTTTTCAAAGTATGTAGAGATTTCAGTACTTACCAATGGTTTCTCTGCTACAAATGTCATAGTACAATTAAAATCAATTTTTGCCCGTCATGGCATTCCAAAAATAATGGTTTCAGACAATGGTCCGCCGTTCAATTCAAAAGAATTTCTAGAATTTGCAAAAAAATGGCAAATAGAACCGGTCACTTCAAGCCCATACCATAGTCGTTCCAATGGTATGGTAGAACGAACAGTTGGTATCATTAAAAATATACTAAAAAAATGTTACTCTGATAATTCCGACCCATACTTAGCTATATTGCAATATAGAAATACACCTAAAGGATCAATGTGTTCCCCTGCTCAGTTACTCATGTCGAGATCACTTAGGACTAGAATTCCAGTTGTAGAAAGGTCATTGAAACCTAAAGTTTGTAATTACAAAAAGTTAAAGGATTATAATGAAACACAAAAACAAAAGTCACAGATTTATTACAATAACAATTCTAAAAACTTAAGTTCATTAAATATAGGAGACAAAATTTATTTCAAGAAGTTCCCAGATTGTCATTGGATTCCAGGTACAATTTCTGGTTCAGGTCCTGAGCCAAGATCATACACCATAACCTCACCTGTTGGTTCATTCCGTCGCAATAGACACCACATTCTCCTTCCAAAATATACATCACAACATGATCCTCCTAAGTCTAATAACAATAACACTCTTGATGACAACAATGTTAGTAGTGCTGCTCAAAATGATAAAACCATAACAGGTTATTCTTCCTTTGGTCGTCCGATACGTAAACCTGCTCGATATATGTAATGCTCAAGTAATTCATTATGTTAATAATAGTTTTAAGTGCCAACTCATTTTTGTTATTTTAATTAAGTAATTCAAGTAAGTAAGTAGTAAGTTTTTTATTTGTTTTAAAAGGGGAGATGTTACATATAGGATATAAATGTCATTGTCATTGTCAATGTCTATTAGTTATTATCTATGGTTTAAAAATAAAGAGACTTCATCTATGGTCGGCAGCGGCATCCATGATCCGTGATCCGCCTAGCACGAGCTGGAGTGTTGACTGTTGTCTTTTATTTTATATCCTAAAATATCCTCAAGCCTTCCTCGAGACCACCACACAACACCGTGTTTCTTCACTTGCCTTGTTTGCCAGCTTGTGCGCCAGGGTTACGGTTTGTCTTTGAACCAACCCGCAACCCTGATCCAGATATCGTTCTTCGTGAATACCGTCACGATGTACTGAAATCTCTTAGAGGCGCGCGTGAAACACAACGCGCCGTCGACCTGGGCCTGGTCCTTACCAGGCAGCGAGCTGCCCACTGCTTGTCGCCCGCAAGCCCGCGCCTACGTTGACTGAAAGTCCGATGTTGTCTCCCGACCAGGGTGCCTCCTGCATTCACTCTAGCCTTGAAGACACTTAAATTGTAGTCAGACGGAAACACCGTCGCTGGCAAATTGTTCCAATCCCTCGATGTACGTGGTATAAAAGACTAGGAGATGTCCCTATATCTATCTAGTGTACCTATTCTGTGTTTTTTAATCTGTGTTACATAAAAATCTTCATTAGTTTTCCGTACAGTGATTGATGGATGATACTCGTGTCCAGTTAGTTTGAGGAAAAATGTTTAGGGTCAAGTTATATGTAGGGAAACAACTTTCTTTTCTGCAGTATTTTTCCTGAGTGTTGTTCAAAACAAAAAAAGCCCAAAGGAATTATACGTTCAACTTCAGATTCATTTCAATTCGATCATATTCAATCACAGTCTAAGTGATTTGGAATGGCTAGTTCATTCAAAATCACTCGGATTGTAATTGAATTTTATCGCTAGGCTGCAGTAGGCCTAGTATGAGTTTTCATTACGCAACTCGATCATCGATATCGAGCGCGCTTGGCGCTCTCATTGGTTGAAATTTCTTACAACCTCGAAGCGGGCCAATCGATGAGTCAAATGCGCTCGATATCGATGATCGAGTATCGTATTGAAAACTCATACTAGGCCTCCTGTTGATTTGGAACCTGACGATTCGAGCTTTCGAACAACAAGGTAGGTAGTTATCCTATTTGTCTTCTCATATCATTTGCCAAGTGAAACGCTCCTTCCTAATAGACTAAACACGTCAAGATTGGTGAGAGATGATGCGATAAATCTGGCTAGCCAGACACTAATGGAAAGCCCACCACCAGACCGCCATCAATGAACGTCATAGTGTTTACATGTCGGACAATGTTGAGGTGTCTTGTAGGTGTTTATGGAGCTCGGATGTTAGCGGGTTGGGTAGCAGAGAGATTATGGGAGCAAATAATTTGTCGAAATTCTGGAGTGTGAGAGTTAATTGCATGATTTTATTCCCCCATCTCCGTTCCACCATCGGACTACCCGTCGTACGGCGAGTTTCCACCCTTACGTTGTTAACACCACTACGATCCGGACGAGAGGTCCGCTTCCTCCTTTGTACCGCTTACATCGAGGGACTGGAACAATTTGCCAGCGGCGGTGTTTCCGTCGGACTACAATTTGAGTGTCTTCAAGGCTAGAGTGAATAGGCTCTTAATAAACTAGTTCGCTTTACCATCAACGATTGCGTCACTGCTTACCATTAGGCGGGATTGCGGTCAAGCACTAGTTTATCCATACTAATATTATAAATGCGAAAGTAACTCTGTCTGTCTGTCTGTCGGTCTGTCTGTCTGTCTGTTACGCTTTCCCGCCTAAACCTCTCAACCGATTTTGTTGAAATTTGACACAGACAATCTTTAGACCCTGAGAAAGAACATAGGCTACCTTTTATCCCGAAAAAACTTGATGTTCCTGAGGGAAATCTAAAAAGCGCGATAAACAAACTACTACTCTTAATAAACTAGTTCGCTTTACCATCAACGATTGCATCACTGCTTACCATCAGGCGGGATTGCAGTCAAGCGCTAGTTTATAAATATAAAAAAAAAAAAAAATATATATAACCGAACTCCACGCGGGCGAAGCCGCGGGCGGAAAGCTAGTAATTTTATAAAAAAAAAATCTGTGACTAGCGATCTATGTTCGCGTCCTAGAAAAGTTTTGCTAAAACACAAATTCCGACGTTATATTGAGAAAAATTCTTTGTGACAGACGGACAAGAAGGCTATGTTGCTTCCCATATGTTCGTTAAGGTCGTAAAAGTAAAGAAAATCAAAATGAAATCAGATGCATTTGCTGATTAGAAATGTAAGTGAGTCAAGATTTATTTGACAGCCTTCGTGGCGTAGCGATATTGAACGCGGCCGCTGCGCAAGGAGGCGCTGTTTCGATCCCCGCGCAGTGCATGAATTTAAATATGTGTACTGGTCTGGTCGTGCCTCGGAAAGCACGTTAAGCCGTTGGTCCCGGTTGCCATACGAACATCTAATGGCAGTCGTTACGGGTTGTTGGAGCGCTTAAAAGTCCAGCAATTGGTCTAACTGCAATTTTTTTCTTTCATTCAAATCCTTCGAAAGATATATTGATTTGCAATGTCGCATGACGTCACGCTGTGGTACAAAATTTACCACGGTGTGACGTAATTAGCTCCCACTCCGTAACTTTAATACGCTATATCTCAGTAGTTAATGGTAATTTCGACAAAATAAAAAATATAGGTCTTAATCTTTTTTATTATCTATAAGACGGACTCATTATTTTTTTGATTTTCATACCTTGGATACATCCCTATTGTTTAGCAAAAATAAATACCTATCTGTTGAGTACAAATACGAGCGGAATGAAGATTAAATCAATTCCATTATAACTTAACTGTTAATAACGCGTTGATCAGGTCTCTGGTCATGGCACGCTAAGACAGACAGAGGTGTAATTGCGTGCCTTGTATAAAGTAAGAACCCTAAAAAAATATATGCCAATTCTAACTCGGAAGTTTTTAATCATTCTCCTATCAAAGACTATATATATGGAACGCATTGCCGGAAAAGGTTTCATTAACAATTAAAGTATTGCGAAGACGTCCAAGTCATAACACGTACCACATTTAGCACGTCGTAAACCAAAACTAAACACTGGATTGAAATAAGTGGTTCCTTGAATAGAATACTCTTTATTAAGTACACCTTATAGATTACAGAACATAAATAAAAAGATTTTACAAAGGGTGACACAATGGGCGGTCTTATCGCTAAGAGCGATCTTTTACAGACAACCTTTGAATGGAATACTAAGGGGAAGGAGAGAGAAACAATGTAGGTAGTCTACAGTGTACTATTTACATAGATTATACAGTGAATATGAACGTAAAGTGTAAAGTGTTTAAATAAATATATACATCTAATACATATACATATAAACACAATGCAAATAAAAGAGAGGAAGTATTTTTTTATCATAGTTTTAAAAGTGGACAGAGTTTGAGCACGCCTTACGGACACGGGCAAGTCATTCCATGGCCGAACTGCTTGTACAGTAAAGGATTTATTATAGAAACTAGTGGGATGCATCGAAATCTCTAATATCAGGTAGGTACTACATTCCTGATAACCGATCGCTCACACTTTATGAACTACGGGTTGCGTGGCCGCAAATCTAAACAATGGTCAGTATAACCATAGACTATGCCTGAAGGAAACCATGCACAGACCATAAATATCGGAAGCTGACCTTAAATATTGTGAGAAAAATAATATAATAATCTATGGACGCTTGATTGATCGGTTTATCTTTGCGAACGGCTTCGGAATTTATGGACATGAGCATTCTATTTTGAGAGGCCACCTGTAGTTTTTTGTTGGTTCCGTATTTAAGATTTATTATATTACTGAAATGGCCGAATTAACTGATCCAGCCCGTGTGTTGCTCCCCGTTGCCCGTGACTTCTTAAGCAAGACACCGGTATACCCCATAATCATAATAAATTCTTTAATCAATTAAGCATGACAAATACCATACAAATAACTCACACGAGTCACGGCTGCTTCACCCCATGAGATATGGCATAACAACAATTGACGTATGAGCAATCCAGACGCCCAGCAATCATACTCAGGACACTGTTGGAGCTGGCCCGCACCCTGCGCACCAGAGAAGCACACCTCTTTCGCATAGTCGCATAAAAGCAATCTACGTGTGCGTCAGCAAATATACCCGATTCGCTACAGAAGCGAGGCAGCCCCACCATTACCCTAAACGCATTATGGTATTAAACGCGGAGAGCGCTGTACGACTTTTGAGTATATCTGGCCCAAAGGCTACACGTGTAGAAAGAAGTCAGTAAGCTCGGAGGAACAGTCGTGGTGGCCTAGTAACAGTCGTGGTGGCCTAGCAACAGTCGTGGTGGCCTAGTAACAGTCGTGGTGGCCTAGCAATAGTCGTGGTGGCCTAGTAACAGTCGTGGTGGCCTAGCAACAGTCGTGGTGGCCTAGCAACAGTCGTGGTGGCCTAGTAACAGTCGTGGTGGCCTAGCGTGGTGGCCTAGCAACAGTCGTGGTGGCCTAGCAACAGTCGTGGTGGCCTAGCAACAGTCGTGGTGGCCTAGTAACAGTCGTGGTGGCCTAGCAACAGTCGTGGTGGCCTAGCAACAGTCGTGGTGGCCTAGTAACAGTCGTGGTGGCCTAGTAACAGTCGTGGTGGCCTAGCAACAGTCGTGGTGGCCTAGCAACAGTCGTGGTGGCCTAGTAACAGTCGTGGTGGCCTAGCAATAGTCGTGGTGGCCTAGCAACAGTCGTGGTGGCCTAGCAACAGTCGTGGTGGCCTAGCAACAGTCGTGGTGGCCTAGCAACAGTCGTGGTGGCCTAGTAACAGTCGTGGTGGCCTAGCAACAGTCGTGGTGGCCTAGCAACAGTCGTGGTGGCCTAGCAACAGTCGTGGTGGCCTAGCAACAGTCGTGGTGGCCTAGCAACAGTCGTGGTGGCCTAGCAACAGTCGTGGTGGCCTAGCAACAGTCGTGGTGGCCTAGTAACAGTCGTGCTGGCCTAGCAACAGTCGTGGTGGCCTAGCAACAGTCGTGGTGGCCTAGCAACAGTCGTGGTGGCCTAGCAACAGTCGTGGTGGCCTAGTAACAGTCGTGGTGGCCTAGCAACAGTCGTGGTGGCCTAGTGGTTAAAACACCGGCCTCTCAAGTATGAGTGCGCAGGTTCGTTTCCAGGTCAGGCAAGTACCAATGTAACTTTTCTAAAGTTATATGTACTTTCTAAGTGTATCTTGGACACCAATGACTGAAGGTGTAGGAAAACATCTTGAGGAAACCTGGACTTTAAGTCTGAAATCGCCAACCCGCATTGAGCAAGCGTGGTGATTACGCTCAATCCTTCTCTGTATGAGAGGAGACTTGTAAAGCAGTGGACGATAAAAAGGTTGATGATGATGATAAAGCTCGGAAGTGTGATCTTCACCTGAAGCGAACAACGTGCAAACCTACGGGCCAGCATGTTCGCTCGAATCGATAACGCTCTCCGCTCCCGTTCAATGTCGTCATTGTCCTGGAGGACACAGGTGTTCTTAGAACTTCTTACGACAGAAAGAGAGAAGTATTTATTGTGACTCATACAGAAAAAACTAAATTACACAATAAACCCCTTTAGTCATAAACGCTGCGTAAAGATAACTAGTGATTAGCGATTGTTTAGTCATACATTTTAAATGTTTGCACGTCACTTAACTTTAATAATCGTTTATGAATAAACCCCTTAAACTCTGTGGTGTTATATGTGTTAAAAGATCAAAAATATTTGGTTAAATAAACGCTAAACACTAGTTAACTTTAAGCAGCGTTTATGAATAAGGGGGTAAATATAAATGTTGTCGTGCCGGGAGTTTGGTCGCGGAGGGTCTCCAGATCAACCTCCCTCTGGCGCAGTATCGTTGGTCGTGTTCTTGGGTTTAACATTGCACCACCTCGCTTAACTGCCGTCTTCCTTCCTTGATTAGGAAGCGACTCCTTTCTCCTCACGTTATCACCCAAGATGCGCGTGTACCCTCCAACTAACTTCAACGACCACTTCCAGTACATTAATCACCACGCTAAGACGCTGCCGAATGGATTGGTGAGTAGAAATTAACATAAAGGGTGGCGGAGACCGTCGCAGGAGATATTTGACAGTTTCGGATAGTTTGACCTGCTGTCGTCCGTACAAAATCTAGTCGCGATCTTACCTTAACGACAAATACCATCACCTCGCTCAACTGCCGTCTTCCTTCCTAATCACTCAGTTTTTTTGAGTGAATGGGCTTTTAATAAACTAGCGCACTTTACCATCATCCATTGCATCATTGCTTGCCATCAGGCGGGATTGCGGTCAAGCACTAGTTTATAATTGTTAAAAAACAAGAAAAAAAAAAACATTCGTGATGATCACATCTGTAACAGCTCTGATTACCTTATTCACAAAGAAAACTAAATTTAGTTTAGTTTTTGATGAAGGGACTCGACGGCAGTGTTTACATGTCTGTTAAATATACAATATGTAAAGAAAACCCTGTCCGACACATAAGGATAATAAAGGTGAGGTAAACACTTGACCAAATATAATATAAAATTTTACATAATCATCATAGTAACAATATTAATGAATTTTGAAATAATCCTTTTTTCCCGGGAATTAATTTCAATTTCCCCGAAATTTGGTAATTTTTAAAAAAGTGACAACACCGGTTTTATTATAAGCGAATAGCGACGCGACCACGTCACAGGTGCCGCGTGCCCTGCCCCCCGCCGCCCGCGGAAGGGGTTACTAACCGCACATGTATTAAGTTACCTCTTTTTTCGAAATAATATTTATTATTTTAGAGGGATTTTTTTTTAAGTTTAGCCTGTCTTTGTATACATTAGTAGAATCAGTTTTCGATACCTAACAATACCTTCACGGATCGGACGGGGTTTTCTTTACATATTGTATAATACACACTATTAAAATAATTTTGTTGAACGACGAGTGTTTAGCAGATTGAAAAACAGGCGAAAAGCTATCAAATTATATTTGTCTTGCAAACCTGTATAAAAAACACATAAAATTTTACATTATAGCATGCCTATCGCTGATAAACATTTATGTATGACTAGCTTTCTGCCCGCGGCTTCGCCCACGTGGAGTTCGGTTATATCGCGCTTTTTAGATTTCCCTCGGGAACATCAAATTTTTCCGGGATAAAAGGTAGCCTATGTTCTTTCTCAGGGTCTAAAGATTGTCTGTGCCAAATTTTATCAAAATCGGTTGAGAGGTTTAAACGGGAAAGCGTAACAGACAGACAGAGTTACTTTCGCATTTATAATATTAGTATGGATTGAGTTATACAACGTTATTTTTACTTTATATTATACGAAACCTTGATATACTTTGTTCAGTATAAGCAACTGAATCGATCCAATAAATTTTACACCATGTTATATTTTTTCCCAAATACATTTAGAAATTGTTGCAGTGTGGTTACCGAGCGCACAACACAGCTGGGGATAGATCAAAGTGCAACAGGCCCAAACACCCGCGCTGCGCCGCTGCGGCGCGGGCATTGTGTGTTGACCATATTTTTGTTGAGACAACCAGATAAGATAATAAGCTCATAACTTTCTGATTTTTTATGATATCTTTTTGAACGTATTCTATTTGTACATTGATTCTTTACTTTAAAATACTGGACTTGTATTTCGGGTTTCACATATACAAAAAATAATGTTGTATACAGGATAAAATTTTATCCAGTGCGCAAACTTTGTCAACTTATAGCTAAATAAGTTTTATAGATAAAAATATTATTACACTAGCTTTCCGCCCGCGGCTCCGCCCGCGTGGAGTTCGGTTATATCGCGCTTTTTAGATTTCCCTCGGGAACATCAATTTTTTCCGGGATAAAAGGTAGCCTATGTTTTTTCTCAGGGTCAAAAGATTGTCTGTGCCAAATTTCATCAAAATCGGTTGAGAGGTTTAAGCGGGAAAGCGTAACAGACAGACAGACAGACAGAGTTACTTTCGCATTTATAATATTAGTATGGATTGATATGTATTAGTACAAAAAAAAAAAAAAGTTATTGATAACGAAAGGTGTTTATTATGAAATCGATGTTATGGTCACTGCACGCGGTCCCATTCATGTTCGGCAGAGTGGGGACGGCGGTAACATCACAGGACCCCCGCGCGCCCGCGCCGCCCGCGCCGCCCGCATGTTCACTACGCGGCCATATGTTAATACTACGATATTGATATGAATAATTGGTGTCTCTCATTTGCTGATTTTAGGGCGGACAAAAACATGATTTTTTATTTTAAACTAATAATGCAGATTTGTTCTGTTATTGATTTTGAGCCACCCATTTTTTTTTGCGCACTCGAAAAAAAGTTTCCCTGTGTGTATTCGCCACCTTTATTCTAAAATATCTATAGACAATGGCCCGATTCCCTAGTTCAAAAGCTCAAACAAATCTAATTTCACTGCATCTTTTTCTTTCTATAACATTAGAAAAGGACAAGATGAATATGAGTTTACTCCTGTCAAATTAGTCCGCGCCTGATAAATTGACGTCGATGGTAGACCATAACATCGGCTGCCGGCAGAAGTTACCACCCACTAGACAAAGTCTTGCCGCCAAGTCATTCGTTGAGTTCCGGCATGATGTCTAGTGAAGCCGTACGGAGGTCGGGTCTGAGCAGTTGTGTTGCGATTTGTGCCGGGTACGATGCGCCAAATGCTGTTGTGTCGGGCATTTGGTCATGGAGGGTCTTCAGATCAATCTCCCTCTGGCGCAGCATCGTTGGTTGTGTTGTTGGGTTTAACATTGCATCACCTCGCTTAACTGCCGTCTTCTATCCTGTTCACTCAGTTTTTTTGAGTGAATAGGCTCTTAATAAACTATTCGCTTTATCAATAACGATTGCATCATTGATCGGGATATCGGGATCGGCAAGATCCAGGGATCGGGGTCAAGCATAGATTATAACATAAAAAAACTCTGCTCTAACTGGTTAGACTGTAAACCGGCCTCGACTATGTTGGGAATGGCTAGATAGATAATCTTATTCGTTGTGTCGTTGGCACTGCGCTGAATAAGATTTTTGGCCCAAATTTCACAATTTGCATGGCATCATCTGTGGCAACTCTGTGGTCTCTTTGAATATGGGTAGATTTTTTTGGGGCTCCGGGCAAGAGGTGAGGCTATACTGCCAATGCTCCACACACACCCTGCTGCAGTATCCTCGAGGTAGCCCTTTTTACATGGTTATTCATCTTCCCACTTCCGGGTCGAAGGCGATACAGAGATTCGCAAGTGGGCTACGGAAGGTTGAACTTCCGTAGCCCACTTGCGAATCTCTGAACCGCCTCCTGGGAGAAAAAATAGATAACGATGATGAATTTCGATACTTTATTTCATCATCATCATTACCCATAGACATAGGCCTCTCCTATTTCACTCCATTCAACTTGATTCTCAGCAACTCGCATCCTGCGAAGATCGTCGCTCCACCTAGCCTGAGGGCGTTCTACCTTACGATTACTGATTAAAGTACTGTTTTTAAACATACCAAAAACGGTGCTCTTGTCCAATATAGACCTTCATGAAACCCACTGAAAGAAAAGGGTTGGTTTTATTTCTGCTAACGACACAGCCTTCATAATCATTACATGATTTATGTTGCGAAGGTGAATGCAATCTCGTTGGAGCAGTAAAACCTATTTTTGTTGCTGCACTCAAATAGCAAAATAGCTTTTGTCAATTAAACATTTCATTAAGCATGATCACATTCGAAGTCGGCTAGTCGAGTATATGATATCACCGTCACCATCTTTTCCCCTATTCCCAGCAAGGACACGGCACAGCGCAACACGTCTTCTTCTTCCATGCCAAAGGATTTACCCATTTGTATGTGGCCTCGCCTTCCCCATTCATGAATAATTATATTAATCACTCTTTTACACATACTATACCAGTCAAACGATTTCCTTTCAACTTTCCCTTTAATGTAAGTACGAGTATAGGTAATTATGTTCGGGATACGCGCTCAGCTCAGCAAGAAATGTGCTGGGCTAACCCGAACAGAATTCAGATTGAGTCATGAAAGCTTAATATGCTTAATATATATAGGTAAACCCGTTAAGTAAACGGTGATGAGAAACATCGTGAGGACCCGAAATGTCCAAGGAATAAATTCGTAGACATGTGCGAATAATGTACAAGTCATACTTTGCCCGCGTGGTGAATTAATTCCCACTCCCTCTAACCAAGAGGTCTGTGACCTAACGTTGAGGATTTTGTAGGCTGAATGTGTTGTATACATCCGATGCAATTACTTAGTGGCCTACAAAGTCCTTGTACTTGGCGGGTAAATAAAGTAATTTGATGACACGGTTTCTGAATGTGACTTTAAATGTTTGTAAACCGGTGAGTAAGTCATCATAATCCCAGCGTTAATCCCAGTCGCATCCGAAGCCTTTTCAGCTTTGGAGTCTGGGGTTCGCTTTACCAGTCCAACTGCTGATATGGCTAAACTTCGACATTTTCCACGAAGCGACTGCCGTCTGACCTCCACAACCCGAAGGCGACATCGAAGCATTGCAGTTAGACCAATTGTAGGACTTTTGCGTAGGGCTCCAACAACCCGTAACGACTGCCACTAGATGTTCGTAGGGCAACCGGGACCAACGGCTTAACGTGCTTTCCGAGGCACGACCAGACCAGTACAAATATTCATATTCATGCATACAAATACTTGCACTGTGCTGGGATCGAACCCGCGCCACCTTGCGCAGCGGCTGCGTCCGCTACCGCTACGCCACGGAGGCTGTCACCCCGGTGAGTAAGTGTAAGTGAGTAATTGGGGGAACTTTTTTTTTTTTAATAAAAAAAACTGCAAGGTTTCAGGAATTTATTATATTTATGTTTGTAAAAGTCTGCTACGGCTTGCTTGATTAATACTGGATTTGTTGATAGTATCGAAGGCAAGAACGGGTTCAAAAGTGAACGTTTAGTGATGCCCGCTTGGCGGGTAAAACACTCCCTGAAAGACTCGCTCTTGGCACAGACTGATCTCTTTACGTCAAACTACTACCATCTAAACGGAGCCCGTTTACCTTGGCTCCTGCTTTTCGAAATGTGTCCTTGGAGTGTACCGACTGCCTTCAGCATTTAAGAGTTGAGATTTCCTCGAACCTAAACTTTGGGCGGTACATTGAGTCCAAGGCCAAGGTGGCTGCCAGGAAACTTGGCGTTATCGCAAAGGTCCGGCAGTACTTCACTCCAGGGTAGCTTCTAATGTTGTACAAAGCACAGGTCCGTTCGTGTGTGGAGTACTGCAGCCACATTTAGGCTGGTGCTGCTAAGTGTCACCTGGCCACTTTGGATTCAGTGGAGAGGCGTGCGAAGAGGCTGATTGGTGACCCTGATTTAACTCGAGATGGTCTCCAAAACCTAGAGCACAGGCGTAGAGTAGCCAGCCTTTCGGTGTTCTATAGGATGCATTTTGGGGAGTGTGCGAGGGAATTGCATGATTTAATTCCCCCATCTCCGTTCCACCATCGGACGACCCGTCGTACGGCTGGTTTCCACCCTTACGTTGTTAACACCACTACGATCCGGACGAAGCGTTTCGCCTCCTCCTTTATACCGCGTACATCGAGGGACTGGAACAATTTGCCAGCGGTGGTGTTTCCGTCGGACTACAATTTGAGTGTCTTCAAGGCTAGAGTGAATAGGCTATTAATAAACTAGTGCGCTTTACCATCAACGATTGCGTTACTGCTTACTATCGGGCGGGATTGCGGTCAAGCGCTAGTTTATAATTTATAAAAAAAACTGTCAAATTTCTTTAATATATGTTTAACTTTATCGGTTAAGTGTTTAAGGTTGACTGGGAAAAAATGTCAGTTTCGGTTAGCTTGACCTGCTGGCATCCGTACATAATAGTGTACATATAAGATCCTGCATAGAAAAGGGAGGATATGATCAGATGGTTGTTCTCTCTGTAGACTAGCCTGACGATTGGTGGCGAGAAGTTAGTTGCGGTAATCTCTGCTTGCGAGATGTAGGATCTACGTGAAGTCAGTATGACACGTTGTTCTACTAATTGCTTCTGCTTGATGTCTCATGTTTTTGTAGAACTGGGGTCCTAGTTTGCTATTATTATAAACTAGCGGCCGCCAGCAACTTTGTTCGCATGGAGTTGGTTATGCTCCGCTCCTATTGGTCGCTGCGAGATGTTATATAGCCTAAAGCCTTCCCGGATTCATGGGCTATCCAACGCAAAAAGAATTTTTCAAATCGGTCCAGTAGTTCCTGAGATTAGCGCGTTCAAACAAACAAACAAACAAACAAACAAACATACAAACTCTTCAGCTT
Source organism: Sesamia nonagrioides (assembly GCA_017933935.1). Classification (NCBI taxonomy): domain Eukaryota; kingdom Metazoa; phylum Arthropoda; class Insecta; order Lepidoptera; family Noctuidae; genus Sesamia; species Sesamia nonagrioides. The sequence goes on from JADWQK010001130.1 coordinate 5,102,586, forward strand.
TATATATTAGTATAGATTTGTCAATCCATCACGATTCAATTATCATTATGATAAAAGTACCTACTCTGCTAAATTCATAACGGTCGATCAATGATCGGTCAGTCGTCTCGTAATGGAATGGCAATGCGGTAAAGTCACTCTGTGATAGAGTGCATTGCCATAATTATAAAATCCGTTAGTCGAAATGATATTCTTAAAAATACTACTTCGTTTGAAGATTTATAAATATGGAGGTGAGTGTCAGTGATTTACAACTTGAAAGTTTTAATGACGCCATTTTGAGATCACTGATCCATTATTCTGACACTATTGTAATCGCAGACTACGGCCCCTGATCGCTCTCTTAGCATATCGATGAAGAATGTTCTAATATGTTTGGTCCAAAATTGCACTGCGTGAACTCCGTCCACTAATGTGGTCATAAGATTTTTTTTTGTTTGGTATGGAAAATCATCAAATGACCTCTCCCGCTCTGGGCAGGGCGGAAGGGCGTGTCAGACTTTTACTGACTAAAACTACCCGTGTTTCTTCACTTGCCTGTGCGACGGTCAGGGCCAAGGTTTCTTTTTTAATTTTTAACCAACCCGCAACCCTGACCCAGTCATAAGATTTTCAAGTACACGTACGCCCGCGGCGTTGGTTGGAAGCTAAGTCTTGTCTATAGGGATGTGCCGCAGACGAACGTGAGTCGTGACCTCTGAGCACCGCCAACCTACCACTTAAGTTCACATTGTGGAAAGCAAATAAATATCAGAATTGTTAGTCGCCAGCGGTTGGATATGTGATTATAAGCAGCTAACATTACATCGAAAAACTGAAATCTGAATCATCAATATTGTCCATTTATGCAGCTTTCAATCAATTTCTTTGAACTAAGAAATATTGGCATTTACAATAGACAGCGAAGTCAACATTGACTGCATCAATGGACTATTCGAAGAATTTGTTTATTTTCAATAAAATCTGGCTTTTGGCAGAGCGTATTCCGCTCTCACTCGGTTCTAAAATAATTTCTCGGTCTGTTTTGGATTAAAAAATCGCTATCGGTGTAAAAGATGAAACAATAGCCCCGTTCCCTGTGTTCAAAAACTAAATGAAACTTAAGTTCAGCGCATTTTTTTTTCTATTTGATTTTAAAAGGACAGAAGATAAATGTTAGTCAAAATCAAATTATGAACAACTTTTGTATATATTTTTTTTATCACTTACAGTTATCAATTTATAGATTGTGCAAGTATAAAAAATCCAATGGTGCGGTGTTGTGCAGTATAAGTACACATTTATAGTGCAGATTTTGATGTATATTGTACAATGTTTTATTTTTATTATCATTGTAAGAATTATCATTTGTTATTGACATGAAATATCAACACTTAAAGCTTTGAATTTATTGTTTTACACGAATTATTATAAAATAATAATAATAAAGAAAATATATACTATAGTTGATCATAATAATGTAAGAAACAACTTTTCAATTTAAAGTTTTCCATTAAAAAAGTAAAAAAACTAAAACCCAACTACGACAAAAAACGACGCTGAAAAAGTATAAAACAAGATTTTCAGAATACTGAACTGAACAAAGTTGCTAATGTAGTTGCAAGTAAATGGACACAGTAGACTCTACCAAGATGCCTTCGTTGTAAATTGACAATAATGTCTTACAATACTATTCTGAAGTATGCAATATTCACTATGTAGAGATAAATTTTCATGTTTGGAAAACCGCAGTCACACGTTATCAAAGTGCTACGGTAGGTAGGTATATGTAACGTGTGACTACGCCTTTCCAAACATGAAAATTTATCTCTACATAGTGAATATTGCATACTTCAGAATAGTATTGTAAGACATTATTGTCAATTTACAACGAAGGCATCTTGGTAGAGTCTACTGTGTCCATTTACTTGCAACTACATTAGCAACTTTGTTCAGTTCAGTATTCTGAAAATCTTGTTTTATACTTTTTCAGCGTCGTTTTTTGTCGTAGTTGGGTTTTAGTTTTTTTACTTTTTATTATTTGTACTATTTTGGTGTTAAAGTGTATTTGTGGCGCATAATATTAACAAAAGTTAAATTGACGAACTAAAAACTAGGTAGTTAACATACGACATCTCTTTTGACTTATGTATCGGCGTATAGTAATATTTAGAGATGTCCTATTTTACTATTTCGTAGCTTTTGGATCGTAGCGCGTATAGCAACGGTTTCCGCGTATGAAGCTCCCGGTTTTTCGTAGTAGCGACGCACATTTGCGTCGATGGCACCGAATGGGTCATGAATTAGTGGAGGAGGTCGTTAGTATAATTAGATTGGACGGTTTTCTAACGGTGGTAGGCCAAAACATCGGCTGCCGGCAGAAGTTACCACCCACCAGACGAAGTATTGCCGCTAAGCGATTCGTCGTGTTCCAGCATGATGTCTGGTGAAGCTGTAGGGAGGACGCGTCTGACCAGTTGTGTTGCGTTGTGTGGCGAGTACGATGCGCCAAATATTGTTGTGTCGGGAGTTTGGTCGTGGAGAGTCTCCAGATCAATCTCCCTCTGGCGCAGCATCGTTGGTCGTGTTGGTCTTGGGTTTAACATTGCATCAACTGGCTCAACTGCCGTCATCCTTGCTATTCCTAAGTTTTTTTAAGTGAATAGGCTTAATAAACTAGTGCGCTTTACCATCAACGATTGCGTCACTGCTTACCATCAGGCGGGATTGCAGTCAAGCGCTAGTTTATAATTATTAAAAAATAAACATATATTAAGAGGACCTGGGAAGATTTCTTAATCTATCTAATTCTGCTAACGATCGACTGTCATGTGGATTTTTAAGTAATTTATTATGATCCAATGCACTTATAAATAATCCCTCTATAGTTTTAACTCTACTGAGAGCGACATAGGCCTGTCCTTTAGCAAACAATGACTTTCCTAGATCTGTAACTTTTTTATCTAGAGTACAACCTTGTAATTTATGTACAGTACAACCCCAAGAAAGAATCAGCGGGAGCATTTTACGCTGAATTTGCCCAGAACCCCTCAAGCCGTCAAATTCAGTGAGGCAAGGCTCGATTTTGATAAGTCCGTTAATATTTGCTTTTATGGATGCGTCGTCAAATTGTATGAGAACAGCGCTTGGCTGTTCTCCTGTTCCAACTGATCGCGCCGAAGAGCAGGCCATTCGAAGGCCTTCACCACTCCCATCGCTCCGTTTACCAAACCCTGGTTTACATTCAAATTTCTACGAAGCATTACTAGGGATTATGTACAAACATAAAGTCCTCGTGAAGCTCTTTCAGATGATACCAAATACGGTATATTTATTTTAATTTTATATTAACATAGAACTTTTTGTCCGCTATAGGGCGTAATACTAAATTTGGTGACAAGCTTTATAGTTCATAACCAACAGAATATCAAGGCCCTTCTAATGGTTCTGCAGTGGTCTTATTCTGATAAGTAGTAAAGAAGCTATCTATGAACGAAAAGATGTGAATTATATGCAATCAGCCCATGAATACAGGTAAAGTCACAAGAAAATGCTAGTAATATATATATATTCAAAATGTACAAGTAAAGCCCTTTCAAATGATACCAAACACGGCATATTTATCTTAACTTTTTTTTTTACTCTGTATATTTTGTCCGCTAGAGGGCGCCACATTAGATTTTGTGAAACTCCATATAGCCTATAACCAGCGGACAATTAAGGCGCTTCTAATGATATGTCATTTATCGAATTCGAATAAGTAGTTTAGAAGTTACGAGGGAACAGATAAACATACATACATACATACATACATACATACATAGCCTGTCAAAATCATAACCCTCCTTTTGCTTTGCCGTAGTCGGGTAAAAATGATATTTTGAGGGTGAAAAAGTGAAAAAACACCTTTTTTGATACTTTGGCGCCACCTACAATGCGCGTTTTTTGTTGTACGACATTGCAACAATGACATAAATTGTAGAGTGCAGCACCCTCTACAATTCTGTTAAAAAAAATGTTCAAAAATGCATACAAATCGAGAAAAATGCGTTGCAAAAAATTTTTTTGAGTATGTATTTCAAAAAACCGCTAAGAGTTCAGGATGTCCACCTTCAGGGTAGCTTCGTTACGTCATTTTACAATAAAAAAACCAACACTCAATCTTGTGGCACTTTTTTCCTCGAGGGGCTTTAATTTTCGACAGATTGACTGTACTAGTAGTGAGGCAAACGCTGTGACGTTATTTTGTAATGGCGGCACGTAGACTAGTCGTTTTGGAAGATGTTGATTAAACGGTCACTTCGGTTTGAGGCGTGGACCAGGGTACTTCTTCGGGACGAAACTGTCGGTTTGCCTATTTAAATTGTTATTGTCAAGATTAGTTTGTCGATATGGATCTGTAGCGGTGCCTACAACGCAACATGCGAACAACGCGTCATACTGACGTCACGCGAGTTCTAGATCTCGCAAGCAGAGTTTGCAACCTTGCAACTAGCATGTATACAAGCTCGCGTCATCAACCGGCGGGCAAGTTCCCCCCAGACAACTAGTCTGGTCGGAGGATCCTCCCTTTTCTATGGAGGATGAGTGAGCTTTACACGCTGCTCCTCATACCTCCAAAGATCCCTTACAGGCGTATAATGTAGTGGGCTGCAATATTGTTGCACAATTGCTTGCTTATATTGTAGCTGTTTATTGAGCCTTAATAAAAAAATACCTGCCTACCATGACTACCGATACCACACTCTTAATCGACTCGCATACCATTATCATTACCCACTGCAACGGCATAGCCTATTCTTTTGGATCGTAGGTAGGTACCTACAGTCCAAATGTTTCATAGCCCTGTTTGTAAACATTTACGATTATTGCGAGGGCATTGCTAATGGAATAACAAACAGTCCGTTATAATGGATGAATATTGCGCAGGCGTGGTCAATGGCATCGACATATTATACTAATGGACATGCCTTAGAGATGAGAATTGTGGCACTCCGAAGGAAAGAGAGGAAACGAAGTTTCGGTCTATCTTTATCTCTCTCAAAATCATCAATCCTCTATGAGAAAAGAGATACTGCTAGACCAAAAGCATAGGCCATCTCTCTCACTCTTTTCCAACAAAAAATATACTGCAGATTATACGCATACGGCATGTCCATTAGGATATGTCTATCTTTAACCCTGTCAAATTAGTCCGCGCCTGACGTATTTTTGGTCGCCATGTTTATAATCGCGTCTAAATTGTCTATGGAGTATCTTAACTTGACAGGATTTAACTAAAATGTTATCTTCTATTCTATCGATAATATCGATGGTCAATGGCTTCAACTGTGAAGCGTGGTGTTAAGTAATCCCATAGCTGACTGAATTTTGAAGCATATTGCTAGTCCATTGCTATTGCGACAACGTAAACAAAGCAATGAATGTTGTTGAATAGTCAAAATTAAACTCATTGCTACTGATAGTTAGGTAATTATGCAATTACCCTGCAGATCTCAGTCTCAATCTGTCCAAAAATTCTCGAATTTCCCTCTGTATTTTGACATTTGTTTGTCACCAATTGACACTGGCCCGATTATCTTCATCATCATCATTTCAGCCGAAAGAAATAGCCCTCCTCCAAGGGTCTCCACTACGACCGGTCCAGCGCCTCCGGCATCCAGCGGTTTCCCGCGACCTTCACCAGGTCGTCGGTCCACCTTGTCAGGGTCCTACCCACGCTGCGTCTTCCAATCCGTGGTCGCCACTCGAGAACCCGTCGGCCTCATCGGGCATCGGTCCGATGGGCAATGTGCCCGGCCCGCTGCCACTGAAGTGTTTCAATTTTCGTTCTTCTGCTGACCTCCTCGTTTCTGATTTGATCACGCAGTGAAACTCCAAATATAACTCTTTCCATTGACCAGATTATGGGCATTTTATAGAGAATTGACCTTTGTTCTCTAGTGACTAAGTTTTTTTTCATTATTCAAATCGACGACCTAACCGACCATAAAAAACTATATAAAAGTAGACTTAGAGCATTTCCTAAACCTTAGAATACCACAGAGAACACACAGAATACTACACAAATCATGGCGGGCGCGATATCAAAGATAGATTATTCGACAATTATGATGAAATACGAATACATAAGTACCTTTTTTTTAGGTGGGATATCATCAAATTACCTCTCCCGCTCTGGGCGGAGTGGCAGTGAGTGTCTGACTTTTGCGCTAAACCCCACCCGTGTTTCTTCACTTGCCTATGCGCTAGGGCCACGGTTTTTTTTAACCAACCCGCAACCCTGGCCCTGAAGACATCGGTCCTCGTGGATCCCGTCACGATGTGCTGACATCTCTTTGAGGCACGTGTGAATCACAACGCGCCGTCGACCTTCCTTACTCTACGCTCGCCGCCCACAAGCCCGCACCTACGGTGGCCTGGAGTGCGATGTTGTCTCCTGACCAGGGCTTCTCCTGCGGCGCTAGAGGCGCGAGGGCGCTAAGGTTCCCGTCCCCTCACGCATACATAAGTACCGTATATGCCCTTTATTCCTTATGTCTGCAGAAAACATTATTTAACCAATTTCTTTTATATTTTCAGAAATTTTGGGGTCCTCAAATAGACCCCCGCCTAGCTCAGTACCTGACTAACTTCCTGTTCGGCTTCGGGCCGCAAAAGAGTCCATCGTGTGACTTCAATAGATTCGCGGAGTTGTACGTTTTTAATGTAAGAGGTAAGTCTAATATTTCCTTAGATTACACTGGCTGATAGGAACATCGACGCCATAACCATGAATTCAGAATATGATTCTGGACTCCTGAATTTATTTTGCTTCGTCGGATATGAAAACAATAATCTGCTGTTTCAAATCTTCTCTTTAACCGCATACGTAACTGACTGTAGAATTGCCAACGAAATACTCAACGGCTATGAGTGTCGAGATTTTCGCTGTTTTTTTTAAGTTAGTCTTAATTGCCTCCTACTACTCCTTACATCTTACGCAAGCCCACGCGTCTTCCTTCTCTTTGTGTATTTTAATTACTTTCAAATGAACTACATAACACATGCATTTTAATACTTTCAAGTATGGACTGGCTTACAATTAAAATATCATCATCAACCTTTTTAACGTTCCACTGCTGGGCACAGGTCTCCTCTCAAACAGAGAAGGATTATAATATATGTGTATAAAAAAAAAATTACCTTTTGGGAAATTAGCTTACATGTGTATCATATTTCATTCATAATCGGTTAAGCGTTCCATGCAGGCACGCTTAACCGATTCATTTCATTTAATCATAAATATCTAAACACAAATAAACTGTTTAAATTAGTAGGAAGTAGGATTATTACTTTTTTAACACCCTTGCTCGTAAGGCTGATGTAATTCCACCGGTTTTAAATATGTAAAGCAGGCCATAACAAACGCGTGTGTTATCAAAGCAAATAGTTTAGTTATAGTCCATACAAATTCCATAACAGCATTATTTTCCATTTCAAGTAATTATGGAACTGGTCGCCGCCGCACGACTCGCGCTGCGCGCTGTTCCATATTTGAAATGGCAAATAATAATATTAATGGCGGGAAAGCAACAGTGTGCATTCACAGATTGAGTTTATTTAAAATGAACAAAATATAAAATACTTTTTTTTCTGTTTCCTCGCAAGTGTGTTAAAAAACGTCGTACGACATACGTGCGTATTGGTTATAACATGCTCGGCTCAATTACACCCTCGCCTTCGGCTCGGGCTGAAATTCCGCCTCGCATGTTATAACCATCATTACGCACTAATATCGTAATGTACTATTATAAAAGTCATCTATGTAGAAAAGTTTGTTAACATCTGTCTTTTAGGCGTAAACTACTCGTTGCCTAGCAACGGTTTGTTTATCTCTATTCTTTATCGAATTTGGCTCAAATATAGTTCTAAATACCAAGAAAACGAAATTTATAAAGTTCGCCTTGCCCAATGTCAGAAACCTAGGACCCAACATCGTTTTAAATAAAAAGGTGCTTGAAACTGTGGGAGTTAGCGAGCTGCCCCGCTTCCTTCACCTTAGTTATGATGGTCAGATGGTTACAAAATTTCACTGTTGTAATAATCCTAGGATAGAATACTCTTTTTTTTATGTGCATCATATAGATCACAGAACATAAATATAATGCTTTACAAAGAGTGACACAATGGGCGGTCTTATCGCTGAGAGCGATCTTATACAGACAACCTTTGGATGGAATACTAAGGGGAAGGAGAGAGAAATAATGTCGGTAATCTAAAGCGTAGTATTTATACAACGTGTGACAAAAAGGGTATATACATATCAAGGGCATGGCATCTTTAGATGATATCAAACGATATCGGAAGGGTTTCAACTCAAAATAAAATACTCAAAAAATTGGTACCAAATTTTCGGTTTCGTGTGTTTCTTAAAATCAAATCATAACAAACGTGGTAGCACACTACATACGTTAATAACTACTCGTTACCCGTCACGTTACTTGCCAAAATCCGATAAATGTCTTCAATATCTCTGTACGACTAGTATGATAGTAGCCTATCACAGGCGGTGTTTTTCCTCATAACTTCCTAACATAAAGAGATAGGATTAAAAAACCCTTCCAATATCGTTTGATATCATGTAAAGATGCCATGCCTTTGTTATGTATATACCCTTTATGTTACACGTTGTATAGAGTATACAATAAACAAGAGCAGTGGTAGCCCAGTTCGAACCCCATCAGGCGCTTTACTTTGTGTAAATCATTTCATCACCACTGCTATCAAAACGGTGAAGGAAAACATATCGCGAGGAAACCGGCATGTCCTAGAGCCAAACACTTCGAAGACATGTGACATCTATCAACCCGCACTGGGCCGGCGTGGTAGATTACGGCCCACTCCCTCTCATCAAGAGGAGGCCTGTGTCCAAATGGGAACAATATAGGCTACTTATGTTATGTATATTCATCATCATCTCAGCGTATAATCCTGGTTGCATGCGCGGCTTTCGCGTTGGAGCCCAGGGACCGCTCTCCTACAATTACTCCTCCACTTCGCGCGATCTTTGGCATCACGTGTTTTTTTTTTTTTTTTTTGGGACAAAACCCGCCTCACTTTTCCCAACCCACTGTAACTCCTGAAAGCCAGAATCAACAGTGGAGACCGCCAGAAAAACGCCGAGCAATGAAGCTCGACGAGTCCCGGAGAAACGATTCAACTGTCTTGGGTCTCGCAATGAAATTAATCAGAAAAGAATAGCGAAGGAGTAAGAAAAAATATAATTTTTCCACTTCCCTCCATAATAAGCAGGAGACAGAACAGAACTAGGCCAATCGGCACAAAGGGACATTATTGCAACTGGGAGAAGCCCAGATTGCCAAACACCACGGAATAAAATTTGATTAAGTTAATGGGTCCTAAGTAGGTATGTTTTGTTACAATTGATTCCAATAATAGGTATGGCAAAAGCGCCTGAACGCACGGAAATTAGTTCTAGTTTCTACAAGGTCCGTATAATAAACAACTCCGGATCTAACTTGTACACTATCCAACATAATATTGCGTTCATTCTGCCAAAGAATACACTCCCACCAAGAATGCATCCCGTGGTGTGAGATTACTTATGTTATGAATATTATGTTATACAATACATATGTACGTAAAGTGTACATAAAGCTACTTCTCTTTCAGGTAATTCTGATGAGCGGATGATGGTATTGTACAACAGTCTTGGCATGGTCTACAATGATTCAGTGGAACTACCCTACCAGCTGTTAAGAGAGGTATGTTCAAGATATATTCTATAAAAATCTCACCTTGGAAACATAAGGTCTGTCCTCGACGGCCCGCGAGCTTTCCACTGTTCACTGTAGTCATTGTTAAAGGCGATGTTTAAGAAATGTATGGAACCCGGGCCAGCACTACTTTTTTTTTTTTTGGGAATAAGGAAAAGGGATATTATTGCAACTGGGAGAAGCCCAGATTGCCAAGCACTACGGAATAAAATTTGATTAAGTTAATGGGTCCTAAGTAGGTATGTGCTGTTACAATTGATTCCAATAGGTATGGCAAAAGCGCCTGAACGCACGTAAATTAGCTCTAGTTTCTACAAGGTCCGTATAATAAACAACTCCGGATGTAACTTGTACACTATCCAACATAATATTGCGTTCATTCTGCCAAAGAATACACTCCCATAAGATGTGATGTGCGGACTGTTCAAATTCACAGTCTGTTGTAGAACATTGACACAAAGGCGAAGGAACAAGTTTAAAAGAATACAGTTTTAAAGTTGCCATGACCTGTGAGAAATTGCGCAACGCAGTGGTCAACCCTACTGTTGCCAGCACTACTGTTGATTTTCATTTTTTCGTACACTCATTCACTATACCGAGAACCCTACTAAAGGAAGCATTGTCAACACTCTCCATACAAACCAACCATGATCTCACTCACACTACGGTAAACATTACACATATAACTAATGGACGGTGTTGACGTATACACACTTTCGTTGCCAGGTGTTTTATTAGCACAAGTGTCCCTAGACTATTACTACTACTACTGTTTCTGGAAAGCTCTTCTATCAAACCTTCTTGCCTTGACTTAAGTTCCTGTGTCTCTTAAATGGGGCAGAGAGATCCCGTTTGGTCTTGAGTTTCGGGTTTTGTTTCGTTCCAGGTTTTCCCCATGTCCTTCGTTTCTGTGAACATCGTTCGCCGCCAGGTCTGCTTAGGGCGACCACGTTTACGCTTTCCTTGTAGATTCCAATCTAGGGCTTGCTTTGGTATATGTTCTACCATGAGTTTTCATTACGAAGACTCGCGTTTGACTCATCGCTTGGCCCGCTTTAAGCTTGTAAGAACTCTCAGCCAATAAGAGCGCCAAACGCGCTCGATGCGTATGATCGAGTCTCGTAATGAAAACTCATGGTAGCCACACAGGATCCGTTCGGAGTGTCCTTCAAACACACATAACACATGAAACCTTCTTAGTTGGCACTAATCAAACGACTGTTGTCCACAGTACTGCGAAAGCATAGCCTCAACATATATAAAAGTGCTAAAAGTCTCACAATCTCAGCGTGCTAAGACCTGGATCAATAAAGGTTTCAAAGGTAGAGCTTCCCACGTCCAGGCGCTCGGCGAAGCCCTAGCCGCCAGTGTGGAGGGTGACACTGATAACACTATCAACGCGTGTACCGCCTCGCAGCTTAATAAATGGTGAGTAGGACTAAGAGATGACCCCTTTATAGTGTGTCCAGGGATTGGCTCTAGCGGGCGGTGCAAAAAAGCAGTTCAAAGCCATATGCAGAAATTACAGCAATAAAAAAAACTAATCTTTCAATAAAATACGAATCTATTCAAAAATGTATCATGAAAAACCACAAAGTTACGGGCTTGTTATCTTACCTTGGCTGTCCCAACAAAAATATGGCCCTCGCTCCGCTCGGCCTGGCAAACGGTGCGTTGACCTCTGGCGTCAGCTGTTGCACGGGCGTGCGCTATTGTAAGCTGCGTGGGGCGCTCGGTAACCACACTGCAGCAATTTCTAAATTTATTTGGGAAAACATATAACATGGTGTCAAAATTATTAAAATCGATTCAGTCGCTTCTTCTGAACCAACTATATTCGGATTCGTTTACTTAATTCACCTGAGCTAATTCACCTACGTGAACTAAACACACTTTTAGTAAACTTTAAACACCTGGGTGCATTAAAATTATTAAAAAAAAAAACTTTATTCACCTGGGTGCATTAAAATGACTTTAGAAAAACTTTATTCACATTACTAACCTGGGTGCATTAAATTTACGTTTAAGTCATCATCATCATCTCAGCGTTATTCCCAGTCGCATCCGAAGCTTTTTCAGCTTTGGAGTCTCGGGTCCGCTTTACCAGTGTAACTGCTGATTTTGGCTAAATTTCGATATTTTCCGTGAAGCAACTGCCGACTGACCTCCATAACCCGAAGGCGATACCGAAGCAGTGCAGTTAGACCATTTGTTGGACTTTTTGAGGGATCCAACAACCCGTAACGACTGCGATTAGATGTTCGTATGGTAACGGGGACCAACGGCTTAACGTGCTTTCCGGGACACGACCCGACCGGTGCAAATATTCATATTCATGCATACAAATATTTGCACTGCGCGGTGATCGAACCTCCTTGTGCGGCGGCCGCGTTCGCTACCGCTGCGCCACGGAGGCTGTGGATATTACAAACTGTCAAAAAACCTCGCAGCCTCTTTATGAGTGACAAATGACGCAAAATAAGGTCGGAATGTTATGTTTTTGTTTTTAGGCTCCAATCAAACACGCTCTTACGTCAGATGTCAGAGGTGGTGTTCGTAAACCTGTATGGCACCAACAACAGGTCTGCAGACGAGAGTCCTGGGCCAGTGGCTCGCATCGAGCCGGCCCTCCTGCCCATGCCTCTAGGTAACACTTACAAATCATCTACAAGTTGAAATCTATCAAAAATTACATTTCCTCTTTTTTTTTTTGTTATTTCCAGTCAAATAAATGTCAGCTGTATTGCTTAACATTTAAGTTGATTTTAGTGTGCCAAGCATAACTTTTTTTGAATTATAAACTAGTGCTTGACCGCAATCCCGCCTGATGGTAAGCAGTTATGTAATCGCGCTAGTTTATTAAGAGCCTATTCACTCTAGCTTAAAAAAACAGTACGTAACAGTATACACAGTAAAAACAGTAGTAACAACACAACCGCTCAGACCCGTCCTCCGTACGGCTTTACCAGACATCATGCCGGAACACGACGAATCGCTTGGCGGCAAGACTTTGTCTGTCTGTCTGGTAAACTTCTGCCGGCAGCCGATGTTATGGCCTACCACCGAGAATGTATTAATTTTTTTTTTCGAATTTCCAGCGTAAACTGAACTCTATTCTGTGGGAATTAAAGTTATTTTTCCATAAATTCATATTTGTTTACATTTTTGGGAAATATGTTGCTCGCTATATCTCGTTCCCTTTCTCAGGTCTAGAAGCGATGCCTGACTACCCCGCCTTCATTGACCTGTCGCACATAGTGTGGCTGAACAATCACATCCCTACGGAGCATCAGGGCAAATGGAGGTTCCTGTTCTCATCTCACATACATGGAGAGTCATTCTCCACTATGACAGGTATGTAGCTAAGAGGTTACCCTAAACATATAAAATTAAATGAAATTAGGTAACATTAGATAAAATAAATGACTTTAGGCAACATTAGATAAAATAAAATGACATTAGGCACCCTTAGATAAAATGAAATGACATTAGGCAACCTTAGATAAAATTAAATAACATTAGGCAACCTTAGATAAAATTAAAGGACATTAAGCACCTTTAGATAAAATGAAATGAGATTAGGCAACCTTAGATAAAATTAAAGGACATTAGGCAACCGTAGATAAAATTAAATGACATTAGGCAACCTTAGAAAAAATTAAAGGACATTAGGCACCCTTAGATAAAATGAAATGAGATAAGGCAACCTTAAATAAAATTTAATGAGATTAGGCAACCTTAGATAAAATTTAATGACATTAGGAAACTTTAAATAAAATGATGAAAAGTAAAACTAAGCAACGGATTTTAATGCAGTTTTTTTAATAGGAAGGTTTAAATTATATGTATAACTAGCGGCCGCCAGCGACTTCGTTCGCGTGGAGTTAGTTATGCTCCGCTCCTAATGGTCGCAGCGTGATGTTATATAGCCTAAAGCCTTCCTGAATTAATGGGCTATCCAACGCAAATGAATTGTGCAAATCGGACCAGTAGTTCCCGAGATTAGCGCGAACAAACAAACAAACACAAACAAACTCTTCAGCTTTATAGATTAGTTTAGATAACATCCATTAAGTAGTTGAGAAATACTGGTATTTTTAAGGTTTCTAATGTAATGTCGTAAATATGTAATTTTTTCCGCTTAAATTGCAAATGCAGGCTGAACTTTACTTTTTTTTTTACTTTTTACAACGAATAATGGCTAATTTCCGAAGCGATTTTAACCAATACAGCATTGATATTTATTCAATTAAATACCTTAAGTACATTTTTACCCGACTACGGCAAAGCAAAAGGAGGGTTATGATTTTGACAGGCTATGTATGTATGTATGTATGTTCATCTGTTCCCTTGTAACTTCTAAACTACTTATCAGAATTCGACAAATGACATATCATTAGAAGCGTCTTAATTGTCCGCTGGTTATAGGCTATATAGAGTTTCACAAAATCTAATGTGGCGCCCTCTAGCGGACAAAACATACAGAGTAAAAAAATAAAGTTAAGATAAATATGCCGTGTTTGGTATCATTTGAAAGCGCTTTACTTGTACATTTTGAATATATATATATATATATATCTTTATATATATAATTCTGCTGTACGTGTGTATGTCATTGAACTCCTCCTAAACGGCTTGACCGATTTTAATGAATTTTTCTGTATGCGTTTGAGTGGCGACCTGAATGGTTTAGATTCACAAATCAGCCCGGTAGATGGCGCTGATCGCTTGAAAAAACATGTGATCTCGGAAACGGCCCTAACGATTTCGCTGAAATTTAATATATGGGGGTTTTCGGGGACGAGAAATCGATCTAGCTCAGTCTTATGTCTGGGGAAGCGCATGTTTTCGAGTTTTCTTTTTCGCAATACTTCACGCATAATATGGGCGCTAATTTCGCGCGGCTTGACGTAGCGGCTGTGGCGTAGTGGATAGTGTTATAGTCTACTCGCGATGGCAGGTGTTCCTCGGTTCAAACCCGGGCAATCACAAGTTTTTTTTTTTTCGTTTTTAGACAAGTTTATAGTTTTTTTAATTTTTGTAGTTACTTAAAAAGAAAATTGTACATAAGAACTAAAAGGGGAAAAAATAAAAAAAATATTTTCATTTTTTTAATTAACTAAAATTGTACTTATGAACTAAAAGAGAAAAAAATAAATAGAAATAAATAAATATTTAAGATTTTTTATTTAACTTTAAGAGACTGAAACAAGAGCTCTAGGGGTAGAGAGAGGTGTGATATATTTGTTACAAAATGTAGATGACAATGCTTTCCGTGGGTATATTCCTTAATCTGCTGTACGTGTGTACGCCACTGAAGTCCTCCTAAAGCGCTGGTCCGATTTGAATGATTTTTTATGCGTTTAGGTGACGCCCTGGATTGTTTAGATTCACAAATCAGTCCGGCAGATGGCGCTGCAGTCGTGTCTAGGTTATTTATCGTAAACGGCTGAACTGATTTGAATGAATTTTTGTTTTTACATTCAAGTCGTATGTAGGTTATTTATCTATACCTACTGCACCTAAACGGCTGGACTGACTTGAATGATTTTTTTTGTTTGCGTTTGGGTGACGCTCTGGATGGTTTAGATTCACAAATCAGCCCGGCAGATGGCGCTGCAGTCGGTGTATAGGTTATTTATCCTAAACGGCTGAACTGATTTGAATAAATATTTGTTTATACATTCAAGTGGGGGCCTGGAAAATTTACATTTACAAATCTGCCCGGCAGATGGCGCTGCAGTCGGTATCTAGGTTATTTATCTATACCTACTGCAACTAAACGGCTGGACTGATTTGAATGATTTTTTTTGTTTGCGTTTGGGTGACGCCCGGGATCGTTTAAATTCACAAATCAGCCCGGCAGATGGCACTGCAGTCGGTATCTATGTTATTTATCCCTTACGGCTGGATCGATTTGAATGAATTTTTGTTTATACATTTTACTGAAAAATTTACATTCACAAAAAAACAATTCGGCAGATGGCGCTGTAGTCGGTATTTAGGTTATTTATCTATACTGCAACTGTACGGGTGGACCGATTTGTACGATTTTTTTTTTTAATTTGATACATTTTTTTTATTATACCTAGACTATATTAATCACTCTGGCAACATATAGTAATTAATCAAACATCACAGGCGAACCCGGCTTGCTGATGATGTCTTAACTTGGCTCGCCGAACTTGACAGCGTGGCGGGAGGCCTCGGTGACTCGGACAAGTCTGGCTGAACCAGAATATTGCCGATGTTGCGCTCCTGACTTTTTTTTACCTCATTTAAATCGTTTAGTTCTTCGGCAGTTAAATTAAGCTCTGAAAATATTATTCCCTCAGAAGATGATGGTGACATTGTTGAGATGTATTTCCGTTTTAACAAGTAGTTTCTTCACTCGATTTTTTTGTTCCTCAGCCCTACTAATTCGTATTATTTGGCTCAAATTGTGACCGCATTTGATGCAAAACTTGAAGGTTTCAGCGGTTATTGTAAAACGTTCGTCGCATCTTAACAAGTTTTTCGTGCAATTATTGATTATAACGAATTGTTTTCGAAAAATTGATGTTGTTTCAAAATAAAGAATCAAAATCAAAAAATCAAAATAAAAATTGTTTATTTCAAATTAACCAACAGTTGGTACTTTGGAATAGTCAATGTCGGTCAGTCCAAGAAAAGTGAAGCTATATAGCACCTTCCAAAGCGTAGATCTCTATGGAGAAGAACGTGCAAGAGACTCCATGAACACTCTTCAAAAACCATAATATGGATTACATATCTTCATTACATATTTCTGTTGCTTCTATCATGTGATCACAATGTATAATTATAAAAATCAATGAAAAGATAGAAAATTAATTAAGCCCACTGGCAGCTAAGAGATGACCAGTCTGCACTGACGGCCCCCGTTCACGAGCATGACGCGCGCATTAGCCCCACTTAGCTCAACCATTTTGAAGGGAACCAAATTACCTAACAACACTTGCCACTGAATAATAATAATATTATTGATCTTTCCTTTCATACTTTTTAATACCATAATCGCTTGAAATATCAAATGCAGGACAACGTCTGCCGGGTCCGCTAGTATATATATATATATATATATTGCTAGTATTTTCTTGTGACTTTACCTGTATTCATGGGCTGGTTGCATAATTATAATTCACGTCTTTTCGTTCATAGCTTCTTTACTACTTATCAGAATAAGACCACTGCAGTACCATTAGAAGCGCCTTGATATTCTGTTAGTTAGGTAGTGTGGTGACAAGCTTTATAGCTCAAGCTTGTCACCACATTTAGTATTGCGCCCTCTAGCGGACAAAAAGTTCTGTGTTAATATAAAATTAAAATAAATATACCGTGTTTGGTATCTCGTGAAAGAGCTTCACGAGTACTTTATGCTTGTACATAATTACAAGAATGCTTTAATGATGTTAAATATGAGCGATAAGAGTAACGCGCGGATCACGGGAACTGTGAATCGCTTTATGCAATGTAGAGCAATGTGAACATTAATAGAATATGTAATGCACTAATGAAAACGACATAAGCTGGGAGTAACTCCACGCGGTGAAGGCGGAAACAGTTTGATACCATGCTAAAATTCCCATAAAAATGTCCTCTGCACTATATGCCTTAGGGCTTATGTTGTTATATGTGCGTGTAGATGTAATATGTCAAGTAGCTAGTTTTTAGTTCATCAATTTAACTTTTGTTTATATTATGCGCCACAAATACACTTTGACACCAAAATAGTACAAATAATAAAAAGTAAAAAAACTAAAACCCAACTACGACAAAAATGACGCTGAAAAAGTATAAAACAAGATTTTCAGAATACTGAACTGAACAAAGTTGCTAATGTAGTTGCAAGTAAATGGACATAGTTAAGATGCCTTCGTTGTAAATTGACAATAATGTCATACAATACCATTCTGAAGTATGCAATATTCACTATGTAGAGATAAATTTTCATGTTTGGAAAGGCGTAGTCACACGTTGTCAAGGTGCTACGGTAGGTAGGTATATGTAACGTGTGACTTACGCCTTTCCAAACATGTATACCTGCTAAACGCGGTATACCGGCTGGGGCGGCGGGATCGGTGGACCGCCATGTTTTTATTTACAACGTTCACAGTTTTTCTGTAGTATATTTAGCATTGCACTCGTGCGAAGCCGGGACGGGTCACTAGTATAAAATAAAATTACTGTTAGATTGTTTTTTTTTTTAATGCTTATAATAAAAACGTAAGATAACTTTCTTAATATATTCTTGTAATGAACTGTCCGTGTAAATATATTGCAAATTTAAATATACTAACCCTCATTTCAGGCCGAATCATAGACCAGGGTCCATCCCTGTTGATAATCGAGGACAACTCTGGCTACATCTTCGGAGGGTACGCCTCCGTTTCGTGGGCATTCGGGCCCAACTTCGTGGGCACTAGCGACTCCTTCCTCTTCACGTTATCACCCAAGATGCGCGTGTACCCTCCAACTAACTTTAACGACCACTTCCAGTACATTAATCATCATGCTAAGACGCTGCCGAATGGATTGGTGAGTAGAAATTAATTGTTGTGTGTTAAGTCTATACCGCGTATATCTAAGTACTAGAACAATTTGCCTGCGGCGGTCTTTCCGTATGAGTACAATTCACTCTAATTTTAAAGACAAAGCTAGAGTGAATAGGCTCTTAATAAACTAGCGCGCTTAACCATCAATGATTGCATCACTTCTTACCATCAGGCGGCATTGCAGTCAAGTACTAGTTTATAATATTAAAAAGATTATTACCGTTTTCAAAATTTGTAAAATTATATTTACAGTCTGTACTGTGTGTTTTCGGTGGTAGGCAACAACATCAGCCGCCGGCATAAGTTACCACCCACCAGACAAAGTCTTGCCGCCAAGCGATTCGCCGTGTTCCGGCATGATGTCTGGTGAAGCCGTACGGAGGACGGGTCTGAGCAGTTGTGTTGCAATGTGTACCGGGTACGATGTGCCTAATGTTGTCGTGTCGGGAGTTTGGTGGGAGGGTCTCCAGATCATCCTCTGACGCAGCATCGTTGGTCGTGTTGTTGGGTTAAACATTGCATCACCTCGCTCAACTGCCGTCTTCCTTCCTATTCACTCGGTTTTTTTGAGTGAATAGGCTTAATAAGCTAGTGTGCTTTACCATCAACGATTGCATCACTGCTTACCATCAGGCGGGATTGCAGTCAAGCACTAGTTTATAACTAATAATAAAAAAAAACCTCACGTATTCAATTATTTCATCAGCACTGCTCTCAAAATTGTGTAGGAAAACATCGTGAGGAAACCGGCATGTCCTGGAAGTAAAACTTGGAAGACATGTGACATTTACCAACCCGAATTGGGCCCGCCTGGTAGATTATGGCCCACTCCCTCTCACCGAGCGGAGGCCTGTGTGCCAGGAGAGGGAAAATTATAGGCTGTTAAAAAGATGTCCAACTACACAGACAGACACCTGACAGATACACATTTTATACACTGAAACATATTTATTTATGATTTATCACACAAACACAATAATTAAATAATTATAAACTCATAACAAGGTTCAGTTGAAAACCAGCGTCAGACAACTGCTACATAGTTGTCTGACATTTATGCTGAACTGGACCTATTTGGCGCAAAATCAAAATCAAATCAAAATTGTTTATTTCAAATTAACCATCCGTTGGTGCTTTTGAATAGTCAATGTCGGTCAGTCCAAGAAAAGTGAAGTTAAATTGCACGTTCCAAAGCGTAGATCTCTATGGAGAAGAACGTGCAAGAAACTCCATGGACACTCTTTTAAAATCGCAACCGTTGGACTCACATTTGTTGATTGTCTTTTTATCTGTTTCTCTTATTTTTGTTTTGTTTTTCTTTGTTTAAAACTATTATTAGTGTACCACTACTGTTCCTACATATACTGTATGTCAGTGGCGAAGAGTCCATACAAGCCGATTCCCACCGGGTTACCTTTCAAAAATCAGTTCCATATTCATACAAAAGTATTTACATTCTATTTCATTAACAAAGTATTATTAATCAAATGCCTGCGCGATTTACAATAGCAATAGTAATTCTTAGCAATACCCTAAGTATCACATTTCATTTTATAGTCGTAAATTAATCAGCGCTTAAATTTTTCGTACATTACATTGAAGGGAACTCGACGAATTACAGCCTACCTCGGTCAAACGTTTTACTATGAGGCGAAAAGAGACAGAGCGTGTCAGACATCTCTTTCTAATGATCGCTAAGCGTCCGTAATTTTTGAGAAAAGATAGGCTGATGCCGACCGGGTTGCAGTTCTCTCCTCTCCTCTATTAGAATGAGACAAAGAAACGTTATAATGAAATCCTTCGCAAGTCATATTCTTTTTATTTTGGCATATTTTCGTGTTCCATTTCGTTTGGTTGAAAATAAATTATTGTTAGTATGTGACATGTGTTCGTTTTTCGTGTTTTTCGTTTGTTATATTTTAATATTTGTGGTATTTAAACTGTGACTGATTCTGTAACGTAATTTAATCGCAGATTTGGTTAAATACTGTGTATTTTGTTTGTTATTATGGCTTTAATTCATATAGAGTGCTGCTCAACTGACTACCTGCTGAATAAACTTAAAGTCTTACGTCAGCGTCGTTAAATAAATTGGACACCTATGAGCTTTTTTTACAGCTCCAGAATACGTCTTTGAAAGACGCATTTTCTCAAGTTTCGACTCTTTGCAGTTTAATTCTGACCCTCCCCATTTCAGTAGCTTCAGCTGAGCGATCATTTTCTGCTTTAAAACGCATTCACACATATGTGCGAAACTGCCAAAAAGAGCAGAGATTGTCCGATTTGGCTATCATGTCAATTAAAAAAAATTTGCTTAATAAAATGAAAAGTAATCCGAATTTTTATAACATCATTTTAGCTCATTTTGTTAAAAAAAAACAGACGCATTGCATTACAATATAAATAACGTTGTGATTGTGTATAATTTGCTTTATTTTTGCTTAATATTTTTGTTGGTTTTGGATCGGTGTTTGTGTGGTTCGGTTTTTAACACTATTATTTTTGTAATTTTTTATTTTATTTTTTCTTGACTCTTATTCCCTAACAATAGGTACTTAACTTAGTACTTACTAACAAGCATGCATGTGTGGTATGGAGATCCACGTCGAAAAAGGCTTTTTTTTTTCTTTTGCTGCCGCTTTTATCATACTTGAAAGACACTGTTATCAAATCATCAGTCCTTTTTTGTATGGTGAAGGTGGGGCTTTTAATACTATTCTTATCTGAAGACCTCCTCCAAGATATCCTGCAGTAGGTAAGTGTTTAAGTGTTTATTTTTTTGGACCGGCTTCCCTTTGTCAAAATTTCACCCTTCGCCACTGCTGTATGTATATATAAGGGTGTGCGCCAAATAAACGGTTTTCTTTTCTTTTTTTCAACTTACAATAAAAATTCCAGATCATGGGCGGGCAGTTTAATTTCGGCGGCGTCTGGGTAGACGGCGACCCATTCGGCGAGGGCTCGTCTGCCGAGTCCTGCAGCACCTTCCGCGGGTACAAGCGGCTCAGCAAGGAACCCACCTTCCACATCAAGAGCCTGGAGGTGTGGGGCGTGGGGGAGAAGCCTGATACTGACCGGGACGCGGTGAGTTGAGATCATTTTAGAATATTTATCTCTTTTTAGTCTTCCACACCCAGCCTCCATAACGCCTCCATGGCGTAGCGGTAGCGAACGCGGCCGTTGCGCAAGGAGGCACGGGTTCGATCCCCGCACAGTGCTAATATTTGTATACATGAATGTGAATAATTGCACTGATCTGGTCGTGCCTCGGGAAGCACGTTAAGCCGTTGGTCCCGGTTGCCACACGAACATCTAGTGGCAGTCGTTACGGGTTGTTGGAGCCCTCAAAAGTCTAACAATTGGTCTAACTGCAATGCTTAGATATCGCCTTCGGGTTGTGAAGGTCAGACGGCAGTCGCTTCACGGAAAATATCAGACTCCAAAGCTGAAAGGCGACTGGGATTAACGCTGAGATGATGATGAGTCTTTCTCTATGCTGGGGTCGGTTTCCAGTCCAATTGGAGGAAGCTATTGTACGGACGAGAGCAGGTCAAGCTACTCCAAACTGTCATATATTCCCAATCAACCTTGAGCCTTAATGCTTAATAGATAAAGTTGAAAATCTAATAATGAAATCTGACAGATAGTACTAGCTTGATGTGCTGTTGTCTGTACATGGATCGACTACCTATCTGTTAAAATTACTAGTTTCCATACAATTTTTTTATCTACTACCCGCACTGGGATCACGTGGTGAAATAAAGCCCATTCTTTGGAGAATAGAGGAGGTATGTTCCAACAGTGGGATAGTTATAGAATGATTAGACTATCGTCTAAAATGCTTACCTTCGTTAAATGAGCATCGCCGCAAACGAGATTAAAGGCGAAGGGCGAGGAGGTGGTTCATTTCCAAGCTAAAAGTGAAGCATTCTAAATCGGTATTACAGTCTGAATTCAAGCAGAATTATTCTAAACTCAACAGCTCTCGTTTGATCATGGGTTCAAATCCAAGTAGACGCTTTACTTTGCGCAAATAATTCATCACCACTGTTCTCAAAACGATGATGGAAAACATCGCGAGGAAACCTGCATGTCTTAGAGTTAAAATTTACCTACCTACCTTCCTATTTACCTTTGGGCCAGCGTGGTAGATTATAGCCGACTCCCAGCTCTCTACAGCCAGAGCAGCTCTGTATCCTGACAGTGGGAGTGTTTCTGCATCCTAGACTCAGTTAGCATCCTATATCCCATCCTAACCTGTCCCATGTTTACCTCTCATCAGGCCGAAGAAACCGCTTCACACAGTAGTAAGACAAGTGTATTGGATAGCCACCAGTCTGACCGAACATTTTTAGAATTATGCGGGAAAAAGACGACACGAAGTCTGGGCTTCAGACAGTTAAGCTATGACGACAGACAGTTAGACCATTAAGAAAGACAATTAGACCGAAGTCTGAAGGAACGATACACAGATCACACTTTGACTAGTATTTACTTCGTTAAGTATTGGTTCTATACGAAAATAAACCTTATAGTTATAGGAATAAAGTTCATGTTCATATAAGTGAACGTAACCATGCGCTGCATATATGATTGTGTACGTTAATATTAAGCAAATAATGGTCGCTTTTATGTGACACTTGCTTTACTTACCAAAGTGTGATCAAAATGTGGCTTTAGACTTTGAAAAGTCAGATTATGAAGTCTAAAAGTCAGACAATGGTAGAAGAAAAGTCAAATGTTGGAGTTATGAGCCATATTGCATACCAATCTGGGCTCATGGCCGGAAATATAAAAAAGTAAGAATAGAACCAATTTTTCATTATTTTTTTTTTTCAAAATAATTTATTATCTACTAGAAATTGTAGTATAATGTATTTTAGAAAAAAAAAACTTGACAATCGAAAATCATTGTGGCTACCATGAGTTTTAATTACGAAAACTCGATCATCGATATCGACCGCGTTTGACTCATCGATTGTCCCGCTTCTAGGTTATAAGAACTCTCAACCAATGAGAGCGCCAGTCTCGTAATGAAAACTCATGATAGCCACACTGTAGCCATTCTGGTAAAGTTGGATGTAGCCACGTGGAAAGTTCTTTAGAATTAGATAAACAAGAGGCTCATAGAAGGGGAGATGTATGGACGACAGCAGGTCAAGCTGCCCGAAAGTATCAAATATCCCAATCAACCTTGAGCCTGACGGAGGACGGGTCTGAGCAGTTGTGTTGCGATGTGTGCCGGATACGGTACACCAAATGTTGTTGTGTCAGGAGTTTGGTCGTGGAGGGTCTCCAGATCAATCTCCCTTTGACGCAGCATCATTGGTCGTGTTGTTGGGTTTAACATTGCATCACTTCGCACATCTGCCGTCTTCTTTCCTATTTACTCACTCAGTTTTTGAGTGAATAGGCTCTTAATAAACTAGTGCGCTTTACCTTCAAAGATTGTATCACTGCTTACCGTTAGGCGGGATTGCGGTCTAGCGCTAGTTTATAGTTATAAAAAAAGGCTTGAAGCTTTAGAAATAAAGTTGAAAATCTAATAAAGAAATCTAACAGATTGTAGTAGCTTGATGTGCTGTAGTCATATACAGAGTGGTGCTGACAATACGACAATAAATGAAAACGCGAACCATTCTGGTTCATAGGAATAATCACAAACCATAGAAAAAAAAACCTAGCATCAAAAAAAAAAAATTAAAATTTCAAACAAACTAAATCGCATAAAATTGCAAACGGAATAGAACATCCTTTAAAAATATTGGTTCACTGACCTCCGACCGGCGACAGCGCGATCCTGTATCGACTTGCTTTTTTCGCGCAATTATTATTAAAGTTTTGTACCGAAAGATGCGGCGGTCTTAACCTGTAAGCGCTTCCTTATCAACATGTACATTATGTAGAAAATGTCACAAATGAAAACCAATTTCCTGTGACTAAACTAATGGACATATTTATATGATTTTTTTATGGGTAGACTGAGAATGTGATGAGGTACACGATGTTTAATTTATTGTCGTATTGTCAGCACCACTCTGTATGTATTTAGACGATGTCCATCTCGTCTGCAGAGTATAACTAGGTAATCTAATTTAATCCTGTAGATGCTTTATATATACCCAATAGATCCATTGTATACCAGGCAAGCAAGCAGCAACAGGCAGGCAGGCAAGGCTTGTGTAAAGGCAATATAGACTATTAACTATAAAATTAAAATATGTAATTCACTAATAAGAAGTGATTCCTAGTAACACAACGTTTATTAAAATAAAAAATAAAAACATCTTGTATTGGATAGAATTCAAAACAATTTGCCACACGTTTTTGATCCGCCTTCCAAAATCCGTGTGTATTTGAATGTGTAAAAAAACCTCTAAATGATATATTTTTCCAGGATGAACGCGATGTAAGTGTGCTGGATGTGAACCCTGAAGCCAAAGCGATTCTGGACCTGGCAGGCCGCACGAGACACAGCGAGGGTCTCCGTGAACCAAAGCCTCTATAATGTAAATAGCTAGATTAATATATATCTCTCTGTAACTAGCCCAAATTATTTATTGTATAAAGTCTTAACTTTCGCATAGAATTAGTTTTCGCATAAAGTGAATTTCGAATAAAGTCGGTTGATACTTTATGCCAAATTGTACAATAAATATTCTTGTGTTATTTATTTTTAGTAAAAGAACACACAAGTTAAACTTTTATTTAGTGTTACTTTTGTTTTCTAAGTTGGTAATGATGCAAAAGTTTAAACTTTATATAAAACACTAATCGAAATTTTAACTTTATACCAAATTAGATTTTATGCCAGTCATTATGTAAGATAGACTTACGAGTAATGTATGACAGGAGGCGTTATTTATATAACGCCAAAATGAAGTAAATAGTGTATTTATATATTTTCACTTTACCTTTTGAAGGAGTACTCTATGTACCTTTTTGACTTGAGTATAAAAAAATATTAATAGGACATTAACAAAACCCGCACCATATTTATAGTAAGGACGACAGCAGGTCAAGCTACCTGAAAATGTCAAATATTCCCAATCAACCTTGAGCCTCAACGCTTTATTGATAAAGTTGATATTCCAACAAAATAAATTGACAGATTGTAGTAGCTTGATGTGCTGTCGACTGTTCATTATGGTAAAAAAATTAACGACTGTTAGTGACAAAGGTTGTTGTTTTACCCATTTTTATCTGTTACTTCAACTTACGCAATGAAACCCGTATTGAAATTATACAATATGTATAGAAAACCCTGTCCGACCCATAAGGATAATAAAGGTTAGGTAAACACCTGACCAAATATAATATAAAATTTTACGTAATCATCATAGTAACAATACTAATGAATTTT
Organism: Sesamia nonagrioides; assembly: GCA_017933935.1. Taxonomy (NCBI): domain Eukaryota; kingdom Metazoa; phylum Arthropoda; class Insecta; order Lepidoptera; family Noctuidae; genus Sesamia; species Sesamia nonagrioides. Next base: position 5,128,280 of record JADWQK010001130.1, read on the forward strand.
GAAATAATGTTTTTTTTCCCGCGAATTAATTCTAACTTCCCCGAAGTTTAGTAATTTAAAAAAAAGTGACAACACCGGTATTGTTATGAGTGAATAGAGATGCGACCACGTGCCGCGTGCCCTGCCCTGCCCCCCATCGCCCGCGGAAGGGTTGCTTACCGCACATGTATCAAGTTACCTCTTTTTGCGAAATAATATTTATTTTTTTAGGAGGATTCTTTTTTTAAGTTTAGCCCGGTTTTATATCCATTAGTAGAATCAGTTATCGATACCTAGCAATACCTTCACGGATTGGACAGGGTTTTCTTTACACATTGTATATTTAAAAAAAAAACCTAACTTGCTACATAGTTTGTCTATTTTGTGAAAATAAAGAAGGAATAATAAAGGGCTCTGAAGGCGTAAAGAACTCATATCTATCAATAAAATTCTTCAATCAATTCTTCCCTTTGAATCTGTTATACCTCTCGAATATGATATTACAAAGGACTTCCCCAGGACAACATTTTTTACAAAAATCGTGAGTTGAACGCAGACCAACCGCCTTGTTTAAATCTCCCTATAATAAATACATTGGTTGTAAAAAACGAATCGAGTTTTCTAAATAGCATTTCTTCCTGATAATTACCATTTTAAATTAAAAATAGTACCTACATTTAAGATAAGAGGGATGTGCTCAGGCAGCCACCGAAATTGGAATTTTCTTTTCAGTACGCGAAATGCATAAAAAATTTGGTCAGTTCCAGGTCGTATGTTAACGAAAATATTACTCGCGGCCGTAACAATTATGAAGATACTTATTTATTTTAAGATCTCCAATCTATACTAATATATAAAGCTGAAGAGTTTGTGCGCGCTAATCTCGGAAACTACTGGTCCGATTTGAAAAATTCTTTTTGCGTTGGATAGCCCATTAATCCAGGAAGGCTTTAGGCTATATAACATCACGCTGCGACCAATAGGAGCGGAGCATAATTAATTCCAAGCGAACGAAGTCGCTGGCGGCCGCTAGTACACTATATACAACGTTATTTTTTGTTTATACGATACCTGAATATAGTTTGTTCAGAACAAGCAACTGAATCGATTCCAATCATTTTTAGGTACACCTTGTTACATTTTTTCACAAATATATTTAAAAATTATTACAGTATGGTTACTGAGCGCAATACGCAGCTTACGTGTGCGCATGCCCGCGCTCAGCTGACGCCGCAGGCCAATCCACCCGGCTCGACCATCCAAACGGAGCGTGGATCATATTTTTGTTGGGGCAACCAAGTAGGATTAATAGAATAGAATACTCTTTATTATGTACACCATATAGATTAAAAAAACATAAATATAAAAATTTTACAAAGGGTGACACAATGGGCGGTCTTATCGCTAAGAGCGATCTTTTACAGACAACTTTTGGATGGAATGGTAAGGGGAAGGAGAGAGAAATAATGTAGGTAGTCTACAGTGTACTATTTACAATTTTACATATTTTATATAATAAATATACACGTTAAGTGTATCATATCATACTAGTACAATAAATACTTATATACATCTAATTAATAAAAATCATACAAAAGCAAATAAAAAATAATGACATGTTTAAAGAGAGAGGAAATGCTTTTTAACCATGGTTTTAAAAGTGGACGGAGTTTGAGCACGCCTTACAGACACGGACAAGTCATTCCATAGCCGAACTGCTTGTACAGTAAAGGATTTATCGTAAAAACTAGTGGAATGCATCGGCATGTCTAATATCAGGTTTTCCGATGACCTCAGATATCTATTATGTGTGTCATGAAGGATAATAATAAGCTCAAAACTCTCTGGTTTTTCATGGTATCTCTTTGAAGTTTTGTACATAGATTCTTTACATAAAAATACTGGGCACGTGTTTCGCATGAACAAAACAATGTTGTATAGAGAATGGAAGACAAAGTATTTAATAGGTGTCCTCGTTTATTTAAAGGAGATCGCAGGATGCGGAATAAAATGAACATTATCATCACACTATAACAGTCCACAGCTGGACATAGGCCTCTCCTATTTCACTCCATTCAACTCGACCTCGGCAACTCTCATACAGTTACTACCAGACATCCTGCATCCTGCGTGGTCTCCACTCAAGAACACGTCTACTCCAACGGTCATCGGTTCTACGACTAATATGGGCGGCCCATTGCCACTTCAGTTTGCTTATACTGTGAGCTATGTCGATAACTTTCATAAAATAGTCAAAAGGAAAATAGTTAATAATGGTCAAGAGAGTTGTGTTAATGATAATATAAAACACAAAAAAAAAAGGTTCTCAAGTACACTATATTTTTGCTGAAAATTCTACAAATAAAAATTTGTCACGGCCTCGAATCAAACGACCTCATATTGACCCGAAATTGTTCAAAATGTTAGAAAATTTGAATTTCGTGTGGTGCCCTGTCGCTTTAGATTCAAGTACGATTGTTTCACCTTCACCGAAAATGCATTTATTAATCTCTATAATATATACATAAATTTACACACATTTTATGCGTACTTCGTACAGATAATATAAATATAATTTAATTAGTATTATTTAAGAGAATAAAATAATATAACCATATCATATCATATCATCATATCATCATATTATCATATCATATCATCATATCATCATATGATCATATTTATTGGATACAGCTTTTTCGGAGATGGTGAGACAGACAATTATTCTCTCGTCCTTTGTTTTAAAAACGTCCAAAATACAAAAAAAAAGTTTGTATGTGTATCGCACAATTTTATACTTTATAACCTTTGTATAAGGTCCACTATTGTAAGATCTTATTATCTGACTTCGCTTTATCTGCTTGTCTATTGTGTAGTATAAATTTATTCTAGGTAAAGTCTGATAAAAAATAATAAATATGAAAATACAAGGCCCTCACCACTAGTTGTTATAGTAGTGCAGAAGTTTAGCGCTTTTTCAGTCTCTTCGATCGATTTTGACTTGTGATTATAATACCAACTATTTACTGCATCTGTCTTTTGTCATGCCACCGACGCAATAGAAGTCAAAATCGCTTGAACGCACTGTAGATAAAGTTTATTTTATAGAGGGTAAGTGCAAAAAAGCAGTGCCATTCTTCAACTTCTGCTCAGATATAAAAGAGCTGGTTGTAAGACCCTAGTATTGCTGAACGGGAATATCTGATTGCTTACCATCAGGCGGGATTGCGGTCAAGCTCTAATTTATAAGACCCCATATTCATAAACACTGCTTAAAGTTAACTAGTGATTAGCAATTATTTAAACATACATTTTAGACGTTTGCATGTCAATTAACTTTAATAATCGTTTATGAATAAACCCCTTAAACTCTGTGGCGTTTATTCATAATGGATAATTAAAATTAAGTGACATTTAAAGGTCAAAAATGTATGGTTAAAGAATCGCTAATCACTAGTTAAATTTAAGCAATGTTTATGAATAAGGGGGTATATGTTAAAAAAAATTAACTACCATTAAAATAAAGTTAATATTTGGTTACCTCGAAATAAAGTCAATTTCAATAGACTATGTTATAAAGCTTTTTCTGCCGTGTTATTGGATGTTTATCGGACTTTACCTGTATAATTATGATCTGTTATATAAATTAAATTATAATTATGATATTATATATTTATATAATCAGCAATAATAAGTGCATTTATTAATTGTCAGGTGCCTTTGTATTTGTGTCTGTATTATTGTAGCTTTTATTCATTGTTAAGTCGGCCACACCAAAACTACGTAATGATTTGTTATAATTAGAGGTCGGAAATTAAGTTGAAAGTAAGTTACCGTGATGTTTACAGTTCTTTTACCATGAAAATAATGCCTTGCAAGTTGTGGATTTGCATATAGATAGAACTTTAAACACAATGATTTCTTACCGGTTTAGAACATCGCTTTTCGTCTGTTGCTTTGTTCCTTACTACGAATTTCGATGGAGATTTCTCCACCAATTAGGGGTTTTTGACGTGACAACGTCTTGAAAAATGATAGAGCCGGCTGCTCGCACGAAAAAACATGACTCATGTGGCGTTACCTCGCTCTGGGGCGTTCCATTTAAGGCTTGAAGTGCAAGCGAGAGCGCGGAACGAGAGACAAAGAGACACAATCGGCCTTCGCGTTCGGCAGCGTTCGACATTTGTCTCTCTCCTACTTGAGTGAGCGATGCGTCCGCGTGGACAGCTGTTCCTCAAGTATGAAGTGCAGTGAAAAGTGAATGTGGTGTCAATTGTTTATAGCAACGATAATTGCAGAGATAAAAGTAATGATTCTTTCGATATTAAATATATGTTCAGTGATATATTGTCGAATATTCGTGCTAAATTAAAAACACTTTTTGAAAAATGCAACGATGCTATCAGTATTTTCTTATGACGTTGTCACGTTCAACTATCGTCAGTAAACAGACTTTACAGACAATCGATCAAGTTTATGCGTATAATACATTTACACATATTAACTTTACATTTAATAAGGAAATCTCGATGTTTTGTCGAATGTTAAAACCGTGCGAAGCGTCGGCGATAACTTATAAATATTATAGTTATAAAGTTTCAATTCATTATCTCTTCATTAAATCACTTCTATGTTATTTGTTTTAGCAATATGACAACTCTGCGACGAAACTAAAAAAATGGGTAAAGACCTTTTTGGACATAAGTGGCCGACAAAAAAAAAAAAAAAACATTCTAAATATTTGTAGGCGTTAGTGTATTTGTAAATTTACTGTTTCGTAGCTCATTAAGATGTCATAATGTGTAATAAAATATACAGGAGCCGTATTATGAAGCATTAATGCCGTCGTGGCTCTAGTGCAAAATAATAATAATAATAATAATAATAATAATCGTTTATTTTCAGACAAAACAAAAGTCCATAATAAAAAATAATAACTAATAATAAATAATAAAAATAATAATTAATAAAATGTGCACATCACTAGACACTACAAAAAGGGCTTATCAAACCCCCGAATATGAAGTTCAGTGAACCTCTTCAGAAGAACAGTGTCAGTTCTCTCTCCTATCCATTTAAGGGCACCGTTCCGACTCCCCCGAACCCGCCTTACAACCGACGCCACTTTCTTCCTCATCAACGCGTGAAAGCCGTCAACGCTCGCGTCGGCAAACATGCCAGATGCACTACAATATCGAGGGAGGCGGAACAGTGACCTGAAAATGTTGTTATAAAGGACACGCAAGGCGCTATAGGCCCTCTGTGTAAAGCTGGCCCACAAGCCACAGGTGTAAAACGCCTGACAATACGCTTTGAAAAGCGTAATTTTGACAGGCGCCGTACACCTAGCGAACCTATGTGCCAGCATATTACCACGAACCGACAGCGCCCTGCGCTCCCTCTCAATATCCTCCTCGTCACTAGCATTTTCTGTCATCACGTGTCCTAAATATTTAAATCCTGTAACTCGACCTAGAGGCATTCCATTGAGCAAAAGTGGTGTGAAAGAGGATGGTTCGACGTTAAAGGAGTTACTTTTGCATTTAAATAGCATGTACTCACTCTTACTCACATTATACTCCAGGCCGTGCTCAAGTGCATAGGTTTCACATAATCTTAACAGCTTTCTAAGACCACCAATTGAGGGGCTCAGCAGCACCATATCGTCTGCATAACTAAGATTATTCACACAAATATTATCAATGTGGCAGCCGACATGTGTACTGCTAAGCTCCTCAACTAACTGGTTTATATATATATTAAACAATCGAGGAGAAGTCAGACCCCCCTGCCTAACACCGCACTCTAAAGAGTATTCATCAGAATATACATTACCCCACTTTACAGCATTTCGTTGGCTGTTGTACCAGAAACTCAACATATCAATTAGATCACCCGGCACACCTAAGTTTCTTAGCTTTGCCCAAAGCTTATTATAAGACACACGATCAAAAGCCCTGGACAAATCCAAGAAACAGGCATACACAGGTGTCTTGCGCTTTACATAATAGTTTACTGTTTCCTTTAGACATAGTATTGCACCCTCTGTAGACAATCCTTCCCTAAAACCAAACTGCGTGTCCCCTAGCGAAGTATATTTAGCAAGTTGTTTATCCAACAATCCATCAAGTACCTTTGCTATTATGGTTGCCAAAGATATTGGTCTATAGTTATTTCTACTTGAGGTGTCGGCTGTTTTATTTTTGACTATAGGGACCACAATAGTTCTCATCAGGTCAGGCGGTAGGTAGGAGTGCCGGATACAGAGCGTAAAAAACATAGCCAGTACTCTGCATAAATGAACGCCCGCATGCCGTAGGTGCTCAATACTGAGTCCATCATGCCCAGGCGATTTCCCTCGTTTCATACTTTCTATAACACTGGAAACCTCTTTACTTGAAAAACCTATGGGGAGAGTGACCGCCTGGGGTTCAGATTCCAGCACCCACGGCAATAAGGAACTCACCTGAAAATGCTGCTTAAATGAGTTAGCAATTTCCTTGGGGTCATCACTACCCTCAATGCTGACAGGTAGCTTCACATTACCATTTAGTTGTTTGGTACCCTTCCAAAACTTCTGAAAACTTTTATCAGAGTGCTGTGTGGCAAGGATATCCATTCTTATTTGCTCCTGATTATTTTGACAATATCTGAGTCGCGATTTAAAAATCCTGCGACTCATACACATTTGCTCAAATATAGGTCCACTTTCAGGTTTCCCTGCACACAAATACCATTGATAGTCTAATCTAGCCTGTTTGTGCACTTCCTTTACATGTTTATTCCAACCATATACACATTTGACATTACCTGGTTTTCTAATATTTTTATAGCTTAATATGGATGCCTGACATAATGAACTGATAATATCATTGTACATACAATCAATTATCTCTCTATGCCGAATATTATGACACATTTTGTCCGCGCACTCCTGAAGAACCGGAGGAAAATCAATATTTCTCAATTTATTGTTACAAATCTCCCGATATTTATCTATTTCCTCTACTTCCCTTGCGCCCCATATTATCTTATTACATATATTAGACTTAACTATAATTTTAGATTTTATTAATTTTAAATTACATACCATTTCAATCGGCATATGGTCCGACCAATAGGCATCTTGTAAAACTCTAAAACTACTAACCGTTTCCCAAGCCGACTTGGAAACAACACAATGATCCAGCCATCGTTTGCACCCGTGTGCCTCGCTCTGAAAAGTATAAGTATCAGATGACTCATCCGTCAATTCCAAGTCAGCACAGATCCAGTCATTTTCACTACAGAACTCTAAAAGCTCTACACCAAAAGGAGCAGTAGGGTGGGCATTAAAATCCCCCAACATAAACACTACTTCTATATTATTATCTTGTATTAACGCGTTCATCTCACCTAAACATTGTGAGAATACAGGTAAGTTATCTACCTGATCTGTAGGCATGTATACACATATAATGAGCATTTCACGTCCGTCGTTTGAATTTGTTTTGATTGCTACAATCCGGTCACTTACACACTTCACTACTGAGACGTTAGGAAACACACTCTTCCGCCATAGAATTGCTACACCTCCATGAGGCCTGCCACGCAGAACCCCTGCACTAATATCCACCGCTGACTTAGCTGTATACCCGAAATTGTTGTCAATATCTCCTAACAGGTGTAAATCGTACTGCAACAACCATGTTTCCTGCAAAGCGATCAAATCCGCTGATTTGCAGAGCTTTCTGACACATTCCATGCTTCTTTTAATGTTTTTACAATTAAAACTAATAAATTTACTATGTCCCATAATACTACTATTAATTATTTGAATCTATGTCTGTTATTTCATTTCTCTGAGTCTGTTCTTTATTCTTGAACACAACAAACTGTCTAAAAGATACGCCCTCAGGCCATAGATTCTCATCCATAAAAACCGGGAGCTTACTTCTTGGGATCAAAAATTTATAAGCTACATATTCTTTCTTTAATTTCATATTTATTCTTTCTGGTAAAATCTCAACATGGGTTTTACTCAACACATACTCCGCTACATCCTTTTCCGAAGCTCCCATGTCTACATTATAGATATAGAACGGGATTCTAATATCCGCAGCTTTAAATTTGCTGTCTGATTTTGCTAATGCCTTCCCTTTCCTACCAGTAAACCGGTTATTTACCCTCTTTTTGTACGACACTTGTTGCCACTGCCCGCCTTCCTCGGCAATATTTGCCCACGTCTTCTCTTTCGCACCCACCTGTACGGGTACCCGCGCATACGCGCCATCCCTCTCTTCACCCGATCGCACGTGTGAAGCGGCCTCACACCGCGGTTCCGTAGTCATCAGTGGGGCCTCCACGCGCTGCAGACCCGTCGCCGCGTGCGCAGGTGAGATGGCATAATCACTCTGCGCCGCGTGCGCAAGTGAGACGGTATTATCATTCTGCGCCGCGCGCACACACCCCTGCGGTAACAGGACCTCTGAACGACCTTGAGTATCAGCCTGCTTGGCGCCAGTCGATCGAGGGGTCAACGACCCTGCGCGCAAGGAATCCGGAGTTGATTTCACTTTTTTCTGCGTATGCTCCTTGCTGCCATCTGCTTTAACATCCCCCACGTCCAAGTATGAGCTTTCTTCTAATAAGTACGCACCCCTTTGTCTATTTATATTGCATTCTGAGTTCTCAATAGGTGACTGGTCAAAGCTATGCAGATCAACATTTCTGCTATACAAACTCTCCACCTGCTTCAAAGTGGCATAATTTTCTTTTATATATTTCATATCAGACTGTAGTAACAAGATGGTTTTAAGTAGATTTGTAACATCGACATGATCAAAACTTATAGGTGGCAACTTATGTAACTCACGTGCAACGAAGACCGGTATAACTTCTGGATCCGTCTCCTTGAAAAGTACTATTATATCTTGAAGGTCTCTTGTTGATTTGCCTTTGTTTTTTCTCGTAATCATACGCTTTCTTTTTGGTATGGCTTGGAATAGCAAATTTTTTGCTCGTGTGATATCTTCTTCCGAGAAAGCACTTTTACATATCTGAACAAGGCTTTCATTGTCCATGACATCTATTTTATTTTGCACAAAGGATAACACCTCACTTATAACAATATTGCAATTACTGCACTTCACAATATTATTTTCCATCTCGCTCGGGTCGTTAACCTTACGAACTAAATCACGTACGCACACGTTCGATCGCAACGGACGCGAACAGCTGACTGCGTGTGTCAAAAAAGAGACGGCGCTATCCGTCATGTAGAGAGAGAAGATACATTTATTTAGCACCAACTAAATGTGTGTGTCTTTTGATAATGACAGATATACTAGTAAAATACATTAAATATGAAATAATCAAAGTGTAAAGCCCGATATAAGAAATCAATAGGAAAATGTGCCTTACGGCTGCATCAATAAGGCTCAGTTTAGTAAAAATTCTGGAGAACTAGTGTCTGACGCTGGTTTTTAACTGAACCTGCACGGTAATTGCGTAACTATTATCAGTAGCAATGGGTTTCATTTTGACAGTTCAACAGCATTCATTGCGTTATTTATGTTGTTGAGCAGACACACTTTCCGAACATATGGAACAATGGATTAGCAATTGGCTTCAAAATGATTTCAATTTATAATAATAGTGTGTTACGCAATTAGGGTGCTGATGTGTGTAGTGACGGATGTAAATCAGATTTTTACTGCAACGTGAGATGTGTAAATAATATACAACGTGTAACAAAAAGGGTATATACATACCAAGGGCATGGCATCTTTAGATGATATCAAACGATATCGGAAGGGTTTCAACTCAAAATAAAATACTCAAAAAATTGGTACCAAATTTTCCGTTTCGTGTGTTTCTTAAAATAAAATCATAACAAACGTGGCAGCACACTACATACGTTAATAACTACTCGTTACCCGTCACGTTACTTGCCAAAATCCGATAAATGTCTTCAATATCTCTGTGCGACTAGTATGATAGTAGCCTATCACAGGCGGTGTTTTTTCTCATAACTTCCTAACATAAAGAGATAGGATTTTTTCTTCGGGGACGTCGGCAGTCGGTTCGCGTCGATGAGAGCACATCGAGTTGGCGTGACCTGGATGCCGGTGTTCCACAGGGCGGTATTCTTTCTCCATTATTATTCTCCATTTTCATTAATTTCCTAACTCACTGTCTTCGGTGTTCGTATCATCTATACGCTGATGATCTCCAAGTATATGCGGCTGAGCGGGTGGAATGTGTGTCGAACGCTATAGCGGAGGTAAACCAAGACTTGGAGGCTATCAAAGACTGGTCTGATAGGTTTGGGGTGTCAGTAAACCCCTTGAAGTGTCAGGCCATAATTATTGGAAGCTCACGTATGATGAGTAGGTTATCTCTTAGCTCTCTCCCTCCTCTTATCTTCAATGGTACCGTCATACCCATTACCCCCAATGTCAAAGATCTCGGTTTGCATATTGACTCGACGCTTAGCTGGCAACGTCAGGTTTCCTACGTTAGTCAAAGGGTCCACGGTACCCTGCGTTCTCTGTATCGTCTGAGGAACTTTTTACCCGTTAAAACAAAAACCATGCTTGTGCAGACTTTGATCTTCCCTATAATCGACTATGGTGACGTGTGCTACTTTGATCTGAATGCGGCTTTGCTGGATAAGCTTGATAGATTGCTCAATAATGGGATCAGGTTCATATTCAATCTCAGGAAATATGACCATGTGTCGAGCTACAGGTCTGAATTGAAATGGATGCCCATTCGTCAGAGAAGAAATTTGCGCGCCTTGACCACGCTTTTCTCCCTTCTTAAATCACCCACTCCTCCTTCTTATCTTGTGACTCACTTCCAATATTTATGTTCTTCACACTCTAAGAATCTGCGTTCTTCTAACAATCCCCTCTTACTCTGTCCTTCACATACGTCTGACTTTGTTCATTCTTCATTTCACATTCAATCCATTCTTCTATGGAATGCGCTTCCTCTTGATATCAGGATGGCCGCCAGTCGGTTTGCATTTAAGCGGAAATTGCAGAGTTATTTTCGCAACAACTAGCGTAGAGTTATTGCTACACCCCTCTCCCAAATTTTAGTTTTTTTTTTATGTATATATTGTAAGTATATATTTTGGTAATAGTATGTATGTATATCTAGCTTATTTAAGTATTTTTTTAATAATTATAGGGGCTTTTATTTTTTCCTTTTGAAAGAAAATCAAGCTAAAGCACCTACCATCTTATCTCTTCACCACCTGGGGTTGACTGGTAGAGAATGCCTAAGGCATTAAGTCCGCCTCTGTACATGTCTTGTGTGCAAAAAGAATAAATAAATAAATAAATAAATAAAAAACCCTTCAAATATCGTTTGATATCATGTAAAGATGCCATGCCTTTCTTATGTATACAATATGTAAAGAAAACCCTGTCCGATCCGTGAAGGTGTTGTTAGGTATCGATATCTGATTCTACTAATGTCTACAAAACCGGACTAAACTTAAAAAAAAAAAAATCGCCCTAAAAAATAAATATTATTTCGCAAAAAGAGGTAACTTAATACATGTGCGGTTAACAACCCTACCGCGGGCGGCGGGGGGCAGAGCACGCGGCACGTGGTCGCGTCGCTATTCGCTCATAATAATACCGGTGTTGTCACTTTTTAAAAAATTACCAAATTTCGGGGAAATTGGAATTAATTCCCGGGGAAAAAAGTTTATTTCAAAATTCATTATTATTGTTACTATGATGATTATGTAAATTTTTATAATATATTTGGTCAAGTGTTTACCTAACCTTTATTATCCTTATGGGACGGACAGGGTTTTATTTACATATTGTATACCCTTTATGTTACACGTTGTATAGTTGTTTCTGAAAAACTAGTCTCGTGATTTAAAGATTGTTCACCGCCTGATCCTAGTCCCCAACTGTAAAAAATCTGAGTTAACAACATTGCCTTGTTCACGAACTAAATTAAATTTTAGTTAAGTGCATCTCTTTCTTTCTATTTCATTAAGAAAAGGATAGAAGATAACATTTTAGTTTAGTCCTGTCAAATTAAGATACTCCATAGACAGTTTAGACGCGATTATAATAAACATGGCGACCAAAAATACGTCAATTACGTCAATAGCGGACTAATTTGACAGGTCTAAACTAAGATTTTATCATCATCATCATCATCATCTCAGCGTTTATCCCGGTTGCTTCCGCGGCTTTCGCGTTGGAGCCCGGGGTCCGCTTTCCTGCACATTCTCCTCCATTTCGCACGATCTTTAGCATCCTGTGGTAAGAGCTTCTTGGCACGCATGTCATCTCTTACAACGTCAAGCCAGCACTTCTTTGGTCTACCCCGCTTGTTCCGGCCCGGCGGAGGCGCCATGGCAAGACATTTGTTACCCCCGTAACATGCCGGTTTGCGTAAGACGTGGCCGTACCAGCGTAGGCGACCCTCCTGCAGTTTGTCTGCAATGTCACGGACACGAAGGCTGCCCCGGATGCGGGAGTTCCTGATGCGGTCTTTCCGCGTAACTCCACACATCCACCGCAGCATATTCATCTCCGTGACACGCAGCTCCTGCTTGTGTCGTTGCCATACAGGAGAACAGGTCTAATGATGGTCTTATAGACCTGTCCCTTAAGCTTAACCGTCATTCTGGGGTCACAAATGACACCTATCACCTTACGCCATTTCGCCCAAGCTGCGGAAATACGTGCCTTGACGTCGCAATCAATGTCGCCGGACGCGTGAAGCACAGACCCCAAGTATTTAAACTGGTCCGTGCACTCGACCATGTAAACTAAGATTTTATCATCTGTCCTTTTCTTTCTTATTAGTTCAGTTTGTGAACAACAGAAGGCGCCAATGATTACTTTTTTAAAATTAAAATTTCATTAATGATGTGCTTGTAGGTAAATGTATAATATATCCCCGAAAGGAACAACAGAGTTTTTGTTAGATAGTGTTTAGTAGTATCATTACAAACACATACTCCAAAGCTGAAAAAGCTTCGGATGCGACTGCGATTAACGCGGAGATGATAATGAGTGTATAATAGTATCAGAGTAGCAACGAGTATAGCTCCGTCTCTCTCTTACAATAGAACCATGAAGGAATTAATCCGTAAATATTTCGGCTCCAGGGTGTTGTTTTTATACTACTAGAATAAGATCGTTATAAAAGATGGCTCGTTGTGAGTAGGTCAATAGGATTAGTGCAAAAAGGTAAACATACAATATGCGACGGAAACAAAATCGTAAAAAAAAGCGTGTCCTACGCTTTCTTTGCGATTTTTTTTCCTTCCCATTTTGTACATTTAGAAAGCGTAGGACACGCTTTTTTCACGATTTTTTTCCTTCGAAGTTAGAAGTAGAGCCAAGACTTCGAAGTTATGACAACTGCCAACCCGCACTGGGTCCGCGTGCTGGATTACAGCTTGCGCCTTTTTTGTTTGGAATGGGAAATCATCAAATGACCTCGCCCGCTCTGGGCGGAGCGGAAGGGCGTGTCAGACTTTTACTGACTAAAACCCACCCGTGTTCCTTCACTTTCCTGTAGGCCAGGGCCACGGTTTCTTTTTTAACCAACTCGCAACCCTGACCCAGGAGGCATCGGTCTTCGTGGACCCCGTCACGACACATCTCTTTGAGGCGCGCGTGAAACACAACGCGCCGTCGACTCGGGCCTGGTCCTTACCGGGCGGCGAGTTGTCCACTGCTCACCGCCCACAAGCCCAGCTTACGCCTCTCACCAGCACCCAAATTGCTTAACAAACTATTCTAATCATTTGGAACCATATTGTTAATCCATTGCCATGTATGTCCGAAAATGTACCTGCTCAAGAACGTAAATAGGGTCAACCGGGGCAATTGTGTCTTTGGGGGCAATTGCGTCTAATCGAAATAATTTTAAATCTGTTTGAAAACCTACTCTCCTGCCATCTATAATATTTTATTCAAAGTAAACAAAACAAGATGGCAGGAGAGTGGGTTTTCAAATAGATTTAAGATAACTTCGATTAGACGCAATTGCCCCAAAGACGCAATTGCAACGGTTGACCTTAACGCAATGAATGTTGTTGAACTGTCAAAATAAAACCCATTGCTACTGATAGTGTATTAGCCTGATGGTCTGTCTCCCAGAAGAGAAAACATTTTATTTTTGTGTGGGAAACCATAAATAACCTCTATCGGTCTGGGCGGAGCGGAAGGGCGTGTTAAACTTAAAACGACTAAAATCCACCCGTGTTCCTTCATTTACCTGTGCAAGGGGCCAAGGTATCAAATAAAAAAAATCTGCAGACCTGATGTTGATTACATAATCAGCCTAAATGTTCCCCTTCCTGGGCCACAGCCTTCCTCTCCGTGATAAGGAGGGGGCCGTAATCTACCACGCGGGCCCAGTGTGGGTTGGTACATGGCATATGTCTACGAAGTTTTGCTTCTAGGACATGCCGGTTTCCTCACATGTTTTTTTTTTTACCTTTTTGATGGTAGTGTTGAAGAAATAATTACATAAAGTAAAGCGCCTGACGGGTTCGAACCTACGACCTTCAACTTTGCCTTTTTACATCAAACGTCAGTTTATTCTTCTTCTTCTTCCACTGCTGGACAAAGGCCAAGGCTTTCCGCGATGACCGGTCTTATGCTACCGCATCCATCGGCTCCCCGGGAACTTCACCAGGTCATCGGTCCACCTTGTTGGGGGTCTACCTACGCTGCGTCTTCCGTTACGTAGCCACTCCCATTGACATCCCATGTCCAATGAGTCCCATGGGCCATCGGTTCTACGAGCAATGTGCCCCGCCTACTGCCACTAAGCTTAGCGACTTGTTCTACTGCGGATCTCCTCATTTCTGATTCGATCACGCAGAGAAACCCAGAGTATAGCTCTTTTCATTTCCTTTTGTGTGACCTTGAGCCTTCATATGAGGACCATTGTGAGCGACCACGTTTCAGTCCCGTATCTCAGCACTGCCAACACTATTCAAACACCTTGACTTGAGAGTTAAGGAACGTATTACAGAACGTCACTCAAAACTCAAGCTCTACTTAAGTCTCGTTTCAAGCTATTTGATTGGTTGAAACTAGTTTTAAGTAATGCTTAAGCAGAGTTCAATGCTTGAGTTTCCTTCTTTAATACGGACCTAAGACTGTGGTCTCTTCGGCGACGAAAAGATGTAGCGTAGCTAATAAAAACAACACCCATATTAACATGTAGTTAAGATGCAAATTGTCTCATTACATACTAGTCATCACTGAGTTTATGTGTTACATAAATTATATGAAAATACAATTATATTAACATATCATTAGCTACGCGTAATACCTATGTTATTACTTTTAAGCAGATTTTTAATACTCTGTTATATTGTATCGCCTCCTTAAGCGATTTAGCCGATTAAAACTCCCTCAACAGTTTTCCTTAACGCTTTAGCGATAAAGTTGAACATTTTAAAGAAGTTTGACAAATTGCAGTAGTTTGATACTACAATCTGTCAGATTTCTTTATTAGATTTTAAACTTCATCGCTAAAGCATTAGGACGCTTGAGTCTTAATGCTTTTTGCCAAATACTCCCAATCGAGCTTGGTTGATTGGGAGTATTTGGCAGCTTCGGGGAGGTTGACCTGCTGTCGTCCGTACATATGGTCGATCCAATAATTCAATCGGAATGTAATCGAAAACAAACCTTTAAAAAGTGTCAACTACTAATTGTTAGTGCCAAAATAGTCACTATTACGTTTATTGAAGTGCCAAGCATCATTGATTTAATTAGTCATTTTGAGTTTCATAATTCTTTTGTCTCTATTTTTCATAAAACTTTGATTAATCGGCGCACACACAAATATGTAGATTCATAGTTTCCTCAGGAGGTTAATAATATTTTTTGCGTTATTATCTAAATCTGCAAAACATAGGTATCTAATATCTAAGCAAAATCACTTGCAGTGGACAATAAATTATAGTAACAACATGGCCAGCGACAGCGTGGCAATTGCGTCAAAATTTTTTTAAGAAATAAATCCATTGCGTCATATGTTTCAAAAATCGTCTACACTCTTCGTCATACATGCCGCAATGGATGTTGATGAACATTGAAGTTACTGAAAATATAAGCGTGTAAAGCACAGATCTTATAAGAAAATGGTGACGTCATGTGACGCCGCAAAATCACGACCTTACGTGCACAAACCGTTTAATGAGACGTAAACTACACCTGTAGTAGTCAGTGTCGTCATTTTGCGGCCGCTATATAACGGCACCGCTATGTGACGGCATTGTAGGAAACTTAAACTTTAATTACGCAATTGCCTCGCTGTTTAGAAGTCACCGTTATCATCTATTATTTCCTGTTTCCACGTAGGTTATGCCAGCTAATATCTGGATCTTCCTTAATGTCTATACTTTATGCAGCGATTTATTTAGCTTATGTAGAAAATGTTCAAAGCTTAAGCATATTTTGAATAAAACTTCTTTAATTGTATGCTTTATTCTATGTGAATATTGTGGTCAGAACTACTTTTTTAGATCCCATATTGTGTCAACCTCTTTCAAATTGAAATATAAAAAATAATTGTGTACAATCAGGTAATTTCCAACCATCCAAGTTCTTGCATAGTTTGTATCCTTGTTTGACGCCTGAATGACATCGACAAAAAACCAACGATAGCGGCTTTATTTGGGCGGAATATCATCAAATGACTTCTCCCGTTCTGGACGGAGCGAAAGGACGTGTTAGGGTCAATTCATACGTACCACAACCACACCACAACGACGCCACGTGGTCGAGCGTATATTTTGTATAGAAAATGAATATTGCAATTTACGCGTATCACATTTTGCCGTTGTTATCGACCATCTGTGTAATACGACCACATCGCAACCACATCGCGACGGCAACGCCACCACCGGCGGCGGCACCGCGGCCACATCGCCACGACATGACTACAACAGCGCGCGCCTATAGTGATATTTTTAATTAGACGAAGTCAACTCACGTTTACTGTATTGTCAGTTTTTGATGAAATAAAAATATGTAAATATGAATAAATAAATATAATATGTGTTGTGACAAAGTGAATGAAAAAAAACGCAACCACAACGACATTTTGTCGGTACCACAACGCAACTGCAAAAAAGCCGCTGTGACCGTATTCAAACGTAACCACAGCTTGACCACATTTTGTCGCTGCGACGTGGTGTGGTTTTGGTACGTGTGAATTGACCCTTAGACTTATCGATTAAAACCTACCGGTGTTCCTTCATTTGACTGTGCTCAGAAACGGTAACTCTTTCAAATAACCTTCGGCCTTGGCAGGCGATCGGCGTTGTGCTGACATCCCTTTCAACAATGGCGCCTTTCGTCCCGATTTTGGTCACATTCCAAAAGCAACAAACATTTTGCAATAAAAGTTGCATGTAAACATCGCGTGTGCGTTGCAATTACCAACCAAATACTTGCTGGGAATCTAATACGTAGTTCTAACTTCAATCTAAACGCTTAGATGTAATAAAAATGTGAAACTAAGTTGTACAAATTGTATTTATTTATTTAATTTATGGCTGTAATAAAGTAATTTTAAAATATGAGTGGTCATTTTATTTGCAAGTATACTTGCACAAGTTCTTGCAACATAACTTTTGCGTGAGTGCAAGTTCTTTTTGCGACTTCACCTGCCATTAGCACCCTAATTGCGTAACTCATTATTACTATCAATTTGAATTATTTTGAAGCAATTTGCTAATGCATAGCTTCATATGTTAGAAAAATGTGTCCGCTCAACAACGTTAATAACGCAATGAATGTTGTTGAACTGTCAAAATGATGCCCATTGCTATTGCTACTGATAGCGTGTTACGCAATTGCCTCGCAGGTGTAATTTTCTGTTATGAGCCTGAATAATCCATACTAATATTATAAATGCGAAAGTAACTCGGTCTGTCTGTCTGTCTGTTACGCTTTCCCGCTTAAGACGCTGTGAATAGCAAACTTTTAGGTATTTGAGGGGGTGAAGCAGACGAAGTGGGACACGACTAGCCCCGCCCACTGCGGGGCGCGGGGCGCTCCGCGCGAGTACATCGATGCGTGAGGTGAGGCGTCGTGCATCGAGAAATACGCACGTTCTATTAAATCTATACCAACCATTCTCTATTCCATCTACATTTAGAATCGTAATTTCACAACCCAACCGCGAGGTACGGTTGGCTCTGTTCGTCACAGTCCCGGTTCGCATTAGACGAGCAGCAGGTTCGAATCCCACATCCGTTCACTTTACCTTGCGATTTTCGAAAATGTATATTTTATACATATTTTCATTTTTTATTATTACTTTTGTTTTCTTTTTTATTTTTATAATGCGCTTTGTCCGTTCTGCTTAATTTTTTTGTGTTATGTCCTTTTTTCATGAAACTGTTAGAAATATATCATTTCTAGAAATTACTATTTATAAACAGCTGTTTAGAGTAACTGTTAAAAAAAAATGCATTTTCGGATATTTAAAAAATAAAAGATTTTTTCTTCAAAACTGCAACTCTTATCGAAGTCGGGTTTGTACGAGTGCTTAGAATAACACAACACAAAAAGATTGAAATAGATGGAGGCACTTGGAGGAGGCCTATACTGAAAGGGGCCATGAATAATGCAACAAAATGAAATCTAAATTTACTGTTTTGAACTATTATCAAATCAACTGTTATTTTTATTGTTTTTCTTTTCTATTCCATCTACATTTAGAAGGGTAATTTCACAACCCAACCCCGAGGTACGGTTGGCTCTGTTCGTCACAGTCCCGGTTCGCATTAGACGAGCACCAGGATCGAATCCGACTTTACCTTGCGATTTTCGAAAATGTGTACTAAAAAGAAAACAAAAAAAAATAATAAAAAATGAAAATATGTATAACATATTTTCATTTTTTATTATTTTTTTTTGTTTTCTTTTTTATTTTTATAATGCGCTTTGTCCGTTCTGCTTAAATTTTTTGTGTTATGTCCTTTTTTCATGAAACTGTTAGAAATATATCATTTCTAGAAATTACTATTTATAAACAGCTGTTTAGAGTAACTGTTAAAAAAAAATGCATTTTCGGATATTTAAAAAAATAAAAGATTTCTTCTTCAAAACTGCAACTCTTATCGAAATCGGGTTTGTACGAGTGAAATAGATGGAGGCACTTGGAGGAGGCCTATACTGAAAGGGGCCATGAATAATGCAACAAAATGAAATCTAAATTTACTGTTTTGAACTATTATCAAATTAACTGTTATTTTTATTGTTTTTCTTTTTTTAAATTATATTATGAACTAAGAAATTCATGGTTAAATAAAGGCTTATTATTATTATTTATTATTAATTTCTAGAAATTTGTAGAAAGAAAATTATAACGAATTGATTTTAAATATTAGTTTGCATTATAATTGTTACAAAAAGAATATATTTAAAAAGATGGAACAATTACTACAAAAATACAGAAAATCGGATAAATTAATAATAATTAAAAAAAAAAACAATTGCAAATAAGAAATCCAACAAAAAGCATACAACGTAAGGCTGGGGTTTGAACCCGAACACATACAGGTGAAGAAAAATGTGCCGCGAAAAAGTAAAAAGAATAATTACAGAAAAAAATCAAATAAAATATCGGCAAAAATACAACAGTAAATTAAAAAGCATTTATTTCAATTAAAATCTACAAAAGCATATAATGTAAACCTGGGGTTTGAACCCGGGCAAAAACGAAATATGATTATTCATCAACAAACAGACACGTAAATATAATTATTTTCTGTGCGGGGTAAAGCAAAAAGTGACATAGGTCCGACAAGCACCACGCCTCAGCGGTCACTGTCGCTAAGCATAGAAGTGAAAGAGAAGGCAATGGACGCCGCGATGGAGCGACGTTTCGTTCACGTTATTTATCATTAAATACATTATTTATTTTAGAATATCTTAGTTAAATCGATAAACAAAAACAATGGTTTCATTTACTATTATATTTTACATCGCTCTTCTCAATTTTATCAAGATTTGATGATTAATAATACAGTTACAACTGTTATAAATTCAATTTTAGGGGTTACTTTAGGATTTTTTTCTATCGAGAAAATTAATTCAAAACGTGTTTTGAAAACAATGGTTTCCTGCTACATATAATCAAGATTAACATATAAATTTTTGGCTGCTCTGAAATGTATACATTTGGCTAAAAAATTGTTTTAAGAAGCCTATTTTTACTGAACACAGCGCCTTAAACCTCTCAACCGATTTTGATGAAATTTGGCACAGACAATCTTTAGACCCTGAGAAAGGACATAGGCTACCTTTTATTAACAAAAAAATGTTATTCCCGAGGGAAATCTAAAAAGCGCGATATAACCGAATTCCACGCGAAAAAAAAAAACAAAATCAATTCAGTCACTTTTATTATATGCTTTTCGCATTATCTTATCCTACATTCTCTTCCGTCCTCCGCTTCCCAATCGACAGGTCTATGGGACCTTCACAGGATTCACTAGTGGTGTCCACGGCTGCCTTGGAGTCGGGGTTATGTTTTATAATACCGTACATTGGCACGGGCAGCGTTATTTCTGCTTTGGGCACACCTTTTGTACTATTGTTGCATTTTGAGGAGTTCCGCGTGTGCATTCTAGGGACAAAATATCACAAATATAGTTATTTTGGCAGGGGAAGGCCGCCGCTGGAAATCTAACATGTATGAACCGCCCTAATTTCTAATGAAAGTATAAAAGGGGACTTATACAGGATCATTTGCGTCTATTTGCCCCAAAATACCTAATATTTCATGTAGATGCCTGTGACGTGGAGGCCCCGGGTTTGATCCCCGGCCAGGTCATGATGGAAAACGATATTTTCTTGATTGGGCTGGGTCTTGGATGTTTATCTATACAATATGTAAAGAAAACCCAAAAAAATCCCGAAAATGTAAAAAAAATTGTTAGTTAGATAACTGATTCTACTAATGCCCACAAAGACAGGCTAAACTTAAAAAAAAATCCCCCTAAAAAATAAATATTATTTCGCAAAAACAGGTAACTTAATACATGTGCGGTAAGCAACCCTTTCCGCGGGCGGCGGGGGGCAGGGCACGCGGCACCTGTGACGTGGTCGCGTCGCTATTCGCCCATAATAATATCGGTGTTGTCACTTTTTTTAAAATTACCAATGTTCGGGGAAATTGGAATTAATTCCCGGGAAAGAAGGATTATTTCAAAATTTATTAGTATTGTTACTATGATGATTATGTAAAATTTTATATTATATTTGGTCAAGTGTTTACCTAACCTTTATTATCCTTATGGGTCGGACAGGGTTTTCTTTACATATTGTATATGTATCAATCTGTGTGATTTGTCCGTATATATTTATTTATTTATGATTCGACCCTAAAATATGACGTGTTACTTACTTGTACTTGAGACAGGCGTCGCCCCTGTGCCGCTCTAGGTACCGTCGCTGACTGAACGCCTTATCACACGTGGAGCAGCGCCATTGCCAAGTGTGGTGGCCTCGAGTACGCTGATGAGCGCGGAGGTTTGATCTGTAAATAATAATAAACGTTTATTTTTTCCACCACATAATGAAACATAAGTTTAACACAAAACTAAGTATACAAAATATATTGGTGTAGTGGAAACTGGAGCCTGTACTAGGACTATCTGGGTCTCCAGGCCTCCTGACTACACACTAAAAGGTCAAACACAAAGTTTTTAAATTAATTATTTATTAATTTAATAGATTAGACAGCAAAGCAGGGTGTGTTAGTGTGGATGTTTGAGTGAGGGTTTGGATGTGTGAGTCTAGAATAGGGATGTAACCCGGGTAAAAAAAAATTGATGCTATTTAGTCCGTCATTCAAATTATAGAAAAATATTGGATACGTATAATTTGTTTTATCAAATCAATAAAAATTGACAAATATAAAAGGCATCAAAGATCAGGAGTGGTGGCTGGTGACGTCACTCCTCGCTAATAAGTGTAGCGTGCAGTGACGTCACACGAGTTTTCAACGCACTGTATCGTCTTCATTTTTTGTTTAAATGAAAAAAGAAAAAATACGTGTCTAGAATTTTTTGGAAATCTGACTGACGGATTAATTAGTTTTTTATAGTCAACTACCCTATTCTAATTGTGAAGTAGGTACGTGTGTGTTAAGTGAGTGTGTGTGTGTGTGTGGACATGTCGAGTTGCTTTTCATGAGATCACTTCCAAGAGTCTCTCAGTGGCATCGTAATCGACTTTTGTTTCACAATTGAAAATAATAATAATATATTTATTTGCCTAAAAACACGGTATACAAGGATGGTAACAATAAAATTTAGAACAAACATGTTTTGCCAATATAAAATCGGCATGCAAATTTGTCAGAATATAGGAGTAGTTGGAAATAGCTTTATTGGCTTTGTTGTAAAGATAATCTCTGCTGCTGGTAGCTGGTATTAAACGACTTAGTTTTATGTTTGCGTCTCTTAGTGAGGATTTCAACAGGATTGTATGGAAGTTGGGTATGTTTACGTAAAATGGTATTTAAAATGAATAATTGTGGAACTGTCAGTACTTTACACTGCTCGTAAAGTTCTTTGGTTGGAAAGAGTAGGGAAAGATTATGACTAACTTTAAGAATGGCTCTCTGAGCTCTCTCCCAACTGAAGTTGGATGCTGAAGCATGTATATCTTTGGGACTCCTCTCCAAGCCGTTATGAAATATGATAAGATTGACGGAACTAGTGCATATTATACGGTGTCTATAATCTTATTGTCCGCCACATGGCGAAGGTTCTTGATAACATATATAAATTTGCGGGTTCTCGTTATAAATAAATCTATGTGTGGTTGAAAACTAAGACGATTGTCAATCAGAATGGGAAAAAAAGAAATTGTTAAGAACAAATGTGTGATGTTATAGTAATGATCCTGCCACCACGCAACTAGAGGTTACACAGGTCGTTGATATACGTCAAGATTAACGTAGGACCTAGGATACTGCCCTGCGGTACCCCATACGTAATGTCAAGATCATTACTGTACATATCACCAACCCTTACTCTCTGCCTGCGATTTGTGAGGTAATCTGAAAGCAGGTCAAGTTGCTTGCTTCTCACTCCAAGCCCCTCCGGCTTCTCGAGGAGCAACGGGGCCGAGACTGTGTCAAAAGCCTTAGCTAAGTCCAAAATGCCAAAACACTATCACACAGGTGTTCTCCGAAACGACAGACAGAAGTATAACACACACATTGGTGGAAAGACGGTGTGCTTTTTATACTTCTGGTTGTCAGTGGATAATTGCGTAACACACTATTAACAGCATTCGCGCTTGTTTTCAAACTGAATTTAAGTTCAGTGCATCTTTTTGTTTATATTTCATTATGAAAAAGACAGAAGATGAAATGTTAGTTTAGTCCTGTCAAATTAGGGTACACCATAGACAATATTTAAAATAGAAGAGATTAAAAACATGGCGACTAAACATACGTCATTTTACGTAAGGCGCTGACTAATTAGACAGGACTAAAATAATTTTTTGACGTCTGTGTAGTGTGTAGTGCATTTTTACTTTCTATTTCAAGATATAGGTAATTTAATGCAGTCAAATTAGCCAGCCCCTAACGTAAATTGATGTATTTTTAGTAGGCATGTTTTTATTCAATTCTAAACTGTCTATGAAGAATTTAAATTTGACAGGACTGAACTAATATAAATTGTTCCGTCCTTTAGACAGAAAAAAGATAAATATGTTTATGAACAACGGAATCGAAGCCAATGTATATCATTTTGACAGTTCAATAACATTAATTGCTTTATTTATGTTGATAAGCAGACAATTTTTTGTTAAAATGAAGCAATGGATTAGTAATATATCCTTCTAAACGATTTAAATTGTGATAGGGTTAACTACGTAATCAGGATGCTGTTCTAGTTGAAGTTCGTCATTCATTCGATTCGTTCTGTTCTAGAGTTCTGTTTTCCATTTATTTATATAGATTTACTTAGTTCTAGCTGTCCGTTGGTTCGACTAACACCCTAACACACTATTACTGTCAATTACAATAATTTTGAAGCATATTGCTAATCCATTACTCCTTCATCATCAACCTTTAATCGTCCCACTGCTGGGCATAGGTCGTACAGGTACATCACTAAATATGATACGGTCGCTAACAGGCAATGTTTTTTTTGTGAAAACTTTCATAAATTCACAATTAATTAGGTTAAATAGTACACTATACGCATGATCCGGATTGGCGTGATAAGGCAAGTCCGGTAGCTTTTCAATTAAATTATTTTTAAATTGTCCTAAACGATTTTCATTTATAGGAACAAAACTCACAAGTTTTCTTTGAGCTCTGACTTCACTTTTCTGAGTAAAAGTAACTAACTGGCCACAGTGATCAGAGTCTAACTCGTTTATAATTAAATGGTCAGAAGGTCTTGAGTTAGTAAAGATGTTGTCTAAACAGGTGGCACTCGTGGCAGTTATTCTAGTCGGCTCAAAGAATCTTGCGTACAAGTTATAAGACTTAAACAATGACATAAATTTATTAACTGTAGCTGATTTCTCTAGAACATTAATGTTGAAGTCTCCACAAACAACAACTGTTTTGTTACTGTGACAAGTCTTTAATAAAACTTCCTCCATATATTTCTCAAAAATATCATAGGAAGCACATGGGGGCCTGTAGACACTTATTACAATGAACCGCTCAAGCTCGATGCAAGCAATTTCAATAACCCGCTCAACAGAGAGGCTTACGATATCAGTCCTTTCTTTAAATTTGAAATTGTTACGAACAATTATTAGGGAGCCACCCCTTATCATATTCACTCTGCTGAACGAGCTAGCAATCTGATGGTTATTAAAGCTGAACATGAACTGATGGGCTTTTAACCAATGTTCAGTAAGACAAACAATATCAATGTAATTACAGTTCATGAACAACTCCAATTCCAATTGTTTATTTATCACACCCTGTATATTTTGATGAACAATTTTAAGGTTATTATTATTAATTTTATTTTGAAAATTATTTGATGGGTGTGATATTATTATATCTTGGTTTACGGTTATGCTAGAGTTTAACTCTGTTGTCTCAATGTCCCTTGATAATGGGTACAAGTCTAACTTGGTATTTAAAATAGTGCTAGAGGTTGACTCTATTGTCTCAAGTTGTAATTTAAATAGCTTGGAACATATTCCAAGCTCTGCTCATTACCACTAAGTGTATTACTTAACTGCTCAATAGAAGCAGTATAGTTAGCCAAACACTTGGCTGACTTATATATATAGTATGATAGCGATTCTGCTACCTGTCCTTTATAAAAATTACAAAGATAATAGTTATCTTTGGTCATAAAATAATTTTGACTAATAAGTACATTAGAGTCAATAAATTCAAATTTTTCATTATATTTCTTGTCTGTCTATGTTATTTAGTTGTTTATATTTTGACAAGACGTCTTGTAATATAATACCTAATGTCTTGTTTTAATGCCTAAGTTTTAAAGTACAATAAAACCAAGTTTCCTTTGGTGTCAATTGAAGCAAGAGATGACTTCGCGATGTCAGATTTTAGTTTATTGAAGCATTCAGTTGCTTCTTTAGATAGGGGAAACTTAGTGTCGACTAACGGTTTAAGAGTGGGCTGTCAAAAAAATCAAAACACGCTAGCCCCGCCTACACACCCCGCTACCCGCTAGGGACACTCGTCAACCACGCGGTCGGTGTCTGGAATTGCGAACACAGAAAGCATAGAGTGTCTTGTAATTTTTTTTTGTGTTGGGTAGGGAGAGTAACAAACACCACATATGATTTTTTAGATAAGTACAAGTTTATTATACTCGTGTGAATTAAATAGTTATCACAAAAAAAAGTATTTTGATTAGTTTTATACAATCACTCTTTGATTAGCAAGGAATTTACGTAAACAACTACTAGTAGTACTACTACTACTAAACTTAATTAAATTTATAAAGCACTAAACTTATTAAAATAAAAATTGCCATTTAGGTAAATTAACTAATTTGAATTTTGCGTCATGAATTGTAATTGAGAATAATAAAAAATAATAATAAAATATAACCATGAATATAATTTAAGTGTTTCGAAAAAAAAAGAATCAATAAAAAAACAATAAAAGTAGTCAATAAATAAATTTAGATTTGTGCGTCATTAATTGTAATTGAGAATAAATATAGATAAAACGATTGATTTTCTGAAATAGAGTTATATTTCACTGAAATCTAATTTGCGTTTCTTTTTTAACGGTGGTTGTGCATTTGTACATGCATGTTCTGAAAGATCATTTTTATTTGAAACTTGGGCTCTTACGTTTTGTGGATCCCTTATCATCTTTTTTTTGGGATGTCGTGGGTCTACCAATTCAGGCAACAAACAGTCCATATAAAAAGATACTAATTTGGGTTCCATTTCCTTGTTCCAGAAGTAATCGTCCTTTTCAATCACTTCGATTTTTAATTTTTTGTCACCATACCAAACCCCAAATAGACATTTGTCTTTCTTCGCTATGTGCATTTGACCCTGTGCTTGAAAGTACCAGTCCGACTTTTTGTTTATGTGCACCTGTAACATGAAAAAAATGGAGTTTATTAATTTTCATCAACATGTGAACATTTTGGGTTAACTGTACGCGGAAAGCTCTAGACGCCCTGCGTGTGCAATATAATAATGGTTTTCGGGTGCTGTTGGGGTTGCCTAGGTATTGCAGTGCGTCGGGCATGTTTGCTTTGGCGCGAGTGGATGACTTTTATGCCATCGTGAGAAAGAAGGCGGCCTCGTTGCTCGGTAGAACTAGGACCAGCGCCAACAGCATCCTACAGACCATGGCCGACAAGTTCGATGCGCCAGTGCTAAGACACTGGTTAGCTTTGCTTGTGCGGCAGTCTTGATTAGTTTTTTAAGTATTACTAACCCTTAGTAGATAAGTTACTAGCCATTGGACCTTTGTTGTCATTTAATAAATTATTATTATTATTTTAATTTGATTCATAATGTGTTCACGTAAATAAAAGAAGGCAATATAAGACCATTGATCTTTCATTCATTTGTAACTAAAATTTACTCACATGGCCATTTCTGTCCTTCTTCCAAAAATGTAGTTTATTTTGGTCAATAGCAGCATCTATATTACCAATTTTATAAGGAGCTATTGGACATTTGACTTCTACCACCATATTATCCGCCAGACCATCAGGCGTGGCTCCTAAAAAGGGTAGTTTGTCATCTATGAAAAGACCACATTTCCTTATTTCAATATTTTGGTTCTGTGCTAATTTGCTGTAGAGCTACTGTTTCATACTGTCTGCCGTGTTGTATAGACGAAACATGATCAATCGGAGTACTGTACAGCATGTTTTTAACGATGTTTCTGCAACTTTTTGTCTTTCTCCGTTTTATCACTTTTCCAAAATTAGAGGCCGTTAATAGGTTTCGCCTCAGCTCAAGCCACTCACTACACTGACCCTGCAAAACTGTTTGTTTATTAATATGTATACGTTCCTCTTCCGTAATTTGCAAATTCGCGAGAAAAGTTTTCTTTGCAAGTTCAAAAGTTTCTGGGTCCATATCTGGTTGCTCTGCATTCTCTCCGTAGTTTTTATCCGAAGATACATTAGCTGTAAACCTTCTCTTCTTCTTACGCTCAGCCAGTCTGTTTTTTTTTTCTCTTTTTAAACAAATTTCGTTCTCGGACGTTTTGATTCCTTTGTGGGGTGATTTATTATGTACATTTCTGGACACAGTGGAGAGAATCCTTTTTGTGTTAAACGATATTACCGCTCCTGCACATCGTGTTTGATAACCACGCCTTTGGGAGTAGTTTATTCGTTTTCCACCGACTAATTTCGCTATGACGGAATTAAATTGTTCAACAGCATTGCTGTCCACATCCTCTATGAGGCTTCTAGAATGAGAAGCAACATTGCCAGCTATTATTTTTGTTTTTTTGCCAAAGGCTGGAACCATCGAATTCTGTGACTTTTCAACAGTTTGTGAATATAGCCGCCGCCGCTGGCCATTGTACCTGCTATAGCTTCTTTGTTAATTTCCGGGTTCGTGGTATTTATTACAAACCGTTTTTTGCACATTGCACATTGCAATTTTAATTGCGAATGTAGTCCCTTTTGTTGTTCGGAAACTACTTGTATATGACTCATCCCACAATCGAAAAGAGATTCATGAGTTGCAACGCATTTTAATTCGTCTAAAAACAATTTTATATCAACTATTCTTCTTCCACTAAGTTCACAGCATTCCTAAAAAAATAATCAGTTAAAAATTTCAAGTTTACACACTTTTTAAGTCAATTTGACTGAATAAATTGTATTTAGAGACTGCGGTGACGATAGAATCTATACTTGGGAGGGGATATGCATCTAGGTCTGTGAATCTATTTATCGTTTGAGAGTAATCAATTACCAAACGTTTTCGGTGATGTCCACCTCCAGCGACTATAACTTGTAGTCTCCACGGAGATATGCTTGGCTCAATAACTTTGTCTTTGAGCAGGATTGAAATTTCAGTTGATATGAATGCTTGATCTCCTTCTGAGTGACGTCTGGAACGAATGGCGATTGGTTTGATAGATGGCGAAAGATTTGTAAAGACAGTTGCTGGAGGTACGGAGGCTTCAAGAACGTTGCATATTTTTAGGGTTCCTTTTTCACCACCAAACTGCAATTCGAGAGAAGAGTGTCCTTTTAGGATGTCGTGACCGATGATGATGTCAGCACATAAGTCAAACAGGTCCTTGGCTCCAATACCGGAAAATGAGGATATTTTCCTAGATGCCGAAGATACTGAAGAAATGCCTGTACTCTGCCACAGAAAATACTCAATCCCTGAACGAAGAACCTGGCCCGTCAGAATTGACAGTTGACCCCCTGCCTTTCCGGTCTACCCAAGAAAGTAGGCCTCCGCCCTACCTCCGTTCTGCCCAAGAGTGTAGACCTCCGCTCTATCTTCGAGATTACGTCTCGTCTTAAAAGGATGGGGTGAATGATATAGGAACTCCTTGTCTGTCTATGTTATTTAGTTGTTTATATTTTGACAAGACGTCTTGTAATATAATACCTAATGTCTTGTTTTAATGCCTAAGTTTTAAAGTACAATAAAACCAAGTTTCCTTTGGTTTTGTCTTTCTCTCGTATCAGAATATAACTCCTGTTCAAAAGATATGTATGCTCAACAACGTAAATAATGCATTGAATGTTGTTGCACTGTCAAAATGAAACGAAAAAAGTTCGTCTTGATAGGTTGTTCTCTTTTAATTAGGTATATCTGTGCCACAGACTCTTTTTTAAAATTGGATTTGTGTCATCAATACGCTTTTTTTTTGTTTGGGTTGGGAAATCATCAAATGACCTCTCCCGCTCTGGATGAAGCGGAAGGCCGTGTCAGACTTTTACTAAATAAAACCCTCCCGTGTTTCTTCGCTTACCTGTGCGCCAGGGCCACGGTTTCTTTTTCAACCAACCCGCAACCCTGACCCAGGAGGCATCAGTCTCGTGAACCCAGTCACGATGTCATCAATACGCCTGGATATAGCTTACCGGTCAGCGAACGTCCTTCCACAAAGATGATGAGGACAGGGGAAGGGTCTCTCTCCTGTGTGGAGTCGCAGGTGACCCTTCAACACCCACGGTCGATCAAAGCCTTTGCCGCAGTACGAACAGTTGTGTGTGTCTCGTGCACAACGACGTGGCTCCGAGCACTCTCGGCGCTCCGGAAGTTCTGTAATCGTTCATATAGTATCGATAAAAACTACAATCTTAGTGACCTGTTCACCCCTACCTACTGTTTGATAAATGTGTCTCTAAACTTAAGTGGTTTGATAATAACCACGATGCCATTATTCAAAATTATAAGTTCAGTATTTTATCATTCTATTTTATTAAGATAAGGACAGAAGCTAAAATGTCAGTTTAGACCTGTCAAATTAGTCCGCTGCAGACGTAAATTGACGTATTTTTAGTCGCCATGTTTATAATCGCGTCTAAACTGTCTATGGAGTATCTTAATTTGACAGGATTGAACTAAAATGTTATCTTGTATCTTTTTGTTAATGAAATAGAAATAAGCATTTAACTTAAAATTAGTTTCGTTTGTGAACAGGAAAATCGGTTCGGCCATTGGTTCAGATTCCCTTGTTCACAAACTAAACTAAAATTAATTTCAGTCATCTTTTTCATTAAGAAAAGGACAGAAGATCAAACGAAGATACTCCATAGACAGTTTGACGTGATGAAAATACACCAAAATACGTCAGGCGCGGACTCATTTGACAGGACTAAACTAATATTTATCTTCTGTCCTTTTCATAATTAAATAGAAAGAAAAGGAAAAGATGGAAAGAAAAAGATGGACTGAAATTAATTTAGTTTGGTATGTGAACAAGTGAGTCGCGGCGCGATTGTTCATCAGCATCGTTTCAGCCAAATG
The DNA here is from genome assembly GCA_017933935.1 of Sesamia nonagrioides. Taxonomy (NCBI): domain Eukaryota; kingdom Metazoa; phylum Arthropoda; class Insecta; order Lepidoptera; family Noctuidae; genus Sesamia; species Sesamia nonagrioides. Next base: position 5,158,720 of record JADWQK010001130.1, read on the forward strand.
ACGTCTACTGTCGAGCCTGGGCCTCCACCAAGCACCTAATCTTCGATTGGTTTTGTGCTTTACCAATAGTTTCGGCAAAAGATGGACAACGCAGCAGTATTCTTTGAATATTACATGGACTGATTGACAGAGAATTTAAATCTATATCAAAAAGTTCTACTTTTAGTATTTCTTTTTAGAAACAGTGACACCTAGTGAGTGGTGACAGACAGAGGTGGATAATTAGCAATATGTTCCCAATGTCCCATTTAGACCTCTTTGATACAGAATCCTAAAAATAGCGATATTTAAAGTTTGAGGAAGTCGATGCAACGACAGCATTACCTGTGCAAACCTACGACGGAGAGAGTGAGTTATTGCTCTCAGCAGCTCGGTAGGCGCTCGTGAACTACGAAGGAGAGGGACTTATTGCTCTCCGCTGTTCCGTAAGTAAACGCTTGTGAACTAACAGGGAGCGAGAGTTACTTCTCTCAGCAGTTCCGTAGCCGCAGTTCCATAGGCGCTAGTGAACTACGAAGGAGAGAGACTTATTGCTCTCCGCAGTTCCATAAACACTTGTTAACTAACAGGGAGCGAGAGTTATTACTCTCCGCAGATCAGTAAATGCTTATGAACTAACAGGGAGCGAGAGTTATTGCTCTCAGCAGCTCCGTAGGCGCTCGTTAATTACGAAGGAGAGAGAGTTATTGCTCTCCACAGTTCCGTAGACGCTCGTGAACGATGAAAAAGAGAGAGTTATTACTCTCCGCAGTTCCGTAGGTGCACGTAAACTACGAAGGAGAAAAAGTTATTGTTGTTGTGTCGGAAGTTTGATCATGGAGGGTCTCCAGATCAATCTCCCTCTGGCGCAGCATCGTTGGTAGTGTTGTTTCGTTTAACATTGCGTCAACTCGCTCAACTGCAGTCTTCCTTCCTAGTCACTCACTTTTTTAGGTGAATAGGCTCTTAATAGACTAGCGCGTTACCATCAACGATTGCATCACTGCTAACCATCAGGCGGGATTGCAGTCAAGCACTAGTTTATAATTTAAAAAAAATTAACGTGTAAGGGCTGAATGAAAAGACGGTCTCATCCACTCATTCACAGACCATTATGCCTAATGATTGCCTATTCTAGCTAGATTTTGATAGTTTAGGAGATGTTAGTCTTGCATTTGTTTAGCCTTTCTACTCACCATTCTCCTTGACTTCTCCATCCTTGCCAGGATCATCGACACTATCCTTGTCAAAAGACTCTGTGCACGTGAGGAGTTCCTTGTCCAGCTTCTCATCAGCACTGGCTTTCACCAGACTCTTGAGTTTCTCAGCGATCTTGTCGATTTCTGAACCCCCTGGCGACAGGGCCACTGTTAGTTTAGTAATAACTATTAAATAATGTGGATGTGTTTTATTTACCATCTGTGCAGCTCCCTCGTGCCGCCATTGTTAAATGGACAATATAATATCTTCATTCAGACCAAATCAAAGTAAGTAATGTAGTATGTACCTTTGTGTCTTTAATAAAACTATTAATCTTAATATCCTTTCTCATAGTGGTTTAAAACTCTTAGAAGTAAACGGATGATGATTTCAGTAGTTCGTTTAACGTGGTGGTTTTATTTTAAATTTATTATTTCTCATTAACTTATAAATTATAATATAAATCTTTATTGACTCGTATTCGTCGATTGTGTACGTTTTGATTCACCATACGTTTTATTGATTACTTATACATTTTATCGAGTCATAATGTTATATTTTTAATTTATTTACGTTTTAAATAGTATTATAAATAAATAAATATATACGGACAAATCACACAGATTGAGCTAGCCCCAAAGTAAGGTCGAGACTTGTGTTAAGGGATACTAACTCAACGATACTATATTTATAATAGATACATATACAGATAAACATGCAAGACCCAGGCCAATCAGGAAAAGATCGTTTTCCATCATGACCTGGCCGGGGATCGAACCCGGGGCCTCCACGTCGCAGGCAGGCGTGTTGACCGCTGCGCCAGGGAGGTTTTATGTTAGTAGAATAAAAAAATGGGGATAAAATGTAAAATTTTTAACATTTTGTTATAACAAAACTAGTAAAATAGGCATGTTAAATTTAGCTTTTTTACCCTTTGTTACAACCAAAAGTAGTATACTAGGCTTGTTAAATATAGCTTTTAAGTTTAACCCTTTATTGTTAACAAAAGTACCAGGCTAGTTTTGGGTGCTTCTGAAGATTTCAAACACTATTGTTTTAAATGGGAGGGCCCAAGACGAAAAACATGCACGTATCTTATTTGCATATTTTTCGTCTTGGGCCCTCCTCAATAAAATCAAGAGCAAACTCTAAAGGTAGAATAAAAAAATGGGGATAAAATGTAAAATTTTTAACATTTTGTTATAACAAAAGTAGTAAAATAGGCATGTTAAATTTAGCTTTTAACCCTTTGTTACAACCAAAAATAGTATACTAGGCTTGTTAAATATAGCTTTTAAGTTTAACCCTTTATTGTTAACAAAAGTACCAGGCTAGTTTTGGGTGCTTCTGAAGATTTCAAACACTATTGTTTTAAATGGGAGGGCCCAAGGCGAAAAACATGCACGTATCTTATTTGCATATTTTTCGTCTTGGGCCCTCCTCAATAAAATCAAGAGCAAACTCTAAAGGTAGTCGACTTTCTCACTACGATACTTCGCGATCGCAATTTAGCTAGCCACCTTGATATCATGTCTATAATATAAAACAAATGCATGCTGATTGTCGACCTCCGTGACGCAGCGGTCAACACGCCTACCTGCGACGTGGAGGCCCCGGTTTCGATCCACGGCCAGGTCATGATGGAAAACGAACTTTTCCTGATTGGCCTGGGTCTTGGATGTGTATCTATATATGTATCCCATAACACAAGTCTTGAACTTACTTTTGGGCTAGCTCAATCTGTGTGATTTATCCGTATATATTTATTATTTATTTATATTGTAGCGGTATATACAAACGCCACATGCGAACAACGCGTTATACTGACGTCACACGAATTCTACATCTCGCAAGCAGAGTTTACCGTGCGACTAGCATATATACAACTTCCCAAAGTCAACCGTTGGACAAGTGCCCGCCAGACATAACACCCGTCTGGTCGGAGGATCTTCCCTTTTGTATGGAGTATAAGTGAGCTTTATTCCCTGTTTGATGTTTCTCCTGCCTCTAAACTGTTAGTGGGCTGAGTATTCTGATATTCTTCAAACGGGTGGGAAAGTCGTATGTATGCTAGTTGCACGGTAAACTCTGCTTGCGAGATGTAGAATTCGTGTGACGTCAAAATGACGCGTTGTTCGCATGTGGCGTTTGTGGGTACCGCTACACTGATGAACACGTATACACATGTCAAAAATACCACACTACGATTATTACGGGGAAGGATTTGCCTCAATGTCTGCTTGAAAATAGAAGCAACGGTGTGGTTTGGCTCGTGATTGGTCAAATTGGTACCTAATATTTGTTCTTCTGAAGTAAAGTTATAGCATAAACAAAGGATCTGAACAACTGAGCTTTCGGGTGTGACTGAACTGATATGTTCAAATGCGAACACGTCAATATAGAAATAAGTAGCGAGTATTGATTGATATCGAGTTATCAAAATAGCGCCTCGATTGCGACCTTCTTCGGCAGGTTTTCAATTACCCTAAGTGCACTACCTACTCAAGTCTTTTATACACAAAGCCAGAACAAACCTTTATTACTAAATTTCAACGGCTCCCTGCTTTTAATTTCTTCAATAATAGGCGCCAACGGTTCCTTCCTCGGCTTCCGTTTCCTGTTGACTTCCTGTATCAGTTCGGAAATTGATTGCGTTTCGTTGTTGCGTTTCCTTCGATGAGTCTTCTCATATGTTTTGCGTTCTGTTTTTGCTTCCGAGGATCTTAAGTTGTAAGTTTTTTCCAAATCTTTTTTTATGGAACTCTTGTTTTTTGGCGCGGTTACTTCAGGGAATTTAATAGCTTTTTCGCTTTCCGAAGCGTATTCGTATGGTTCTGTTTCTTGAAAATGTTGTAAAAACTGGCTTTTTTTAAGTAATTGAAGGTAGAATCGTGTAGAAATTGGCACTTTGTCGTGATATATCGTTTCATTGGTTTTTAAAATATTTTTTTGCCGTTTGCCGCTTGCTTTTGGTATTCGCGTCGATTTGATTTCACCTGAAACTATTTATTTAGATAAGCAGTTATAAAATGTTACCACTTAAATAAAGATGTTGTTATTTAATAAAATTTAACAAATAAAAATATAAAACAAGTAATTCGGTTTTCCAGATTTAGATTCATAAAAAAATAAAAACACAAAAAATGTTTTTAAATTTACATTAGTTCTTTGTAGGTATCTAAAATACACTTCTGACAACCATTAGGTGCTAAACATGATGATAATCATTACTAGGTATAGCTAATAGTAAATTAGTAACCATTGGGTTGTATTCTAAAAAATAATTTAATGTCCATCAGATAGATTTATAAAAAATATTGAACACGTATTTTTTATTTTTTCTTTCATTCTAATACTTAGGAAGATACTTATATTGATTTGAAATGTCGCATGACGTCACGCCGTGGTACAAAATATTCCACGGCATGACGTAATTAGCCCCTACTCCGTAACTTAATACGCTATATCTCAGTAGTTTTTGATCATTTCAACAAAATAAAAAAAAGGGTCTTATTTTTTTTTATTAAGTATCTATACCTAAGACGGGACTAATTATTTTTTTGATTTTCATACTTTGGATATATCCCTATCGCTGTAAAAGATCGCTCTTAGCGATACGACTGTCCATTGTGTCACCATGGTGTCACCCTTTATAAAATGTACAGACGTCAGCACATCATACTACTACAAACTGTCAGATTTCTTTATTAGATTTCCAACTTTATCTCTTAAGAATTAAGGCTCAAGATTGTTTGGGAACATTTGACAGTTTAGGGTAGCTTGAGTTGCTGTCATCCGTACATATTTATATTTTGTCATTTATATGGTGTACATCAGTGGTCGGCAACCTCTTGGCAGGAACACAATATACTAAAGGCGGGCCTCAGTCATGATCTTAAACTAGAAGCCCGTACCTCAGTTCAGTGCATGGGTGTAATATATTATGAATTTAAGTATTATATTTGTAATTCCTCTGTTGCCCGTATCCCTAACATAACTGCTTGAGCTACTTAGTACCTACGGAATCAGATCAATGTATGAGATGTTATACGAATTTATTATTATTTAGTTTATTTTTCTGTATACACATACTCATTCGCATTTTTAAATATTTGTATAAAAACGTACAAAAACATTTAAAACGAAAAAAAAAAAATGTGTTCCCCCGATGACGGGAGCAGGGTCCAAGCTACCGGTGGTTAGGGCTCCAGAGACAGGAACCTCCTCACGATGCGGGCCGTATCGAGGAGTACTGCCTTTTGCATCAGGTCCTTGATCTAACTGCCTAATGAGAGCCTTAATAGATGTTGGTCGAGGTTCTTGGCTATCAAACCATTGGCCGATACGACAATCGGTACAATGACAGCCGAGTTCACATTCCACATGTCAACAATCTCGTGTGCGGTTCGAGATATTTCATTTGTTTCTCTTTCTTTACTTTCACGAGATTTCCGTCATGAGGAATTCTGACATCGACAATCATTGCGAGGCGCGCTACAAAACCCGCCACACTGTTCCCAACCCACTGCAACTCCTGAAAGCCAGAATCAACTGTGGAGACCGCCAGAAAAACGCCGAGCAATGAAGCTCGACGAGTCCCGGAGAAACGATTCAACTGTCTTGGGTCCCGCAACGAAATTAATCAGAAAAGAATAGCGGAGGAGTAAGAAAAAAGATATTTTTGCCACTTCCCTCCATAATAAGCAGGAGACAGAACAGAACTAGGCCAATCGGCACAAAGGCCGGCGAGGCGGGCTAATCGATCTATCACCACTATAGTATATCAGGCTTATTTATTTTATCAGGACTATTGTTATAGTCCTGTCAGTAATGATAGACCGATCCCAGTATAACGTGACATGGTCATTTTTAAGAACTGGGTCAGGCACATGCCTACTTATAATACGGTACCTCAGAATCCACAAGTTTATATTTCAAAGTAAGTTCCTGGTGAATAATCCTAGCTGCTTGGTTATGCCTGTGCAAATACTCGCTATTAGCCAGACGAGAGCAACCAGAGATAATATGTCTGATGGACTCACCCGGATGATGACATGTCCGACACGCGTCAATCGTCCCGTAACTTCATAATATATCTCCGGTATTTAGTTATTCATCAAGATAACTTCGTCCATGATTGCACAGACGAAACCTACCGTTTCCCCGAAAAGGTCACTAAATCGTAGTCAGGATACGGAAGCTAAGAAGACATTATTATTTCCTTTATTTTTATGTATGTACATATTATTTTACATTTTTAAATATTTATATAAATACATAACAAAACATTTAAAAATATAAAAAAAACTAGCTTTCCGCCCACGGCTTCGCCCGCGTGGAGTTCGGTTATGTCGCGCTTTTTAGATTTCCCTTGGGAACATCAAATTTTTCCGGGATAAAAGGTAGCTTATGTTTTCTCTCAGGATCTAAAGATTGCCTGTGCCAAATTTCATCAAAATCGGTTGAGAGGTTTAAGCGGGAAAGCGTAACAGACAGACAGACAGACAGACAGAGTTACTTTCGCATTTATAATATTAGTATGGATAGTAGCCCACCGGTATTGGGAACAAGGTCCAAGCTACCAGTGGTCAGGGCTTCAGAGAGAGAAACTTCCTGACGATGCGAGCCGTGTCCAGCAGTACCGCTTTCTGAATCAAGCCCTTGATCCAGCTGCCTAACGAGAGCCTCCTGAGGTGTTGGTCGAGGCTCTTGGCTATTAAGCCATTGGCTGTCACGACTATCTGTACAATGAATGCTGAATCCACTTCCCACATGTCGACAACCTCGTGAGCCAAGTCAAGATACTTGATTTTTTTTATCTTTCTCAGCTTTTAAGAGGTTCTCATCATGTGTGATGGTTATGCAACAATCATTGCACGCCGTTCTGATCGATCCACTATCACTATATCAGGCTTATTGGCAACAATAGTCCTGTCAGTGATGACATTATTATTACTTATTATTATACCTACACATAATTGGTCATATTCGTTCGCAGGTTAAGCGATGTGCATTTTTAGAAGGCGCGCTTACTCGTACTTATTAATTAAGGCGATTAGTAACGACGATGACCTTGCGCATCTGGGCGGGGCTAGGCAGAAACCCCCGCGCACCCCGCATCATATTTACGTGCACGTTCCCTACTCGCTTGCTTCGAGCGCGGACGTCTCGCAACAAACGTAGAATGCCATACCATGTCTATAAAGTATACTATTCTGTCTAAAAAGTACCTAATATAGAAATACGTGGTATCAAAACTCATGCCCTAAAGTGAAACATATTAGGTAATTACTTTTATTATGTTGTTTTCGATACTGCGTTGCAGGGATTTTTTTTATTTAAAAAAGGGAAAACAAATATTAATTTATAAAAATGATTAATGCAAAATGGGAACCGGTTTATTCTTTTTTATTTATAGTTATTATTTAGCATTTAGCGTTTTTGGTATAATTCCCATTGATACTTACCAGGACTTAAAAAAAAATCCCGGAAACTCCATCATCTAAATAAAACTCACAGGTCAGACTTAAATAGGTGCATATTATTTAGAATACATATTGTTTAAAAATTTTGCTGACCAAATTTTAGGTAATGAACACCTGAGACTAATGAACTTAAAAAATGAAAAAAAGAAATTGTTTTAATTTACCTACTAGAAAAAAAAATTGGGGAAATTTAATCAAGTTTCATATGGATTAAATTACAAGTATCAATTATATATTTTTTTAGGGAAGGAAAATATTATTGTTTTGTACTTAGCAAAAATTAGACGATTTTTTTTTTGAGATGTTCTTAATTTTAATTGGAGGAATGAACAGGGTGTGGCCTTAGAAATAGGGCATGCAATTAGCGTAATTTTTGTTTTACCGGTAAAAAAACGGTAATTTAAATATTTTTACCGGTAAACCGGTATAAACGGTAAATTTATATTTTTTTTTCCAAAATATTAATTATGTGATTGGGTAGTCTTAAAGCAGAAAATAAATAAGTACACAAGGTACAATGGTAGTGAACATGTTACATATTGCTTAAAATGAGCATATAAACACAATTTTTAAAACCATGACCTTTCCTTTGGCGCAGTCAAGCGTAAATGTAGCACCTTTAGATTAATTTAGACAATTTTCATTTTCAAAACGCAGCCAGCCAACGAATGCTGGTAAATCTACATCAAGCCCGTGGAGAACCCGGAAATAACCTCAATGTAGCTTGCTAAACCTCCATGCGATCTTCAGTGTCAAGTAGGTATACTGGCTTGCACCAGTTCTTTTTAGCCAAGGCAAGGAGAGCGGAGTGATTCCCTTGTCAACCGCGACCACATCTCGATGCATTCCCACGTCGGTTTTTAGGAAATATTCTCTGAGACTGCATATCTCGCGATTGTGGAGGGTCTTACCATTTAAAAAGCTTCAACTTTCTCTTTTTCGCGAGGTATACACTAATACAGCCTCATAACCGATGTCAGTGGGTGATGCAATTGAATTGTAGTCAGCACCGTACGGACCCCCCTATCCAGGGTGTCGACTTCGGTCCGAGTCCATTTTAGTATGCTGAAAGAGTACATAAAATCGGGATGATCCAACCGTTGAAGGCTCGTACATTATTTCCGCTTAATAGAAGACTATTTATTACTTTTTCAGACGCGAAGATGAATATGAGATGCAAAACGTTTCTTCAGCGATTGCTTCATACCAGTAACATTGATACGTTGGGTATCAATGTTACTGGTATAAAGCATTCGACATACCCAATATTTAAAGGTTTCAGATGCAGAGAGCGCTCTAAGGTTTACGGAACGTGAGTTGGGTTCCCATGGATGCCGCAATCTCTCCTCGCTTTACATGCATGACCACACATTTATCCACACAAAATTCCATCCTAATAACGCTACTGAAAGTTTCAGTAATTTTCATTAGCTCCTTCAGTTGAAATTTGTGGGGAGCAATGAATTTTAAGTCACTCATGTAAAGGAAGTGCGATATAACCTGACCACCTCTCCTCAGCCGATAGTCTAGACGTGTATTCTCCAGCAGTGTACTTAGAGGATTCAAGGCTAAGCAAAATCAAAGTTGACTCAAAGTATCGCCCTGGAATAGACCTGGCTCGGATCGCTATTCCTATGAATATCTCGATATCCAGGATAGCGAAGGACCGTCCTCCATTAGCCATACACGTCATCAAGATGGTGTGCAGAGTTGCATCAACTTTATAGAACTCCATCACCCGCATGAGCCTTGTATGTGGCACCAAGTCATAATAGGCCTTATTATATAATAATAATTATTATTATTCATTTATTTCTCCTCACAATGTTTTGTTTATAGCTAAAACCGTACAATTACTCAGTCTAGTATTTGTTACATATGTGAGGAGCTGGTGTCCGTGAAAGGCAATATAAAAAAAAAAAACTATTCAACATGTCGATAGATCCTTTTGGGAACGACGAACTTGTTGGGTAATGGCCATGTTATTAAGGAGTAGCTCCTTAGTACCGCGGAGCCGCTCCTACATCCATTTTGAGAGGCAGACATGATGAGTTGCTGTCAATATGTTTGTTAATTTTAACTTTAAAATTGGATGTAAGAACTTTAAAGATGGTCGGTAAACAAGTGATCGGCCAATAATTTTTGGGTTCCGCAGTGCTACCTGATTTACGGAGCAGGTGGGTTACTCTAGTTATTAGGAACTGAGGTAGCGAACCAGACTCAAGCGAGCGTGCAACATTGAAAACCATTTGATCCAAAAAAGCGACAGGCACCAAACAGATACTGCGCCAGAATGAACACATGGCATCGTCATCCAGTAGGTAAGTGTCAGCCACCTTGGTCTGGTCGATAAACCCACCATTCATTGTTTTAGAAAGTGCGATTCTGGGTCTACCGTACATTTTCTGCTTCAGGAAGTCGATGTGCTCCCTGACAGGTTAGGTTGGTTAGGTAGGTTGGTATTTGTACCTGAAAATACCCGCCTTACAAAGCGTATCACTCTAGGACGAGTATCACATTCCCTGAAGCAGATTAGTTTACCGATAAGTGTTCTGGCCCCACCAATACGGTATTCAATCCTGCACTGTCAAGCTAGTAAGACTGGTTACGTTCGTCTAGCTCTGGAGTCATTGGAAAATTTGACATGAGTTCGATAGTCGTTGTACAGTACAATTATACAAACTAATGAATGACACGAATCGTCACAAACGCTTACGTCAAAGCTACTTTTAAGTGTCAAACATTACATATAATGGAAAGTTTGACGTATGCATGAATAAATGAACAACTTTGCCCAAAACATAAAACCGGTAAATTACCGGTTTTATATTTTTTACCGGTAATTTTATAGTTACGAAAAAAGACGAAAGGAGAAAAGGCGGTAAAAATGAAAAGCGGTAAACCGGTATTGCATGCCCTACTTAGAAATAACTTTAACCCGAAAGAATCTAGAAGCGCGATATAACCGAATCATACTAATATTACAAATGGGAAAGTTAGTTTGTTTGTTCTGCTTTCACACTGTAACTACTGAACCGATTGCTTTGAAATTTTGTAGACGTAAAGTTAGAAATCCGGATTAAATGATAGGGTACTTCTTATCCCGGAAAAATTTGGTGTTCCCGAAGGAAATCTGAAAAGCAAGATATATTAGGAGCAGCGCCGTGTCCTCACAAATGAAGTAGGAGGCGACCTGACGCTGCCGGCAGTAGTGCGGAGGATGGCTGGCAACGCACAGTCGTGGGACGCGGTAGTGTCCTTCTGTGAGGACGTGATGTCGCAGAAGGAAGCTGCGGAACGGGAGAGGGAGATCTCAACTCCCTTCCCGGGCCGCAGAAGACGCACCGGGCGCCGAAGAAGGGCGGATAACGCCCTCTTCCGCCCCCATGAATGGGTCCAGGGGCGAGGGACATGGGGAAGTCCCCGCCCCCTATTCGATGGACCCCGAGGCGGAGGCGCGCGCGAGTGTCAGCGCGCGCCTCTGAGGCGATGCACGGGGTAGCTTAACACCCCACTACCCCGTGCCGGAGACGAGGCCCGGACAGACCGGGCCAGCACGAGAGTGTGGGGCTGCGGAAGAATTTAGACTCCCGCGGCCCCACGCGCGCTCGTGATAGAAGAGACACCGGGGTGGTTTTAGTCAGTAAAAGTCTGACAGACCCCGTCGCCCACCCTAGGCGGCGGACCCGAAAAAAAAAAAGAAAAGGTGATAACATGACCAACGATGTTGCGCCAGAGGCAGATCTGGAGGCCCTCTACGACCAAACTCCCGACACAACAACATTTGGTGCATCATACCCGGCACACATCACAACACAACTGCTCAGACCCGACCTCCGTACGGCTTCACCAGACATCATGCCCGAACATGACGAATCGCTTGGCGACAAGACTTCGTCCGGTTGGTGGTAACTCCTACTGGCAGCCATCTTCTATATATTGCGGGGTAAGCAGCAGTGGCGAAGGGTGAAATTTTAACAAAGGGAAGCCGGTCCAAAAAAATAAACACTTAAACACTTACCTACTGCAGGATATCTTGGAGGAGGTCTTCAGATAAGAATAATATTGCCGGTAGAATAATATAAGCCATAATAACAAACAAAATCCACAGTATTTAACCAAATCTGCGATTAAATTACCTTACAGAATCAGTCACAGTTTAAATAACACAAATATTAAAATATAACAAACAAAATTATCACGCACCAGTGGTATAGCAACACATGTCACATTCTAACAATAATTTATTTTCAACCAAACGAAATGAAACACGAAAATATGCCAAAATAAAAAGAATATGACTTGCGAAGGATTTCATTATAATGCTAATTCTTTTTAATTTTGTCGTGTTTTCTTTCTGCCGTGCCGTGGTTTCTTTGTCTCTTTCTAATAGAGGAGAGGAGAGAACTGCAAGCCGGTCGCCAATAGCCTATCTTTCTTTAAATTTTACGTACGGTTAGCGAGCATTAGAAAGAGATGGTCTGACACGCTGTCTCTTTTCGCCTCATAGTAAAACGTTGGCCGAGATAAGCTGTAATTCGTCGAGTTACCTTTAATGTAATTTAGGTACGAAAAATTGAAGCGCTGATTAATTTACGACTATAAAATGAAATGTGATACTTAGGGTATTGCTAAGAATTACTATTGCTATTGTAAATCGCGCAGGCATTTAATTAATAATACTTTGTTAATGAAATAGAATGTAAATACTTTTGTATGAATATGGAACTGATTTTTGAAAGGTAACCCGGTGGGAATCGGCTTGTATGGACTCTTCGCCACTGGTAAGCAGTCATCTTATGTCATATTTGACGAGATCTGTGTTCTACAGGGTAATTGCGTAAAACACTAGGTATCAATCAGTAGCAATGGGTTTCATTTTGACAGTTCAACAACATCCATTGCATTATTTACATTGTTGAGCTGACACTTTTCCGAACATATGGAGTAATGGATGCTTCAAAATGATTCCTACTGATAAAAATAGTGTGCTACGCAATTAGGGTGCTGTTTCATCACCTTATTTCAACCCCTACCATACATTTAGGGGGCTGTTTCATCACCTTATTTCAACCCCTACCATACAATTAGGGTGCTGTTTCATCACCTTATTTCAACCCCTACCATACAATTAGGGTGCTGTTTCATCACCTTATTTCAACCCTTACTATACAATTCCTGATAGAAACTACTGACAGCACACTAGACCAAAGTTCCCGGTCTGGTCTACTCTTAGTTCAACCGATCGATTCCGAAATCTCACTAGAAAAGTCTATTGCAAACGGTTAAAATATATGCTATTTCATTTTTAATAAATATCAGCTTTATGCCAATACTAGCGGCCGCGCGCGACCTCGTCGGCGTTTTTTTAAATGGCCCTCTCCTATTGTTCGCAGCGTGATGTTATACAGCCCAAAGCCTTCCTGGATTAATGGGCTATCCAACGAAAAAAGAATTTTTTAAATCGGACCAGTAGTTCCTGAGATTAGCGCGTTCAAACAAACTCTTGAGCTTTATACAACGTGTAACAAAAAGGGTATATACATACCAAGGGCATGGCATCTTTAGATGATATCAAACGATATCGGAAGGGTTTCAGCTCAAAATAAAATACTCAAAAAATTGGTACCAAATTTTCGGTTTCGTGTGTTTCTTAAAATAAAATCATAACAAACGTGGCAGCACACTACATACGTTAATAACTACTCGTTACCCGTCACGTTACTTGCAAAAATCCGATAAATGTCTTCAATATCTCTGTGCGACTAGTATGATAGTAGCCTATCACAGGCGGTGTTTTTCCTCATAACTTTCTAACATAAAGAGATAGAATTAAAAAAACCCTTCCAATATCGTTTGATATCATGTAAAGATGCCATGCCTTTGTTATGTATATACCCTTTATGTTACACGTTGTATATTAGTACCTATATAGTATAGATACAAAGGTTGTCTGTAAAAGATCGCTCTCAGCGATAAGACCGCCCATTGTGTCACCCTTTGTAAAATCTTTATATTTATGCTCTGTAATCTATATGGTGTACGGACGACAGCAGGTCAAGCTACCCCAAACTTTCAAATATTTCCAATCAGCCTTGAGCCTTAATACTTTAGAGATAAAGTAGAAATCTAATAGATTTTAGTAGCTTCATGTGCTGTCATCTGTAAATAATAAAGAGTATTCTTTTCTATATTCTTCAGTATATTTATTGCTTACACGTGTGAATTGAGATGATTTTTCTATGCTAATTATGTTGAACTTAACAGCCTTGAAAGAGTAAAAAAACGTATTTGAAATTGTATCGGAACTTACTGGAGTTATTGTATATGACTTGTTATATACGATGCCTCTCAAGTATGAGTGCGCGGGTTCGAATCCAGGTCAGGCAAGTACCAATGTAACGTTTTAAAAGTTATATGTACTTTCCAAGTATATCTTGGACACCAATGACTGAAGGTGAAGGAAAACTTCTTGAGGAAACCTGGACTTTAAGGTCCGTATTACAGAACGTCACTCAAAACTCAAGCTCTACTTAAGTCTCGTTCCAAGCCATTTGATTGGTTGAAACTAGTTTTAAGTAATGTTTAAACAGAGATCAATGCTCGAGTTTCCTTCTGGAATATGAACCTTAGTCTGAAATCGTCAACCCGCATTGAGCAAGCGTGGTGATTACGTTCAATCGTTCTCTGTATGAGAGGAGACCTGTGCCCAACAGTGGGACGATAAAAAAAAAGGTTGATAATGATGAATGATTGTATATGAAGTGAGTTTGAGGTGTTTTTTTTTTTTTTTAATTATTATAAACTAGTGCTTGACTGCAATCCCGCCTGATGGTAAGCAGTGATACAATCGTTGATGGTAAAGCGCGCTAGTTTATTAAGCCCATTCACTTAAAAAATCTTAGTGAATAGGAAGGAAGACGGCAGTTGAGCGAGGTGATGCAATGTTAAACTCAAGATCAACACGACCAACGATGCTGCGTCAAAGGGAGATTGATCTGGAGACTCTCCACGACCAAACTCCCGACACGACAACATTTGGCGCATCTTACCCGGCACACACCGCAACACAACTGCCCAGACCCGTCCTCCGTAAGGCTTCACCAGACATCATGCCGGAACACGACGAATCGCTTGGCGGCAAGACTTTGTCTGGTGGGTGGTAACTTCTGCCGGCAGCCGATGTTATGGCCTACCACCGAGAAAAAGGTGTGCTTTTGATAACCCCCTCTAGACATAAACGCTGCTGAAAGTTAACTAGTGATTAGCGATTCTTTAGCCAAATATTTTTGACGTTTCAACGTCACTTAACTTTAATTATCGTTTGTGAATTAACAACATAGTGTTTAAGGGGTGTATTTATAAACGAATTTTAAAGTAAAGTGACGTAAAAACGTCAATAATGTATGGTTAAAGAATAGTTCATCACTTATTATGTTTAAGCAACGTTAATAAATAAAGGGGTAAGTCTTAATCCCTGCCATCAGGTAGACTGACAGTGCACTTCAAGCTAAGTCTTCACGGTGAGATTCTGGCGGAATGTTCATCCAATATAGTAAAAAGTGAAGCCCAAAGTTGGATCCCAAAGTTCGATTTTATAGTAACACTAGCGGCCGCCAGCGACTTCGTTCGCGTGTAGGTGGTTGTGCTCCGCTCCCATTGGTCGTAGCGTGATGTTATATAGCCTAAAGCCTTCGTGGGTTAATGGGCTATCAAACGCAAAAAGAATTTTTCAAATCGGACCAGTGATTCCTGAGAGTAGCGCGTTCAAAGAAACAAACTCTTCAGCTTTATACAACGTGTAACATAAAGGGTATATACATAACAAAGGCATGGCATCTTTACATGATATCAAACGATATTGGAAGGGTTTTTTTAATTCTATCTCTTTATGTTAGGAAGTTATGAGGAAACACCCCGCCTGTGATAGGCTACTATCATACTAGTCGCACAGAGATATTGAAGAAATTTATCGGATTTTCGCAAGTAACGTGACGGGTAACGAGAAGTTATTAACATGTGTAGTGTGCTGCCACGTTTGTTATGATATTATTTTAAGAAACACACGAAACTGTAATTTGGTACCAATTTTTTGAGTATTTTATTTTGAGTTGAAACCCTTCCCATATCGTTTGATATCATCTAAAGATGGCATGCCCTTGGTATGTATATACCCTTTTGGTTACACGTTGTATATTAGTATAGATAACATCGGCTGCCGGCAGAAGTTACCACCCACCAGACAAAAACATGCAGCCAAGCAATTCGTCGTGTTCCGGCATGATTTCTTGGAAAGCCGTACGGAGGACGAGTCTGTGCAGTTTTGTTGCGATGTATGATGTAGGTAATAGTACCCGACACAACAACATTTGGTGCATAGGCACCAAATGATGTTGTGTCAGAAGTTTGGTCGTAGAGGGTCTCCAGATTAATCTCCCTCTGGCCCAGCATCGTTAGTCGTGTTGTTGGGTTTAACATTGCATAAACTCGTTCAACTGCCGTCTTCCTTTCGATTCACTCATTTTTTTAGTGAATAGGCTCTTAATAAACTAGCGCATTTTACCATCAATGATTGCATCACTACTTACCATCAGGTGGTATTGAAGTCTAGCGCTAGTTTATAATTATTAAAAAAAATGGGACAAAGTATTATATGCCTGCAGCCTATTCCACCCCTACAGAGGTAGCGACTGGCTCCTTCTGTACGATCATAAAGTTATATTCAAAGCAAGTAAACAATATACAAATCAATCAATCAAACATGAACCTTTTATCGTCCTACTGCTGGCCACAGGTCTCCTCTCATACTGAGAAGGATTGAGCGTAATCACCACGCTTGATCAATGCGGGTTGGCGATTTCAGACTTATAAAGTCCAGGTTTCCTCGAGATGTTTTCCTTCACCTTCAGTTATTGGTGTCCAAGATATACTTAGAAAGTACATATAACTTTAGAAAAGTTACATTGGTACTTGCCTGACCTGGAATCGAACCCGCGTACTCATACTTGAGAGGCTGGTGTTTTAACCACTAGGCCACCACGACTATAAAACAATATACAATTTATTATAATAAGCCATTTTTTCTCATTCTAAGTATACCGTACTGATAATGTGTTACGCAATAGGGTAGGCCCCTAATCATCAATCATAATCATCAATATACAAATCAATCAATCAAACATCCACCTTTTATCGTCCCACTGCTGGGCACAGGTCTCCTCTCATACGGAGAAGGATTGAGCGTAATCACCACGCTTGATCAATGCGGGTTGGCGATTTCAGACTTAAAAAGTCCAGGTTTCCTCGAGATGTTTTCCTTCACCTTCAGTTATTGGTGTCCAAGATATACTTAGAAAGTACATATAACTTAGAAAAGTTACATTGGTACTTGCCTGACCTGGAATCGAACCCGCACACTCATACTTGAGAGGCTGGTGTTTTAACCACTAGGCCACCACGACTATAAAACAATATACAATTTATTATAATAAGCCATTTTTTCTCATTCTAAGTATACCGTACTGATAATGTGTTACGCAATAGGGTAGGCCCCTAATCGGCGAACACATTTTTGTCAAATGATTGCGACTAGTTGGGATCGTTTGGACCGAACGGAACAATGGGCGGCCCGAACGAGGGGCCCACCCTATTGCGTAACACATTATCAGTAACAGTAATGTGTTACGCAATAGCGCAGGCCCCTAATCGGCGAACATATTTTTGTCAAATGATTGCGACTAGTTGGTATCGTTTGGACTGAACGGACCAATGGGTGGTCCGAACGAGGGGCCTACCCTATTGCGTAACACATTATCAGTAACAATTCCAATAACAGGTTTCATTTTGATAGTTCAACAACATTCATCGAGTTATTTACGTTGTTGATCAGACACATTTTGAAACGTATGGAGCAATGGATTAGAAATAAGCTTTAAAAAATGATTCCAACTGATAGTAATATTGTATTACGCAATTAGGGTGTTGGCCCTATAATAAGCTTTTTTTTTTTTCTTTGTGATTAAAGGGACTTTTACGCATAGCGTATGTCAGTCCCATCGTAACCTAAACAATTACACTTTCACAACACGTGGGCCATGAATTTGAACAACACTTTTGCATCGTCACCATTTGGTTGAGATAGAATTGTATGGAACATACCGACATCAGTTCTGTTCAAATTCAATGATCTCACTAAATTATTCCTACTGGACTCATATTGGACACATTCCATCAATAGATGTTGTAGGTCCTCGATAACTCCACATTCCTCACAATTGGGGGAAACAATTTTTTTCATCATAAAGGCAAATTTTTTGCATGGAATGTGTCCAGATCTGAGTCTAAGAGCAGTAACAATCAGTTTTCTACTAACATCACTGTTCATGAACCAGGGCACACGAAGAGGCTCACACTGTATGGTTTTATAAACCCTTCTCTAATGACCACAGGTAGGAATTATACGAAAAACGACAGGTTAACTTGCCACCCCTAAATCTTCTTCTTCTTCATCATCTCAGCGTTAATCCCAGTCGTATCCGAAACTTTTTCAGCTTTGGAGTCTGGGGTCCGCTTTACCAATCTAACTGCTGATTTTGGCTAAACTTTGATATTTTCCGTGAAGCGACTGCCGTCTCACCTCCACAACCCGAAGACGACATCGAAGCATTGCAGTTAGATCAATTGTTGGACTTTTGAGGGCTCCAACAACCCGTAACGACTGCCATTAGATGTTCGTATGGCAACCTGGACCAACGGCTTAACGTGCATTCCGAGGCACGACCAGACCAGTGCAAATATTCATATTCACGCACACAACTATTAAGGAGGATGGAGGATGGATGGAGCTGCGCAAGGAGGCGCGGGTTCGATCCCCGCGCAGTGCAAATATTTGTGTGCGTGAATGTGAATATTTGCACTGCGCGGGGATCGAACCCGCGCCTCCTTGCGCAGCGGCTGCGTTCGCTACCACTACGCCACGGAGGCTGTCAACTTGCCACCCTAACTAAACATAGATAATTTCATATCAACGACATGTTCCAAGAATCGTAAAAGTCCCACCGGCCTCCAACCGAAACATGTTCTCATAAAATCCTCAGGAAACAATAAAAAACATAATTCATGATACCATTATGTTTTCAAGCGTCACATTTTCATATAAATTGGCAATCATAAAATAATATTATAATTGAAAAAATATCGTGACACTGTCAGTTTGGTTCGAAAGATAAGAGCTTGGAAATTAGTGAATATGAAGCTGAAAATATGGAAAATACTACGGAAAGGCTGTAAGTATTGTAGAACAACGTATTCACTTTCATTGTGTACCACAAACTGCCCCTCGGTTACATAGAATATAAAAATATTTGTAATAATTCAGCAAATACAAAGTGACTTACTTTCGACGGAAAATTCACCAAATTCCTGTATGAAACTCCTCTTGAGACGTCGCACAGAGTTTATGAAACACCTGGGCATGATGCCAGCGGTAGAAAAATATTCTATTATATTATAGTTTACTTGAAATTATACATCAAAATATTAGAAGTTCACAGTACTTGTGACCACTTGCTGCAGAGAAAGACAGAAACAAACGACATTTAAATTTTATTTTAAGAATATTCCAAATTCGAATGTAGCGGTCATTGCTTGCCAGTCGGTGCAGGTTTTATACATTTCTAGAGTTTCTATTAAACCTCTTTGTTTTTGAGTCATCATTGGCGTATAATGGTTGGCGTTATTTTGTGTAGAAAGTTTTCTTTGTACTACATACATAGGTACAATCATAAATAATGCTGTGTTGTGTCGTATTAGTGGCGAGGAAAAGTGTTTGTGATGTAGCGTGCCTAATCTTTTGATCTCCCGCCAAGATGTCATTAACTTCAGTGAAGAATCTATGAAATTATTGATGACTGAACTGTGAAAATTGAACTCGACGTGATTGATTTAAAGGTTCATTGGATTTAGAAAATATACGCTTTTTACAAGCTACAGACAGTTCCAGCATTAAAATATTGCCAATATAGAAAATAGGGAAACCTCTACGGTTCGGAAAGCTCTCATCGCGGCATGTGTCGTGAAAAGCGTAGATAATGAGCAGGCGCGCGAGAGGCGCGCGCGGGTGTGGCGGGGGGAGACTGCGCATCGATTATTCGGCGGCGAGCGCGTGTCGCGACCACACGCGAGCACTCACGCTCGCGTTTACCGCCCGAAACGATCGCGACGCCGGGAAATGTTAAATTATTACAAGAAAATATATATTAGCCGTTTCGGTCGCGTGTGTAAGTGTGACAACTGTGTGTAGTGCATGTGGTGACGGTGCGGGTGATGACAAGTTAAGGGCGGCGCGGCCGAGCCGGCGACGAGATGGGCAACTCTTGCAGTTCGGGGCAAGCACACAAGGACAAGGATAATGTATCACAACATTCTGAGGAGTGAGTACCGACGACTATGGATTGACGCGTGAAGGTCGAGACGCTCACAATACTATCGTTAACTAAATGTGTTGAAGAAAACAACGTCGTTATTTATATTTAATAGTAGTTGTACGGTAGCCGCTGAGATAAGCGCACTGTTGTGAAATCGTCAAAATAAATCAATACATCGACCGCGCTTGCCTACAGGTTGTCCAAATTTACAAAGAAACCATAATATTAAGAAAATGTACAAAACAACCTTGGACATGCATGAATACTCATTGAAATATGTATCTTCCAACATATAATAATTATTATTCCAACATGGACACACACATTAACAAAAACAGATAAGTTCCATGAATGAACGCATTAATTATGATTAAGACAGTAGACATGACACAGCAGCAATCAACAATACATAAAATTCTATGATAAATAAAATATAGGCACTTAACATTGCGTAAAATCGACGAACTTTTCCCACAAAAACGGCAATAAATCTACGTAAAGGTAGAAATCGCAAAAAATATGATAAACTACTAACTAATGATGATAATGCAGAAAACATTACAATAGACGAAGATTACAAATTTAATATTGACATGAATAGGAAAGATGGATGTAGTGCTGTCCACATCTGCTCTAGCGCGCGTATCATGACCGCCATAGAATCGGGCAAAGATTATAACAATAAGAAATGGGTTTTGAAAATAACAGATATGATATTCAATATATTCATAGACAACATTATAGATATCATTAAAAATCTATCGTCAATCTGTCACTTTGTCTATTCTTCCGTCGACAAAACCCATTTCTATGATGATGATGCTACATGTGTGCAGAAATATCGAACAACAAAACTGAAATAGAATTTTAATAAGACTTCATTTTTTAGAAGAGTGATGTTTGGCTAAAGTGAAATCTAGGATGATGTTTTGCTAAAAACATGATTTGACTTCCCCAAATTGACCTGAGCGTGGTGATTACGCTCAATCCTTCTCTGTATGAGACCTGTCCCCAGCAGTGGGACGATAAAAGGTTGATGATGATGATGATGAAAGATGACCTATGTTTTATACACATCTAATATGCTATATGGAGTCATTCATTTTGAGGAATTCAAAATTTCAAAATTTAGGTGGCATTAGTTGCAATGATACTACTATGCTCACTCCACACTCACAGTCAGTCTATAATGTTCCCACTGTTGGGACATAGCCCGCCTCTCTCATTGAAAGGGAGTGAGCCGTAATCTACCGCGCTGGTCCAGTGCAAGTTGGTAGATATCACATATCTTCGAAGCTTTCGGCTCTAGAAGATACCGGATTCCTCACGATGTTTTCCTTCACCGTTTTGAGAGCAGTGGCGATGAAATAATTTACATAAAGTAAAGCGCCTGATGGGGTTCGAACAGGTAGACCTCCGCTGCTCTCACTCCATCTAAATTGTCACGGTGAGATCGTTGCTACAAAATAGGGGCCCAATTCTCATAATTTTAAACGTTCAAAATCTGGTCTCAGTCTTATCCCGGTGACAAAAAAAAAAAAGACAAAAACTTACCAAAATAAAGTCATACACAGAAGTACTTTTTGACAGATTTATACTGAGATTAGTATTTGAACGTTTTTAAAATAAGTAGAATAACCCCTTATCTCGCCTAGTCTATTTTTTCGTCTATTCTAAATTCACCATTCCATTTTGAGTAAGGGTGGTGATCAAAGGTCGTTCCTTCTCTGTGTGTGCCCTGCGATGGGGCAAATAATTAGACTAGTAATTTTAAACTAGTAACAT
Organism: Sesamia nonagrioides; assembly: GCA_017933935.1. NCBI lineage: Eukaryota > Metazoa > Arthropoda > Insecta > Lepidoptera > Noctuidae > Sesamia > Sesamia nonagrioides. The sequence continues at coordinate 5,180,594 of JADWQK010001130.1, forward strand.
TAAAATAGGTCTCATACGATGGCTCAGAGTCACACAAAGGGCGATGGAAAGAGCAATGCTCGGAGTTTGTCTGCGCAATCAAATGAGAAATGAGGAGAACCTCAGAAGAACCAGTCACCGACATAGCTCTTCGAGTCGCTAAAATTAAGTGGCAGTGGACGGGGCACATTGCTCGTAGAAGCGATGGCCAATGGGGCAGTAAGTTTCTAGAGTGGCGGCGACGTACCGGAAGATGCAGCGTAGGGAGGCCCCCAACAAGATGGGCCGATAACCTGGTGAAGGTTGCGGGAAGCCGATGGATGCGGGCTACACAAGACCGGACCTCTATAAGCTGAAGCAGAAAAAGAAGAATATTACCAGCCTTATTCGGGTTCAAGACTAACTGCTATTTTTATTGCCAAGATTCCCTTAAACAATATTTGTCCAACCATATTGGGGTCGACTTTCAGATTTACCGCATGCAGCTGAATAAGTACGAACTGAGGATGTTTTTACTGCTTATCTGACCACCTGAACTTAGCTACTAGGTGTGCAGTATTTTGGGCATCTGACGACCCGTAACGACTGTCAAAAATCAAGCCACGAATGATAGTCCGATAGGAAAGACAGTTTAACGTTAATTCTGACTTCTGAGACAAGGAGGTGTCTTAAGGTGTAAAGAGAACCCATGCACGGAGCAATCGAGGCAAATATAGTATCTTAATCTGAGCCACAAGCCCCTAAATATATAGGGGAGATACGCAATGAAATGGACACGTTATGAATGGCTGCCGCGAGCCGTTATTATTGTGGGTTTGTCTGTGTTAATCAGTGTTGCCAATGACCAAACGACATGAATATTTTCATGCAAAAATTCTAAGACATCAGTCAATGTCCGTTTCATTGCGTATTTCCCTAATTTTCCTATAATAATCCCCACAGCATCACCTCCTGAGATTTAATTCCAATGTATTACAATTCTCACTACCCAACCCACGGCAATATCATTTCTGAGGAATTACCAGTAGCAACAGCAGAAAGGATGCTCACGGCAACAAAACATTCCCAGAATAACCTTGATCTTTTTCCAAACCCACGTAGCCAAACGGAGTGCTTTCCTCAGAATTCTATTTAGAAGCCTTTCCGGTAGCGAGTGGAAACAGCCAGACAAATATACCCTCCATGATATATTTAATCATTACCCAGGATGTTTGCTTTGATTTCCGATACTTAAGATTATAATAGAATCTGTTTGTAGACTCCTGTACGTTTTATTTCTAATTCGATTACTTGATTGTGCTCTTTCGAGCATGTGTATAGTTAAGATTTTTTTAAGAGTTCCTTGTTGGTGGTGGCAAGTGCTACAGGACAGGCAAAGAGTGAATAAGTTTTTCTATAATGAATTCCTCCGCAGTTGGGAGTTTATAGTGCTCCCCGATTGATGGCAACAGGCTGAAAACAACAAGGCTTGAAAACATTAGTCAGTTCAGTCTTCAATTGCTTTAAGACTGAAAAAATATGTCAATTTCAAAGTATAAACAAAGACATTCTTGAAAAGTATAAGGAAGCGGACGGAATGCGTGGACTTTCGGAGTTTTGGCCGCAGTTATTATCTCCGCAAGGCTTCATTTACAAAAATGTTGCTTGTTTTAAAGTAATCCAAACTCCTAGCTATCATCTTTTCTTTCTGTGCAACCAGTGTTATTACAGTTTACATTCCAAATTGTGTTGTTTCATAAATGAAACAACACAATTTGGAATGTAAACTGTAATAACACTGGTTGTTTCATGGTTGTTTCTAATCTAAAGATTAGAAACAACCATGAAACAACACACTTATAGCTGAACGAAAAAATGAAAAAAAAATCTTACCGTGAATAGTTTTTTTATATATATCCATACTAATATTATAAGTGCGAAAGTAACTCTGTCTGTTTGTCTGTCGGTCTGTCTGTCTATCTGTCTGTCTGTCTGTCTGTCTGCCTGTCTGTTACGCTTTCCCGCTTTAACCTCTCAACCGATTTTGATGAAATTTGGCACAGACAATCTTTAGACCCTGAGAAAGAACATAGGCTACCTTTTATCCCGGAAAAATTTGATGTTCCCGAGGGAAATCTAAAAGGCGCGATATAACCGAACTCCACGCGGGCGAAGCCGCGGGCGGAAAGCTAGTTTACTTATAAACTAGTGCTTGACCGCAATCCCGCCTGATGTTAGCAGTGATCCAATCGTTGAAGGTAAAGTACGCTAGTTTATTAAGAGCCCATTCACTGAAAAAAACTGAGCGAATAGGAAGGTAGACGACAGTTGAGCGAGGTGATGCATTGTTAAACCCAACAACACGACCAACGATGCTGCGCCAGAGGGAGATTGTTTTGGAGGCCCTCCACGACCAAACTCCCGACACAACAACGGCGCATCGTACCCGGCGCTCGCAACACAATTGCTCAGACCTAAAGGCTAAGTTGTTTGAAATAAGCCTAAAGTGAGCAGCAGCAGTAGCATTAGTTAGGATGTCAGCTCGCCCGATCCAACTATTCACGCTGAGATGGTTACGGTATTGCACTGTAGGTTTCTAAAAGACCCATTATGTGGATATGTAGGCATTCTCTACATCGAACTATCAAAATATATATTTTATGTTAGCCTTCACTGTACCACTCTTCAGCAAAGGTCTTCCTTCTTCTTCTTCTCAGCGTATAAGGTCCACTGCTGGACAAAGGCCTCTCCCAAGGCTTTCCATGATGACCGGTCTTGTGCTACCCGCATCCATCGGCTTCCCGCGACCCTCTCCAGGACATCGATCGATATTGTGTGTGATGTTTACAACAGTGGGTAACGTAACTTGCTCGTATTCCACGATACTGTGACATATAATAAGGATGTGTCCAAGGTATGAAAATAAAAAAAAATCCATCTTATAGATAATAAAAAAATTCAAGACCCGTATTTTTATTTTGTCGAAATTACCAGAAACTACTGAGATATAGCGTAATTAAAGTTACGGAGTGGGGGCTAATTACGTCACTCCGTTGTATATTTTGTACCACGGCGTGACGTCATGCGACATTTCAAATCAATATATCTTCCTAAGTATTTCAATGAAAGAAAAAATAAAAAATACGTGTTCAATATTTTTTATAAATCTATCTGATGGACATTAAATTGTTTTTAGGACACAACCCAATTGAAGTATTTTAAAGTATTTTTATTTCATTTATTTGGGACAGAAAACAGTTATGTGTTACAATATTAATAGCTGGCTAAGGTATAATAGTAAACAAACATATAACCCACACCAATGTCCACTATATCATATTGATTTTACAAGAAATAGGGAAACGGACGTATACAGAAAGGGACAGTGAGAAAATAATGAATGATAAAAGAAAACCTGAAAAGTCACACAAACCAATTCAAGATAGCGTGCCTCTTCCAGATATGGTCTGTGGGCTCAATCACGTCACACCAGCAAGAAGCAGTCATCGTTAAGGATTACCAGAAAGTAAATCAATGGTCATTTTTCTAAATTTCTTCTGCTTAAGAGTGAAAATATCTAGACGACAGAATATCAAGCTACTACAGTCTGTCAGATTTCTCTATTAGATTTTCAACTGTATCTCAATAGGACTAAGGCTCAAGGTTGATAGGGAATAAAAGGCAGTTTCGGGTAACTTGATCTGCTGTCGTCCGTACGTTTCTAATAATCGGTGAAGAGGAGCCCTCACCCCAGCATTTGTTCGCCTACTAGCAATTCTAGGTACCACGTAACATATTTTAGTTAAGTTAGAACTTTGAGTTCGCAAAGAAAAACGTCAGCAAAAGTTTGTAACTTTAATTTCTTCGGCCAGTCTACAATATTTTCATTGCCAGCACACGGCCTCCTCTCGGTAAGAGGGCCATAATACTCCACGCGGGCACACTGCGGATTGATAGAGTCTCATGTTTTGGATATTTACCATTACTTTAATTTTTTCTTTCTTTATTAGCCCTAACTCTTTTAAACCTAATTATTTTTATTTAATTTGTGTAGCAATGCATATGACTGTGTTGATATTCGCATTAGAATAAGGTATATAATTCGTAGTTCGACAGTAGGTCGAGCGGTGCGATCTCGGCCACTGTTTGCACCTTCTCTTTACCTCTTCTCGCAGTAACGCAGGTATGCGAGCGCCCTTGCAAATGTTGTTGTGTCGGCAGTTTGGTCGTGGAGGGTCTCCACAATCTCCCTCTGGCGCAACATTATTGGTTGTGTTGTTGGGTTTAACATTGCACCACCTCACTCCACTGCCGTCTTCCTTCCTATTCACCAAGTTTTTTTTTAAGTCATCATCATCATCATCCCAGCGTTAATCCCAGTCGCATCCGAACCTTTTTTCAGCTTTGGAGTCTGGGGTCCGCTTTCACAGTCGAACTGCTGATTTTGGCTAAACTTCGATATTTTCCGTGAAGCGACTGCCGTCTGACCTCCACAACCCGAAGGCGACATAGAAGCATTGCAGTTAGGCCAATTGTTGGACTTTTGAGGGCTCCAACAACCCGTAACGACTGCCATAAGATGTTCGTATGGCAACCGGGACCAACGGCTTAACGTGCTTTCCGAGGCACGACCAGACCAATGCAAATATTTATATTCACGCACACAAATATTTGCACTGCGCGGGGATTGAACCCGCGCCTCCTTGCGCAGTGGCCGCGTTCGTTACCATTACGCCACGGAGGCTGTGACTGTTTGTATTCCCAAATAAAGAAAACTAAAAAATAAAATCTCCGATGTAGGGGTATAGCCAAACCTACCTACCAACCGACCTACCTACCTACCTACCGACCTAGCACGCTACGTACCTAGCGACTTCACAACCATACATTTTTGACTTTTAATCTTTAAGCAACGCCCTATTAGCGCTGCGGGATTAACTTTTATGAAATCGCAGCATTCGAGACCCTTTCGGCATAGCGCGGGTTTCTTCTTTTCTTTATTATAATGTAACTTTGTTAGATTCCTGTGAGTGTCTCAAATAAAAAATATATTTCTTTCTTTTTGCTTTTATTAATAAAACCCTGTGTGTTTAATTAACTTCACCTGTTGTTATTAGCCTTCGCTATTGTCTTGGTCGGACGAATGAGCTTACACACGAGTAAGCGACAATGGACCGAGTTCGCTCTAAAGGCGAAAGGGCGGGTAATAAGGTCAGCCCGATGTATAAATACTTGCGGGTTGAAACTCTTAAGTAATCCTGTTATTTAATTTTATAAACTACTGAATAAGTCAAGATTTTTCTAGCCTTCTCTTACCATCCTTCAGCAAAGGTCTTCCTTCTTCTTCTTCTCAGCGTATAAAGGTCCACTGCTGGACAAAGGCCGCTCCCAAGGGTTTCCATGATGACCGGTCTTGTGCTGCCCGCATCCATCGGCTTCTCGCGATCTTCACCAGGACATCAGTCCACATTGTTGGGGGCCTCTCTATTCTGCGTCTTCCGGTACGTGGTCGCCACTCTAGTACCTTACTGCTCCATCGATCATTGTTTCTACGAGCAATGCGCTCCGCCTACTGCTACTTAATTTTAGCGACTTTAGTTCTTCTGAGGATCTCCTCATTTCGCTTCTCCTCATTCGATCGCTCAGAGAAACTCCGAGCATAGCTCTTTCCATCGGCTTTTGTGTGACTTTGAGCCTTCGTATGGGAGCCATTCTTCCTCCTTCCCTGTAATCTCATGCATGGTCACTCATGAAATCGCCTTGCTGCCTCAGGGAACCGATTCCATGCTATTAGTGCCCACAGTTTTTCCGACATGCGGTAGACATGTCCTGCCCAGTCCGAATTCAGTTGGTCAGCCTTTTGAGGCATGTCAACTACCTTTATTTAGCAGTGCAGCATTGTGTTTCGAACTTCTTCTTCTGCACATTCGAAACTTACCCATTAATCGATTTAAAAGCCAAAGGCCAATTTTAAGGCCAAAATTTGCAAAAAGGGATATTATAAAATCACAGATCATTTAGAAGACAATAAAGCTTGGGATTGAGCTGCTCGGTCTGCTTAACAATGTCATTAAGCAATATGCGTAACTATGCTACAATTATGACATTTTAATCACTGATTTTTTTCAAATCACCTAAATTATTGTAAACATTTTCATTTTTAATGTCTCTTCTTGAAAGAAGACGATGATCCCTGAGTTTGTTTCGGCTTATCTTCTCAGATGTAGTCAGTTAGGAAATGCCGGCTTCATCTAGTTTATTTTTTAAACTAGATGAAGCACAACAAAATATGACGTGTAAAAGTGATCAGTGATCCTATTTGTTTCTGCAGCTCATAGAGGTCCACTGCTAGACAAAGGCCTCCCCAAGGCTTTCCACTTGCATTGGGGGGGTTTACCATAATCCCCAGCTCAATCGCAGTAATTTGATATTCCACTGGAGAAGCGCTGCTACCCGCTTTCCTGGTGGTTTCGAATACGATCTGTTAATTTAACACCTCTTATATTGCGTCAGCTACTCTAAGTCGTGGTGGCCTAGTGGTTAAACACCAGCTTCTGAAGTATGGGTCTGCGGATTCGATTCCAAGTCAGACAAGTACCAATGTAACTTTTCTAAGTTATATGTACTTTCTAAGTATATCTTAGACACCAATGACTGATTACATGGTGAAGGAAAACATCTTGAGTAAACCTGGACTTTAAGTCTAAAATCTCCAATCCGCATTAATTAAGCGTGGTGATTACAATCAGTCCTTCTCTGTATGAGAGGAAACCTGTGCCCAGCAGTGGGACGATAAAAAGTTGATGATGATGATACTGCGCTCTGTTGCTTGTTGGCAGACCTTGAGTTGGGACAAAATTTACATGTCCATGAACATACATTTCAGTGTAGGCAACTTACCTTGAAATAAATCCTTCAAGAAGCAGCACCTTAATTGCGTAATACCCTACTCTATCAATTTGAATAATTTTGAAGCTTATTGCCAATCCATTGCTCCGTTCCAAAAATGTACAGTGTTCATGTAAAGATGGTAGATCAACAAGTTCGTTGAGTCTAGCAACGAACTTGCCTGAGTTGTCAAACAGCCTATGTTTATCTTCATTCCACACCAAAATAGAATGAATAATATATTAGTATTTCAACTAAAATACTTTACACACGATGAATGTTTGTGATTCATAAGCTATTTTAGAAGTGCGACGACACGACAACTTTAAATCATGAAGAAATTTAAATATAAATAAGTAGTTACGGGCTATTTTTGTCTCTAGACGCTTGTTTGAAATTGTCTGAGTTGCAACATCAGCCAAATTGTCATCGCTTGTATGAATTTGTCATCTTAAACGTTACAATATTTTTCTTATTTAGGCTTCACAGTATATTCCGGAATCACAAATCCTTGATAGCCTCCGTGGCGTAGCGGTAGCGAACGCGGCCGTTGCGCAAGGAGACGCGGATTCGATCCCCGCACAGTGCAAACATTTGTATTCATGAATATGAATATTTGCACTGGTCTGATCGTGCCTCGGCAAGTACGTTAAACACATTTAACATCTAGTGGCAGTCGTCACGGGTTGTTGGAGCCCTCAAAAGTCTAACAATTGGTTTAACTGCAATGCTTAGATATCGCCTTCGAATTGTGGAGGTCAGACGGTAGTCGCTTCAAGGAAAATATCGAAGTTTAGCCAAAAGTCAGCAGTTAGACTGGTAAAGCGGACCTCAGACTCCAAAGCTGAAAAAAACTACGGATGCGACTGGGATTAATGCTGAGATGATGATGATGAGTATATTCCGGAATCAACCAACACCGTCAAAGACCCCAATAAGAATATTGTGTTATAATATCATCATGTCAGCCGAATGGCGTCTACTGTTGGATATAAATCTCCACCAAGCACCTCTTCCCCCCCCCCCCCCTACTGACCAGCTACTGATACCTGGTGTGTTACGGAATTACCCTGCATTTCTGTGCTCCTCACATACGGGTTCTTACGGCCTTGACAAGGTCATCGGTCCGTCTGGTGGGAGAACTTCCAACGGCACGTCTTCCACGGAAGACGTGGCGGAGAAAATGTGAAGACATTTGAATGTAAGGGCAAGTATGCAGTGAAGGCATTATATCTTTCGGATATCTATAGGGTTGGCGAATATCACATGTATTCTAATTTTCGCTTCTAGGATACCTACCAGTCCGTCAGCCAATCTCAATCATTTATAACGATATTACTACTCCATTGCTCCATACGTTACAAAAACTGCGTCTTTTACTAACGCAAATAACGCAATGAATGTTACTCAACTGTCAAAATGGCATGAGCACTGATATTGAGTTATTCAATCACTCCGCTGCTAATAGCAGAAAACTACAGCGTTTTAACTTACTTCCATATCTGATCGAGATCTTATTGTTCAGGTAAACAATTAACGTAAAAAACCCGTTTAATTTAATTACTCCATTGTTCAAATTTCGTACGGAATGACCATTCTTTGTGGTGGTATCATTTCATAAATACAAGGGATCTTTTTAAATCAACCGCCGCTGAAACGCGTAGGAAGCCATCAAGTATTTTTGTTTTCTCTGTAAATAGAACATTAGGGGGGCCGTTTGTGATAATTATAAGTCCGTTTATACTTGTCATGGATAACGATACCATTTTAATAAAAGTTGCTCTTTTGATTTATGTAGTAGTGGGGAAAACGCTGTGACATTATTTTGTAATGGCGGCACGTACAGAGAGTCGTTTTGTAAAGCGGGGATTGTCGAACGGTCATTTCGGATTGAGAACCAGGGCACTTCTCCGGGGCGAAACTGTCTGTTTGCCTATTTAAATTATTATTGTCAAGATTAGAGGGTATATTTACACTTCGTACCTACTGTAATTCAAAACTTCACCTAGAAATGGAGCCTTTACCACCACACCAAGATGGTGACGACCCTACCATTCCGCTGTCGCTGACGTTGTCATACTTTTAATTACAAATGTTATATTCTTTCGAACTTTTCCCTACGATTTTGAATTAAGAATTGATGCGCACTGATTTACAAATGATTATGTGTCTGCGCAAAACGTAAGGTGATCTTCGTGTATTTGGCGACGATATTCTTATTCAGAAACTAAACTAAATGTACCTAAGTTCCGTGCATCTTCTTCTCTCTGTTTCGTTAAGATAAGGAAGGAAGATAAGTATATTACTATAGTCCTGTCAAATTAGTCAGCCCCTGGCGTAATTGTAACACATTATTACTATCAGTTGGAGTCATTTCGAAGCATTTCGCTAAACCATTGCTCCATATGTTCGAAAAAGCGCCTGCTCAACCACGTAAACACCGCAATGAATGTTGTTCAACTGTCAAAATGAAACCCATTGCTATTAGTACTGTATTACGCATTTACCCTGCAGGTGAAGGACTCGGGGGTGCATAAATAAATGAAAAGGGGAAAATAGCGCGTTTAATAATTTATTTATAATGAACGTTTGTAATGACGCCATTATAGTTCTATGCTGTCACGCGAGCAGTAAACAGCTGGTCATCAATAAATAATATTGATGATCTGATTTTGATCTATTGAATTCTATTTTTTTTTTTTTTTATTATTATAAACTAGTGCTTGACTGCAATCCCGCCTGATGGTAAGCTACTGCAATCGTGGATGGTAAAGCACGCTAGTTTTTAATGCGATAGTTAATTAAGAGCCTATTCACTTATAAAACTAATTGGATAGGAAGGAAGGTGGCAGTTGAGCGAGGTGATGCAATGTTACCCTAACAACACGACCAACGATGCTGCGCCAGAGGAAGATTGATCTGGAGACCCTCCACGACCAAACTCCCGACACAACAACATTTAGCGCATCGTACCAGGCACATATCGCAACACAACAGCTCAGACTCGTCCTCCATACGGCGTCACCAGACATCATGCCGGAACACGACAAATCGCTTGGCGGCAAGACTTTGTCTGGTGGGTAACTTCTACATTATGCTATTTTATTGTCTATGGTGAGCCTTCCATCCAGAACAATGAAGCTCAGTTTTAAAGGACCCGATTTACGGATTTATATGTCCTAAGGATCAAACCTTTACGTGAATAAATTTACCACCACTGCTCCCAAAACGGTGAAGGAAAATCTTGTTAGGAATTAAGGAAGGAAGAAATGTTTTACTTAGAACCAAAAATCCTAAGACATGCGATGTCTACCAGCTAGCACTGGGCCCGCGGGTTGGATAGCTGATTATGCTAGTGGGATTCGGAAATATAAAAAAACTAGCGCCCGCCAGCGACTTCGTTCTCGTGGTTTAGTTATGTTCCACTTCTTTTGGTCGCAGCGTGATGTTATATAGCCTAAAGCCTTCCTGGATTAATGAGCTGTCCAACGCAAAAGAATTTTTCTAATCGGACCAGTAGTTCCTGGGATTAGCGCGTTCAAACAAACAAACTCTTCAGCTTTATATATTAAGTATAGATCATAACTCCAACAACACAAGTGCAATGATGACAATAAGAGTAGCTAGTATCGAGTCTTTTTATATAGTGTCTCATAACACAGCCCCACACTAACAAATGACCGTCAACGCCGATACTCATAATTGTGGCAATTAGGATGCATGCATCGAGTGCCTGTGCCTGTCAGATGGATCAATCATGTGACGGATGACGACGTGTGTGCTCGCTTAAGTGGCCCGCTCTGATATTGTTTATGGTAGAGGCGTGGTTTTCCTAAACTTAATAGTCTTAGATTACTCTTCCTACTCCATCCACTCATATGACCATGTTAAATTCCTTTTCTGTCTCCTTTTATAAGTAACTAACTCGTTTCCCCACATTAAATAAAGAAAAAAAAAATTAAAATACTTAATATGTCTGTGCCCAATACACAAACCACGTGGAAGCAAAATTAAAAAAAAGTTTAATAGTAGTATTCTTCTTTTCCCATAAGGAAAGGCAACGGTACAGAGCCATACAGCCCGAAAAAAGTTTAATAACCCATACTCATCATAAAGATATTTTTTTGCTTTGTAAATTTGTGTGTGATGATAATTTGTGGAAGTAACAGTGGAAATAAAAAAAAAAAAATTAGAAGAAGAATTGCTCGTCGGTTCTACACAACACAAAAGGAGCATATACACACATCAAAAGTGTCTAGGGATCAAGCATTTTTATGCGGATTTCTTGAGATTGAGATGTGGCTTTGTAATAAATTTATGATTTTATAAATTTATATGGATCCTTTTTGGTGCATTTCATAATTTGAATCAGGAACTGTGAATCAAATTCGAGTAAAAGATGAAAATCAGCTGTCAATATTTTCCCTATAAAAACATACAACGCATTGAAGACATTATTAGTGCTACTGTTTCCCTACTACTGATTAAAACCAACGTTATTATGGAGCGGCGACGTCATTTAAGCAGGGAAGAAATGCTCAGAGCCGTGGGAATGATAGAAGCTGGTTCCCGGCAACGTACTGTGGCTTTAGCTCTGAATACAAGTCAGAGTGTTATCAGTCGACTTTGGACACGTTACCGAAGCACTGGTACCGTGGCTGAGCGCCATGGAGGACGGTATCGCTGCACCACACGGAGACAAGACCGATACATTCAAATCTTAACTCGAAGAGCTCCAACAATAACCGCCATGATGTTAGCCGTGAGGCTTCATCACTCTTCAGGGAACTTAATTAGCGACCAAACAGTCAGAAACCGCTTGCATGAAGTGAACCTTCATTCCCGAAGACCGCTACGGGTACCACCTATAGCAATGCACAATCGTAGGATTCGATATCAATGGGCTCTTGAACACAGAAATTGGGCAGAAGAATAATGGCGTTTCGTGTGCTTTTCTGATGAGTCTCGTTTTGGTATGAGACCGGATACAAGACGTATACGACACTGGAGAACCCCTGGACGCCAACAGCGATTAAAATCCTGCCAGGAAGTCCATCCTTATAGTGGTGGAACCATCATGGTATGGGCGGGTATTTGGATCGGCGGAAGAACTGAGTTGATTTGGATCAGAGGCAACCTCAACGCTCAAATTTATGCTGAAACGATTGTATCAGACGTCATCGTTCCTCTACAAGTGCAAATCGGTCCCTTATTTCAGTTAATGCATGATAATGCACGACCGCACACCGCAAGAGTTGTAAGACAGACTCTCGCCGCAGCTAACATCAATGTCCTGCCCTGGCCTGCTCAGTCGCCAGACTTGAACCCGATTGAGCATGCATGGGATATGCTACAGAGAAGAGCTCTGCCGAATATGGAGGGTATCCAGTCGCAAGAAGACCTTTTTTGTTGTTGCAACGAACATGGGCGGCCATTCCACAGCGTGATTTGGATGAACTCATTTTGAGTATGCCAAACCGATGTTCTTGTGTTGTTAGTGTTCGCGGTAGAAACACGGATTATTAATTGTTTAAGTTACCCAATAAAATTTTAGAGAAAACTGTTATTTCAGTCTTTTTTTCGAACTTTTGTGTTAGTGGTTCAAATGTCAAATATCCCTTTATTAGGAAAATGGCAAATTTCTTTATTAATGCAAAGGTGACTTGGTTTATCGTTACTGTGACAAACGAAAACACTTTATTTGATGAATCCTTAAAGAAAATTTTAATTAATATCAATCAGGAGAAAAGTTATTGCAAAAATATATGTTGATCCCTAGACACTTTTGATGTGTGTAGTATAAATATCGTCGTAGCATGTGGCTTTCTGTAATTTTTTTATTGGCTGGTAAGTCTGTGAAATTATCGTAGATGGCATTTTTAAAATCATAGTCAAATTGTGCGGCCATTATTTTCAGCCAGGATACCATAGCTTTATTTTCCCTTTTTTTTTTTCGTTAACATTCGTTTTGAAATGCAAGCTTCTTATTGATGTTCTAATTGTATTAGCTCAATTCCTGCGCACACCTAGGGAATAAGGTGTAAGTTTGATAGTATATGTAAGTATAATGGCTAATTCTCTCAGGAAGGGTGGGTGTTTTGGGGGACTGTGTTATGTAATTTTGACGTCCAAAAAGTGATTCTCAGCCTGATTTGAATAAATGATTTTCGTTTTTGATTTTGACATATAAGAACTCATGTCCAACCACATGACCAAATAACAAGATATAATTATAAGGTCGTATTTTCAAACATCCCGATGATGAGGACCCCAATACAAGGGGTATCCAATAATTGAGCACTCCCGGGAAAACCTTACGAGGATTGCTAAATCCATCCAAAGAGGATTTTATTTAGAAAATAGCAACGCCCCGCGGTTTAACTCACATGTTTAAAACAATCATGGTTCCAGTGTCAGACAAAGATGGAGCTATTCAGGATGAATAGCGCTATCCCTTTCACGCAACGGTTTTATGATGATTTAAACTAGGGGTGTAACGGAGGTAGTTATATCGATATCCGAACCGGAGTCGGAGTTTTTAAATTTGATTTATCGGAGTCGGAACCGGAGGCGGAGTCAAGAAATGGTGGTAGGAGAGATATTTTTTATTTAAACACAAAAAACATTATATGGTAAATTTTTTCATTTTAATTTTTATTGTAAAATTAAACCCAAACAGTGAAAAGGAAATTGTCATGTTTCCAAATGAACAAGGAATTAAATGAAGTTAATTAAAACCCAAAGTAGCAAATTATATGACATTAAATGAACGATAGCTTTGAACCAAATTAAGTCAAATGTGTTGACTTCAAAACTAGCGAAAAATAAAAACACGTAGGTAGCAGGAGTCAGGGAATTCCCCGCGTGATATGTATGAACCTGCCCCCTAATCGGCGAACACATTTTTGTCAAATGATTGCGACTAGTTGGCATTAGTTGGGATCGTTCGGACCGCCCATTGACCCGTTCGGTTCAAACGATCCCAACTAGTCACAATCATTTGACAAAAATGTTTTCGCCGATTAGGGGGCTGCACCCCAATCGCGTACCGCACTATTACTATTAATTGGAATCATTTTGCAGCATATTGCTAGTCCATTGCTCCATACGTTCGGTAAATGTGTCTACTCAACAGCATAAATAACGCAATGCATGTTGTTGAAATGAAACCCATTGCTACTGATAGTGTGTTACGCAATTACCCTGATGTCCATAACAGTCAGCGGCTGCCGCCGCTATGGTATGCTTTAATGACTTCCAATTAAAACTTCCGATTTAAAAGTATCGGAACCGAAGGTATGATAATAATCGGAAGTTCCGACTTAACGGAGTCGGAGTCGAACATCCCTGATTTAAACCCTCCAGAGGTAAGGATTACATGTTATGTTTATCGTATTTGGGTTGTATAACGCTGTTTTGGTTCATTTTAGTGAATCGAATAAAATACTCTCGAGCTATATTGCTGTTGAAATTCAGCCATTTACAAGTCTGTCAAAATGAAAAAAAAAGGAATATAAGGACACCAGTTTTCCGCCCGCGGCTTCGCCCGCGTGGAGTTCGGTTATATTGCGCTTTTTAGATTTCCCTCGGAAACATCAAATTTTTCCGTGATAAAAGGTAGCCTATGTTCTTTCTCAGGATCTAAAGATTGTCTGTGCCAAATTTCATTAAAATCGGTTGAGAGGTTTAAGCGGGAAAGTGTAACAGACAGACAGACAGACAGAGTTACTTTCGCATTTATAATATTAGTATGGATGCATTTCGCAAAGGCTAACAGGCACAACATATGCTTCAAACTCACAGTGCTCTTCATTATCTGTTGGCTTTGCAAATCGGGATGGCTATGGTCGAATTGTCTATTCCAAGGTCCCAAGCTCCCAACGTTCGAAATGTAAAAGTAATTCCCGTATTCTTTAAAGGAAAAATCAAAGCAAATGTAGTGTATATTTTTTTTTTATTCGGGAAACCATGCAGCGAGTATGAAAATCATGAAAATGTATATACAACGGTGCTTCCGTGGCTTACCTATAATTTGGGATAAGCTATTAATCTCTACTCTTGAAAGTAAATTGCTATTAGCGAATTTTTAGTACATTTGCAAAGTTCGTGAACATTATTTAAAACAGGTATTCGGAATAAAATACTCATCACCGGAAAGCCACATAGATTCGCAATTTGAATTCCGTAAAGAACGCTCAGTTAGGCGCGAAAACGCGTCAAAATCCTCATTAAACGCGTTAGTAATAACAAATAGTAATAAATATGCTATTTATTATTCTAAGAATTAACCAATAACCATCATTGGCGAGTGACGAGTACTTTACGAGGTGTACGAAGGCCGCGTACCTACAGATATAAAAATAAATTATAATGTAGTTAAAATATACTCTGTGACGTGCCGTGGCCTGTGTGGCGGTGTAGTACATAGGTACTATTGCCATGCCCGTAAGCCATGACGCGCACCTGCGTCCTGTTCGAATTAAAAAGATATTATTTCCCGCCATTCTTTGTAAATGGAACGTGAATATGAAATTTTAAAAAATATATAAACATTGACGTCCACGGATTCCTTTCTTTCATAAAGCTATCACTAGACTGCGGTGACTCAGATGACGTCACTGAGACACTGTTTATCAAAGTAAGGTTGCCAATTATCCTAGACAGCATTTCTTAACATCATGAAGTCAATTTGTGCGGCCATTATTTTCAGGCAGGATACCATAGCTTTATTTTCCCTTTTGGGTTTTCCCTTAACTCATCATCTCTACATTTGGTCTAGTCTCCTGTAATTATAAAATAGTGCTTGACCGCAATCCCGCCTGATAGTAAGCAGTGATGCAATCGTTGATGGTAAAGCGCGCTAGTTTATTAAGAGCCTATTAACTCTAGCCTTGCAGACACTCAAATTGTAGTCCGACGGAAACACCGCCGCTGGCAAATTGTTCCAGTAAATGTTTCCACATTCACCAAAATGCACGATGCATTTAGATAGAACACCGAAAGGCTGACTACTCTATGCCTGTGCTCCAGGCTTTGGAGATCGTTTTGAGCTAAATCTGTTTCGCCAATCAGCCTCTTCGCCTCTCCATTGAATCCAAAGTAGCCAGTTGACGTTTTGCAGCACTAGCCCAAATGTGGCTGCAGTACTCCACACACGAACGGACCTGTGCTTTGTACAACATTAGAAGCTGCCCTGGTGTAAAATACCCCCGGACTTTTGCGATAACTCCAAGTTTCCTGGCAGCGACCTTCGTTTTAGACCCAATGTACTGCCCAAAGTTTGGGTTCGAGGAAATCTCAACTCCCAAAAGCTGAAGGCGGTCGGTACACTCCAAGGATACATTCCGAAAAGTAGGAACCAAGGTGAACGGGCTTCTGTTGGCGGTGAAATGAAACGCCTGTGTTTTGGCGGCATTTAATGCTACGTATCGGGTAAGATTGGCTTTACCCCATTCGGAGACTGCCTATAGCACAATATTCGTAAGCTCTACCATATCTATATATCTACCTATCTCTACCATATCGCCTCTCTTTCGGACCGGATTGATTCCTTACTAGCCCGAGCATCCGGCAAGTATCTCTCCACAACTGTGCTGTCATGTGCATAACCATAAATACCAGGCATCAGCAGATCGTTTATATGCAGCAGGAACAGAGTTGCACAGAGAACAGACCCCTGTGGGACACCGGCATCAGGAAGTTTTTTACCCAGCTAATCAGGTCAGCGGAAATGCCGTACGCTGGAAGCTTACTCAAAAGAAGAGCGTACCATACCCGGTCGATGGCCTTAGAGACATCAAGGTAGACAACAATCGTTCCCCATTTTTCTCGAGGGCCTCGCCCCACAAGTGAGTGGCATACACTAGTAGGTCCCCATTTTCAGGTCCCACATTATAAATATTTAATCACCTTGATGCTACATAAAAGTACATAGGCGGACTTAATGCCTGAGGCAGTTGGCTATTAAGCCCATGCGAAAAAGGACAAGTGCCTCAGTGGCGTCAAGTAATCCATTTTAGCTTACTACGTCATACTCATGACGTACTCAAAACATCGCGATTTCAGTGTTATCGGTTATCAATGGCTCTTCAATCAGTGATAAGCCGGACAATGGACAGGTTTCAACATGATTAAGTTACACAGATAATATAACATAGGAGTCGTTGAAAGCTGAACTGTTTTATTATGTTTTATTTCCAGGTTTTTGGATACGTTAACGGCCTTTTTGCAATAAAATTTTTATAATCTATAAACTCCGGTATAGACCATTTTTTTTTTGTCTGGGTGAGAAGTCATCAAATGACTTCTCCCGCTCTGCCTTCTCACCCGTATTCCTTCACTAGCCTATGCACCAGGGCCACGGTTTCTTTTTTAACCAAGCCGCAACCCTGAACCAGGATCGTGTGACTGCCGCTGATCGCCGCCACGAGGACTCGGCGGTGCTCTACCCAAGCCGGGCAGACCTTCACCGTATGCTCCACCGTGTCCTCACGGCGATCTCCACAGTGATGATACCCTGGTGTTTTCTCCCGCCTTATACGGAACAGGAACCTCCTGAAACAGCTGTGTCCGGTGAGGACGTGTGTCAGACGGAAATTGAGGGCTCCGTGGTATCTCTCTAGCCACTCCTCAAAGAGGGGAGTTACCGCCGCTATTGTGGCGTGTCCATGTCATAACCACGATTTAAATCATTTTGAAGGATGTAGCTAATCCATTTCTTCATAAGTTTGAATATATTGGAACAAACGTAAATAACGCAATGAATGTTGTTATTCTGTCAAAATGAAAGACAGCCTAAATGACTTTACAAGGTACTAAGGCACGTAACTCACTGGCAAGTGTGATACGTAATTACCTCGCAAGATGAACCAGTTGGGATCGTTCTGACCGTCGATTGGTCCGTTCGGTCCAAACGATACCAACTAGTCGCAATCATTTGACAAAAATGTATTCGCCGATTAGGGGGCAGACGCTATTATTTAAATAACATTTATCGGTGGTGAAATTATCGAAATGGTGATCTTCGAGAAGTTTTCCTCTACAGTGATGATAATGGGCAATATTTAATTTATCAGGTCATTTATGAATTTAAATTAAATAACTAGAAAGCTTTTACTTCGGCTTCCTCCGCAGATGTACAGCTAATTGATGCAAGCATTATCTGTGACGCTTATCTTCGACGGTAATGGCCTAGTTACATTTTTTTTAGTGAATGCGTTGACACAATATGTCTGATCTGACGCATGTCGAGTTGTCGACGCAAACTATGACGATATAATGCATGAGGGGGAACACTGGCTAATAAAAATGTTTACAAATTATTGATTTAAAAAAAGTTCTCTTAGAAAAGGCGGTAAGCTAAATTTAAAAAAAGAAACATATTTTTTTTTGCAATTTCCACACGTGCTAGCGGGGCAAATTCCCTGTTCTTTAGTAGCAGTCGTTCTTATTTTGACAATTCTACAACTTTCGTTGAAATATATTAAAAATAACCTTCAAAATCATTCGTATCATGTTTTTTGTTACTACATATTTCCTCACACTAGGAATTACTCTTGTGTCGTGGGTGCGTTTACAAACATTTAAACTCACATAAGACCGCCCATTGTGTATTCTATTCTATTCTATTAATACCAACTTCCCCAAAATTTGGTAATTTTTAAAAAGTGACATTACCAGTTTAGACAGTATTATTATGAGTGATGCGACCACGTGCCGCGTGCCCTACCCCCCTTCACCCGCGCATGTATGCCTACCGTGTTGCCTACGCACATGTATTAAGTTACCCCGCTTTTTCAAAATAATATTTATTTTTTAGGGGTTTTTTTAAGTTTAGGTCTGCTTTGTAGGCATTATTAGAATCAGTTATCGATACCTAACAATACCTTCACGGATCGGACAGGGTTTTCTTTACATAAATATTGATAATGAATTACGCAATTAGGGTTTTGATTGTTTATTGATTAAAATTTGATTCGCGATATTGATAACACTGACATGTTTCTTTTTAAAAAAATTACATTTTAATTGGCGGGAAATAAGTGTAATGAAAAATGGCGAGAAGGCAATTTGCCGACAAGTGCACGAGATTATTAATTACCTTTGAATGTTTAGGCTGTAAATCTGTTTTAATGTGATAAATGTAAATGTCAACGTGTGATATTTAAATGAATTTGTGTGAATGTAATAATCACTTCAAATGTCAAAAGTAAACAAATGACTATCTTGCGTAACGCTTTCATTAAAAATCCGAGAAATTTGAAGGGAATTCTTAATCCATCGTATCATAGGTTTGAAAGAATTCTCTGTGCAACCACATAAATAACGCAATGAACGCAGCTGAACTGTCAAAATGAAGGGTATTGCGATCGATTGCCAATTTATGTGTTACATAATTACCCCGCTCGTTTAATAAAGAATAGCTTATTTATGGTAGCGGGACCTAAAAATAACCACATTTAACTGAACGACTTTTTAAAACAAGCATTATCGCCTGCCTAGCTTCTTTAACCGACTTCAAAAAAAGGAGAAGGTTCTCAATTCTACAGATTTTTTTTCTCCCAACTATGCTAAGTTAGGCTCCCAGTCTCACCGTATGCAACTGAAAACCAATATTTAATATGAAACGTATACCTATCTGACCTCCTCAACCTAGTTACTGCCTAAAAAGATACTCTTTTGCTGATTATGTAAACCCGTCATATAGTCTACAGCCTATAATATTCCCAGTACTGGGAAACAGGCCACCTCTCAGTAAGAGGGGGCCGTAGTCTACCATACGGGCCCAGTGCCGGTTGGTAAATATCACATGTCTTCCTTATTTTTATTTTTTTTTGACGCTGTGTAAATGCATTTACGCACCATACCCCGAAGGGCGTGAGTGGGACTCGCCCAGCCGAAGCCGGGAATACCCACTAAAACCACAGCGGCACAACGACATCGCCTGAGTGGCGGAGTCATGGGAAATAGCAGAGCCTGCGCTACCAATCCCCCGCCGGCGATTCCCACCTAAAAGGCGGGCCCACAATGGTCCCCCCGTACGGAGGGGCCAAGAGTTTTTTAGCGAGGTGTCCTTCCCACTCGTTTGCCCGAAGGCAAACGGGGCCCCAGCTCCTCTCAGTAAGGAGACCGGGTTGCCCGACGGTGACCCGGAGTTCAGGTCACGTTAGCCACCTGGAGTGGTGGCCGACCCGCCGCATATGTGACCGCCGAAGCGGTCCCCGCATCTGGTTTTGGTCCGCGCCGGTAAACCGGTAACCTCCATATCTGGGGGCCGTTTCCTTATCCGCCACCTGGGGACGCGTCCGATGGCAGGCCAGAAACTGCACACGGAATCACATGTCTTCCTGCCTCAACCGGCGGTCTGTCCCTCGATGACGGACGAAGCGTTTCGGCTCCTCTTTTATACCACGTTACTACGTTTACTACCCGTGCGCGATAAGTTGGGACCTGAGTGCAGTGACGTTAAGAGATAATGTAAATAATAGATAAAATAAGTGTATAAAATTAAACATTGTATTTTTATTCATTACAAAACCATAGTCAACACTTTCGGTGATACATAATTAAATACCTAGGGTCCTAGTTTATTCAAATAGTGTGCACTCAGGTCCCAACTTATCGCGCACAGGTAGTACAGTATAAAAAGACGCGCCGAAACGCTTCGTCCGGATCGTGGTGGTGTCAATAGTGTAAGGTTACTCGCCGTACAACGGAACGTCCGATGATTTGAAAACCGTGGAATCAACAATCAAATCGGAATTCATGTAATTCGCGGGCACATTCTCAAAATGCATCGTATAGAATACTGACAGGCTGGCGTATGCTTTCCTTCGCCATTTGAGAGCAGTGGTGATGAAATAATTTATAAAAAGTAAAGCGCCAGATGGGGTTCGAACCTAAGACCTACAATTTGTAAGCCCGCGGCCCATACCACTAAGTCACGGCTGCTCAATGACTGGTCTGGTTGTCAAGAGTTTTGGATTTCTTACGATTATCAAATATCCACGAATGATAGCCGGGATCGACGGCATAATGAGTTTTGATATGTAAGTTGGTCACCCATCTATTTACCAACCGCGGCTAATGTTGCTTAACCTGATCAATCCAGCTCTGCGACCGTTATGACATAACCACAAACCGCTCTATTAAAACAAGCAATGTAATAAAATCTAACAACTATTTTGATGAGATGATCACGTGCTATTCCACGCTTAGCGTGTGTAAACAAGACGAAATAAAAAAATGGCGGCTCGTCAAATTTTGGCGCGCTGCCATAGATAACGTAGATCGTAGTTCAATAGTTACGGGTATTCGTTTCTTCTGCCTATAATAATATAATCGGCGCGTTGTATAGTCGGAGTGTTGCGCTTGGATTTGTTTTTGGTTGTTTTCTACAATCCATTTGTGCGATGGGAATTGAAAACCTCCTCCTTTTTTTGAAGACGGTTGATAAGAAGTTTGATGCAAATCTTCATGGAAGTGAAGAGTCTCAGGATCAAGCCAAACTTCCTAGCCATAGTGAAAAGGAAAGATAGCAAAAAGTGTTTATTTGTCGTAAAAATTACATAGAAAATTACAAAAAATAAATACAGTTAAAAGACTAAAAAAAACATGCTTTAAAAGAATATCAAATTAAAAAGTTAAAAATAATTTTAAAGTTTAATTTATGATAATAGTATATTAACAATACTAGTATAAATGAGAAAAAAGCATGAGGCGCTTTGTGCCATTATTTCTCACGCTTTTTTCTCATTGTTTATACATATACTATTGTCATAAATTAAATTTTAAAATTATTTTTAACTTTTTAGTTTGATATTATTTAAAAGCATGTATTTTTAGTTTTTTAAACTATATTTATTTTCAAGTTTTTAGTTCGATATTCTTTTTTTAAATAATATACGGATAACACGAACGCTTAAGTGGTGCTCATTTGTTTTTACCAAACTTTTCTTGATCTCCAACAGACAGAATAGCAAGTGCTAAAATTCGTAATGATAATATTATCTAAACTAAATACTTTGCCTGCACAAATTAATACCGCTCGGCCAACGAACGCATTGAAAACGGTGGGACATTTTACAGTAATGATGTGGATTCAGTGGAGAGACGTGCAAAGAGGCTGATTGGTGACCCTGATCTAACTCGAGTTGGTCTCCAAAGCCTAGAGCACAGGCGTAGAGTAGCCAGCCTTTCGGTGTTCTATAGAATGCATTTCGGAGAGTGTGCGATGGAATTGCATGATTTAATTCCCCCATCTCCGTTCCACCAGCGGACGACCCGTCGTACGGCTGGTTTCCACCCTTACGTTGTTAACACCTCTACGATCCGGACGAAGCGTTTCGCCTCCTCCTTTATACCGCGTACATCGAGGGACTGGAATAATTTGCCAGCGGCGGTGTTTCCGTCGGACTACAATTTGAGTGTCTTCAAGGCTAGAGTGAATAGGCTCTTAATAAACTAGTGCGCTTTACCATCAACGATTGCGTCACTGCTTACCATCAGGCAGGATTGCGGTCAAGCGCTAGTTTATAATATATATATATAAAAAAAAAAAATGAGCTGATCATTCGTAGTCGAGTTAGAGACGGACAAACAAACAAACGAACAAGCAAGCAAACATACAAGTGAAGCTAATAAAAAGCATGTAAAAAAGAAAGGACATACATATACCGAAGTCAGTGTTACAGGCCAGCATATAAAACAAACGCCATACGTCCAACAATTACACGCCACACAATGTAAAAGCATAGACAAAGCGTGACGTCAGTTGTGCGTCATACAGTAAGTAGGTCACCACGGATCCAGAGAGAATGGAAGCGGCTTTGAATCACAATGGTCACTTCGTCACGGAGCAACTTTGGTTTTTTTTCTTAACGTTTTTCATGGTTATACTACTGAAATTAAAGATTAGTTAAATATGATGTTAATTATGTATTTTGTTAAAAACATATGGTAGTTTGCTGGTTTTTCCGAGGTCATTCTTATTTTTTCGTTAAGTATATTTTTCATTTTCAATGGGAATCAAAATCAAAAGTCATTTATTCAAATTAGACTGAGAATATCAGCACTTTAACGTCAATATTACTTACATAAAAAGACAGTCCTCCCAAAACGCCCACCCTTTGCCACTTCCCAGTGTTTTTACTGGAAAGAAGAAGTGGCGGAACAAACTCCCCAGCAGCACAGCTGTATGTTCTTTTTTTTAAAAAAAAGCACATTACTTTACACAATACTATGTAGGTACAGTAATGAACACAAGAAAACACAAAAACGTTGAAATTATTTACCATAGGTATGCCAGCTAGCCACGTCAAAATACCAGCAAAGCAAAAAATCAAATATCATTAAAATGGAAATGTAAATTAAACAAGTAAAAACTTATTACCTAAATAAAAGCCCCAGGTATAAAGGGCGTGACAGCTCACATATTTATCCATTGTAAAAAAGCAAATTATATGAACTCAATGTAACGTGTCAGTAAGCTAAATTCCGGGGAAAGAATCATCATCATCTGTCTAGTCTTTTACCAATGAAATGTTAGGGTCAGCTTTCAGTCTAATCATATGCATCTGAGTGCCAGTATTTTATAGAAAGTTATTTTTTCTTTTATACGAAACCAGCAGGGTAATTGCGTAACACACTATCCGTAGCAATGGGTTTAATTTTGACAGTTCAACACACTCATTGCGTTATTTACGTTGTTGAGCGCCTGCACAACAATGTAAATACAACGTGCCTACGTTTTCCAACATATGGAGCAATGGATTAGCAATATGCTTCGAAATGATTCCAACTGATAGTAATAGTGTGTTACACAATTAGGGTGCTGGCCCCTAATCAACGAACACATTTGTGTCAAATGATTGCGACTAGTTGGGATCGTTTGTACCGAACGGACCAATGGGCGATCCAAACAATCCCAACTGATTCTACTGAACTAGTCGTAATCATTTGACAAAAGTCTGTTCGCCGATTAGGGGGACTGAATATAGTTTGTTCAAAATAAGAAACTGAATCGATTCCAATCATTTTTACACCATGTTATATTTTTTACATGACTACCAAAGATTTTTTTATTTTTCTAAGTATTTAGGTACGGACGACAGCATGTCAAGCTACCCTAAACTGTCAGATTATCTCAATCAATCTTGAGCTGTAATACTTTAGAGATAAAGTTGTAAATCTAATTAGGAATTCTGACAGATTGTAGTAGCTTGATGTTCTGTCGTTTGTACGTAACCGTGATCATCCATCCACGGACCAACCGCGGCTAGTGTAGCTTAACCCCCACTATCGTTTCAATTGAACAAGACATGACATTCAACAAGAGAATCGAAAATTGGATCCCCGCTCAGTGTAAATATTTGTATGCATGAATATGAATATTTGTACTGGTCTGGTCATACCTCGGAAAGCCGTTGGTCCCCGTTACCATACGAACATCTAATGGCAGTCGTGACGGGTTGTTGGAGACCTCAAAAATCCAACAATTGGTCTAACTGCAATGCTTTGATGTCGCCTTCGGGTTGTGGAGGTCAGACGGCAATCGATTCACGGAAAATATCGAAATTTAGCCAAAAAATGAGCAATTAGACTGGTAAAAGCGGACCCTAGACTCTAAAGCAGAAAAAGATTCGGATGCGACTGGGATTAACGCCGAGATAATGAAGATGATGATTATTTTATTTGCAGAAATATTTTATTTACATATAAAAAAAATGAAATAAAAACAATCAAATGTATACCTACCACATTTGATTGCATCCATTACAACTACTACATACACCATAATAGTAAAGTATATAATCATCTCGTAACTCGACATTATCAATCATCTGAACGGGACCAAATTGGTACCTACTCGTACT
This sequence comes from Sesamia nonagrioides, assembly GCA_017933935.1. Taxonomy (NCBI): domain Eukaryota; kingdom Metazoa; phylum Arthropoda; class Insecta; order Lepidoptera; family Noctuidae; genus Sesamia; species Sesamia nonagrioides. The sequence goes on from JADWQK010001130.1 coordinate 5,205,313, forward strand.
TAAAATGACGCACGCCAAGTCCTCGGGGCCATACTGGAAAATAAATATATCCTATACCTATATTACTGGGACACTTCTTCCGTTTCTTCTTCTGCTTCATCCTATAGATGTCCACTGCTGGACAAAGGCCTCCCCCAAGGCTTTCCACGCTGACCGGTCTTGTTCTGCCCGCATCCATCGGCTTCCCGCGACCTTCACCAGTTCATCGGTCCACCTTGTTGGGAGCCTCCCTACGCTGCGTCTTCCAGTACGTGGCCGCCATGTACGTTCTTCCGTTTATCTAGCTTTGAAGAGAGGATTTGATAATATCCAGGAACTTTAAACTACCTACTAAAACGTTTATCTCCAGGAAGGAGGTCCACTGCTGGACAAAGGCTTTATTTCCATTGGGGGCATTGCCATAATCCTCACGCTTGACAGGCGAATTGAAGATCGCCGTAATTTATTATACCACAGGAGAAGCGCTGCTGCCAGTTTCCCTGGTGATAATTCACTTAGTCGCCTCTTAAAACACCCACGGGAGGATATGGGTTGGTACTATTCTAAGCCCGGTACCACACGGATCTAACGTCACGAGTGAAACGTCTATGATGTGGAAGTATTATTTTCTTTCATACCCACACAATAGGGATGTTTCCTGGGTAAAAATAAATTGATTCTATTTAGTCCGTCAGATTATAGAAAAATATTGGATACGTATATTTTGTTTTATCAAATCTATAAAAATTGGCAAACATAAAAGGCATCAAAGATCAGGAGTGGTGGCTGGTGACGTCACAACTCGCTAAAAAGTGTAGCGTGCAGTGACGTCACACGAGTTTTCAACGCACTGTGTCGTCTTCATTTTTTGTTTATATGAAAAAAGAAAAAATACATGTCTAGTATTTTTTGGAAAACTGACTGACGCACTAATTAGTTTTTTTAGTCAACTACCCTATTTCAGTGAGGGGTAATTTTATTGCGTACAACACTAACTGTAGCAATGGCTTCCACTTTGACAGTTCAATAACATGTATTGAGTTAATTACGTTGCTGAACAGACAAATACGTCGGTCATCTCAATTATTTAGATTGTGATTGAATTTCATATTAGACACTACGCAATTAGTTTTTTTTTTTTTTTTAATATAAATTATAAACTAGCGCTTGACCGCAATCCCGCCTGATGGTAAGTAGTGACGCAATCGATGATGGTAAAGCGCACTACTTTATTAATTAAGAGCCTATTCACTCTAGCCTTGAAGACGCTGAAATTGTATACGTATTTTTAAATGCTCATTGCCCAGTGTATAAAAAGTGTGTAAAAAGGTTTTTTACTAAACACATTTTAAACTGATCTCTCTCTCTTACTCTCTATTTCTCTCTCTCTCCCTCTCTCTCTCGAACATGAGTCTGCCCTTGTTATGTTTACAGTTTGTATGGATGTCACCTAATGATTTATAAAGGTTACATGTAATTTGAGGGACAATTTGCCAGCGGCGGTGTTTCCGTCGGACTACAATTTGAGTGTCTTCAAGACTAGAGTGAATAGGCTCTTAATAAACTAGTGCGCTTTACCATCAACGATTGCGTCACTGCTTACCATCAGGCGGGATTGCTGTCAAGCGCTAATTTATAAAAAATAATGCGTAGCAGCCATGTTGAAAAAAAAAAACAAAATGGCGGACCTTCAAAGCTCTTGCAGCATTTAATTACTAAATAAAAGGTAAAGTAGCAAAAATACAAAAAGGATTTTTGAATACAGCTCTTACCTAAACAGGTTTTCATTAATCCTGGTTTAGCGTGGCCACATCTAGGTCGCTCTAAATCTGTGACACTTTCCACACAAGGGTGGAAGGTCCCTGAAATCTGTCCAGCCATTGTGTATCGCTAATAGGATTCAAACAAGCACCTTTATACCTTTGTTTCTACGCTAATAGGCGAAAAAAGAGGTTATGAGCTTATTCATCATCATCCCAGCGTTAATCCCAGGCGCATCCGAAGCCTTTTCAGCTTTGGAGTCTGGGGTCCGCTTTACCAGACCAACTGCTGATATGGCTAAACTTCGACATTTTCCGTGAAGCGACTGCCGTCTGACCTCCACAACCCGAAGGCGACATCGAAGCATTGCAGTTAGACCAATTGTTGGACTTTTGAGGGCTCCAACGACCCGTAACGACTGCCACTAGATGTTCGTATGGCAACCGGGACCAACGGCTTAACGTGCTTTCCGAGGCACGACCAGACCAGTGCAAATATTCATATTCATGCATACAAATACTTGCACTGTGCGGGGATCGAACCCGCGCCACCTTGCGCAGCGGCCGCGTCCGCTACCGCTACGCCACGGAGGCTGTCAAGGTTATGAGCTTATTATTAAGTATAATACACATATTACACACATATTTTGAGCTTAGTAACTTAGTATATTGTGTTACATTTCTAATTTTAGCATTTCGTCAAGAAAAGGACAGGAGATAGAATAGTTAAGCCCTGTCAAATTAGTTAACTTCAACTTGCAACTCTTGATCAATGGTCCCTGTGGAATAGATACCACAATTTTGCCAATAACACGTGTAACAAATTACAGAAACTCTTTCGAATGACAGTCGAAAAAGACGGTTGCGTGAACCGTCTACGAGGGAGGTTTGAAGCAAAGTCATGATGAGGCCACTATGCTACGATTTTTTAATGTTCTTTATGAATTATTTACTGAATTTACTTTTTACTATACATGTACGTAAATCACGCACGTTTATTTAGTAAACAGCACTATAAATAATTTAAAAGTCCAATGAAAAATGAGCGTGACACTCAGCTTAACTTTCCCGCCAAAACTCCCCGGTATGTTGACATATCTTAGTATAGTCATGTTTTTAATCGCGTGTGTACTATCTATGGATTACCTTAATTTGACAGGACTCAACTAATATTTTATCTTCTGTCCTTTTCTGAATGAAATCGAAAGAAAAGGATGCACTTAACTTAAAATTAGTTTAGTTTGTGAACAAGAGATTCGGCGCCATTCTTTTTTTTTTTACATATTATAAACCAGTGCTTGGCCGCAATCCTGCCTGATGGTAAGCAGTGACGCAATCGTTGTTGGTAGAGCGCACTAGTTTATTAAGAGCCTATTCACTCTAGCCTTGAAGACACTGAAATTGTAGTCCGACGGAAACACCGCCGCTGGCAAATTGTCCCAGTCCTTCGATGTACGCGGTATAAAAGAGGAGGCGAAACCAGCCGTACGACGGGTCGTCCGCTGGTGGAACGGAGATGGGGGAATTAAATCATGCAATTCCCTCGCACATTCCCCGAAATAGCCATTAATAATAGCCATTCTCTCTAAATCCATCATAAGGTTGTCTTAAAAAAATTGCTTTCAGCAATAACGCTGTCCAAGTACCTATGACGTGACGGTGCAATTTCCACATTTATACAGTTATGTAGGTAATTCGTATGGGTTATGAAAGGACTGTATTTTTTGAATGTTGGTACTTGGATTCTCCTTTATTCACTAAACAACTATAAATTCTCCTGCATCCTTGTTTTCGAACAATGATGCCTCTGTCTACCCTAAAAGAAACTTAAGATAAACTCCATTACAAAGTCCACACAATAAATCTTCCATAGACAAGACAAGGACAGCATAAACTTCTCAAGTCAACGGCTAAACTTCGTTACTCTTAGGCGGGAGCCAGACAGGAGGGACTTGAGAAATAATCTTTATTATGACAACGCACATGATTCATGTATTCGAGCAGATGTACAATATAATATGAAGGAATCTTCGTTCTTCCAATAATTGTCTTCTACGGTGTCCTTCTCACCGCTCTGGTTTTCTTAAGTCTTCATTCCTTGTCCAGGCGGTTTTCCTTTGGAATGATCTTCCTCAGAATATCAGGACGTTGACCAGTCGGTACACATTTAAAATTAACGCTCGGGAATACTTACGCAAGAAATTGCCAGATTCATCAAACATATAATTTATTATTTTTCTCTATCTATATTTTTTTATCTCTCTCTCTCTCTAATGTTTATATTTTGTAGGTATGTATGTATTTATTATAATATATTTTTTATGTTTCTCTTTCAACTTCTCTTTTATATCTTTGCACCTACCATGTTTTGTCTCTGCATCACCTTAAGGCATTAAGTCCGCCATTGTGCAATGATTTTTTGTGCAAAAACTTATATATCTACACGAATCCATAAACATCATGTCACCCTACCTTCTAAACTAGGTATTCCTGTATCTTAGGAGACAGTCTTGGGCCATAGAGGACGGCTAGTGTAGATTCAACGGCCCAGGAATTTGGCGCAAGGGATGATATGTAACACATATGTATGCTGGTGTGTACGTGTGTTTGAGTGTAGTACGAGAGGGAGTGCAAGCATGGGCGTACCCAGGGGTGGGAAGCTGCCCCAGGTGGAAGTCTCGCGAAATTTGGCTTGCCCAACCCAAGGGCCTGACTGATATTGGGTTAGGTTGTGATATTGGGAAAGGGAAAAGACACAAACGCGAACGAGATGTGGACTCAGCGCGGCGCGGACACGGCTGGACGATAACGCTTTATACTGTACCGTCATATGGCGGATTCTTATAATTTTTGACGACACGGTTGATACAGTGGCTAAGCGATCGACGCACCGAACAATTAATATTTGTATGACCTACAAGTACTTGTTCCGTGTCTGGCTGTTTGTGTATATGAGTCTAAATGTTTGTAACCGCACCCACGATACAGGAGAAATTTCTAGAGTGGGGCAAACTTATAAAAAAAAAAAATTATTGCGAAGCGTTATTTATCAAAGTTTTTGCGGGCGGGGAATCATTACATGAACTCTCCTGGGCGGAGTGGAAGGTCATGTCAGACTTTTACTGACTAAAACCCACCCGTGTTCCTTCACTTGCCTATGCGCCAGAGCCACGGTATCTGTTTCGAGCAACCCGTGGCAAAGTTAACACTCTTTGATCTTTACCAATATTAAAGAAAATACTTCATAGGAGACTCCCCCAAAAGGAAATACCAACACAAGTAAAATTTGCTACGAATTAATTCCCCCATCTCCATTCCATCATCAGACAACCCGTTGTAAAGCGAGTTTCCACCCTTACGTTGTTGACACCACAACGATCTGAACTAAGCGTTTCGTCTCGTTTTATATAGCGCGTACATCGAGGGACTGGAACAATTTGGTAGCGGCGGTGTTTCCGTCGGACTACAATTTAAGGGTCCGTCCTGTTAATCTGCTCATTTTGATCAATTTTGTTCCATGATTGTGAGAATATGCTACATAATATTAGTAAAATTATGTATGATATGGATAGTACAACTCTTCATCTAGCTGCTAGCTTGACTACTTTTTTCAAGAAACTTCATAATTAGTAGTAAATCTACAATTTCCAATACTCTTTTTCTCAAATTTCACGTTCGAGTGAAGTTTGACCATAGTTTCTGAAGAAACTACAAGCGATTTTGCCCATAAAAAAGTACTATTCACATCAGCATATAACTATCTTGCTGCTAGCTTGCCCACTTTTTCGAGGTTATTTCATAATTCAGCCAAAAAAGAAGACAGAAATTAAGAAATTCAAGGGAAAACTGCAGCCAAACAAGTATGTTTTTTCTATAATAAAGCAACTTTTTTTAAAACTTAAAAAATGCCTCATTAATTTTAAGGTATTTTTATAATAGAAACAAAAGTTTATTTTCAAAAAAAAAATTTTTTTCATCATGAAAATCAATGTCAAAATCTACTATATTTACGAGCGTGCAAACGCCGCCGGCTCAGTGGTAACACGGCTAGCGCAAAGAGAGGACGTATCACTTTGTGTCGCCAAGAGCTCGCGAGGTTTACGTAGGTTTATGTAAAAAATATACTGCGACTACCACAACTTGGTCCTTTAATTATTTTTCTTTCTTAGTAATATTATATTAGTTGTGAATTATATTTGGATATTTACGACTTATCCCTTGGATTGCTTTAACTAATTTTTAACCGACTTTAAAAATGAAGGAGTATATTTTTTTTGAGTTCGTAGATTTTTCCATCATTTGTGAATCAATTTAAAAATATCTTGGGTTTTTTAGTTCTCTATTAAAGTCAATTCACATAATGCTTTTGTTATACCTAAACTCATTTTTTTTTTTTAAGATAATGGGGCGAAACAAGGGAGCACATTACCAATGTATCAATAAAAGAAAGAGGAATAGAGAGGGAATGGCAAGAGCCAGACAAGTGCTTAAAGAACGTACTTTTAATCAACTGGATACCACTTCGTCATCTACTATGAGTATCGAAGTTGATGTAGGCACAGTACGTTTCTGCTATCTCATTTTTTTTAATAGCCTACTGTGTCTCCCTCTTCTGGGTAAAGGCCTCCCCTTTTTACTTCCAAACCAACCATAACCTACAACCACCAATACCACAATAACCTACAATTATTTATTAATTTTATTTCACAAGTCTTTCAATCAAATACAGCTTGTGACTGTTTGCTTTATATAATCATATGCTATTTATTGCAGAGTAAAGAAAATAATCCAAAGGAAGTAAGTTATTTATTTAGAAACACAATTATAGCACTATTACAGAGCATTCCAATTCAGTGCTATAAGTAAGAATAAATTATACAAAACAAAAAAAAAACATTACATACATAAAGTCAGAATAATTAGTAAAGAAACATTTATAATATATTTACATTATATACTTAGACTATAATAAACAGGAACAATACCTATATCATTAATTATTATTAGTTGTTTGGCAACAAATTTATTTTCAAGCGATGTCTTTGAAATTGAGTCAAACAAGGTATGTACTGAATGTACTAACTATGCTGCATTTAATGCACATTAAGTAATAATAATTAATTTAATTCACCAGAAACACACATAAGTTTGAATTTTTGTTGTTTCAGCAGTCACCAGTTTCGTCGTTGGTTATAGAAGGACGAAGAGTAGTTGATTTTCAGTATTTTTTGACCAATTTATTAACATATTAAGTCACAATTCAAAATTTGGATGCAATGCATCAAACCTCGTTATAATTGAAGAAAAATTGCAAGGGTTTTGTTCAACATTTTCATTGTCATGTGCAATGTGTGGAAGTCAATTCCTGCTAAAGACGTGTCAAATTAAAACAAACAAACTGGACGTTAACCAAAGCGCTGTTTCGGAGTTATAAGTATCGGATGTGGTCGAACCAACTTAAATGAGCTAGCTGCTTCCATAGATTTGCCACTTATGAATAAATCCATTTATGAAAAATGTCAAGTCAATTTATTTAACTGGTGGAAAACTACAGCCGAAGCCACAATGATAGAAGCTGGTAAGGAAGAGGCTTCTATAGCTCTCGAAAGTGGCAATGTAAGTCCATCAGGTATACCAACTATAGCCGTAACAGCTGATGCTGCTTGGGGAAAACGTTCATATAAAACAAATTTTTCTTCCGCAGCAGGCGTTGGAGCTAGCTAATAGGGGTGAAAACTGGCAAATTATTACATGTTGGTATTAAAAATAAATACTGTGTTACATGTTCCCGTGCAGCTAATAAAAATATTACACCCCTGAAACACCGGTGTAATAAAAATCATACTGGCTCTTCCACTAGTATGGAGAAATCAATAATCGTTGAGGGATTTAGAGAATCTGTGAAAACACATAATTTAGTGTATGCAAAACTTATTGCTGATGGTGACTCAAGTGTGTATAAAAACATATTGGAAAGCAGGCCATATTCAAACGTTACGGTCGAAAAAGTGGAGTGTTCCAATCACTTAATGCGCAATTATAATGGGAAAAATTTAAGTTTGATGAAAGATACGTCCATCCCATTAAACGAACGCAAGCTACTACATTCTGATCGAGTGAACCGATTACGAATTGCTGTGAAAGCAGCAGTAAGATTCCGAGGAACTCAAAATGTTCCATTTACTGAGCAAATCAAAAACTTACAAAAAGACATTATCAACAGCCCACAACATATTTATGGAGACCATTCACAATGTGAAAACTATTACTGCACAGACGAAAAACCAACTTTTGTCTATTGCCCGAAATTGTCGATCCAAGAAAATCTCGTTCAATGCCTCTACGAGACACTTCATTTTCAAATAATAGGAGGCTAATGCCAGCAGCTAGGTCCTGAAGTTCATCTAAGAGATTTCTTTAAGGTATTCTTACGGTTGCTTTAAAATTCTTTGATAAATAATATTTTAAACATGTTTTTGTTTTATATATCGTTTACCTAAATACTGGAAATCTGTCTAACTGGAGGTATCTATCGTAATCCTAAATGCTGCATCCGGTTAGACTGGAAGCCGGTCCGAACATAGTTGGGAAAAAGGCTAGGCAGATGATTATGATATTGTATATGTAGGTACTTACACTACACTTTAATATTAGTATCCATAAACTAATTATTTAGTTATTGCAAAAACTCAAAAGGAAAATTAATTTATTTATATATACTTACTAGAGTAGGTAGGACATAGATATCGACGCTTGAAAGGCAATCATATCTTCTTCTTCTTCAGCCTATAGATGTCCACTGCTGGACAAAGGCCTCCCCCAAGGCTTTCCACGCTGACCGGTCTTGTGTTGCCCGCATCCATCGGCTTCCCGCGACCTTCACCAGGTCATCGGTCCACCTTGTTGGGGGCCTCCCTACGCTGCGTCTTCCAGTACGTGGCCGCCACTCCAGAACCTTACTGCCCCATCGGCCATCGGTTCTACGAGCAATGTGCCCTGCCCACTGCCACTTAAGTTTAGCGACTCGCAGAGCTATCTCGGTGACTTTGGTTCTTCTGCGGATCTCCTCATTTCTTATTCGATCACGCACAGAAACTCCTAGCGCTCTTTCCATTGCCCTTTGTGTGACTCTGAGCCTTCGTATGAGGCCCATTGTGAGCGACCACGTTTCAGTTCCGTAAGTCATCACTGGCAACACACACTGGTCAAAGACTTTAGTCTTGAGACACTGTGGTATCTTGGATGACGAGAAGATGTAGCGTAGCTTCCCGAACGCTCCCCAACCGAGCTGGATTCACCGAGACACCTCTTTCTCGAAGTTGAACCTACCTAGTTGGACTGTTTGTCCCAGGTATACATACTCGTCAACAACTTCGAGTGCAGAGCAACCAACTACAATTGGAGTGGCTGCGACATGAGAGTTCGACATGATCTTCGTCTTATCCATGTTCATTTTTAGACCCACTTGTTGGGAAGCTCTGCTGAGGTCATTGAGCATTTTGCCCAAGTCTTCCAGGGTCTCAGCCATGACCACGATATCATCTGCGAAACGGAGATTAGTGATGTACTCGCCGTTGATGTTGATGCCAAGTCCTTTCCAGTCCAGGAGCTTGAAGACATCTTCCAACGCAGCAGTGAACAATTTAGGAGATATGACATCTCCTTGTCTCACTCCACGCTGCAGTTGGATCGGTTTCGAGTCCTGATCCTGGAGACGGACTGACATGGTGGCGTTTTTGTACAAACACTTTATCATCTCAATGTATCGAATGTCAATTTGGCACCGCTGGAGAGACTGTAGCACCGCCCAAGTCTCAATCGAATCGAAGGCCTTCTCATAGTCCACAAACGCCAGCATAGTGGTTTGTTATACTCCTCGGACTTCTGTATAACTTGCCGCAGCGTATGAATGTGGTCTATGGTGCTAAAGCCTTTTCGGAAGCCTGCTTGTTCGGGAGGCTGGAAGTCGTCGAACCTGCGAGCGAGACGATTCGTGATGACCCTAGAAATCATATCTAAGCGACAAAAGTTCGTAAATTGAGTTATATACACCATTCGAACCGCCAGATTTTTCTGCGACGTTTGGTGTATAATTGTATATAACTCAATTTACGAATTTTTGTCGCTTAGATATGATTGCCTTTCAAGCGTCGATATATTATCGCGTAATAATTATGTTAACCCTAAAATTTTGTTAATAGATTTTAGATTGTTTAGGGTTTTTAGATTGTTTTTTTTTTTTGTTTTTTGTCGACCTCCGTGGCGCAGCGGTCAACACGCCTGCCTGCGACGCGGAGGCCCCGGGTTCAATACCCGGCCATGTCATGATGAAAAACGATCTTTTCCTGATTGACCTGGGTCTTGGATGTTTATCTATATATGTATTTCTTATAAATATAGTATCGTTGAGTTAGTATCCCATATCACAAGTCTCGAACTTACTTTGGGGCTAGCTCAATCTGTATGATTTGTCGGTATTTATTTTAGATTTCTAAATAATATTATATTAAAGAAGAATATTAAATTAAACTGATTACTTATTCTAATATTTCATTTTACCGTATATGTTTTTATTTCTTAAATTGCCTATGTAATAAACTATCATTACACCATATTTTTTTAATGTCAAAATGTATCAATATTCATCTAAATTGTGATAAATATACAATGTGCACTCGTTTCCGACTATTCACAAATCATACTTTATATAATTTAGAATAATATCTTCTAAAGGATCAAAAATGTTTAAGCGTTCACTAAGCTCGATATTTACGCGCGTGTGCGTCTAGCTGCTAGAACGATGCACACAAAGATAACATCGCAACGATTTTACCTAAACTGTAGCGAGAGAATTTTGTGCACGGACTCTTAAGTATCTTCAAGGCTAGAGTGAATAGTCTCATAATAAACTAGCGCGTGTTACCATCACTGCGGTCAAGCAGTAGTTTATAATTTACTAGCGGCCGCCAGCGACTTCGTTCGCGTAGATTTAGTTATGCTCTGCTCCTATTGGTCGCAGCGTGATGTTATATAGCCTAAAGCCTTCCTGGATTAATGGGCTATCCAATGTAAAAAGATTTTTTCAAATCGAAAAAGTAGTTCCCGAGATTAGCGCGAACAAACAAACAAAGAAACATGCAAACAAACTTCACCTTTATAAAAAAAATTTTTCGTATGACCACTTTGGTGATAAATAATGATAAAGTTTTTAAGCAAACCGATTCAATTTTGTCTATAGGAACCCAGGATTATTTTGTAGTGATTTACTTGTGTCATGCAATTGTGAGCTTCCACGTTTGTATTTTGACCGTGTCTCGTGACTTTAGTTATTTTAACAATAGGATGCAGTTGGAAACCCTGCGTCTTGCCTTTCCTGTAAGTTTAGTGCCAATTCATGTCATTGTTTTTTGCATGAAAAGTAATGAAGACACTCGTACGTGGAAGGGACACCGCGGCTGTCTCGTTTAAAAACCTCAATAAGGGACTCTTTACCTTTAATTGCACATTCTTCACACCCACAAAGACTAGGTGAAAATTATTATATTCAAGACAACTAACCAAGATTTAATTTTTTTTAAACATTGTTCCAGCGCTGATTTTCATGTATTATTGATAATTTCACAAAATTCAACGCTACATATTGCTTATATCTAAACCTATCTCAAACTGTCTCCATTTCTATCCTATTTGGTACCTAATACATACTTAATACATTAGCAAATCATTCGATATATAACCAAAGTTGCTAAAACAACAAAGTTAAATTTTAAAAAGGACTTTACAAAAATCGTTTAATTGCAGATTCTTGCTACCCTAGTGAATACAAAAACAACAACATTGAAAGTCACTTAAAATAAATTATGAAAGTAAACGCACTATTCATTCCCTTGTAACCTCCCCCTAAACGGCGAACACATTTTTGTCAAATGATTGCGACTAGTTGGGATCGTTTGGACCGAACGGACCAATGGGCGGTCCGAACGATCCCAACTGATGCCAACTAGTCGCAATTATTTGACAAAAATGTGTTCGCCGATTAGGGGGCAGAGTAAAACCTAACAAGACTTTGGAGATGGACAACCAAGTTAGACTTCAGTAGTTTTCAAAGGCTGATCTGTACTAAGTTTATGCACTCTCCTTGTTTATACAATATGTAATAAAAACCCCGTCCGACCAAATAAACGTCATAGTAACAATCAACATATATTATTTCTCCAAGGGTCTGAAACCGTTTTCCCCCTTTTTCTATCGAACCAATCTGAATGTCCGACCCACCAATCGACAGATAATCGTCCCTGGTACCATGGAATACTTTTCAAATTATTCCGCTTCACTGTTTATTCATAAAAACGACTTAAAAATTCTAATTAGTATAGTGCCAATTTTTCGCACGGGTCAGCTAGTATTAATGAATTTTGAAATAATCTTTTTTTTCCGCGAACTAATTCCAACTTCCGCAAAATTGGGATTTAAAAAAAAAGTGACATCACCGTTTTTGACGGTATATGAGCGAATAGCAATGCGTCCGCGTGCCGCGTGCCATGCCTCCCTTCGCCCGCGCATGTATTGCCTACCGCACATGTAGTAATTTACCTACTTTTGCGAAATGATGTTTATTTTTAGGGGCATTTTTTTAAAGTTTAGCCCTGCTTTTAGGCATTAGGAGAAACAGATATCAATACCTAACAATACCTTCACGGGTCGGACAGGGTTTTCTTTACATACTTGTCAAGTTTTTCTTTACCGCGCCCGCGTCCCAACCCCCTCTGACGTCTCTGTCTGGCCCGCGCCTTAAAGTTGAGAAGAAAACTTTAGAAAGCGTGTCTGTCTAGTACTATCTTTGATCGTGTTCATTGATTGATTTGTATTGCCTTTATCTACTTAGTTGAGCTGACAGCGCTTCAAAGTTCCTAGTAAATTAATGTTGATTACTTTGAAGAAGTTTGTTATTTAACGTAAGTTTGATTTAGAGAGCCGCATGATTGTAAAAATTACGTACCAAGTTTTTACTATTATGAAGAGTAGTAAGATAGAGCATTTAATACATGTTGTAAACAACGTGAGTGATGAACGCTGTGGACTGTGTAGTGTGGGAATAGCAATCGTTGGATCGGTGTGAGGTCAGTCGTGTGGCAGGCTGATATGAGCGCGTCAGTAACGCGATGCACTGAACGCGGCAAAATTAGATGCAGAAGGCAAGGAGCATTTTGATTGTCTGATTTTTTTAATACTACGCCTGCATTCTCTAATAGATTAAGCAGATAGGGAGTTTCTCTCGTAAAATAATGAATAGTACAACTTTGAGATAATAATTGACCTAGTTCAGAATAAGGGATCCGAAAAAAGTGAGACAGGCGCCATTTTCCTGTTTTACAAATTTAATTTCAGTGCTTCTTATTCTTTCTATTTCGTTAAGGAAAGGACAGAAGATAAATATTAGTATTTGTCCTATTATACAACATTATTTTTTGTATATGCGAAACCCGAAAAATGTGTCCAGTTTTTTTTAAAATAAAGATTTTAATATGTACAAAATTTCAAAAAGATATCATGAAACACCACAAAGTTATGAGCTTGTCAACCTACTTGGCTGTCCCAACAAAAATATGGTCAACGCCCCACTCGGACGGGCAAGCATGGTGCGTTGACCTCTTGCGTCAGCTGTTAAGCAAGTGCGGAGTACTATGATCTACCGTGCGCGCTCGGTAACCACACTGCAGCAATTTCTAAATGTATTTGGGAAAAAATATAACATGGAAGATAGAAAAAAGATGGAAAAAACGGAGAATATTTTTTTTCGGATATAAAAAAAGATGGAATCGATTCAGTTGCTCATTCTGAACAAACTATATTCAGGTTTCGTATAAAGAAAAAATATCGTTGCATGTATTTCAGCTTCCTACTGCTTCCAGCACTAGGAAGCTGAATTATATCTCTCACTGAAATTATCCGCGGACGGACGGACAAACAGCTTGGCGAAACTATGACCAAGACTAGTTGACTACCTATTCCGTAGTCAACTATTCCTAGTTGACTACGGAACTCAATAAAGGTAACGTAACGATAATATGCTCAGACAAAAAAATAACCCTCAAACACAGACAACAGTTTCGCTCGGCAGCAATATGTCTGCCACAGCATTGGTGAATATAAGGACAAACCAGTCTATCAGTTATGATGGTGAGGACGGAGATGCCGCTGCCCGCAATCTGGACATCGCTTGCGCGTTGTCGCGTGAAAGCCTTCGGTGCGTGCTTCCGCTAACATGCCCGAGGCGCTGCAGTGGCGCAGCAGCCTCAACACTGCCCTAAACGCGTTATTGAACTGGACGCGGAGAGCGCTGTATGCCACACGAGTATACTTAACTCACAGGTTGCACGTGTAAAGGGATAAAAAGGAAGTAAGCTCTAAGGATACGGTCACGTCATACGAAAACGTGGATAACAAATGTCTTGCCATGGCGCCTCCACCAGGCCGGAACAAGCGGGATAGATCAAGGAAGACGTTGTAAGAGATGACATGCGTGCCAACAATCTCACACCACAGGATGCTAACGATCGCGCGAAATGGAGGAGAATGAGCCCCTATCTTAGCGGATCTTGGGCTCCAACGCGAAAGCCGTGGCTGCAACCGGAATTAAACGCGGAGATGATGTGTAAGCTCTAAAGAGCGTAATTTTTACCTCCATCGAACCAGAACTATACGCAATCACACTATCATATTTCCCTTGACTGACAGCCTCCGTGGCATAACGGTAGCGAACGCGGCCGATGCGCAAGGAGGCGCGGATCCGATCCCCGCGCAGTGCAAATATTTGTTTGCATGAATATGAATATTTGCACTGGTCTGGTAGTGCCTCAGAAAGCACGTTAAGCCGTTGGTCCCAGTTGGCATACGAACATCTAATGGTAGTCGTTACGGGTTATAAATGCCCTCAAAAGTCCAACAATTGGTCGAACTGCATTGCTTCGATATCGCCTTCGGGTTGTGGAGGTCAGACGGCAGTCGCTTCACGGAAAATAACGAAGTTTAGCCAAAGGGCAGTTAGACTGATAAAGCGAACCCGAAGACTCTAAATCTGAAAAAGCTTCAGATTCAACTGGGATTTTTTTTTAATAGTTATAAACTAGTGCTTGACTGCAATCCCGCCTGATGGTAAGCAGTGATGTAATTGTTGATGGTAAAGCGCGCTAGTTTATTAAGCATATTTACTTAAAAACTAAGGAATAGGAAGGATGACGGCAGTTGAGCGAGGTGATGCAATGTCAAACCCAAGACCAACACGACCAAACGATGCTGCGCTAGAGGGAGACCTGGAGACTCTCCACGACCAAAATCCTGACACAACAACATTTGGCGCATCGTAACCGCCATACATCGCAACACAACTGCTCAGATCCGTCCTCTGTACGGCTTCACCAGACATCATGCCGGAACACGACGAATCGCTTGGCGGCAAGACTTTGTCTGGTGGGTGGTAACTTCTACCGGCAGCCGATGTTATGGCCTACCACCGAGTAAATTTATGGGATTAACGCCACGGGGATTAACGCTGGGATGATGAAGATGACTGGCAACGCCCACTCCTCCCGCTCAATGTCCACAATGGTTTGCGAATGTTTGCCAACGATATAATAGTCCCCACGTGCTCGCTATAATCGTACTCTTAACATCTTAAATTGAGAGTAATGTTTTTCAAAGCCCCTCGAAGCTGACTGTAGCTCTTCATTTAAATAAATTGGCTAAAATGTTTGTTGTGTTGTTAGCTTATTGAATAATACAGAATCTTTGCAATTCAGAAAATTGCTAGAATTATGCGTATGATTCCCTTTTATTTATGTATGAACATTGCTTAACTTTAAGATACGTTTAGACTTCCAAGATGTATGGATAAACAGACGCTTGTTTTGTATGAATTATAAACATTATCTCTCGGTGGTAGGCCATTACATCGGCTGCCGGCGGAAGTTACCACCCACCAGACAAAGTCTTGCCGCCAAGCGATTCGTCGTGTTCCGGCATGATGTCTGGTGAAGCCGTACGGAGGACGGGTCTGAGCAGTTGTGTTGCGATGTGTGGCGGGTACGATGCGCCAAATGTTGTTGTCTCGGGAATTTGGTCGTGGAGAGTCTCCAGATCAATCTCCCTCTAGCGCAGCATCGTTTGGTCGTGTTGGTCTTGGGTTTAACATTGCATCACCTCGCTCAACTGCCGTCATCCTTCCTATTCCTAAGTGTTTTAAGTGAATAGGCTTAATAAACTAGTGCGCTTTACACCCAACGATTGCATCACTGCTTACCATCAGGCGGGATTGCAGTCAAGCAGTAGTTTATAAATACTAAAAAAAAAAAAAAAAAAACTAGTGCTTGACCGTAATTCCGCCTGATGGTAAGCAATATGTGTCCCTATATCTATTATCCCTCCGTGTGGTACCGGGCTTAGAATAGTACCAACCCATATCCTCACGTGACTCGTCACTCTCACCAGAGAAGCGGGCAGCAGCGCTTCTCTTGTGGAATATCAAATTACTGCGGTCCCCTAACGCGTCAGCCAAGCGTGGGGATTATGGCAATGTTGGAATTGGAATGAAAGCCTTCGGGGAGGTCTTTTTCCAACAGTGGACCTCTATAGGCTTTGAAGAAGATAGTTTACGAACAAATCAGTCACACTGGCGAATTATGTTATCGCCTATACACGACTCGGCGATAAGGAACGCGAGAGATTTTTTATCACATGTTGTTCGTTTGAAGTTCAATCTTGCAATCATTACGAATCGTTTTTTTTTTTTTGTTGTTATGGCATATCGTAGTTGACCATAAGTGGCCGAGACTACTTAACCGGACTATCCTCTGGATGCCTTAAACACATTAAAGCCTCCAGCCAGGGGCACTTAAAATTTACAGTGCGTCTACGCACTAAGGGCACCCCCTGTGGGGTACGAACCTCGGCTTAAGGCGTCGCTGGAGAGGACAGCAAGGGACGGCTGGATTTCCTAGTATTTCTGAGAAGAAACGCCTAAACAAACTCAGAGGTAATTGTCGGGATGGATGCGATTATACTAGCCCAGCTGCGACGCGGGCTGGCCTTCATCGGGCAACATCTCAAACCTCCTGCTCACACCGTCTTTATAGTTGTAGCTCGGCTCCTCCACGACAAACTCAGGCTAGACTCAATCAAACGCCACGAGATGTCACTAGCGTTCCGGATAGTCATATGAAAACTCTGTAACAACTAAACCCTCTGTCTTCCCCTGCTTGCGCAATAACAGTCGGTTGGCAAAACATCAAAGTGTAGGCGACGATTGAGTTGGTCTCTTTCATCAGGTGTTGCTATAACCGATCACGTTTAATGTATTAGTGTAGTAAGTGCTAGCCTTTACCATCAATAAAAGACTAAGTTTGTAGCAATGTGATTGTTGTGTCATCATCGTGAAGAAGTTGACCAATTGTTACGGACTAAATGGTCTCAGGATATAAATAATTCTACATTATAAAAAATCGTCATGCATTATTATTATTTTTTTTTTTTTGTCAAATAATTATAAACTAGTGCTTGACTGCAATCCCGCCTGATGGTAAGCAGTGATGCAATCGTTGATGGTAAAGCGCACTAGTTTATTAAGCCTATTCACTTAAAAAACTTAGGAATAGGAAAGATGACGGCAGTTGAGCGAGGTGATGCAATGTTAAACCCAAGACCAACACGACCAAACGATGCTGCGCTAGAGGGAGATTGATCTGGAGACTCTCCACGACCAAACTCCCGACACAACAACATTTGGCGCATTGTACCCGCCATACATCGCAACACAACTGCTCAGACCCGCCCTCCGTACGGCTTCACCAGACATCAAGCCGGAACACGACGAATCGCTTGGCGGCAAGACTTTTTCTGATGGGTGGTAACTTCTGCCGGCAGCCGATGTTATGGCCTACCACCGAGAAGAATTATAATAATTATAAACTAGTGCTTGAATGCAATCCCACATGAAGCGATGATGCAATAGTTGATGGTAAAGCGCCCTAGTTCCTCGTAGACCCTCGATCAACTATGACCAAGTTATCATCTAGTCTAGATGTGGAAGCTTACTACCGTAAAATGACGTTTTCAAGAATTTCCTGTGCTAAATAATTTCCTCAAAAATATACAGGCAAAGTTATTGATTCAAGAAAGATATTTTAGTGTGACTTTGGCACTGTTCGTAAATGGTAGTAAATATACTCCCAACGTAAACAACGCAATGAATGTTGCGCAACAACGTAAACCACGCAATGAATGCTGTTGAACTGTCAAAATGAAACACATTGCTACTGACAGTGTGGCAATTAGGCCCGGATCACATTATTTTGTTGTGTTGTGTTTGTGTCGTGTCGCAATTCTAGACAGTCAAAACTCTTTTGTATTTGACGTAGTCCTGAACATATTCTTTTGATTGGCTAACCTTTTTTTTATATGTAGGTACATAATTAAAAAAAAACGGGTTTGAGCAGTTGTGTTGCGATGGGTACCGGGTTCGATGCGTCAAATGTTGTTGTATCGGGAGTTTGGTCGTGGAGGGTCTCCAGATCCATCTCCCTCTGGGTTAAACATTGCATCACTTCGCTCAACTGCCGTGTTCCTTCCTATTTACTGTTTTGGTGAATGGGCTTATTAAATTAACGCGCTTTGCCATCAACGATTGCATCACTGCTTATCATCAAGCAGGATTGCCATTAAGCACTAGTTTATAATTATTAAAAAAAAAAAATAAAAGAAAATAAACTTAAGGATATTGATTGATTGATTAATAGGTTGATAGATGGAAGTTTCATCAATCGATATAATAATAATTAATTTTATTTATTTGTTTTGGTATATAAACGAAGGTGAAATAAGACCTATACATTGATAGAAAACTAGGCAATAAGAAGTAAAAAAATATGGGGCGAAATAGGTATATGCTCTATATTTGCTCCATGGGTATATCTGACGAATATTAGAAAAAAGTAGGGCGAATGTGGAACAAATCTTATAATCATCGTTGTAATAGGCTGAACCGTAAAGCAAGCCACAAAATGATTGCGAAACAACACATATCATTAAATACCCATCTATCTTAATAACAGTCCACGTTAGGTCGATGTCAGCGCCGCGTTTGTTAAAATTAAAATGTCTAATTAAAACACACGCACGGCCGTACTCGCTCTAGAAGTAAACAATTAATGAAGAATACATTATGGTGGCCTAGTGGTTACAACATCAGCCTCTCAAGAATGAGTGCGCGGTTTGATTCCAGGTCAGACAAGTACCAATGTAACTTTTCTAAAGTTATATGTACTTTCTAAGTATATCTTGGACACCAATGACTGAAGGTGAAGGAAAACATCTTGAGGAAACCTGGACTTTAAAGCACCATTTACATGATGCAAGTTTCTTGCCTGTTGCATACAATAAAATTGAAGCAATAAATTACTTGCATGGTCTAAACAGTACGTAACATTTTGATCTATTGCGCAAGTTTTGCTTGACAAAAGTTTCTTGGTGTAAACAGCACATACAAAAATTTCTTAGGCGATTCTTGCATTCAATTGGTTTTCTCTTCATTTGCCAACATTAGTGCAGTAAGTCATCATCATCATCTCAGCGTCAATTCCAGTCGCATACGTAGCTTTTCAGCTTTAGAGTCTGGGGTCCGCTTTACGAGTCTAACTGCTGATTTTGGCTAAACTTCGATATATTCCGTGAAGCGACTGCCGTCTGTCCTCCACAACCCGAAGGCGATATCTAAGCATTGCAGTTAAACCAATTGTTAGACTTTTGAGGGCTCCAACAACCAGTAACGACCGACACTAGATGTTCGTATGGCAATCGGGACCAACGGCTTAACATGCTTTCCGAGGCACGATCAGACCAGTGCAAATATTCATATTCATGCATATAAATATTTACACTGTGCGGGGATCGTACCCGCGCCTCCTTGCGAAACGCCCGCGTTCGCTACCGCTACAGCCGCGCCACCGAGGCTGTCCGAGTCATGAGTGCAGTAAGTGAAGGTGTCTTAATCGTTGCTGCTCTTCTGAGACAAGAATTACTGAGAAATCGTCGTAAAAAGAGGTCTTGCACGTAATGCTACTAGTGCAGCACTACGTGCATCACGATTCTTGTAATTCATATTTTCAGTGTCCCATAAACACTCATGACTGCGATAGATTTTAATAAACTTTATTAAGTCAGCAGAACCGTATTTTCATTTTGACTCATATTTTTTAATAGATAACAGACTCTTTACAAAACCTTCCAAAACTGGAATGAAAAATTTGACAATGCAAATACGTGCAATACTTGAAGCAACCCACCAATTAATAGTACAAGCACATACAACTCTCTGTTTAGACAAGTCAAAACTTGAAAGCAATAATCTCTTTAAAATAATTGTATTGGTGTAAACAAAAGACATTTGCAACTATTTTTTCTCAAGACTTGCATTCAATAATTGCGTTCAATTTTTGTACTTGTATCCACATGTAAACAGTTGCGTACAATTCTTGAAGGGCAATTAATGCACTCAATTTATTGTATTCAATAATTGCACTTGAATGTACAAGAAAATTGTATCGTCTAAATGAGCCTTAAGTCTGAAATCGCCAATCCGCATTGAGCAAGCGTGGAGATTACGCTCAATCCTTCTATGTATGAGAGGAGACCTGTGTCCAGAAGTGGGACGATAAAAAGGTTGATGATGATGATGATGAATATTATGAGGAGATACAGCACCCTAATTCCGTAACACACTATAAATTTGAAGCATATTGCTAATTCATTGCTCCATATGTTTGAATAATGTGTTTCCCTAACAACGTAAATAACGCAATGAATATTGTTGAACTGTCAAAATGAAATTCATTGGCGCCTATTCTCTTGTTCACAAACTAAACTAGTTTTAAGTTAAGTGTATCGTTTTCTTTCTATTTCATTACGAAAAGGATAGTAGATAACATTTTAACTCTGTCAAATTGAGAAATTCCATAGCCAGTTTAGACGCGATTATAAACATGGCGACCAAAAATACGTCAGTTTACGTCAGGCGCGGACAAATTTGACAGGTCTAACCTAACATTTTATCTTCAGTCCTTTTCAACATCTAAATCAAAAGTCATTTATTCAAATTAGCACTATCAGTAGCAATGGGTTTCATTTTGACAGTACGACAACATTCATTGCGTTATTTACGTTGTTGAGGTGACTCATTTTTCGAACATATAGAGCAATGGATTAGCAATATACTTCAAAATTATTCCAATTGTGATAGTAATAGTATGTTACGTAATCAGGGTGCTGGTGACAGACAGACAACGGGGACTTAGAAAAGGTTAATATGAATGTTTCCTGGGTAAAAAAATTGATTCTATTTAGTCCGTCATTCAGATTATAGAAAAATATTGGACAAGTATATTTTGTTTTATCAAATCAATAAAAAATTGACAAATATAAAAGGCACCAAAGAATAAGAGTGGCGGCTGGTGACGTCACTCTTTGCTAAAAAGTGTAGCAAGGAGTGACGTCACATGAGTTTTCAATGCACTGTATTGTCTTCATTTTTTGTTTATTCGAAAAAAGAAAAAATACGTGTCTGGTTTCTTTTTTTAATCTGACTGACGGACTAATTAGTTTTTTTTAGTCAACTACCCTATTGCCTCAGAAGTTCACTTTCGCAATAGATTTGCTGTCCTTCTAATCCTACCACATAATTATTTCTTAATTAATTTTAATTATTTCGTCCAGGTACACCATATCGTCTGGCGGCCGTGAAAGGTTTTTACAAAGAGTATCTTGTCTTATCACTAATAACACTAACTAACAATTTGCAGTGTATTTAAAGTGCTAATTGACCTAACAAGACCTATATTGCCTCATCAATGAACTGTAGCGCCTTTGTATAACCAAACAGTATAGATGGTCATTGAATTTGGCCAATTCTCCTAATTATGCTGCTCTCTTAAGCAGCGGTGGCCTAGTGGTATAGGCCGCTAGTTACAAGTAGTAGGCGCTTTCATCATCATCATCATCATCACCCTTTTTTTTATCGCCCCACTGCTGGGCACAGGTCTCCTCTCATATACAGAAGTATTGACCTTAATCACCACGCTTGCTCAATGCGGGTTGGCGATTTCAGACTTAAAATCCAGGTTTCTTCAAAATGTTTTCCTTCACCTTTTAATTAGTCATAGGTATCCAAGATATGCTTATTATAACTTACAAAAGTTACATTGGTCCTTGCCTGACCTGGAATCGACCCTGTGTGGGTTCGATTCCAGGTCAGGCAAGTAAGTCTCTTATACTTGAGAGGCTGGCGCTTTACTTTGTGTAAATTAGTTCATCACCACTGCTCTCAAAACGGTAAAGGAAAACATCACGAGGAAACATCATGCCGGCATGTCCTAAAACCAAAAACTTCGAAGACGTGACATCTACCAACCCGCACTCCCTTTCACCGAGAGGAGGCCTGTGTCCTAGGAGTGGGAAGATTATAGGCTGATTATGTATGTACTCGTAATTTAAAACTTTCAAAATTTAGTCTCGTGTCGGCGATAGACGATATCAAGTGTATGGGAATCAACGCTATTTGCCAGCCTCCTGGGTCAGGGCTGCGGGCTGGTTAAAAAAGAAACCGTGGCCCTGGCGCGCTGACAAGTAAAGAAACACGGTTGGTTTTTAGTCAGTTAAAGTCTGACACGCCTTTCCGCTCCGCCCAGAGCGGGAGAGGTCATTTGATGATTTCCCATCCGGGACAAAAAAAAAGTATTCTTGCTAGATTAAGACTGACAGATATAAGAGGGGAAATTCTCGTAATTTTAACAACGTTCACAGTCTGATCTTACGTCTCAATCGGTCAAAAGCCCTTTGATTTCTTTTAAAAAAAGTAATAAAACTAAAACCCAACTACGACAAAAAACGACGCTGAAAAAGTATAAAACAAGATTTTCAGAATACTGAACAGAACAAAGTTGCTAATGTAGTTACAAGTAAATGGACACAGTAGACTTTACCAAGAGCCTTCGTTGTAAATAGATAATAGTGTCATACAATACTATTCTGAAGTATGCAATATTCACTATGTAGAGATAAATTTTCATGTTTGGAAAGGCGTAGTCACACGTTGTCAAGGTGCTACGGTAGGTAGGTATATGTAACGTGTGACTACGCCTTTCCAAACATGAAAATTTATCTCTACATAGTGAATATTACATACTTCAGAATAGTATTGTATGACATTATTGTCAATTTACAACGAAGGCATCTTGGTAAAGTCTACTGTGTCCATTTACTTGCAACTACATTAGCAACTTTGTTAGGTTCAGTATTCTGAAAATCTTGTTTTATACTTTTTCAGCGTCGTTTTTTGTCGTAGTTGGGTTTTAGTTTTTTTACTTTTTATTATTTGTACTATTTTGATGTTAAAGTGTATTTATGGCGCATAATATTAACAAAAGTTAAACTGATGAACTAAAAACTAGGTACTTGACATATTACATCTACACGCACATATAACAACATAAGCCCGAAGGCATATAGTGCAGAGGCCTTTTTATGGGAGTTTTAGCCAGTTATCAAACTGTTTCCGCCTTCATCGCGTGGAGTTACTCCCAGCTTATGTCGTTTTCATTAGTGCATTACATATTCTATTAATGTTCACACTGCTCTACATTGCATAAAGCGATTCACAGTTCCCGTGATCCGCGCTTTACTCTTATCGCTCATATTTAACATCATTAAAGCATTCTTGTAATTATGTACAAGCATAAAGCACTCGTGAAGCTCTTTCACGTGATACCAAACACGGTATATTTATTTTAATTTTATATTAACATAGAACTTTTGTCCGCTAGAGGGCGCAATACTAAATTTGGTGACAAGCTTTATAGCTCATAACTAACAGAATATCAAGACCCTTCTAATGGTACTGCAGTGGTCTTATTCTGATAAGTAGTAAAGAAGCTATGAACGAAAAGATGTGAATTATATGCAAGCAGCCCATGAATACAGGTAAAGTCACAAGCAAATGCTAGCAATATATATATTCAAAATGTACAAGTAAAGCGCTTTCAAATGATACCAAACACGGCATATTTATCTTAACTTTATTTTTTTACTTTGTATGTTTTGTCCGCTAGAGGGCGCCACATTAGATTTTGTGAAACCCCATATAGCCTATAACCAGCGGACAATTAAGACGCTTCTAATGATATGTCATTTGTCGAAATCTGATAAGCAGTTTAGAAGTTACGAGGGAACAGATGAACATACATACATACATATGTACATACATAAATAGCCTGTCAAAATCATAACCCTCCTTTTGCTTTGCCGTAGTCGGGTAAAAAAAATTGCTGCGGCTTTGTGAGTTTCTAAACAGCCAGTGTGAACTTAGCGCAAACTTCTTTGACCGGAATAACCTGTAACAATTACGCCGTGAGTTCCATATTTAAAATTTAAGAAGTCGACATAAATTGACGGGATACTAATCTGTTATTTATCTATGACGAAATATAAAAAAAAAAATAGTTAAATAAACAACTAGTTTTATTTTACTCATATTTGAAATGAAAAGTAAAGTGTAGACAGTACATGGGTAAAAGAATTAATTCATACTCGGAGTATAGCCTTATAGAATATTAGAATTATGACAAGTGTTTGACATTTGATGGTGGCTGAGATGACATTGCGAAAAGATTTTGATCACTCAGATTGTGAACGTTCTTAAAAAATACCAGAATCAGCCCTGTGATTTGAATTCGACCAGTAATTTTCACCATTCTTTATCTGTCAACCTGTCATTCTAACAAACTACCCGCTTCACGAAAAGCTTTTGAGTGAGTGACGTAAAATGGCAAAGGAACTCTCTGGATCCGCATTTATATTTTAACAATACCTATAAGGGTTGCTCTGGTATCTATCGATGCTCAAATAAATCTTAAGACGTTTTCAAGTGAAAACTTCTTTAAAGGCTTCGTGCACTTATAATGGATGGGTTAAAAAGTTTACTCGCGTCAAACACGTGACCTGATCGAAAATTCGTAAGACGGAGGTTGAGTAGACAGCGCGACGCGCGCGTAGGAAATAAAGTAATAATGACCCCTCTCTTTCTACCGCGCAGCGAAAACGTATGGCAGCTCCTGCTGTATTGCTCCTGTTTCATTTAAGCTGCGTAGGGTGCTTGCGCTAATATGCGTGTATTTTAACTACAGCCTGCTACGCTGAAATATGGATAAAAATGTTGATTTTTCTGAAACATAAAGCTTTCAATGTTAAATATGTGTAATAGTTTTGAAGTATTAATTTTTTAATTATTTTGTTAATTTTTTATATAATATAAATTGTTATGTGTGAGTACGAGAGTGAAACAAATGTTTAATATATTTACCATATAAAAGATAAAACTTTTATCTGTATTGATAAATAACAATTCGTGCGAAATATTTCCCTAACTGTTCCAAAATATTTAAAAATATAACACACTAGTTAGTAGCGATGTTTTTCATTTTGACAGTTCAACAATATCCATTGCGTTATTTAGCAGACACACTTATCGAACGTATGGAGTGTATTAGCAATATGCTATAAAATTATCCCAATTGCAAGTGTGTTACGCTAATAGGATACTGGTTTAATCCCCAGCTCTTTGAGTAAGTTATTTTTTGTTTTAATAATTATAAACTAGTGCTTGACTGCAATCCCGCCTGATGGTAAGCAGTGATGCAATCGTTGATGGTAAAGCGCACTAGTTTATTAAGCCTATTCACTTAAAAAACTTAGGAATAGGAAGGATGACGGCAGTTGAGCGAGGTGATGCAATGTTAAACCCAAGACCAACACGACCAAATGATGCTGCGCTAGAGGGAGATTGATCTGGAGACTCTCCGAGACGAAACTCCCGACACAACAACATTTGGCGCATCGTACCCGCTACACATCGCAACACAACTGCTCAGACCCGTCCTCCGAATGGCTTCACCAGACATCATGCCGGAACACGACGAATCGCTTGGCGGCAAGACTTTGTCTGGTGGGTGGCTTCCGCCGGCAGCCGATGTTATGACCTACCACCGAGTATTTAGAATAGAATACTCCGTGGCGTAGCGGTAGCGAACGCGGCCGCTGCGCAAGGAGGCGCGGGTTCGATCCTCGTGCTGTGCAAATATTTGTATGCATGAATATACATATTTGCACTGGTCTGGTCGTGCCCCGAAAAGCACCTTAAGCCGTTGGTCTCGGTTGCCATACGAACATAGCAGTCGTTACGGGTTGTTGAAGCCCTCAAAAGTTCAACAATTGGTCTAACTACAATGCTTCGATATCGCCTTCGGAATGTGCAGGTCAGACGGCAGTCGCTTCACGGAAAATATCGAAGCTTAGCCAAAATCCGCAGTTAGACTGGTAAAGCGGACCCCAGACTCCAAAGTAAAAAAGCTTCGGATGCGACTGGGATTATCGCTGAGATGATGATGATGACTCTTTATAATAATGTACACCATATAGATTACAGAGCATAAATATAAAGATTTTACAAAGGGTGACACAATGGGCGGTTTCATCACTAAGAGCGATCTTTTACAGACGACCTTTGACTGATAAATAAACCTTTTGGGGTTCTTTTTAGTAATAGAATGTACTAAGGTTATTCCTCTATCGTGAATGCTTTTTATCCTGTACTAGCTTTCCGCCCGCGGCTTCGCCCGCGTGGAGTTCGGTTTTATCGCGCTTTTTAGATTTCTCAGTGTTTCTCTACTATATTATGCATTTATTATACATACAAACCTTCCTTAAGAATCACTCTATCTATTAAAAAAAACCGCGTCAAAATCCGTTGCGTAGTTTTAAAGATCTAAGCATACATACGGACATACAGCGAAAGCGACTTTGTTTTATACTATGTATTGATTCAACACTAGTAACATCAGTAGTTACGGACAGTCTCCGTGGCGTAGCGGTAGTGAACGTGGCCGCTGCGCAAGCAGGCGCGGGTTCGATCAACGCGGAGTGCAAATATGAATGAATTTGAATATTTGCACTGGTCTGATCGTGCCTCGGAAACCACGTTAAGCCGTTGTTCCCGGCTGCCATACGAACATATACTGGCAGTCGTTACGGGTTGTTGGAGCCCTCAAAAATCTAACAATTGGTCTAACTGCAATGCTTCCATATCGCCTTCGTGTTGTGGAGGACAGACGGCAGCAGTTAGACTAGTAAATCAGACCCCAGACTCCAAAGCTGAAAAAGCTTCGGATGCGACTTGGATTAACGCTGAGATGATGATGATTCAGTACTAGTAACAACTCATTAGTTTGCCTCATAGTCGCCACTTAATAACAAACTACACGCAAGTGTAACATCCCGTATAACCCGCGCAGATATAGTAAAGATCTGTAAATGGCACCCGCTCGCATGCGTTCTCACTCACTCTCTATCGCTGTCTATACTCACACAGTGAAGTAAGCGTTGCAAAAAAAAATCATCGATCAGAAATTCAGGATTCGCTTTCCAAGCTACTTTGATGCACTCCGAGTTATCGTTAATTTCGTTCCGCTAAAATCTCTGTTATTTTGTTGTTTTTGTTGATATTGTTGTTTTTGTTGAGTTTGAACAATCAAAGTCAACAATAAAAACAAACACAACAACAAACAAGTAAAATGTCAAATTTACGTTGTAAATAACAATATTTACAACGTAAATTTGACATTTTACTATCTTAGCATTTGGTTTGTGATTGAACAATGGCATGTTTTGTCAACCGTACCATAAGTATCCGCCGCCATTTTCAGATCTTTTCTTTATCTGCGCGGGTTATACTTGAAGATTATCAGTTTAACTTGCAAAACATTCACCTTTACCCTTTTTTTGCTATTTTTCTATCCGTTTATGTCGAAATGCCTCGTTTATAAGCATTCATACGTTTCGTAGCAGTTCAAGGCTATTAATTTTTCGGTCCGGCACCGTTCACAAGCGTACTGTTTACTACGAGTTAAAAGAGTTCGTAATATATCTATGATAAAAGCGTTTTAAGTTTCCCAGAATGTTTCTACGTACGTCTTAGAATTGTATGGAAGTAATAAGTAGTATTTTTTTTTCTTTAATAATGATAAACTAGTGCTTGACTGCAATCCCGCCTGATGATAAGAAGTGATGCAATCGTTGATGGTAAAGCGCACTAGTTTATTAAGCCTATTCACTTAAAAAACTTAGGAATAGAAAGGATGAAGGCAGTTGAGCGAGGTGATGCAATGTTAAACCCAAGACCAACACGACCAAACGATGCTGCGCTAGAGGGAGGGGGGGGGGGGGTTTATTGCGTTTCCTTCCTCGTGTTTTGTTGAAGATTTTTAGTGTTTTTGAAACGTGTCATGGAATTTATTGAGGGCTAGCTTTACGCCCGCGGCTTCACCCGCGTGGAATTCGGTTATATCGCGCTTTTTAGATTTCCCTGGGGAATATCAAATTATTCCGGGATGAAAGTACCCTATTATTTAATCCGGACTTCTAACTTTACGTCTGTAAAATTTCAAAGCAATCGGTTCAGTAGTTACGCTGAAAGCGGAACAAACAAACAAACAAACTCACTTTCCCATTCATACTAATATTATAAATGCGAAATTATCTCTGTCTGTCTGTCTGTCTGTCCGGCTTTCACGCCAAAACTACTTAACCGATTGTAATGAAATTTGGTACACACTCAGATAGTCTAGAGCCTGAAAAAGGACATAGGCTATAATAATATCCCGCTATGACCAATAGGAGTAGAGTAGTAACAAAAATGTTGCGAAAACGGGAGCTAACGCGGACGTACATGTGTAACAGGCGCTACCACGGAATAGAGAAGTTTTTATCTGTTTCGTGATATCAACTAAGTTCTTTTAATTTACGGAAACCACCGCGCGCTGTAAACTGAAATCCATGCGGACGGAGTCGCGGACAACAGCTAGTTTATAATATTTAAAAAATTATTAATAATTACCATTATTAGATATTAATAATTATGTTATTAATATCTAATTTCATATAAAATTGTTTTAAAATTTAATTTGATACTTACAACGTTAACAATTTGTATTCATGCTGTTATATTAGTATTTGCATGCTGTGACTTCATATAAGTGGAGAAGCACAGGGTCATATTCTGTTATTTATATTTTCACTAGCTTTCCGCCCGCGGCTTCGCCCGCGTAGAGTTCGGTTATATCGCGCTTTTTAGGTTTCCCTCGGGAACATCAACTTTTTCCGGGATAAAATGTAGCCTATGTTCTTTCTCGGGGTCTAAAGATTGTCTGTGCCAAATTTCATCAAAATCGGTTGAGAGGTTTAAGCGGGAAAGCGTAACAGACAGACAGACAGACAGAGTTACTTTCGCATTTATAATATTAGTATGGATTTAAAGTGTTTTCTCTGTTAGAAGTCCAAATAAATAAATTAGTAAGGATGAATTATGAGGAATATCCTCATTGTCATAAATCGCAACTATAATATTTTTTCTTGATGACCATTTAAGTAATCTATGGCGCCGACTCTCTTAATCACAACCTAAACTAATTTTAAGTGAACTGCATCTTTTTCATTAATAAAAGGACAGGAGAAAAATATTTGTTTCATCATCATTTCAGCCGAAAAACCTCCACTGCTGGACATAGCGGTTTCCCGCGACCTTAACCAGGTTGTCGGTCCACCTTGTCAGGGGCCTAACCATGCTGCATCTTCCGGTGCGTGGTCGCCACTCGAGAACCCATCGGTCATTGGTCTTACGGGCAATGTGCCCGGCCCACTGCCACTTAAGTGTTGCAATTCTTCGGGCTATGTCGGTTACTCTCGTTCTTTTGCGGAACTCTTCATTTCTGATTTAATAATAATAATAATAAGCCCAAGCCATATGGCCATATCACATTGTACTGGGATCGATCCATCATCACTGACAGGACTATTGTTGCCAATAAGCCTGACATAGTGATGGTGGATCGATCAGAACGGCGTGCAATGATTGTTGACATAACCATCCCGCATGATGAGAACCTCGTGAAAGCCGAGAAAGATAAACAAATCAAGTATCTTGATTTGGCTCACGAGGTTATCGACATGTGGGAAGTGGATTCAGCAATCATTGTACCGATAGTCGTGACAGCCAATGGCTTAATAGCCAAGAGCCTCGACCAACACCTCAGGAGGCTCTCGTTAGGCGGCTGGATCAAGGGCTTGATTCAGAAAGCGTAATTGCTGGACACGGCTCGCATCGTCAGGAAGTTCCTCTCTCTGGAGCCCTGACCGCCGGTAGCTTGGACCCTGTTCCCGATACCGGTGGGCTACTATTTTTTATATTTTTAAATGTTTTTTATATATATTTTTGTTATGTAGAAATATTTAAAAATATAATTTATAAGTGTATTTATTGAAATAAAGGAAATAATAATAATGAAATTTATTTCGGAATTACTTCCATAATTTGTTAGTAACAATGTTCTTAGCCTATGTTAGTAATAGAAAAAAAAACAATAAACAGTGAAAATCTTTTAGGCACTGGGTTTAGCGTGTAGGCCTATACAATGCGCTATAAGCTGTGAGTCCCATCGGCCTGCGCACGCGGCCAGGATGGCGTTGCACGTTGGGGATGTCGCACACCCGCGCCATTAAAGACGCACTTCGCTTGCATATGACGGCGTGAAAGCCGTCCACGCGCGCCTCTGCGAACATACCACTGGCGCTGCAGTACCGCGGCAGCCCCATCAGCACCCTGAACGCATTGTTGTATTGCACACGCAGAGCGTTGTATGTCCTCTTCGTGTAATTGGTCCACAAACTGCACGTGTAGAAGGTCTGACAGAAAGCTCTAAACAGATTTGATCACGCAGTGAAACCCCAAGCATAGCCCTCTCTATTGCCCTTTGAGTGACTTTGGTTCAATGGTTTGTAATTGTATCTATAGAACCATTGTGAGCTTTCACGTCTGGAGCAACAAGCGTCATAGAATACTCTACGTAACGGCCTGGTATTAAATGGCCTTGTATTGAAAGCTGAAGCCATATCTAAACTTTATGCTTTGTTCTCGACTATAAACAAACTGTACAGCTTATCGTAATGGTTATATCGACACAACACTATTACAATAAATCTGCAAATCAAATTAAATCATTTATATTTCACATAAAGCAACGTTCTAAGCTAAAGTTCCAAATAATAATAATAATTTATTATTTCAACAACAATTTACATTACAATCTTGTGATTGGGCTTCTTTTATTTCGGATTGCCTCCTTTTAAGCAGAAATGCCTGTGTTAGAAGACTCCGCTCTTCCATAACTTCATAAGTTTCATTAAGCTACTTGTTTTATACAAAATTAAAGTAAATAATAATACAAAAGAGGTTTTTTTTTAATAATTAAAAACTAGTGCTTGACCGCAATTTTGCCTGATGGTAAGCAGTGATGCAATCGTTGATTGTAAAACGCGCTAGTTTATTAAGAGCCGGTTCACTTAAAAATCTGACTGAACAGGAAGGAAAACGGCAGTTAAGCAAAGAGATGTAATGTTAAACCTAATAACACGACCAACGATGCTGCGCCAGAGGAACATCGTTCCGGAGACCGTCCACGACCAAACTCCCGACACACATCGCAACACAACTGCTCAGTCCCGTCCTCCGTACAACTTCACCAGACATCATGCCGGAACACGACGAATCGCTTGGCGGCAAGACTTTGTCTGGTGCCTTCTTCATCCACCGATTTCTACTTCTGCCAAAACAATTTAATTAGGCAAACCAACAGCTTCGCCCCGCCTCGGAGAAGTGCCCTGGTCGACGCCTCAAAGCGAAGTCACCGTTTGATAACCGCCACTTTTCAAAACTACTACCACGTGCCGCCATTACAAAATAACGTCACACCATTAAATGAGCAACTTTTATTAAAATGATATCGTTATCCACGACACGTATATTACTAATGTTTTCATTTATTGCCATCGTCATAGTCATTATGAGCGAAATTTTTTTTTAAATATATATTATAAACTAGCTCTTGACCGCAATCTCGCCTGATGGTAAGCAGTGATGCGATCGTTGATGGTAAAGCGCGCTAGTTTATTAAGACTCAATTCACTCTAGCCTTGAAGACACTCAAATTGTAGTGTGACAGAAAACCCGTCGCTAGCTAATTGTTCCAGTCCCTCGATGTACGCGGTATAAAAGAGGAAGCGAAACGCTTCGTCCGCAACGTAAGGGTGAAAACTCGCCGTACGACGGGTCGTCCGATGGTGGAACGGAGATCATAATAAAAAAAAATTAAAACCCTTATTTTTTATTTTGTCGAAATTACCAAAAACTACTGAGATATAGCGTATTAAAGTTACAAAGTGGGGGCTAATTACGTCGTGTCTGGGTATATTTTGTACCAAGGCGTGACGTCATGCGTAATTTCAAATCCATATATCTTCCTAAGTATTTGAATGAAAGAAAAAATAAAAAATACGTGGTCAATATTTTTCAAAAATCCATCTGATGGACATTATATTATTTTTTAGGATACAACCCAATTCCCTTGCACACTCACCAGAATGCATCCTATAGAAGACCGAAAGGCTGGCTTCTCTACGCCTGTGCTCAGGGGCGTGCACAGACATTTCGAGTGGGGTATGCATATTCACTACCGAAATGTGTGCTTATACAAACTTATTTTTGCTTTACACGAATCCTGAATATAGTTTGTTGAGAATAAGCAACTGAATCGATTCCAATCATTTTTACACTATGTATGTTATATTTTTTCCCAAATACATTTAGCCATTTTGCATCATGGCAACAGCTGACGGAGGTCAACGCCCCGCGTTCACCTGATCGGTGGATTGGATTGCATATTTTTCCTTTATTAAGCGAATCGTCGTGACCACGGAACGCAAAATTTTGTTTACCTAAAAAGCAGACGATATCGATTAACCTTTTGAAATTTTTTTGTGTTTGAAAATGTTTATTTTAAATGTCTATTCAAACAGACTATACTCTATTCTACCAAAAATTTGGTACTTTAAACAAGAATCTAAATGTTTTTCCGACGAATCGTATTTAGAGGAGGCGTTGTGAAAATATTTAAATCTGAATATCCATAACCCCAAAACATTTTATTAACATGTTTTGAAAATAATATACACGGAAAACAAAATAATTTGTGTGTATACCCCCTGCTAACCAGTTATAATTATTATAATACTTTTTATTAAAACAACGTGTGACATTACCTTTCTTTTGAGTTATGTTCAAGTCGCGAACACAACGCCCTTTTACAACTATTTTATATTTTTGCTCAAAACATAATGTTGAAAAAGACACTATTTTTAGTTTACCTAAACACACATCACCATAAGAGAACAGAGCTCACAAGAATAATTTTCCATATTTTAGAAAGAAATACTTATCTAAAGTAAATAAACGAATTCAATTCAGTTTGCACTCAAAACGACACCCAAACATCAATATTCAATATGGCCACAAAAAGATTACGTAATTTATTATTGTGAGTCTGGTAAAATAAAAACGTATCTTAACGAAAAACAATTAAGTACGCAATTTGTCAGCTTTTTGAATTGGCCGGATTATAATAAGCACTGCCTAAATCGGTTCATTTTCTCAATGAAATCGCACAGTCGCACACGAGAAGCTTACGCACACATTCAAACAATTTCATTCAAAATACGACCACACACGCTAACCAGGGAGGCATTTTTAGTTCGTGCTTACGTCGCTCTTTCTCCGTGGCGCTAGAGTGACGTGTATAGATGTTATGCATAATATGTGTTAGCTAGTTCGCGCTAGCCCCAAAAGATGGCAGTGTTTTAGACTGTAGTGTTTTTTAAATAAAATTTTACTGTACTACAAAAATTATATTATAGTACGATTCGGGTGTTCCGAATTAGAAAATTATCAGGGTATGCAGTGCTTATATGCCTCTATGGAGCGCACGCGCCTGCGGCTGTGCTCCAGGCGAAAAATCGTATCTGAGATTCATTATCTGCCCAACTTTTTCACAACTATGATAGGATCAGCTTCCAGCCTGACCGGATTCAGCTGAATACCAGTACTTTACATGGAGCGGCTGCCTATCTGACCTTCACAGCCCAGTTACTGGAGAATACCAGACCCCTTGGTAAGACTCTTAGACTCCTGATGACCCGTAACGACTGTCAAACCTACATATAACCAAAAGCTGATTGTATAATTAAAAGCGTTTAAAATCTAGTACTAATCTTATTTCAGTGACAATAAATATCAAGAACTTGACAAAAATATTGGAAAATTAGAAATATTTAGACAGATGGACAATGACCCCTGATTCCCTTGTTCTGAAACTAAAATAAATTTAAGTTTAGTGCATGTTTTTCTTTCTATTTTATTAAGAAAAGGACAGAACATAATATGTCAGTTTAGACCTGTCAAATTAGTCCGCGCCTGACATAAATTGATATATTTTTGGTCGCCATGTTTATAATCGCGTCTAAACTGTCTATGGAATATCTTAATTTGACAGGATTAAACTAAAATGTTATCTTCTATCCTTTTCTAATTGAGATAGAAAAAAGAAGTGGTAGGCCATAGCATCGGCTGCCGGCAGAAGTTACCACCCACCAGACAAAGTCTTGCCGGCAAGCGATTCGTCGGGTTCCGGCATGATGTCTGGTGAAGCCGTACGGAGGACGGGTCTGAGCAGTTGTGTTGCGTTGTGTGGCGGGTACGATGCACCAAATGTTGTTGTGTCGGGAGTTTGGTCGTGGAGAGTCTCCAGATCATTCTCCCTCTAGCGCAGCATCGTTTGGTCGTGTTGGTCTTGGGTTTAACATTGCATCACCTCGCTCAACTGCCGTCATCCTTCCTATTCCTAAGTTTTTTAAGTGAATAGGCTTAATAAAATAGTGCGCTTTACCATCAATGATTGCATCACTGCTTGCTATCAGACGGGATTGCAGTCAAGCACTAGTTATAATTACTAAAAAAAAAAAAAAAACAATGGAGTCGGCGCCAATGAGAACATACTACAAACTTAAAATACTCTTAAAATACTTTTTGAAGGGTTTTTGAACCATAACATCAAAGGCTGGATTAATATAGAAACTTGAAGACTACTACGCATATTGCTCTATTGTAAAATAAAATTCCGAATCAATTCACGCAACGAAATATCTCTCTTGGCTTGAAAGCCCGCGTGAAACTAGGTCGGTACAGCGTCACGCTGACGTCGGCTCGTGACGTCATTGCCCCTCCCCTTGCCACGCCTCGCACGTACTCTCGAAGTTGAGCTGCGTTTGTGTGTTTAAAGTAAACTAAGGATTCACGTAGAATTTTCAGGGTGTGTTTTTGCATTTTAGAATCAAATTAAAACTTAAAGATAAATGTACCTATAAATGTTGTCGTGGTGGCCTAGTGATTAAAACACCAGCCTCTCAAGTACGAGTGTGCGGGTCGATTCCAGGTCAGGCAAGTAACTTGTGTATGTATGTAACTATTCTAAGTTATATGTACTTTCTAAGTATATTCTTGGACACCAATGACTGATTAAAATGTGAAGGAAAACATCTTGAGGAAACCTGGACTGGACTTTAAGCCTGAACTCGCCAACGTGGTGATTACGTCCAATCCTTCTTTGTATGATAGAAGACCTGTGCCCAGCAATGGGACGATAAAAAGATTGATGATGATGTCTTATAGGAAAATATCTTTGGTCCATAAAGTCCTCGCTTATTTTTAAAGCTGTGGACGATTATTCTGACATTACGTTTTGTTTTTAAAAGTATGTAAGTACGTAATTTACGAGACTGACTTAAGGATGAGGAAACTTTTACTTGGTAAAAACTCTTGTAGACTTGAGTCGCTAACAAGCTTTGAGCGAGGGTAACAGTGATTAATGCTCATTCTTTCGGTTGGATAACTGCAGTGCCATTCTGTCACCATCTAACCGTGAAAGCTTCGGGGCCGTGTTGTCGCTGGAGCAGGAGGTGGTGATACACATTGTGCGCGGCCTGGTGGAAGCACTTGCAGTCACTTGGTGATAGCGCCCGCTAGGGATGGCGGGCTGATACCGGTTGGAGCTGCACCAGCAGTATTCTCAGTATGTTCGCAGATCGGTGGAATTCTCCAATGATGTTGACGTGAATGCAGCTCCACGCTGAGTTTTAATTGTGTACTCTTATCTCAATCTGTCCAACTAGGTAGGTCCAACTTCGAGAAAGAGGTGCCTCGTCGTAACCAGCTTGGCTGGACAGCGTTCGGAAAGCTACGCTACATCTTTTCGTCGTCTTTGACCTTCTGTGGCCAGAGATGACATACGGAACTAAAATGCGGTCGTTCACAATAGACCTCATACGAAGGCTCAAAGTCACCCAGAGGGCGATGGAAAAAGCTATGCTCAGAGTTTCTCTGCGCGAATGAATCAGAAATGAGGAGATGGAGATGAGGAGAACGCTAAAATTAAGTGGCACAGGGCGGGGTACATTGCTCATTGAACCGATGGCCGATGGGGTAGTAAGGTTATAGAGTGGCGGCCCCCAACAAAGTGGACTGATGACCTGGTGAAGGTCGCGGGAAACCGATGGATGCGAGTAGCACGAGACCGGTCATTGCGGAAAGTCTTGCGGGAGGCCTTTGTCCAGCAGTACCACAACCGCAATAGAACCTCTATAGACTAAGAAGAAGAAGAAGACTCTTGTCTCTATAACCATCTAACAATAATTTAATAAAATAAATAAATATATACCTATAATATATACGGACAAATCACACAGATTGAGTTAGCCCCAAAGTAAGTTCGAGACTTGTGTTATGGGATACTAACTCAACGATACTACATTTTATAATTGATACATCTTATATATAAAATTCTCGTGTCACAGTTTTCGTTCCCATACTCCTCCGAAACAGCTTGACCGATTCTCATGAAATTTTGTGAGCGTATTGAGTCGGTCTGAGAATCGGCCAACATCTATTTTTGATATTTCTACTACTTACGCGGGTGAAACCGCGGGGCGCAGCTAGTCTTATATATAAAATTCTCTTGTCACAGTTTTCGTTCCCATACTCCTCCGAAACGGCTTGACCGATTCTAAGGAAATTTTGTGAGCGTATTGAGTAGGTCTGAGAATCGGCCAACATCTATTTTTCATCCCCCTAAATGTTAGGGGTAGTCCACCCCTAATTTCTTTTTTTTTAGACTGAATTTTTAGTTTCTATTTTTTTATGATACAACATACAAAAATACATACAATCCTAAATTTTCACCCTTCTACGATCAACCCTTATTTTTTAATCAAATCAAATCAAAGCATTTATTTCAAATAAACCAGTTACAGGCACTTTTGAATTGTCAGAAGGTCGGTCAGTCAATAACATGAAGCTAGTCGCCCATTCCAAAGGGTAGGTACCTATGGAGAAGAACGGGCAAGAAACTCCATGGACACTCTTTTAAATTTTCAAGCTATTGTTACAAATATTTGATTACATCATTCATGTTGAAATAATAGCCATTTTAGTAATTTAATCATTTTTCATCTCCGGTCGACAACTGATCAATCGTCATTTATTCCCGAGGGAAATCTGAAAAACGCAATATAACCGAATTCCACGCGGGCGAAGCTGCGGAAGGAAAGCCAGTTATATATAGATAAACATCCAAGACCCAGGCTAATCAGGAAAAATTGTTACTAACCCTATGGACTACTGTCTGAAATAAAAGTATTCTATTATACACTAAGGTGCTATGAACTAGGGTACTTCTCTGCCTAACCCTTGGGGATTTCGGTCATAATGTTATAATTTAATCACTATGAAATTCCCTATTTCAATTTTTCATAAACCGTTTCATAGTTCCCTCAGTAACGATGAGTTGGTAAGGGTCGCGATGGTACACAAAATGGCTTGACGTCAGAGCGTTTGTCAATATTGTCTGCATGCCCTTACCATGTTGACGTACGTGGCCGGAATGGAGTTGATAGCAGCTGATTTATTTCTTTGGAATTCGATCAATATGACGTAGGAACTCCTAAGAATATGTACGTGTACCTTATACCTACTTGCGTCACAATATTGTTGATCGTTGGCGTGGTAGTTATAAATGTTTTCAAATAGAATGGTCACTTGTGTGTTGGCGTTTCTGACCAAAAGTCCTTCTCGGAAATCGGTATTAAATCATATAAAAAGGTTATACTTCTAATAATAACGTTAAAAAGGTTATACTTATAATAATAAGGTTATTTATTCTTGTCTAGTCATCATCATCATCCCAGCGTTAAACCCAGTCGCATCCGAAGCCTTTTCAGCTTTGGAGTCTGGGGTCCGCTTTACCAGTCCACCTGCTGATATGGCTAAACTTCGACATTTTCCGTGAAGCGACTGCCGTCTGACCTCCACAACCAGAAGGCGATATCGAAGCATTGCAGTTAGACCAATGGTTGGACTTTTGAGGGCTCCAACAACCCGTAACGACTGCCACTATATGTTCGTATGGCAACCGGAACCAACGGCTTAACGTGCTTTCCGAGGCACGACCAGACCAGTGCAAATATTCATATTCATGCATACAAATACTTGCACTGTGCGGGGATCGAACCCGCGCCACCTTGCGCAGCGGCCGCGTCCGCTACCGCTACGCCACGGAGGCTGTCATTCTTGTCTAGTGTTGGTATCAATATGAGTCGTAGTACTAGAGATCGACGGTATTGACTGTTCGCTTCCTATAAGTTTTCACGATGGGATATTTACTGAATCGATCGCGTTAGTGAAGCCTGTTGGTTGCACTAACATTATATTTCAGTCCATATGTATTACTAGCTTTCTGACCGCGGCTTCGCCTGCGTGGAGTTCGGTTATATCGCGCTTTTTAGATTTCTGTCGGGAATATTAAATTTTTCCGGGATAGCACCTATTATTTAATCAGGACTTCTAACTTTACGTCTGATAAATTTCCAAGCAATCGGTTTAGTAGTTACGGTGTGAAAGCGGAACAAAGAATCAAACTCACTTTTCGATTTATATATTTTTTTTTTTTTTTATTAATTATAAACTAGTGCTTGACTACAATCCCGCCTGATGGTAAGCAGTGATGCAATCGTTGAGTGTAAAGCGCACTAGTTTATTAAGCCTATTCACTTAAAAAACTTAGGAATAGGAAGGATGACGGCAGTTGAGCGAGGTGATGCAATATTAAACCCAAGACCAACACGACCAAACGATGCTGCGCTAGAGGGAGATAATAATAATATTAGTAAGGAAGTAAGGATTTTTGGAAACATGACGAAATAACTCTTTGAAAAAAGTGCAGTGTTGTGTCTTTTTGACTTTAGTGTGCTGTGGTGACGTCTAGGTCTAGTATTAAGTATTTTATATTTAGACCCATCCTCCTTAACAAATATTGAAATTTCATAAATATAGAGGAACTAGCTATCCGCCCGCGGCTTCGCCCGCGTAGAGTTCGGTTATATCGCGCTTTTTAGATTTCCCTCGAGAATATCAAACTTTTCCGGGATAAAAGGTGGCCTATGTTTTTTCTCAGGGTCTAAAGATTGTCTGTGTCAAATTTTATCAAAATCGGTTGAGAGATTTAAGCGGGAAAGCGTAACAGACAGACAGACAGACAGACAGACAGACAGACAGACAGACAGACAGACAGACCGACAGACAGACAGACAGACAGAGTTACTTTCGGATTTATAATATTAGTATGGATGGAAGCGTAAGTACTTTTAAAATAATAAAATATGGTTTGCAGCTGTAGATAGTTTTTAACAAACATATGGCCTGAAGACATTATTATTGGGCTTTAAATGTCATTTCTCTGTTTATCCCGGAAAAATTTGATATTCCCGAGAGAAATTTAAAAAGCGCGATATAACCGAACTCCACGCGGGCGAAGCCGCGGGCGGAGAGCTGGTTTTTAAATAAATTACCAAACATTTTTAAAAGTATGACTAACTTAAATCATTTAAAATCACATCTCAAGAAATTCTTGATTTAAAAGGCTTAATTAAGATTCCATCAATGAGTTTTTAAATGATAAGATAATAAAATATGTAGAAATTAGGGTTGTAACGGAGGCTTGTTAGCGGAGGCGGAGGCGGATGCGGAGGCGACGCGTCTCACCTCCGCGGATGCGGAGGTTAACGGAGGCGGAGGCGGAGGTGAAAGTACATATAGAAAAAAATTAAATTTATGGTTAATTAAAACAAAATTTTTATTTTAAATACACACATCAAAAGTGTCTAGGGATCAACATATATTTTTGCAATAACTTTTCTCCTGATTGATATTAATTAAAATTTTCTTTAAGGATTCATCAAATAAAGTGTTTTCGTTTGTCACAGTAACGATAAACCAAGTCACCTTTGCATTAATAAAGAAATTTGCCATTTTCCTAATAAAGGGATATTTGACATTTGAACCACTAACACAAAAGTTCGAAAAAAAGACTGAAATAACAGTTTTCTCTAAAATTTTATTGGGTAACTTAAACAATTAATAATCCGTGTTTCTACCGCGAACACTAACAACACAAGAACATCGGTTTGGCATACTCAAAATGAGTTCATCCAAATCACGCTGTGGAATGGCCGCCCATGTTCGTTGCAACAACAAAAAAAGGTCTTCTTGCGACTGGATACCCTCCATATTCGGCAGAGCTCTTCTCTGTAGCATATCCCATGCATGCTCAATCGGGTTCAAGTCTGGCGACTGAGCAGGCCAGGGCAGGACATTGATGTTAGCTGCGGCGAGAGTCTGTCTTACAACTCTTGCGGTGTGCGGTCGTGCATTATCATGCATTAACTGAAATAAGGGACCGATTTGCACTTGTAGAGGAACGATGACGTCTGATACAATCGTTTCAGCATAAATTTGAGCGTTGAGGTTGCCTCTGATCCAAATCAACTCAGTTCTTCCGCCGATCCAAATACCCGCCCATACCATGATGGTTCCACCACTATAAGGATGGACTTCCTGGCAGGATTTTAATCGCTGTTGGCGTCCAGGGGTTCTCCAGTGTCGTATACGTCTTGTATCCGGTCTCATACCAAAACGAGACTCATCAGAAAAGCACACGAAACGCCATTGTTCTTCTGCCCAATTTCTGTGTTCAAGAGCCCATTGATATCGAATCCTACGATTGTGCATTGCTATAGGTGGTACCCGTAGCGGTCTTCGGGTATGAAGGTTCACTTCATGCAAGCGGTTTCTGACTGTTTGGTCGCTAATTAAGTTCCCTGAAGAGTGATGAAGCCTCACGGCTAACATCATGGCGGTTATTGTTGGAGCTCTTCGAGTTAAGATTTGAATGTATCGGTCTTGTCTCCGTGTGGTGCAGCGATACCGTCCTCCATGGCGCTCAGCCACGGTACCAGTGCTTCGGTAACGTGTCCAAAGTCGACTGATAACACTCTGACTTGTATTCAGAGCTAAAGCCACAGTACGTTGCCGGGAACCAGCTTCTATCATTCCCACGGCTCTGAGCATTTCTTCCCTGCTTAAATGACGTCGCCGCTCCATAATAACGTTGGTTTTAATCAGTAGTAGGGAAACAGTAGCACTAATAATGTCTTCAATGCGTTGTATGTTTTTATAGGGAAAATATTGACAGCTGATTTTCATCTTTTACTCGAATTTGATTCACAGTTCCTGATTCAAATTATGAAATGCACCAAAAAGGATCCATATAAATTTATAAAATCATAAATTTATTACAAAGCCACATCTCAATCTCAAGAAATCCGCATAAAAATGCTTGATCCCTAGACACTTTTGATGTGTGTATGTACACTAATAGTAGTGTACTTTGTAAAAAAAAATATTACCTTCTTGTAATGAAAATTAAGGAGA
The DNA here is from genome assembly GCA_017933935.1 of Sesamia nonagrioides. Classification (NCBI taxonomy): domain Eukaryota; kingdom Metazoa; phylum Arthropoda; class Insecta; order Lepidoptera; family Noctuidae; genus Sesamia; species Sesamia nonagrioides. Next base: position 5,246,908 of record JADWQK010001130.1, read on the forward strand.
AACAAATTGTGTTTGCCGCATTCCCGCCTCGCACTAGTAGATTTTTGACCATTTCGCGCTCAAACGCGGCCGGACGATTATCGAGCGTCGCAGCTTGCGCGTTATTTATTTTATAAATACGTAAATAAACCTCCGTTATAACTCCGCATAAGAGACAGAAGGTAAAATGTCAGTTTAGAGCTGTCAAATTGCGCTCCTGACATAAACTCGCGTATTTTTAGTCGCCATGTTTATAATCGCGTCTAAACTGTCTATGGAGTATCTTAATTTGACAGGAGTAAACTAAAATGTTATCTTCTATCCTTTTCTTAACGAAATGGGAAGAAAAAGATGCACATAACTTAAAGTTAGTTTAGTTTGTGAACAACAGAGTCGGCGCCACCATCTAATTTTTATTTGCAACTATCTACTATCACACTATAACTTCCAGTAGAGTTTTTAAAGTATCGTATTGTTACGGGCTAGGGGTACTAAGGCCGCTGCCTCGAATCTTGCGGGCAGCGGGACGGCGGCGACAGCGGCGCGGAAGCCGGGCGGGCATCGACGACCCGTCTCGAAACTAGCGGGCAGATCGCGCGTCACTATAGCCGCGTAGTGTTGTGTTCACGATTGTGTCGACGAGATATTTGTTTTTATTCGCGAAAGAAATGTCTCAACAATGGCAGCATCATCTTTTTGATTAAAATTTATTCCTAAGGCTCGATCACCGCTCCTTGCCCGCCCGCTGCCCGCAAGATTCGAGCGCGAGAAGTACACCGCTCGCTGTCCGCCACCTCCCCGCTGCCGCGCCGCTGTTTTCGACAATTGGTCCATTTGATTTTACGCATTTAAAGATCCTGCCGCTCACTCGCCGCCGCCGCCCCGTTGCCCGCAAGATTCAAGGCAGAGGCCTTAAAGCCGGTTAAGGGTTACAAAATTTATTGGCAACGAAGGTACAGTCGATCGTAGGCAATGACAAGTAGAACGTAGCTGATGTCGCACCGAAGTCTTTTCTTACGTCCACGAAGTCTGTGTCGTACACACACAATAACACACACTACAGATGTTTCTTCACGTAGTCCTCAAAGTTCTCGTTGGATTGTCACTGTAGAATCTCTTAAGTATCGCTTCTTAACTGTCGCTTGTTTCGTCTCGGTAGTCGAATGCAGACTGACTGTGGGCTAGCGTCACGCTTTGTATAGATCAGCTGATCGAACATTCCAGACCCATCCAGAATCAATAATAATAGCGATACATTCGGCAGGTACCTACGGTAATTTACCGGAGGCGAGTTTCTAGAAATTTCGATGTTGACACTTTGTTCATGATGTTCATGAAACCTGTACCATTCGATAGGCCATCCTAGGTCTAGCAATGCGCTTTTATATTGCACCTCTCGGATACCTAGTTCTCGAGATATAGCATTTAAAAGTTATGTACTGCATGTCACGCAATAGTGAAGCTTATGCCATCGACATAAGGTACATTCGTAACAGTATCGTACAGTTTTTAAATTATAATTACGAAGTACCAAGCCATGCTACGGCACACACGCGCGTTTCGAAGTGCCCCATCACCCCAAAATATTAGCAAAGTAAACTCTCACCCAGTTTGTGTTACAGCCGATTCCCCCCCAACTCCCTCTGGAGTGGTAGGCCCCCAGATCGAGTTATAAGTGGATTGGGCGTGCTTACAATACTTAATATTTGTTGTATGTGTTTATATTGTGTTAGCAAGACAGGTGTATTTTGTAATTAAAACGCCCTGAGCACAGGGAGAATTTTGATTCGTTTATGTATTTTTAAATACAAATATTAATTCCAGCCTGTTTTAAGGGTAGATATAAGTCCTTTAGTTATCCTGTGGTCTGTAGAAAACATATAGTTCGGGCTACTCTTTTGTAGCGATATATACAAACGCCACATATAAAGCAACGCGTCATACTGACGTCACATGAATTCTACATCTCGCAAGCAGAGTTTACTGTGCAACTAGCATACAATATGTAAAGAAAACCCCGTCCGATCCAAAAGGATAATAAAGGTTAGGTATACACATGACCAAATAAAATATGAAATTTTACATAATCATCATAGTGACAATACTAATGACTTTTGAAATAATCTTTTTTTCCGCGAATTAATTCCAACTACCCCAAAATTTGGTTATTTTTACATGCTTTTTATTAGCTTCACTTCTATCCTTCTCTGTATGAGAGGAGACCTGTGCTCAGCAGTGGGACGATAAAAAGGTTGTTGATGATGATGATAAGCTTCACTTGTATGTTTGCTTGCTTGCTTTTGTTTGTTTGTCCGTCCTAACTCTTTGGACTACGAGTGAGCGGCTCATTACTGTAAAATGTTTTACCGTTTTCAATACGTACATTTGTTCGTTTTTATTTTTTTTAAAAAAGAATATCGAACTAAAAAGTTCAAAGTAAATATAGTTTAAAAAATTAAAAAATATGCTTTAAAAAATATTAAGGGGATAGATACCCTCGAGCGGCCAAAAACGCTCATCTTTCAAAGTTTATTCCTCCAGAATGCCTTGATCAAAAATTTTGAAAAAAATATATTATAATCATAGATTCAAGCACAACATATTTAGTGTTTATTATTTTCTATACGGCCTATATTTACGTCAAAAGAAAAATATTTCTACACGGCGTTTTTTAACTTTTAAATCGATATTTCTCTTAAAGCGCTTAGACTTTTTTAAATATTCTTACTCGCAGTAACGTGTATCTGTAAGAGCTATAGAATCATAGTTCTATTTTAAAATTGATGAAATATTTAATAAGAAAAGTAATAAAAATGAGTGTCCGTACGAGTTTCCGCCTTGCGAGGTTCAGAGGGGCTCTATGCGGGACGCGGGCGCGGGTCGGCCGGCAGTCTCGCGCCAGCGCTCGTGAGAGGAGGCTGTGTCACTTTTTGCTCCGAGCACCCTTGGATACTAATGTAAAGACATGCTTCAGAAGCGTAGAAAATAATAACGACGTAGTATGATCCAGTACAAGTCTGTTCAATTAATGATCAACAGTACAGACATCAGTAGCTTTTATACACCATTGAGTCAAAACACTAACGAATAGTCACAAAACTAATAGACAACGGAAACGGAAATTATCAGGTATTGAATAAAATTAAGAAAAAGTTAATAGTAACGCTAGTAATTGTCAATAATTGTGTACAGATATTTGGATTAACCTAAAATATCGAAAGTTGTATAGATTTATTTAGTTGAACAATGCTTGATTCAATAAATAAATATCCGATGGGCGGGAAGACTAATGCTCGATAGGATTTTATAATAAAAGTTGGCGGTAATCGGAAGTTGCATCAACAATTCTAAAATTAATAGGTAAATTAATGACTGAAAGACCGGAAGTGTACTTCCAAGTGTGATTTTAGAATAAACTAAGGTTTTAAAATCCTCCCAAGTAATTTAAAGTCATCATCATCATCTCAGCGTTTATCCCAGTCGCATCCGAAGCCTTTTCAACTTTGGAGTCTGGGGTCCGCTTTACCAGTCCAACTGCTGATATGGCTAAACTTCGACATTTTCCGTGAAGCGACTGCCGTCTGACCTCCACAACCCGAAGGCGACATCGAAGTATTGCAGTTAGACCAATTGTTGGACTTTTGAGGGCTCCAACAACCCGTAACGACTGCCACTAGATGTTCGTATGGCAACCGGGACCAACGGCTTAACGTGCTTTCCGAGGCACGACCAGACCAGTGCAAATATTCATATTCATGCATACAAATACTTGCACTGTGCGGGGATCGAACCCGCGCCACCTTGCGCAGCGGCCGCGTCCGCTACCGCTACGCCACGGAGGCTGTCACATTTAAAGTAATCATAATAAATTTAAATTAACATAAATAATTACGCAATACGATCAATATAAAATAATTATGAAACTAAGTATAGCTTCATAGATGAGCGGGAAGCGCAAGATGTAACACTAAGTACTTCGAGTGCAACGAAGTATTTTTAGTGATTTTGTGTATAATTATTGAATGTTTGCATTTATTGCCGCGCTGGAACGCTTTACGTGATTTTATATGATGTTTTATTTTGATACTAGCTTTCCGCCCGCGGCTTCGCCCGCGTGGTGTTCGATATCGTGCTTTTCAGATTTCCTTCAGGAACACCAAATTTTTCCGGGATAAGAAGTACCCTATCTTTTAATCCGGATTTCTAACTTTACGTCTACAAAATTACAAAGCAATCGGTTCAGTAGTTACAGTGTGAAAGCAGAACAAACAAACAAACAAACTCACTTTCCCATTTATAATATTAGTATGATTCGGTTATATCGCGCTTCCAGATTCCTTCGGGTTAAAGTTATTTCTAAGTAGGACATGCAATAACGGTTTACCGGTTTTCATTTTTACCGCCTTTTCTCCTTTCGTTTTTTTTCGTAACTATAAAATTACCGGTAAAAAATATAAAACCGGTAATTTACCGGTTTTATGTTTTTGGGCAACGTTGTTCATTTATTCACGCAAACGTCAAACTTTCCATTATATGTAATGTTTGACACTTGACAGTAGCTTTGACGTAAGCGTTTGTGACGATTCGTGTCATTCATTAGTTTGTATAACTGTACTGTACAACGAGCTAGACGAACGTAGCCAGTCTTACTAGCTTGGCAGTGCAGGATTGAATACCGTATTGGTGGGGCCAGAGCACTTATCGGTAAACTAATCTGCTTCAGGGAATGTGATACTCGTCCTAGAGTGATACGCTTTGTAAGGCGGGTATTTTCAGGTACAAATACCAACCTACAGGATTATGCGTTTCAGAGAGCACATCTACTTCCTGAAGCAGAAAATGTACGGTACACCCAAAATCGCACTTTCTAAAACAATGAAAGGTGGGTTTATCGACCAGACCAAGGTGGCTGACACTTAACTTCTGGATGACGATGCCATGTGTTCATTCTGGCGCAGTATCTGTTTTGTGCCTGTCGCTTTTTTGGATCAAATGGTTTTCAAGGTTGCACGCTCGCTTGAGTCTGGTTCGCTACCTCAGTTCCTAACAACTAGAGTAACTCACCTGCTCCGTAAATCAGGTAGCACTGCGGAACCCAAAAATTATAGGCCCATCACTTGTTTACCGACCATCTTTATAGTTCTTACATCCAATTTTAAAGTTAAAATTAACAAACATATTGACAGCAACTCATCATGTCTGCCTCTCAAAATGGATGTAGGAGCGGCTCCCGCGGTACTAAGGAGCTACTCCTTAATAACATGGCCATTACCCAACAAGTTCGTCGTTCCCAAAAAGATCTATCGACATGTTGAATAGTTTTTTTTTTTTTATATTGCCTTTCTCGCACACCAGCTCCTCAAATATGTAACAAATACTAGACTGAGTAATTGTACGGTTTTAGCTATAAACAAAACATTGTGAGGAGAAATAAATGAATAATAATTATTATTATTATATAATAAGGCCTATTATGACTTGGTGCCACATACAAGGCTCATGCGGGTGATGGAGTTCTATAAAGTTGATGCAACTCTGCACACCGTCTTGATGACGTGTATGGCTAATGGAGGACGGTCCTTCGCTATCCTGGATATCGAGATATTCATGGGAATAGCGATCCGAGCCAGGTCTATTCCAGGGCGATACTTTGAGTCCACTTTGATTTTGCTTAGCCTTGAATCCTCTAAGTACACTGCTGGAGAATACACGTCTAGACTATCGGCTGAGGAGAGGTGATCAAGTTATATCGCACCTCCTTTACATGAGTGACTTAAAATTCATTGCTCCCCACAAATTTCAACTGAAGGAGCTACTGAAAATTACTGAAACTTTCAGTAGCGTTATCAGGATGGAATTTTGTGTGGATAAATGTGGGTCATGAATGTAAAGCGAGGAGAGATTGCGGCATCCATGGGAACCCAACTCACGTTCCGTAAACCTTAGAGCGCTCTCTGCATCTGAAACCGTCGAATGCTTTATACCAGTAACATTGATACCCAACGTATCAATGTTACTGGTATGAAGCAATCGCTGAAGAAACGTTTCGCATCTCATATCCATCTTCACATCGCTGAAAAAAGTAATAAATAGTCTTCTATTAAGCGGAAATAAGGTACGAGCCTTCAACGTTTGGATCATCCCGATTTTATGTACTCTTTCAGCATACTAAAATGGACTCGGTCGACACCCTGGATAGGAGGGTCCGTACGGTGCTGACTACAATTCAATTGCAACACCCACTGACATCGGTTATGAGGCTGTATTAGTGTATACCCCGCGAAAAAGTGAAAGTTGAAGCTTTTTAAATGTTAAGACCCTCCACAATCGCGAGATATGCAGGGAATATTTCCTAAAAACCGACGTGGGAATGCATCGAGATGTGGGCGCGGTTGACAAGGGACTCACTCCGCTCTCCTTGCATTGGCTAAAAAGAACTGGTGCAAGCCAGTATACCTACTTGACACTAAAGATCGCATGGAGGTTTAGCAAGCTACATTGAGGTTATTTCCGGGTTCTCCACGGGCATGATGTAGATTTACCAGCATCCGTTGGCTGGCCGCGTTTTGAAAATGAAAATTTACGCTTGACTGCGCCAAAGGAAAGGTCATGGTTTTAAAAATTGTGTTTGTATGCTCATTTTAAGCAATATGTAACATGTTCACTACCATTGTACCTGGTATTAGGGGTCGCAAACCGGTATACCGAATTTCGAAAATACCGGAATACCGGGCCAAATTTAGGTCTTATTAATACCCGTATTCATTTTACAAAAACTGGGATATTCGGTATTTTCGGTTTTAGTAAAATAAATACAAAGAGATAAAGTTATGCTCTATCTAATTCAAAATACGTGCGCGCAAATCACACGCCTTCGCTGGTTAAGCCCGATAGAACTCTGACTATTACGGCGAGAAAGAAAGCAGGTCTCTTTGCATCTCTCTTTGGTTACAATTCACGTCTTGATACTCTAGTAGTGCTACTCCTTGAATTTTCTTCACTTCGCCACTTCAATGCCCGAGGTTCGCATTAGAAACAAGGAGGTTCTGAGAGTACTGTGTCGTCTGGACGTGAATAAGGGTAGTGGACTAGATGGCATACCAGCGATTGTTCTAAAGGCGTGTTAGCGATTGTGCGCCCGAGTTGTCTCCTGTATTGACGCGCTTGTATCGATTCTCATTTAGAACTGGTGTAGTGCCCAAGTATTGGAAGCTTTCCAACGTGCAGACCGAGCCCAGAAACGAAAGTTGTGCCGATCCTTCCAACTGTCAACCGATTTCAATAACCTCCATACCCTGCTAAATTATGGAGCGTGTATTGAACTGTCGCCTCTTGACATATCTGGAAGGTATCGATTTCCTCAGTGACCAACAGTACAGGTTTCGCCGCAGTCGGTCAACTGGGGAACTACTAGTGTATGACACACACTTGTGAGGTGAGGCCCTCGAGAAAAATGCGGGAACGATTGCCATCTCCCTAGATGTCTCGAAGGCCTTCGACCGGCTATGGTACGCTGGCCTTTTGAGTGAGCTTCCAGCGTACGGAATTTCTCCTGACCTGACTACCCAGTAAAAGACATCCTGACTGAATGGTCCCTCCGAGTCGCCGTCGACGGGTGCTCATCGGAGCTCATGTCGACTAATGCCGGTGTTCCTCAGGGGTCTGTTCTCTTGCATCTCTGTTCCTGCTGTATATAAACGATCTGCTGATGCCCGGTATCTATGAGTATGCAGATGACGGTACAGTTGTGGAGAGCAGATATCTGCTGGGTGGGGCTGGTAAGGAAGCAATCCGGTCCGAAAGAGGCTATGGTAGAGCATACGAATGTTGCACTACAGGCAGCCTCCGAATGGGGCGAAGCCAATCTTGTGGCATTCAATGCCTGCCAAAACACAAGCGTCTATTCACCGCCAAAAAGAGCCCGTTCATCTTGGCGCAGGTGCGTTTATGTGGTGTGGAGTACTGCCGCATTTGTTGGCTGATGCTGCAAAATGCCACCTGGAAACTTTGGATTCAGTGAAGAGACATACGAAGAGGCTAATTGGTGACCAAGATTTGGTTCAAAACGGTCTCCTAAGCCTGGAGTACAAGCTAAGAGTGGCCAGCCTGTCGGTGTTCTATAATCTATAGGATGCATTTTGGAGAGTGCACGAGGGCATTGCATGATTTAATTCCCCTTCTCCGTTCCATCATCGGACAACTCGTCGTACGGCGAGTATCCACGCTTATGTTGTTCACCCCTCTACAATCCGGACGAAGCGTTTGGCCTCGCCTTTTATACCGCGTACATCGACGGACAGAAACAATTTTCAAGCGACGGTATTTCAGTCTAACTACAATTTAAGTGTCTTCTAGGCTAGATTGAATAGGCTCCTAATAAACTACCGCGCTTTACCTTCAACGATTGCATCACTGCTTACCATCAGGCGGGATTGCGGTAAAGCACTAGATTATAATTATTATAAAAAAAAAACGGCGATAGCCGATCTTCCCGCGCAATGATTATCGAACTAGCCTATGGTGTGGCGCGAACGATGCACGTGAGTTGAACTTAGTTGCGACCGACAAGTATCAAAATTTCTATTTCAACTATTTTCACGTCATTGCGTGTTTTGTTGGTGTTGTGGTTTGTTTTTGTTATCCACACACGGTTTTTTTCTTACTATTTCATTCTGCGCTTAGGTAACTACTTACTAAGTATTCCTCCTTAACCTAACCTAACTTTATTATACTACATTTGCTAACTTTTGCTTAATCCCGAAAATATCAAAAATACCGGATTATCGGTATTGGTCTGGAGCCAATACCGAAAATACCGGTTTTGCTTAAATGGTTCGGTATTGCGACCCCTACCTGGTATACTTACTTATTTTCTGCTTTAAGACTACCTAATCACATTATTAATATTTTTGAAAAAAATATATAAATTTATCGTTTTTACCGGTTTACCGGTAAAAATATTTCAATTATCGTTTTTTACCGGTAAAATAAAAATTACGCTAATTGCATGCCCTATTTCTAAGGCCACACCCTGTTCATTCCTCCAATAAAAATTAAGAACATCTCAAAAAAAAATCGTCAAGTTTTTGCTAAGTCCAAAACAATAATATTTTCCTTCCCTTAAAAAATATATAATTGATACTTGTAATTTAATCCGTATGAAACTTGATTAAATTTCCCCAATTTTTTTTCTAGTAGGTAAATCAAAACAATTTCTTTTTTTCATTCTTTAAGTTCATTAGTCTCAGGTGTTCATTACCTAAAATATGGTCAGCTAAATTTTTAAACAATATGTATTCTAAATAAAATGCACCTATTTAAGTCTGACCTGTGAGTTTTATTTAGATGATGGAGTTTCCGGGATTTTCTTTTAAGTCCTGGTAAGTATCAATGGGAATTATACCAAAAACGCTAAATGCTAAATAATAACTATAAATAAAAAAGAATAAACCGGTTCCCATTTTGCATTAATCATTTTTATAAATTAATATTTGTTTTCCCTTTTTTAAATAAAAAAATCCCTGCAACGCAGTATCGAAAACAACATAATAAAAGTAATTACCTAATATGTTTCACTTTAGGGCATGAGTTTTGATACCACGTAATTCTATATTAGGTACTTTTTAGACAGAATAGTATACTTTATAGACATGGTATGGCATTCTACGTTTGTTGCGAGACGTCCGCGCTCGAAGCAAGCGAGTAGGAAATGTGCACGTAAATATGATGCGGGGTGCGCGGGGCTTTTTGCCTAGCCCCGCCCAGATGCGCAAGGTCATCGTCGTTACTAATCGCCTTAAACTAGAAAGTTAAAAATAGTTTAAAGCGTGAGGCGCTTAATATACAAAAAATATGGCACAAAGCGCCTCACACTTATTTTTAAAATTATTTTTAACTTTCTAGTTTGATATTTTTTTACAGCATGTTTTTTTTAGTTTTTTAAACTATATTTTTTAAATTATGTTTAACTTTTTAGTTTCATATTTTTTTAAAGCACGCTTTTTTAGTTTTTTAAACTATATTTATTTAAACAGTGACAACACCATTTTAGACAGTATTATTATGAGTGATGCGACCACGTGCCGCGTGCCCTTCCCCCCTTCACCCCCGCATGTATGTCTACCGTGTTGGCTATCGCACATGTATTAAGTTGCCTCGCTTTTTTGAAATAATATTTATTTTTTAGGGATTTTTTTTTTAAGTTTATCCCGGCTTTGTAGGCATTATTAGAATCAGTTAACGATACCTAACAATACCTTCACGGATCGGACAGGGTTTTCTTTACATATTGTATATACGACTTCCCATCATCAACCCTTGGAAAAGTGGCCGCCAGACATGACATCCGATACTTCGACTGGTCGGAGGATCCTCCCTTTGCTATGAAGGATGAGTGAACTTTACACTGTTCCTCATGCCTATAAACTCTCTCTCCAACTTTTTTTTTTAACATTGCGCTACACTAGCAATTTTTCCTGTATCGTGAGTGCTAATTATAGGCTGTAGCGGTACTTACAAACGCCATAAATATAACAACGCGTCATACAGCTGACGTCACACGAATTCTACATCTCGCAAACAGAGTTTACCGTGCAATTAGCATACAGACAACTTGATAACTTCAACCGTTGGGCAAGTGCCCGCCAGACATAACAACCGTCTGGTCGGCGTATCCTCCCTTTTCTATGGAGGATGAGGAAACTTTACTTCCTGTTCCTCATGCCTCCACATAGGCTATACAAATATTTGTTCCGTGCGAGGATTGAACCCGCGACCCGCGCTGCAGTCGATCGTGTCGTCAACTGACAATGATGAGAAGAAGCTAAGAGAAAGATAAACCAGCACCCCAATTACGTAACACACAATTTTTTTTTATAAATTATAAATTAGTGCTTGACTGCAATCGCGCCTGATGGTAAGCAGTGATGCAATTGTTGATGGTAAATCGCGTTAGTTTATTAAGAGCCTATTTGGTGCTTCTTCTTCTTCTTCTTCACCCTATAGAGGTCCACTGCTGGACAAAGGCCTCCCCCAAAGCTTTCCACAATGACAGGTCTTGTGCTGCCAGCATCGGCATCTGTTTGGTGCTTAGATAAAGAAAATCTTATCCCATTGCCCTATTTTTGATAACAAAAAAAAAATTTAAAAAAAGTATTTATTCTGCTCGTAAAGGATTCTCTCTCCATGTGTGAAGGATGATATGGCTAAGAAGGGGATGACTGCCGAGATGGCTTCTGATAGGGATGTATCGAAGAAAAAGACATGTTGCGCCGACCCCAAATAAATTGGGACAAGGGCAGGAGAATGATGATTCTGTTCGTAAAGATAAAACAGCTCTTTGGAGTCGACAAAAAAAACAAAAAAGAACACTAAGCCTTTTTAATCAATCAATTCCAAGGTTGTCTTTAAAAGATCGCTCGCGATAAGACCGCCCACCGTGTCACCCTTTCTAACATTTATTTTTCTTTTTTTCCTGTAATTTATATGCCGTAAGAGCAAAATGAAGCCTAAAGACCTCTGGGTCGATGAAATAAAAAACTCAGCCGTCGGACCGCCGCAATAATGGAAACAATAGGGATGTATCCAAGGTATGAAAATCAAAAAAAAATAATTATTCCTGCCATTAAATTGGTAGGTCGTGTCGAAAGCTGCCATTGAATTGGTAGGTCGTGTCGAATGCTGCCATTAAATTGGTAGGCCGTGTCGAATGCTGCCATTAAATTGGTAGGCCGTGTCGAATGCTGCCATTGAATTGGTAAGTCGTACTAAATGCTGCCATTAAATTGGTAGTTCGTATTATATGCATCAAATTGATCGGTCGTGCTAAAAGCTGCCATTAAATTGGTAGATCGATAATAAAAAAAATTAAGACCCGTATTTTTTATTTTGTCGACATTACCATAAACTACTGAGATATAGCGTATTAAAGTTAGGGAGGGGGGGGGCTAATTACGTCACGCCGTGATATATTTTGTACCACGGCGTGACGTCATGCGACTTTTCAAATCAATATATCTTCCTAAGTATTTGAATGAAAGAAAAAATAAAAAATACGTGTTCTTTTTTTTATAAACTGATGGACATTAAATTATTTTTTTAGGATACAACCCAATTGAAGGAGGGTTTGAAAAATATCTGGAGTGGAGTCTTGTCTTGTTGAGTCTTGTGACTGATAACACCATATCGGCCGACTTACCTACAAGTTGTAGGTCGCTGGTTTGAACCCCATCGGGTGTTTTAAAACATTTACATATTTACTAGCTTTCCGCCCGCGGCTTCGCCCGCGTGGAATTCGGTTATATTGCGCTTTTTAAATTTCCCTCGGGTATATCAAATTTTTCCACGATAAAAAGTACCGATTTATTTAATTTGGACTTTTAACTTTACGTCTACTGATCCCCGCGCAATGCAAATATTTGTGTGCATGAATATAAATATTTGCACTGGTCTGGTCGTGCCTTGGAAAGCACATTAAGGCGTTGGTCCCGGTTGCCATACGAACATCTAGTGGCAGTCGTTACGGGTGGTTAGAGCCGTCAAAAGTCCAACAATTGGTCTAACTGCAATGCTTCGATATCGCCTTCGGGTTGTGGAGGTCAGACGGCAGTCGCTTCACGGAAAATATCGAAGTTTAGCCAAAATCAGCAGTTGGACTGGTAAAGCAGACCCCAGACTCCAAAGCTGAAAAAGCTTCGGATGCGACTGGGATTAACGCTGAGATGATGATGATGATTTTTTTTTCATTTCAGACGATAAATATTAGTTAATTCCTTTTTGTATAAAAAAAATTGTCTAACTCCAGGGCTTTCTCCTGTATCGTGGGTGCATTTACAAACAATTAATTCAACTCACATAGACTAAGAGCCAGACCCAGAACAACTACCTGTAAGCAATACATACATTTGCTCTGTGCGGGAATAGAAACCGTAACACGCAGCATAACGTTCGTTCGCTTAGTAACTGCGCCAACCATATCGATAAATTATTTATTAACCTTTTGAACGCCCATCTATATAATACGCGATGTGTCCTCCTGCGCCACGCTACAAATGTATAACGTATCTATAGTAAAACGTAGGGATGGGATTAGTGTCCTATCGACAAATAATATTATACATTTAAAATAATGTTTATCCACCAATTTACGAAGCTAAATAAAAACTGTAATCCTAATTCATATTTTATTTTATTTCATAAAAAAAAAAAACAATATGAAAACCTGGATATATTCCCCATAATAAAGAAAAGAATTTTAAATTTATTAGACGTGTGTTCTACAAGGCACATCCCTATTTGTCTCCAAATGTAATCCTTCTACTTCATATCAAGTAGTTGGCGCTCGAGGCACGTCAAAATCCTTTCTGTTATAAGGATGTCTAGATTTCTATGGTATATATTTTATATTCACTGTGGTCGAGTTACACGTGCATAAACTCAACCGATTCCTGCATAATTTATTTCGTTTACTTACAACAAATACAATTAATAGAAGCTAAATACGTGGTTTTCTACGTTTTAAAAAATAAAATAAAATGGAGAGTGTCTGTTTTACACAAGACCTTTTTTTTAATGGTGTCGCTAAATACTCGCAATTATTTTTCTGGTTTGTAGAAACTAATAGAAAACTGAAGAAAATTCCTGAAACGGAAGTTGACGACTTAACGGAATGTCAAGACGACGAACTATTTCAAAATTCTGATTCAGACTTGAACAACTCGCAATAATTCGTCATATTCACAGTCACAATTTTTTTTATAAGGACACGTGCGCCAACTCAAGATGTAAACATTGCACTACACTAAAATGCACAAAGTCACTATGACCTTGAAACCCGTCCGCTTATGACGTCACAGATTTCCTTCTATACAAGTCGGTGGCGCGTGCGGACCGACAACTAACTAACTTTGTAGGGATGGGTTTTTCAAACGGGGTTTCACTATCGACAATGATTAGAAAACCTATTAATTCTTGATTAAGGTGAATAAAACCTAGTTTAAAGTGTACAATATTTATAAAATATTATATATTTACGTCATTTTCTTGCAATAATAGTATTTATGACCATTTCGACGAGATGAAATATAGCGAGGTCTTCGTCGTGTCCCATCACTGGCTTACTTGATATCAAGTAATTGGCGCTGGGGGCATTAAAATATTTTCTGGCGTTTTTGTTTCTATTGAAAATTAAACAAATAAGAACTTATTATGGGAGAAAAAGTTAAAAATATGGTTGATAACAGGGCAAATTTCCATAAAAACAAAATAAAAGGTCTTGTAAAAGTCGTAAATTTATTTTATACTGTGATTACTTCTAATCAAGTAGTGGCGCTGAGGGCACGAAAATCTCGAACTTGTATAGATGTGATTGGCGTTCAAAAGGTTTAACTAATATAGGCACAATAATTTATCAGAGTAAAGTTGACTTCAAGTACATACTCTGTTCAAAACCATTACGTTGCTACGCTGCTACGAACTTCGTAGGCCCTCGTAGACGTAGCGCTACGAGACTACGAGAATTCAAGGGCAACTTATTTTAGAGTAAGTAGGCTTGATATAATTGATTTAATTATGTAATTATACCGATTGAAGAATATTACTTGCGTATATGTCTTGTTCAATGTTTTAATTAGCCAACCAGCTGTCAACCTTCAGGCTTTTGGAAGTAGCTACAATGCATACATATGTGGGCTGTCACGCTCTTTATACCTGGGCATTTTATTTAGGTAATAAGTTTTTACTTTGCGGGTATTTTGGCGTGGCTAGCTGCATATGGTAAATAATTTCATTATTGTTGAGTTTTCTTGTGTACAGTAAGGGTCAAAAGTGGAGTACCACTTTTGACCCTTATTGTTATTGCAATAAAGTTCACAAGTGGTAATGCACTTTTAATCCTTGATTGTAGATTACTATACATAGTATTGTATAAAGTCATATGTTTGTTTTAAATGAACGGACAGCCTTGCTGCTGGGGAGTTTGTTCCGCCACTTCTTTCTTCTTTTTTGTTAGGCAACTCCATAATCCGCCTAAAGGCTTGCAATTTGAATTGGCGTTTGTCTCTACTTATTGTACATTACTAATTAAAAATCTTATAAATTCATTTAAAATAAAATAAAAAAAGGGAAATAAATGTCATAAAAATAATAAATGTCAGGAAATATTATCGTGGACAGGTCAATTCAGAATTTATAAATATGTCAAACAATCCTTACTAATATTACAAATCGGAAAGTAAGTTTGTTTGTTTGTTTGTTCCGCTTTCACGCCGAACTACTAAATCGAATTCTTGCAAATTTTCAAGCGTAAATTTAAAAGTGCGGATTAAATAATAGGGTACTTTTTATCCCGGAACAAAATGATATTCCCGTGGGAAATCTAAAAATCGCGATATAACCGATCTTCACGCGAGCGAACCCGCGGGCGGTAAGATAGTAATTAATAATTAAAACAAGTCAACTCAAATAGTTAAGTACCAAATACAATAATGTCATCTATCGTTATTAGATTGCATATCATTTATAAATTCGTTTACACTATAATAGGCCTTTTCCACGAGATTTTTTTTAAATTTCATAACAATACTTTTCTCTTGTCTGTTCAACCGATTTTAACTTCTATTCTTCGTCATTATTCTCAAAAATTCAAATTCGATCAGTAGTATTTGCGTGAAAAAGTAACAAACATCCATAAATACATCCATAAATACATCCTCACAAAATTTCCATTTCTAACATTAGTATAAGGGATAAATTTAGAGGATGAGTATACCTATGCCTCTATTATTTTCTTTTTGTCAAAAACTTATACGTTTTTCTAATAGTCATCTGAACATCACGGTAAAAATGGGTTATTTTTCACGATTTTGAAGCATCGTATTTCTTTTATTACTTAAGTTTCGAAAAAAATCAAATAATAGGGGCACGTATAATCACGGTGTAAAATTGTAGAAAAAAAATTGCTATTTTTTTTTGTATAGAGCAGTGTTTTTCAATGTGGGGGTCGCGACCCCCTAGGGGGTCGCCAGGACTCATTGAGAGGGTCCCTATTTTCTTTAAAATTATAGAAGGTTCCAAATGGAATCAAAAACTTTAAAGTTTCTGTGGCTGTCTGTGGGTATTCTGTTTTTCTGTTTAACCAAAAAATACCCAAAGTGACTGTCTAAATTCAAAGTTAAAAGCAGCAGGGAAGGGGGTCGCGAAATATTTTTTGACACTAAGAGGGTTGTGTCGTGAAAAAGGTTGAAAAACACTGGTATTGAGAAAGCATCACTAGAGTTCCCTCTTAAGTATAGCAATAGGGTTTCTGTAAAAGTCCACTGTGTTTATAAAATTCTCGTCTTGACTAAATTTCTATGTTTTCTTTTTGTTCATTCACTAAATCTAACTAGAAGGTCGTAAACTAAAGAGTGGGTTTTTTTTTTCAATTATATTTTATTTCAAAACTTGTTTGTTGTTTGCCGGGTTATGTAGTAACTTCTAAATATTAATTTATAATTGTGAGCACTGGTATTGCGATTTCACTTTATGTATATGGTTGCATCACCACTGCTCTCAAAACGGTGAAGGAAAATATTGTGAGGGAACCTGGCATGTCAACATCCACCAACCCTCGCTGAGCCCGCGTGATGAATCATAGCCTCAGAAAGGGGGGCTTGTATACCAGCTTTGGGAATAATAAAAACCGATTAATTTAGATATAACTATTGCCAATGACTACAGGTCATAACACATTTAAACGAATCTACTCCCACCCGGCAAAAATAATACAATTCAAATATGGGCTTTAAATATTGCACTTTAGATATATTTTACGTTGGCATCATAAATTAGCAGACTGCTCGGTAGTTGACGCCTCCCTGGCCGCTCGTTGTAGCCGAGCGGTCGGCGCGGCGTCCGCGCGCAGACTGCTAGCAGTCGCCTCACCGGCGCCCGGGCCGTCGGCGCTGGTCAATCTAAAATCGTAGTCTATTATTTCTTGTGCTTCTCTCTTCATCCTCAAGCGTAATAAAAGCTAAAGTTAGCGCGTTATAAGTCGGGACATTGCAAAAAAGACGATTTACTTCAATCGCGAAAAGCTAGAGTGGTCGACGGGTGGACAGCTGGGCGTCTGCTAGCAGTCTCCGCGTGGACTGCTGGGTGCCTGCTAGCTGTCCCCGCGTGGACTGCGAGCAGTCGTCTTAGTTTAGGGCGGTGTTGGAGCAGAGTAGTTTAAGTGTGCTATGACCTTACGTCTCCGATTTAGGGTAAAAAGTAGCCTATGTCCTTACCAGCGTCAAAGTCTATTTAAAAAAAAAAAAATTCATTTATTTTCAGATATCTTGGATCCATACATTTTAACAAAGAAATTTGAATAAAATAAAAATTAACAATCAAATACAAATAAATACAATAATACAAGTCAACAATATTATAATAAAACTAGCGGCCGCCAGCGACTTCGTTCGCGTGGAGTTAGTTATGCTCCGCTCCTATTGGTCGCAGCGTGATATTATATAGCCTAAAGCCTTCCTGGATTAATGGGCTATCCAAGGCAAAAAGAATTTTTCAAATCGGACCAGTAGTTCCCGAGATTAGCGCGCCCAAACATACAAACATACATACAAACAAACTCTTCAGCTTTATATATTAGTATAGATTAAAAATCAAAAATTAAATATTAAAACATCACAAGTCATGAATAATTTACCTACTAATTTAATTTCCTCAAATAAATTAATAAATAAATGCACATAATTATGTACAATCGTTACCGGACACAGCAGGCCACGTGCCTGCTACGGCACTGTCGAATATACTAGTATTCTGTAATCTGTGAATATACGGACAGTCAATCCTCTCAGCAGTCATCGACAGAACTGTATTGGAGCTGTCCCGCACCCTGCGCACCAAGGACGCGCACCGCTTGCGCATGGTGGTGTGGAAACGATCGGTACGCGCTTCCGCAAACATGCCCGAGGCACTGCAAAAACGGGACAACCCCAACACCGCTCTGAACGCATTACTGTATTGGATACGGAGGGCACCATAAGCCGCTCGTGTGTAGTTAACCCAAAGGCTGTTTCAGCGTGTATATTAACGTAAGGATTATTGAAATGCCAATAAACATGGCACTGTGTCTAATCCGTCCAAGATCACTATCTCACCAACTAAACTCTACAGTCTGCAGCCCCGTTCATCACATTCCATTTCACACTCAGCATTGCAACCATCATTCTCATCAGGTCAAACTGCTGCTCGCGCAGGTCACCATCGTATCGGGTCACGAAGCCGTCCATCGACGCGAGCGCCGACCCTCAGGCGATGCCGGCGCACCATCTACTGGAGCCCTCTTCTTCCGTGAAAGAGAATCGGCCGCAGTTAAAAGGACCAAGACCTATTGGATCTAGTGTGTCGGGTGAGTGAACATATTTTTTTTTTACATATAATACTGTATTCCATGCAGGTCAACCTACCCGAAACTGTCAAAAATTCCCAATCAACCAATAATATCCGGAACACATCGCAACACAACTAATGGCATATTTTGTTTTAGAGGAATATAATTGCCAAAATAAATTAATTGCTCAAACTTATGATGGCGCAGTACAGAGACTTCGGTAGTGTATGTTTGCATACCCTACCTGAAATCTCTGCGCACGCCCCTGGGCGCTGCATATCCTCGCGGATCATCGTAGGTGTAGGACGAAGATCAAAAGATTCTTGCCAGGTTCTGCGAATAAACTGGTCAAAACGGTGTTAAATACATACCTTAAAATGGTAGAAAACAACTAGGCAAAATAGTTAAACATATAATCTATAGTTATTTGGTAAATTGTTCTCTAAAACACGGGGTAAAATAAATTACTACTGTTATTAATTAAAGGGGTCTATTTAAATCAACTATTTGAATTGGAAGGTTAGGCCCTGGAAAGTTTATTTTCATAGTTTTGTTAATCGGGGTCAAAGTTGCCGACTATCAGGGTACTAATACTCACTACCACAACCAAGCGTGACTATGGGGAAGCCAACTTTGCCTGATATAATTCAAGTAACTTCGGAACAGAAACACCACTATCTTTAAATGCGGCTATCTAACGATTTAAATCTTTGCTGATGTCATCATTTTCATTATGACAGCTGTCACTGCGCATTCTATGCCGCTACCGCTTTTATTTATTTATTCTTTCGCACATTATATGTACAGAGGCGGACTTAATGCCTTAGGCATTCTCTACCAGTCAACCACAGGTGGTGAAGAGATAAGATTTTCAGCTTTTCTAGGAAATCAAGCATTTTTTAGAAATTATAAACTAGTACTTGACCACAATCCCGCCTGATGGTAAGCAGTGATGCAATCGTTTATGGTAAAGCGCGCTAGTTTATTAAGAGCCTATTTGCTCTAGCCAGACAGAATTGAGAACACTTAAATTGTAGTCCGACAGAAACACCGCCGCGGGCAAATTGTTCCAGTCCCTCTGATGTACGCGCTATAAAAGAGGACGCGAAACGCTTCGTCCGGATCGTAGTAGTGTTAATAACGTAAGGGTGGAAAGTCGCCGTACGACGGGTCGTCCAATGGTGGCACGGAGATGGGGGAATTAAAAATAAAAATTTAAAACTTAACAAAAGATGTGAATATTTATTTCTCTATCTGCAACACACTATAATTTTATAAAGGCGAAAGTTTGTGTGTGTGCGTGTGCGTGTGTGTGTTTGTTACTTCTTTACATTCAAAGAGCTAAGGTCAGTGTTGCAGGTTGGTTTAAAAAGAAACCGTGGCCCTGCCGCACAGGCAAGTGAAGGAACACGGGTGGGTTTTAGTCAGTAAAAGTCTGAGACGCCCTTTCGCTCCGCCCAGAGCGGGAGTGATCATTTGATGATTTCTCATCCAGAACAAAAAAAAATGACCTGGGCAGATTTGGGTGTCATTTTGCACACAATGATTACAATCAGGTTTAACATATATAGGATACTTTTTACCTCGATTTTCCGAGGAGTCGAATCTTATGCAGGTGAAACCACAGATCATAGTTAGTAGTCTAATAAAAAACCAGCCAATTGCGAGTCGGACAAATCACCGAAGTTTCTGTACTAATTTGTAGTTCATTATCATCATCTCAGCGTTAGTCCCAGTCGCATCCGAAGCTTTTTCAGCTTTGGAGTCTGGGGGTCGGTTATACCAGTCTAACTGCTGATGTTGACCTCCACAACCCGAAGGCGATACCAAGGCATTGCAGCTAGACCAATTGTTGGACTTTTGAGGGCTCCAACAACCCGCAACCACTACCTAAATTCATACTAATATTATAAATGCGAAAGTAACTCTGTGTCTGTCTGTCGGTCTGTCTGTCTGCCTGTCTGTCTGTCTGTTACGCTTTCCCGCTTAAACATCTCAACTGATTTTGATGAAATTTGCCACAGACAACCTTTAGACCCCGAGAAAGAACATTAGGCTACCTTTTATCCCGGAAAAATTTAATATTCCCGAGGGAAATCTAAAAAGCGTGATATAACCGAACTCTACGCGGGCGAAGCCGCGGGCGGAAAGCTAGTAGTTTATCACGGGAAGTTCCCTATAGATTTTAATGCTCTTGCGAGTGTTAAAATATGAGCCCGTATCTTTTGATTGCGTTCACTTAGAAGTCTGTTTTTTCCCTACTTCAAGAAATTGTAGCCTTGTATATTTGATATTAATTTTAACTTGATACCTCCTCGTGTTCCTGAGAAAAAGGCTCTTGACAGAGGGACAACCAGATCACCCTATAAGGGTTCCATTTCGCCTTTAGAGGATAGAACCCTAAAGACTAACTCAATCATTTAAAGTAACTATAGACTTAACATAAAGAAAGTCAACATAGCTTTAAAACTAGAACTACAATAAACATGGTGTACCCAATAACCATGTATACTAATAAAACTAACATTTTTAATATCATTAATAGCATGACCGGAACAGTAAAATAAGTTCCAGGGCCGCCATTTAACTAATGAATATTGTGTGCTGATAAAATATGTATATTCATTCCCTTTTACAAAATTCCCTTGTGGCGTATAACTTCGTAATTTATTTGAGGAAAGATGCATATGTGGGATTAAAGAGATATTTTACCTTTGAAGTTAGTTGGAATGGCTGAGTTATTGGTTTTCGTGGGTACAGACGCCAGCCCGTGAAGCTATGTACTTCATGAAGGCACTTTTGGCGTAGTGGTTAAGGTATTGACTGCTGCCTATCGCGGGTCCAATTCCCGCACGGTACAAATATTTGTATAACCTACAAGTAATAGGGATGTATCCAAGGTATGAAAATCAAAAAAATAATTAGTCCGTCTTATAGATAATAAAAAAAATTAAGACCCGTATTTTTATTTTGTCGAAATTACCAAAAACTACTGAAATATAGTGTATTAAAGTTACGGAGTGAAGGCTAATTACGTCACGCCGTGGTATATTTTGTACCACGGTGTGACGTCATGCGACATTTCAAATCAATATACTATATTCCTAAGTATTTGAATGAAAGAAAAAATAAAAAATACGTGCTCAGTCCATACTAATATTATAAATGCGAAAGTAACTCTGTCTGTCTGTCTGTCTGTCTGTTACGCATTCCCGCTTAAACCTCTTAACCGATTTTGATGAAATTTGGCACAGACAATCTTTAGACCCTGAGAAAGAACATAGGCTACCTTTTATCCCGGAAAATTTTGATGTTCCCGAGGGAAATCTAAAAAGCGCGATATAACCGAACTCCACGCGGGCGAAGCCGCGGGCGGAAAGCTAGTTATTTATAAATCTATCTGATGGACATTAAATTATTTTTTAGGATACAACCCAATTGTTCCGGGTGTAGGTATTTGTGTATGCGAGTTTATAATTTGTAAACGCACCCATAATACAGGAGAAAATCATAGGATCGTATTACAGAACCTTACTCAAGACTCAAGCATTACTTAAAACTAGTTTCAACCAATCAAATTGCTTCAAACGAGATTTAAGTAAAGCTTGAGTTTTGAGTGAGCTTCTGTAATACGGACCTTAGTGTGGGGCAAATGTTAAGGAAAAAAAAACTTCATCGCAAAAGCATCAGGTTCAAGGTTGATTGGAACATCTTTACAGTTTCTGATAGCTTGACCTACTGATGCCTGTACAATATGGGTCTTACCATAACAACTTAAGCAATTGTTTGACGCGTATCTAGTGTCAGTGTTATGTCAAAATCCATACAAAAATAGTCGTGTTTAAAAAGTTTTTAAGTTAAACAAGTGATAAAGGCGGTTTTGTAGTAGTAAGGCCGTGGTTTTTTATTTTGGTTTCCTTGTTGATAATTTTTTTCCGTAGATTATGCTCACGATTCTTTAAAGACAGATATATCTAAACCCGTAAAATATCGAAGCTTAGCCAAAATCAGCAGTTAGACTGGTAAAGCGGACCCCAGACTCCAAAGCTGAAAAAGCTTCGGATGCGACTGGGATTAACGCTTAGATGAGGAGGAGGAAGAGATATCTAAAGCCTAAATACGAAATATGTAGTTTTGGGAAAAACCCAATGCGTATTAAAACGCCTTAGATTTTCGTTATCAACCCTAGGTAGTAACCTTTTAAATTTCACACAGCGAAAAGGCATATAACGTTTGCAGCGTAAACGCATATAATATTTTCTTGTTGATAAATTTCTTCCGTAGAGTGTGCTCATGATTCTTCAAAGACCCGCTTATCTAATATGAAATCTGTAGTTTCGGGCAAAATTTAATGCGTAATAAAACGCGTCAGATTTTCGTAAACGACTGTATTAACCTTTTCAATGTCACACACACTAAAGGCATATACCTAATGGCGGTACTTGCATAAATATTTTTGTTTAGTGCCCACATTTTAACAATCCGTATCTCCTACGGAGTTAAATCACTCGGTGGTAGGTCATAATATCGGCTGCTGGCAGAAGTTACCACCCACCAGACAAAGTCTTGCCGCTAAGCGATTCGTCGTTTTCCGGCATGATGTCTGGTGAAGCCGTACGGAGGACGGGTCTGAGCACTTGCGTTGCGATTTGATGCACCAAATGTTGTTGTGTCGGGAGTTTGGTCGTGGAGAGTACTCACTTCCCAGATCAATCTCACTCTAGCGCATCAACGTTGGTGGTGATGTTGTGTTTAACATTGCATCACCTCGCTCAACTGCCCTTGACTTCATTCCTATTCGCTAAAGTTTTTTAAGTGGCTTAATAAACTAGCGCGCTTTACCATCAACGATTGCATCACTGCTTACTATAAGGCAAACAAACATAGTGTCGGGACTTAATCTGAATGATATCATGATTTGACCATTTTTGCTACTCCGCACTTTCATCATATGCCTAGACTACCAACTTATCCGGTCGAATGCAGTCGAAAAGAATTCAACTGAATACCAGTATTTTGCATAGAGCGACAGCCTTTTTTTTTTGACGCTGTGGAAATGCCTTTACGCACCATACCCGCCGCTAGGCGACGGCGTGTGTGGGAATCGCCCAGCCGAAGCTGGGAATACCCACTAAAACCACAGCGGCACATCGACATCGCCTTAGTGGAGGGGTCTTGGGAAATAGCAGAGCCTGCGCTACCAACCCCCCGCCGGCGATTCCCGCCTAAAGGCGGTTCCACAGTGGTCCCTCCATAGGGACGGGCCGGGCTGGGTACGTCTTCTTGTGCGAGAAGACGCAGCAGCCAAGGATTTTTTAGCGAGGTGTCCTTCCTCTTGGCCCCACTCGTTTGCACGAATGCAAACGGGGCCCCCCAGCTCCTCTTAATGAGGAGACCGGGTTGTCCGACGGTGACCCGGAGTTCGGGTCACGTCAGCTACCTGGACTGGTGGCCAACCCGCCACACGTGTGACCGCCGAAGCGGTCCCCACATCTGGTTTTGGTCCGCGCCGATAAACCGGTAACCAGGTATGGTCTGGGGGCCGTTCTCCTATCCGCCACCTGGGAACGCGTCCGTTGGGAGGCCAGAAATTGCACACGGATAGAGCGACAGCCTACCTAAACTCCACAACCCACTTACTGGGTAATACGATACCCCTCAGCCCGATTACCCTCAGCAGAGCTTCCTAACAAGTGGGTCTAAGGATGAACATGGATAAGACGAAGCTCATGTCGAACTCTCATGTCGCACCCGCTCCAATAGGCTATTTCACAGTATGAATATTTTTGTGATTATTTGCTTTAAATGCATCAAATGAGGGTTCTTTATGTCATAATTTACATGAGTTTTAATGAAAATAATAACAAATAATATATCCAAAAACACAAAAATGTGTTTGGTATTTTGTTTCTCGCGCCTAATATTGTGAAACGATCCGGATTGGCTAATGTCACGATGACGTCTTACACTCATAAATACTTGTTGTCGTTCTATGTTTTCTCAGGTGTTTTAGCGTTTTTAGAAGAGTTTTAAGGATATTTGGAGCGATTAGTGGTATTTTTTTGTTTTCTGAGTGACAAATAACAGATAAACACGAATACCACTGCCGTCCGTGCACTACCGTCACTTACAAAGCGCGTCGCCATTTTACTGAATAAAGCGTTTCGGCGGCTTATTTGAATTTTGAATTTTTATTTGCATGTTTCTTAAGAAATACGTATTTAAAATAAAAAAAAAAACTTTTGGTGAACTTCTTAACCGCAACCAAGTAATTCAAGATAGAAATTATAAATCTGTCAAACAGCCTATTCTAGTTGGTTGCTCTGCACTCGAAGTTGTTGACGAGTATATACCTGGGACAAACGTCCAACTAGGTAGGTCCAACTTCGAGAAAGGGGTGTCTCGTCGAATCCAGCAAGGCTGGGCACCGGTCGGGAAGCTACACTACATCTTCTCGTCGTCCGAGATTCCAAAGTGTCTCAAAGTCTTTGACCAGTGTGTGTTGCCAGTGATGACTTACGGAACTGAATCGTGGTCGCTCACAATGGGCCTCATACGAAGGCTCAGAGTTACACAAAGGGCGATGGAAAGAGCTATGCTCGGAGTATCTCTGCGTGATCGAATCAGAAATGATTAGATCCGCGGAAGAACCAAAGTCACCGACATAGCTCTTCGAGTCGCTAAACTTAAGTGGCAGTGGGCAGGGCACATTGCTCGTAGAACCGATGGCCGATGGGGCAGTAAGGTTCTGGAGTGGCACCACGTACCGGAAGACGCAGCGTAGTGAGGCCCCCCAACAAGGTGGACCGATGATCTGGTGAAGGTCGCGGGAAGCCGATGGATGCGGGCAGCACAAGACCGGTCATTGTGGAAAGCCTTGGTGGAGGCCTTTGTCCAGCAGTGGACCTTTATAGTCTGAAGAAGAAGAAGAAGACGATACCCCTTGGTAAATTTGCTTGTTAGATTCCCGGGATTCTGACTAACGAAACTGGATCAACCTCGGCAAGCGTTGCTTAACCTGGTCGATGTACCAGTGCGGTTATCCCCAATAATCAATTTCAGCATTTTCTGAAACAGTGCGGTATCTAGCATCAGACGTCTGTGCCGCATAATCCTCAGCAGAATGGTGTTGCGGAGCGTACTATACGTACCATCACTGAGAAGGCCAGGTGTATGCTACACGACGCTGGTCTAGATAAAAGGCTGTGGGGAGAAGCTATTGGCTGTGCTGTTTATCTGAAAAACCGTTCTCCCACTATGGCTTCGGTCGATAAAATACCAAAAGAGGTATTTACAGGAGAACGTCTTTCTATGTTAATAAAGAAGGGAATTCAATCATATAAAAATTCTCAGTGGCGATTGTGTTAGAGGGATCCGTGACTAAGATATAATAACAGCCATTAACAAATCAACAGTCTTTTTGGCTATAATTTCCAGTCACAATTGTGGGCACATTATAGGCTGAATATGTAAGTCGAAGTGCAAGTCCGTTTTTATGTGGAGTAGTGCAGCCATATATGAGATCGTGCTGCAAAATGCCACATGACAACTTTTAAAACATTGGAGATTTGTGAGAAAAGGCTAATTGGTGATCCAGATTTGGTGTAAAGAACAATCTCTAAAGCCTGCAGCACAGACGTGGAGTAGCCAGCCTTTCGGTATTCTGTAGGATGCGGTGTTTGGTGTTGATGATGCGGATTATGGAGTGTTGCAGGTGGAGAAATAAATATTCACATATTTTATTTCGCCCTTAGCTTTAGTTTTTAATTCCCCCGTCACCATTCCGTCATCGGACAACCCGTCGTACGCCGAGTCCACCCTTACGTTGTTAACACCACTACAATCCGCACGAAGCGTTTCGCCTCCTCTTTTATACCGCGTACATCGAGGGACTGGAACAATCTGCCAGCGGCGGTATTTCTGTCGGACTACAATTTGAGTGTCTTCAAGGCTGGAGTGAATAGGCTCTTAATATACTAGTTCCCTTTACCATAAACGATTGTATCACTGCTTACCATCAGACGAGATCACGGTCAAGCACCAGTTTATATCTATACTTACTAATATATAAAGCTGAAGAGTTTTGTTTGTTTGTCTGTTTGAACGCGCTAATCTCAGAAACTACTGGTCCGACAGGAGAGAGGCGACCAATAGGAGTGGAGCATAACTAACTTTTAAATAAAATAAACTATTAGTCGCAGCGTGATGTTATATAGCCTAAAGCTTTCCTGTATTAATGGGCTATCCAACGCGAAAAGAATTTTTCAAATCGGACCAGTACTTCCTCAGATTAGCGCGTTCAAACAAACAAACAAACTCTACAGCTTTATATATTAGTATACATGTAATTTATATGTATATAAAATGAAATAAAGGAATAATAATAATATATTTATTTGCTAGAGACAAGGTATAAAAGGTCTTGCTTCTTTATGTTATCTTAATTCATGATTTTGTATTTCTTTTCCTCAGACTCGATATCCCTGTCCTCCCCGGTGGCGTGCTCGTCTCCACGGGAAGATGTGCTGGGCGGGCCTCCAATGCCGAGCAACCTGTGTGCTCTGCCGGAGGAACACCGCTGCTGTTTGTTGGGGAAGGTGCCAGGGTTGAGGGTCCGGAGACGCAGGGCTATGCTGATCTATGTGTGCGCTGCTGACTCGCAAGGTGAGGAAGAGGTTGTAGTCAAATCAATATTACATAAGGTAGGCTATCAAAACGCCCGCCCTTCGCCACTTCCTAGTGCTTCAACTAAAATGAAGAAGTGGTGTTTATGAGATTGAATTAGGACGCAATAATAGGATTTATTATTTATTTATTTATACTTTATTGTAAGCCACAAAAATACATTACATAAAAAAATACAGTGATCACTACATAAAATACAAAGTAGTGATGACAATACGACAATATATTAAACATCGTGTACCTCAACACATTCTCAGTCTACCCATAAAACAATCATATAAATATATCCATTAGTTTAATCACAGGAAATTATTTTTCACATTTCACCTTTTCTACATGATGTACATGATGATAAGGAAGCGCTTACAGGTCGATGACCGCCATATCCAGCGGTAGATACTAAACTTTAATAATAATGGCGCGAAAAAAGCAAATCGATACAGGACCGTGTTGTCGCCGATCGGAGGTCAGTGAACCAATATTTAAAAGGATGTTCTATTCCGTTTACAATTTTATGTGATTTAGTTTTTTTGATGCCAGGTTTAATTTTCATTTTTTTTATTTTAATGCCGGGTTTTTTCTACGGAACCAGCATTGTGCGTGTTTTCATTTATTGTCGTATTATCAGCACCACTTTGTATGTACAATGGTATCGATATCGAATCGTATCGATCTCATCCAGGCAACCTCAGAATGGACAGAGATTTTCCTGGATATAAAATGGAACTTTTGTTGATGCAAATATTATGTATATAGTACACTAAAATAGATGCACAGATACATACATATCCAAAATTATAAATACCTACACAGTACAAAGATAAATGAACAAGAGATAGATGAACATAAGCTGATGTCTTTTTCTATGATGGCAGAAGCCACATAAGAAAAAAATATTCCAACTAAGCAGTGATTCAACACTTTTTGAACGTCAACATTTCACAATAGTTCCCCAAAACGCCCGTCATTTACTGAACATAATCTCGTAATCTACAATCTCGGTGGTAGGTCATATCATCGGTTGCCGGCAGAAGTTACCACCCACCAGACAAAGTTTTGCCGCCAAGCGATTCGTCGTGTTATAATGTCTGGTAAAGCCATGTGGAGGACGAGTCTAAGCAGTTGTGTTGCGATGTGTGCCGGGTACAATGCGCCAAATGATGTTGTGTCGGGAGTTTGGTCGTGGAGAGTCTCCAGATCAATCTCCCTCTGTCGTAGTATCGTTGGTCGTGTTGTAGGGTTTAACATTGCATCACCTCGCTCAACGGACGTCTTCTTTTCTAATCTCAGAATCAGATTTTTTAAGTGAATGGGCTCTTAATAAGCTGGCTCGCTTTACCATCAACGATTTATATTTATAAGTAAATAATAAATCTTAATTTATTTGTCACCCTGACATTTAACAACAACTATACCGATCTCACCGGAGACACCTGAGATTTTATAACAATAATACTAGATGTTCCTAATAAGCCTAAGAAAGGAATAAAGAAGAAAACATATTTTCGATCCACGATAAACGGCTGTCGCTCAGCATTATGCTGCGACCCTATGCAAAATAGAGCCCAGCGCTGGATTTCAGAGACAGCCGGCGCCGACGCAACGACGTCACCAAGTGCAGCAAACAATTAAAAGATTATATCTTCTTCTCCTTCAGCCTATAAAGGTCCACTGCTGAACAACTCCCCCAAGCCCTCCCCCAAGGCATTCCACAATGACCAGTTTGTGCTGCATTTTCACCAACGAATATCGAAAGATGAAAGGAAAGGTCAAAATACAAATAAGGTAAATAGTACTTGAAAATCCATGCAGTAAGCCGCAAGCGGTCGGCTCCTAAAGTATCTAATCACTAATAATATTGATTCAATCTAATTAATTCAAAAGATTCCCGTGGTCAAAGGACAAGGCATCGAGACAAAGGATGTGGTCCGGGCTTAGAATAGTACCATCCCATATGGAGGATATGGGCCGTGGGTGTCGTAAGAGACGACTAAGGGAACTCTCACCAGGGAAGTGGGCAGCAGCGCTTCTCGTGTGGAATATCAAATTACTGCGATCCCCAACCCCCAACCCAACCCGCCTACCAAGCGTGGGCGGTGCAATGCCCCCCAATGGAATGAAAACCTTGGGGGAGACCTTCGTCCAGCAGTGGACCTCTATAGGCTGAGAAAAAGAAGAAGATTCAAAGGATTTGACACCCCATCAACCTATGCTTATATTTCTCTTCAATTTTCAGACTGCTGTGCAGAAAAGGGCGCGCTCCAATGCGGGGCCGCCGCCCGGCTGCGCGTGCGAGCACGACGTCGTGGCTGGCGTGTGCACGTTGCTGATCTCCACTGGAGGTCGCCTCTAGAACAACAACGGGACCATCGCTTCCCAGTCCTCTGTATTGCTGAGCTGGCTCGTAAGTCATCATCATCATCTCTGCGTTTAGTCGCGGACCCACAAAAACCCACTTATCTAATGCCTAAATACGAAATCTGTAGTTTCGGGCAAAACCTAATGCGTATTAAAACGCGTTAGATTTTCGTAAACGACTGGTATTAATTAACCTTTAGAATGTCACACACACACAGAGTAACGGCGGTACTTGCATAAATATTTTTGTTTAGTGCCCACTGCCCACATTTTAACAATCCTTATCTCCTACGGAGATAAGATTAGTCATCATCATCTCCGCGATTAGTTCCGGTTGCACCCGCGGCTTTCGCCTTGGAGTCCGGGGTCCGCTTTCTTGTTAATTCTCCGGTAAGAGATTGTTGCCGCGCATGTCATCTCTTACAACGTTAAGCCAGCACTTCTTTGGTCTACCCCGCTTGTTCCGGCCCGGCGGAGGCGCCACGGCAAGACATTTGTTACCCAGGTAACATGCTGGGAGCTAGATCGTAAGTCATCATCATTTCAGCGTTAACCCCAGTCGCATCCGAAGCTTTTTCAGCTTTGGGGTCTGGGGTCCGCTTTACCAGTCTAACTGCTGATTTTGACTCAACTTCGATATTTTCCGTGAAGCGACAGCCTCTGGCAGCTCTCATCTGACCAGCAGGCAACCCGCAGGCGATATCGAAGCATTGCAGTTAGACCAATTGTTGGACTTTTGAGGGCTCCAACAACCCATAACGACTGCCATTAGATGTTCGTATGGCAATCGGGACCAACGGCTTAACGCGCTTTCCGAGGAACGACCAGAGCAGTGCAAATATTCATATCCATGCATACAAATATTTGCACTGCGCGGGGATCGAACCCGCGCCTCTTTGAGCAGCGGCCGTGTTCGCTACCGCTATGCCACGGAGCTGGATCGTAAGTATTACACAGAATTATCTCTCGTTTACCTCCATTATTATCTGCCTAGCCTTTTCCCAAATATGTTGGGGTCAGTGTCTAGTCTTACCCGTACAGCTAAATACCATTATTTTAAACAGAACGACTGCCTATTCCTCCACAACTTAGTTAGTTGGTAATACGATACCTTTTACTAAGATTGGTTATCAGACTTTTAGTCTACTGACGAATGACATCCGGGACGAACCCGGCTTAGCTTGAGGGCTCTTGGTATTTGAAGACAGTCACCCATCCACACACTAACCGCGGCAAGCATAGCTGATCTGTCGACCTGTGGGGCTGTTACTTGATACCTACGTAGTGGCTGAGTGATCGACTGCTACGCTGCGTGTCGCGGGTTCGATTCCCGCACAGAACAAATGTTTGTTTGGCCTACAAGTAGTTGTTCCGGGTCTGGCTGTTTGTGTGTGTGAATTTAAATGTATGTAAAGGCCCTCACGATACAGGAATAGTGGGACTGCGTATTTAAAAAAAATCATATTTGTCATTTGGTTTAATTAATAATTTATTTTATGTATTATTTTTTATTTCTGAATTGTGTTTAATTTCGTTTAGTTTCGTGATCTTCCTGTAAAAGTCACAATAAATACATACATTTTCTGTCTTTCTTTAAAAAAATAGTTTCTTATATATTTACTTTTGTCTAAAATAATTTTATTTATTAAGAGGGGACTCTAGAGTCGAGGAATTTGGTATTTCAAGAAACTATTGCCGTCGCGCTGCTTCCAACCTCTCCCGGTGCGAAAAGAACAGTTGTAGGTCAGGCTGATTTCACCTACAAAAAGGTTGACCAAAAGACGTTTCGTATTACGCTGTTTTCTTTTTCAAAACGTGACAGATCTCAATTATTTTTATATAAAAATTTAGAGGAAAAGTATACCTATGCATATGCTTCTATTATTTTTTTTTTGTCAAAAAACTTATCACATTTGTTTGCCTAATAGTCATCTGAACCTCAAGGTAAAACACGGTTATTTTTCGCGATTTTCACTCTTAAAGTTTCATCATTGTCTTCCAGGACAATCAGAGCTCGGAGCAGTGGTCCCGGTGTTGTTCCTGAACTCAGGGCTGGGTACTCCTCTGCTACCCCACACGCTGGAGTGCGCAGACTTTAAGGCAGCCCTTGAGACCGCTGAAGATGAGAGTGATAAGGCACTGTTGAATAAGTGGTAAGATTTTTAATTACAATTGAAGACATTTAATGATACTATTGTTACGCTATTGTAGGGTACCTCGCTAACGTTGCACCGAAGTCTTCACTTACGTCCACGAAAACCGTATTGTAAACACACAATAACACTACAGATGTTACTTCACGTAGTACTCAAAGTTCTCGTTACAGTTGTCGCAGTAGGTATTCTCAAAGATCGCTTCTTAACTGTCGCTTATTCTCGTATCGCTAGTCGAATGCAGACATCTGATCGAACATTCCAGATTCGTCTAAACGTAATAATAATAGCGCATAACTTCGAGTACATTCAGTACGTACCTACGGTTATTCACCGGAGACGAGTTTCTGGAAATTTTGATGTCGACACTTTGGTGACAAAATTGTTAGGACCTGTACCATTCGATTGGTCACCCTAGGTTTAGCGTTTTTATACGGTAACTCAACAATGTCTAGGTTTCAAGTTATAGGGCTTAAAAGTTACACACTGCATGTCCCGCGATATTGAACCTTACGCCATCGACATAAGGTGCATTCGTAACACTATTTATTTCAACGTAACGGAAGACGCAGCGTAGGGAGGCCTCCATCATAACTAGACCGAGGACCTGATGAACATCGCGGAAAACCGATGGATGCGGGCAGCATGAGACCGGTCATTGTAGAAAGCCTTGGAGGAGGCCCTTGTCCAGCGGTGGACCTCTATAGTCTGATGAGGAAGAATTAGAATAATTACAAATAATATTTTGTAAACAATTCCGAGAGAAAGTACGATTACAGAAAAAGAAAATAACTAAATACTTAAAGAAAAATTTCTATTGAAGTTACAAATAATTATTAATGTTACCATCAAAGTAGTATCATACCGTGGGTTGTACGAAAGACGTCTCACACCATCATGAATCTCCTAACCCTCAGTTTTTTAAACCCAGGTACACACTAGACGCGAGCACAACGCCGCCATGTTACCGGCTGGTCCGGGGCGCGCCGGCGCGCTGGCGGCGCGAGATGGCCAAGACGCTCAACGTACTGGTGCGGACGTTACCGCAGGAGGCCTGCGACGCGTACCTCACTACTGTGGTGGAACAGGTTGGTAACAACTGGCTTAACCAAAGATTATGCCCAAACATAGAGCCCCTCTATCTTATGGCCCGTCTACACGCTCCGTCTTACCTGCGAGCATACCTGTACAAACTAGTTTGCGCAGGCAAGCGTGTGGGTGTGAACGGCGAGATGGTAGCTCGCGCAGTCCCGAAATCGCGGCTTGTGCAATCGTTGACTTGTTGAAGATTTGGACTGCGCAAACTAGCTTGCACGGTATTACTTTCACGTGTGGCCGGTCATTCAAGCCGCGCATCAGTCCTACGAATTATTTTACGACAAAGTACACGTCACAAATCCAAAAATGACCGATATTAGGAGTTATTTTAAGGAATTTCAACACAATTCATAGATTTGTACAAAATCGTTGCCAGCGTTGTGGAAAATAAAAAGCAAAGAATACTCAGATAGAAACAAAAAAAAATGAAGCGTGTTATGTATATATTGACTGAAAAGTTAAAAGAGGTACCTATGTATTATTCTATTAGGTATTTACATGTGTATTTACACGAGCTCTCGAAACACAACTAAGATTGCACAGTCCAGTTTGCACGAGCTTAACTGCACGTGTTGCCACTGTACGGTGTTCAGTCTTTTTGTACAGTCATGATTGCACTGGCCTGGATTGCGCAGGCAAGACGGAGCGTGTAGACGGGCCATTAGTGTTAAGCAATTGTTTAGGCGAATAACATTTATGTATGGACTTTGACGTAACGCTGATACTAGACATGCCTTAAGCTAATGTTTAATTTCTTTTTTGTTACTGCCAAGCGATTCGTCATGTTAATGATGTCTGGTGAAGCCGTACGAAGGACGGGTCTGAGCAGTTGCTGAGCGATGTGTGCCGGGACGATGCGCCTAATATTGTTATGTCGGGAGTTTGGTCGTGGAGGGTCTCCAGATTAATCTCCTTCTGGCGCAGCATCATTGATCGTGTTATTGGGTTTGACGTTGCATCATGTTCTCTACGAAGATTAAGATACGAAATGTGCCCGAAAAACAGAATGAGAATAAGGAAAGTCTTCGGGCCCTTGTAACCCAGGCAGCCAACGTACTTGGCACACCGATTAACGGTAATGAAATAAAAAATGTATTCCGTACAAAGAACAAAAATAACAGTTCTACTATTACTGTCGATTTCATAAGTTCAATAACAAAGGATAATATCATCAAGAGGGTTCGCCAATTTAATAGTGCAAATATACAAAACAAGCTATCTACAACCCACTTAAAATTTAACGGACCCAACCTATATACATTTCCGAAAAACTTACACCTAAGACTCAACGTCTGTATTATCTGGCCCGACGCTTTGCTACGGAAAATGTATATAAATACTGCTGGACTTCCTATGGTAAAGTCATGCTGCGAAAGGTGGACGGTGACCGATATTTCGTTGTTAAAAATGAAGCTGACTTCGACAGCCTACGGCTAAGTGCATGACTAATGTCTGGACCCCATTCTCAAACTAAAATAATGAGTATAATGTCTTGCTCTTTATTTAAATACTCATCTTTCCAAAAGTATACCTTTTTATTTTTATATAAACCTAAACTATACACAAATCCACTCACTCAACTGACACACACTTATGTAGCAGAAATTAATCAACACACAAACACTCACACACACTTATCAGAAGATCAACACCGCATTGACTCCACGTACACTTTCTTACCAGGCTCTAAATTTTACTCTGAAAAACCTAATTTTACCTTCACACACTTACCTTTATATGATCGAGACATATGTTCTCTACTAGTAGTATTTAGTGCTAACTTAATCCTCGAGCTCAGGGTCCAAATAGCTGTAATATTATTCAACCTTTTTATTAATTATGAACATTGATCAAATATCCCAGGAAATAGATAATGTTTCTATAGCTGATTCTTTTACATGCACTCCGGAAGCATGTCAAAACTATGTGGAAGAGCGCGATTGGGGTTTTCGAATCATTCATATAAACATTAGGAGTATAAAAAAGAATCTAGATCAATTTGTTGCCATGTTGACACTTACAAAGGTTGAATTTGATTTTATTATATTAACAGAATGCTGGTTGCACGTTACGGGTTACATTCCTGTATTAGAGGGCTATACTTTGCATTCCACTAGCAACAACCCAATAAAAAACGATGGCGTCGTAATTTACGTCAAAAACACAATTAACTGTACCACACATGAACCGTTATTTTCGGATGCCAACTGTCTAGTAACATGCTACAATAACACAGCTATAATAGCAGTTTACCGGTCTCCATCTTATCTAAACCCAACTAACTTCTTATCTAGTTTAAATGACTTAATAACTTCAGTTAAATCACAAAACAACATTATCCTCATTGGTGATATTAATATTGATATCAGGCCAGGAAACAATGATCGTCACTCTGACGACTATTTAACATTATCAGCAATGCACGGGTTGCTGCCTGCCCACAGTCTCCCGACAAGGATAAATAGCTGTCTGGATCATGTCATGATGAAGACTAAATCGCCTGCCAAGGTTCTTGTATTGGACACCCATGTTACTGATCACCTTCCAGTTGCTGTTTTCCTAGGGACTAGTAAAACAACTACAGCCCCTCCAAAAAAAACTTCTGTCCGATATGACTATGAAAAAGGAAATTAGTAATCATGATTTTACTCCCATTCTCATCACCTCCGACCCGGACCAAGCCACAAATACTTTAATTGCCGCTCTTCAAGCTATCATATTAAAAAATACCAAGATTGTTCAGACTCCCAATAGAAAAATTGTTAAGAAACCTTGGATGACTGCTGGCTTAGTACGATGCATCCGTAATCGCGACAAAATGCACCGACAGGTCAGTAAGTCTCCCAATAATATAATATTAAAAACAACATATACGCGGTACCGCAATTTTTGTAATTCCCTTCTTAAAAAACTAAAGCAAACTTATGAAAAAGCTGAACTTAAAAAGGCAAAGAACAACCCGAAAGCCACGTGGAAAATTATCAAATCAATCACACACAGCAATCAACAAAGGCACTCTCCTAATGCCCTGTTACAATCTTCTGTCGCGCCTATCGTATCTGTCAATAACGCCAATAAGTTTTTTGTTAATGTCGGTGCAAACCTTGCATCAAAGTTTTCTACTGTCTCACCGTCCGTTTACTCATGTCCTACCTCATCTCCAGTTAACTCTTTGGTTATCCCATTAGTTGACCAAGCAGTTGTTACAAGCACTATTCATAGATTGCGTAGTGATTGTGCAGTTGGGTGGGATAACATCCCGGCAAATATAATAAAACAATCAATCTGCACTCTGGCTCCTCCCATTGCCCATATCTGTAACTGTGCCATAAATTCGGGTGTTTTCCCAAAAGCTTTCAAGCGTGCCATTGTTCATCCAGTGTATAAAGGCAAAGCTAGGGATGATGTTTCCAATTATCGGCCAATTTCTGTCCTTAGCTCTTTGTCTAAAATACTCGAACGTATCCTCAACACTAGTCTGACAAAATTTCTGTGTAAAAATAAATTAATAGCCAATAATCAATATGGCTTTCGGACAGGAATTTCCACAGAGGATGCCGTCTCTGATTTCACTAATACCCTAATTGATAGATTAGATAGTCGCCTTAAATGCTACGGTGTCTTCTTGGATCTGACTAAGGCCTTTGATACGGTGTCTATCCCCAGGCTGTTGGCTAAAATGGAGAATATGGGAGTGCGAGGTGTAGCTCTGGATATTTACAGAGATTATCTCACCGGGCGTAGCCAATGTGTCAAAATTGATTCTGTTCTCAGCGATGAAGAATTTATCAGCTACGGTATACCCCAAGGCAGTATATTGGGTCCCACGCTCTTCCAAATGTACATAAATGATCTTTGTCAACTCTCCCTTTCCCACTGCGACATTTTTACCTACGCAGATGACACTGCACTATTGATATCTGACGTGACCTGGGACAAGGCTAAACAAACCACTGAACTTACCTTGCGAACAATTATGGACTGGCTTTCCACTAATCTACTGACGCTTAATATCTCCAAGACTAAAGTAATTCTGTTTAAACCGCCAAATCCACCCAAACCGACAATGAACTCGGATAAAATAATAGCGCATACCTGTCATGACTCATCTACATGCATCTGCAAATGCCTCGACATGATATCAAATATCAAATACCTAGGTGTTTATATCGACGAGAAGCTAGATTGGCGCACGCACACGGATAGTCTCTGCTCCCGGCTTCGAAAACTAATATATCTATTTAAGGAGCTCAGATATGCGGCTGACATCGAAACAGCTTTATTAGTATATCGATCATTATGCGAGTCAATGATTACGTACTGTATCCCAGTATGGGGTACCTTCAAAACAGTGATGCTTAGGGTGGAACGAGCTCAGCGGGCTGTTCTCAAAGTTATTTATTTCCGTAAAAGGGACTACCCCACAGCTCAGCTGTACTCAGATGCTCAAGTGCTGACAGTGAGAAAATTATATATCCTCCGATCAGTCTTGCGCCAACATTCCACGATTCCACTAGATGGCAAGCTAAGTAATCGACGAATTGGCTTTCCTGTCTGTGAGTCTGTGCAATGCCGTACTGCACTTACGCGTCGACACTTTCGTGCCCAAAGCGCTCTAATGTATAATAAAATAAATAAAAAGCTTTTAATTTATAAACTTACCTTACATAAAGTCAAACAGACTCTCAAATCATGGCTGCTGTCACTGAACTATGACGAAACAGAGGAAGTTATCATATCTATTTCATAAGATTATAATAAACCCTTCTGGTAAGTAACTGCTACACACACATATACATACATACACACGTGTGCACACTTGCAGACACACCCTCACACACGCAAGCACGCATACACACACACACATACGCACGCACATAAACACGCACCTCCAAATACTCAATACAGGCTTCTTTTAACCCCTTTAGTCTAGTTTAGGTTACTCTTGTTACGTAAATTCATCTATATTTTGTTAATCTGTTTGCATAGAATTCTGTAACATTTCCTTTTGGGAGAGGGCACTGGCTCTTGTAACACAGGTATATCACCTAGCACAGGAGTCAGGGACTTCACACTTATTTGTACCTATTTTTTGTGTAATAAAGATTATTATTATTATTATCATCTCGCTCAACTGTCTATGGACAGTTTAGACGTGATTATAAACATGACGGCTAAAAATACGCCAGTTTACGTCAAGAGTGCACTAATTTGACAGGTCTAAACTGACATTTTATCTTCTGTCCTTTTCTTAATGAAATGGAAAGAAATGAAATGAAATCGTTCATTAATGAAATGAAATGAAATCGTTCATTAAGCAAGTAGGATCACTGATCACTTTTACACGTCATGTTTATTTTTATTTTATTTTTTTAACTAGATGAAGCCGGCACTTCCTAACTGACTACCTCTGAGAAGAAATAACCGAAACAAACTCAGGGATCATCGTCTTTTTTCAAGTCCAGACATTAAAAATGAAAATGTTTACAATAATTTACCTTACAATCACGCATATTGCTTAATAACAATGCTTAACAGAGCGAGCAGCTCAGTCCCAAGCTTTTTTGTCTTCTAAATAATCTGTGATTTTATAATACCCCTTTTTGCAAAGTTTGGCCTTTATATGGTTCATAAATCGTTTAATGGGTAAGTTTCGAACGTCCATGGGAAGCTTGTTGTAAAAGTGTATACATTGACCCATGAACGAGTTGCCTACTCTGTGGAGACGAGTGTGATGTACAACAAGATTGTGTTTGTTCCTGGTATTTATATTATATTAAGAAAAGGATGCACTGAACTTTAATTTAGTTTGAGAACAAGGGAATCGGGGCCATTATCTTATTGTATCCTAAGAATCATAGACAAATCTTTCAAAAACTCACTCCACGCCTTATAATTTCAGATATTTACGTTTTACATCTGTAACCAACACCCTAATCGCGTAACACACTATGTTGGATGTTGCTAATCCATTGCTCCATATGTCCGAAAATGTATCTGCTCAACAACGTAAAAAACGCAATGAATGTTGTTGAATTTTCAAAATGAAACCCATTGCTACTGATAGAGTGTTATGTTACCCTGCTGTTCCCAAGTTTCCACTATTATCTTTTTTGATACCAGAATATAACGACAATGGCTTGGATATCCAATTTTCTCGCACAAAATTCTTCTTCAAACACTCAAATCTTCCCCCACCAGGAAGTACAGCACACGGTCCTGATGAGCGTGGAAGCGGCACGTCGCTGTGTGTGGGTGTGTCGCGCGGGGGGCGCGGGGGGTGCAGGCGGCGCGGCGCAGGCGCAGGAACCGCAGGACCCCGCCGACATGGCGCACCACCACGAACTGCAGAGGCGGCTCAACAACCTACAGAAGGACTTAAAGGTAGGCTTCTGCCAGCATCATCTCAGCTTTAATCCCAGTCGCATCCAAATCTTTCTCAGCTTTGGAGTCTGCGGTCCGCTTTACCAGTCTAACTGCTAATTTTTGGCTAAACTTCGATATTTTCCGTGAAGCGACTGCCGTCTGACCTCCATAACCCGAACGCCATATCGAAGCATTGCAGTTAGACCAATTGTTGGACTTCTTTGAGGGCTCCAACAACCCGTAACGACTGCGATTAGATGTTTTTATGGCAATCGGGACCAACGGCTTAACATGCTTTCCGAGGCACGACCAGGCCCGTGCAAATATTCTTATTCATGAATGCAAATATTTGCACAGCGCGGGAATCTAACTCGCGCCTCCTTGAGCAGTGGCCGCTTTCGCTACCGCTACGCCACGGAGGCTGTGCGTGTAGGCTTCTGCAAATGCTGCTTATTTGATTATTTATTTAAAAGTAAAACCAGCCACTATCATGGCTGCGTTGTGCTCGCGTCTAGTGTGTACCTGAATTTAAAATGGTGAGGGAGGGTTAGGCTGTGATTCCGGTGTTGGGAAACCTATTGAACCCCCTTCTACATAAATGGGATTTGACATACATGAGTAAAGCAACAGTATTACTACATCACAAACATTTAACAATGAGAATAACTTAAACTATATTATCATCTTGCACCACAACAGTTCACAGAACAGTGGTGAGGTGTTTCCTAATAGGCTATTTGACAGATTTATAACTTCTATCTTGAATTACTTGGTTGCGGTTAAGAAGTTCACCGAAAGTATTTTATTTTTATTTTAGATACGTATTTCGTAAGAAACATGCAAATAAAAATCCAAAATTCAAATAAGCCGCCGAAACGATTTATTCAGCAATATGGCGTCAAACCCTGTAAGTGACGTCACAAGACGATATAAACGACTTTCAATTCCGCAGTGGTGTTTGTATTTATCTGTTATTTGTTGTTGTTTATCTAATAAAATGGTTTTCAAGTGGTGTGCTGTAATAAAAGAAACAAATAAATCAATGAAACACCTGAGAACACAGAACAACAACAAGTGCTGATGCGCGGATCGTTTCACAATATGAAACAAAATGCCAAACATATTTTTGTGTTTTTGGATTTATTAATTGTTATTATTTTTATTAAAACTCATGTAAATGACATAAAGAACCCTCATTTTATGCATTTTTTTTTGTTTATGCACAAAAACATTCATGCTGTCAAATAGCCTATCTTAGCTTAACGTAATGAATATGAAAATTTCGTCTCTCTAACTTCTAATTGTCCTGTCCCCAGCAACACCTGTGCGAGCGCAACGTGATCCGCGCGAGTGTGCGCGGGCGCTCGGCGCCGGGTGGGGAGGACGAGTACACCGAGGGAGTCAGCAGCGCGCTGGGGGATAGGCTCGACGCGCTGCTCGACGCACTGGTCGCTGATAACGACATGCCGGCTGGATATAACGGGATACCTACTAGGTACGCCTGTATTTTTTTTTCTTTTTAAGCTATTGCATAACTTCTATCGCGGGCCTTGAGGGTGGAGACCGAATCCAGAAATTCTGTAACGAAAATAACCTAACACCACAATAATTATTATACAATATGTAAAGAAAACCCTGTCCGACCCTGTTAAGGCTCAGGTGTTATTAAATTAAATTAAAGGCAAGCGGACTGTATAATATATATTTAAAATAATCGTTCACAAGTATAACCCAAAGTCTAAAGGGATGACTGCGCGCGATCGTGTCGGACGATGCAATGAAGCTTGTGTGGCCGGTCCCGTAGTCGACGCCGCCGCGCTGTCCGCGTCTTCGAAGTGTGTGTGAACATATTCCCGGGGCCAGCAGTGAATGATGAAAGTATATAATGTGGTTATGGGTGTATGTGGTATGTTAATTGTTGAAATTGTATTAGTTTGGTGGTTCTCCATCCAGTAACGGGCAGATTCTGTGGAATGCCCTTCTGATTGTCCCCGACTGTATTTTTATATCCGCCACGCGAGATTCTCCGTCAGGTCCCGGGTACAGCTTCAGGATCCGTCCCAGAGGCCATTGTGCTGCAGGTAGCTCCTCGTCCTTCACTATGACTACCGAGCCCTCCGTGAGCGCGCTGTGCGAGCGTTGCCATCTCGTCCTCTGATGTAACTGAGATATGTATTCTTTATTAAAGCGTCTCCAGAAATGTTGGCGCAGCAGCTCGACTCGTTGGTGCCGTGGCAGACGTGAAGCATCACAGTCGGACATCTGTGGGTGAGGCTTTACAGTTAGAGTACGACCAATCAGAAAATGGAAGGGGGTGAGAGCTGATAGATCTGATGGATCTGATGAAAGAGGTGTGAGCGGCCTTGAATTAAGGATGCCTTCTATTTGGACAAGTAGTGTGTACATTTCCTCGTATGTGAGGTGTGCCAAGCCTAGAACACGTTTGAGGTGGTATTTTACTGATTTAACAGTACTTTCCCACAGGCCTCCAAAGTGGGGTGAGTATGGGGGAATGAAGTGGAAATTTATGCCTTGCTCTGCAGCGCAACTGTAAATTGACTCACTGTGATTCTCGATAAAGTTGGTGACCACACGAGCAGCACCTACCAGATTTTTCCCATTATCTGAATAAATATTATTGGGTTTACCCCTACGAGAGATGAACCCCTTAATTGCTGCTATGTAAGACTCTGTTGTGAGATCTGTGACCAACTCCAAATGCACAGCTTTGACTACTAAACAAACGAAAGTACAAATGTATGATTTAATTAGTACACTTCCATGCCCCTTACGGTTATTAATCATAATTGGCCCTGCACAGTCTACACCTACGTCGCTAAATACAAAATTTGCATGCAATCTCTGCTCAGGTAACGGCCCCATTATAGGAGTTATGGTTTTCCCCTGAAACCGTTTGCATGTCACACATGATTATGTTGTTTTTCTAGCTAAATTACGACCAGCAATGGGCCAAAATAGTTGACGTATGTGTGACAGTAACAGCTGTGGGCCAGCATGTAAAAGTGTTATGTGATATGTTGAAAATATGATTTTAGTAATATGATGCGCTGAGTGCAAAAGGATCCTAATTTCCTATCGTAATTGTATGGTGATTGTGCTAACCTTCCACCCACACGAATGAGTTGATTATCCCCAAGAAAAGGATTAAGTGAATTTAACTTATGTTTAGCAGGCAGCTTTTTATTGTTTAATAATAATTCGTAGTCCTCAGGGAATGATTCTATTTGTACTACCTTTGCTAATTGATATCTAGCTGAGTTAAGTTCTGTGGTCGATAAAGGGTTGACCTGACTTACGCAAACTTGTTTATTTAAAGTGTTTGAATGTTTGTTTCTGCACTGATGAATGAATCTAAGTATGTAAGCTACTATGCGTGTAAGTTTGTTGAAATTGGAATATTTGTAAATAAAGGAATTATTATTATTTTTGTGTGTGTCTATGTGTGTAAAATGTGTCTGGGACCGGACTTCTGGAAGGTCAGATACGCTGAGGTGCCCAGGTTGTTCGGGCCAGCTGTGATTATCATCATTCCTTAGAAAGTCAGGCCCTGAGAACCATAAGTTTGTTTGTAGTAATTGTTTAAAAATGATCTCGCACGCATCTGAGTCGCACGGATCATTATTCTGAGAATTATACATACTATCTAACTCCCAGAATCGTGATAGCTGGTCTGGGCTAGTGTTACTGAAAAAACATTTGTTTGTATGTTTGTTGGTGTCTGTTGTGCACCCCGAAACTAGCCAGCCGAATTCAGTTTGTTGTAATGTAGGCTGTTGTTTACCTAACTGGATTCGACTGTTGCCAATTATCTGCCAGAATATGTCTGCACCTAGTAATAGGTCGATTGCAGCAGGTTCATAGAACAGAGGATCAGCTAGTTTCAGGTGTTTTGGTAGGTTAATAGCTTCTCTGTTGATGCGTACGTTGGGTACTGAGTGTGCTATCGTGTCAAGTACCAAACATGGCATTTTGACTGTGAATGAATTGTGTAATGATTTTATTTGTACGGTTGTGCTGTGAAATATATTTGTGTGTTGTTGATTGATGCTTGAAACTGTGCCTTGAATGGATTCGAATGTGAGATTGAGCTTTGTACATAGATTTTTTGTGATGTAACTGGAGGTACTTCCACTGTCCAGCAATGCTCTCGCCAAGTGTGGTGTTCCATTACTTGCAACAACATGTACTAGGGCAGTGGGAAGTAAAACTGATGTGTGTTGTGTATTAGTGTTACTTGTGAGGGTAGTTTGTTGTGATCCAGGTTTTGGTTGTTCCTTATGTAACATTGTATTATGTTTTTGTTGGCAGTACTTACATGTACCACCGCGACAGGATTTGGTCTCGTGCCCTGTATGCAAACAGTTAGAACAGTAGTTTTGTAATTTTGATATTTTTTCTATTCTTTTTTCAACTGGCATTTCTTTAAAAACTGGACACAAGAACAAATAATGTTGAGCTTTACACAAGGGACAGTTAGGAATTCGAGTTTGATTTGTGCGAGTTTGTGTATTTGATTTGTGTGAGTGTGATTTTGAATCTGTTTTTATGTTCTGCTTGGTGTCTTCAAGATTTTGTAAAAGGATAGCGCGATCATTGAGATATGTTTTTAAGTCCTGTAGTGTGGGCTTTTTCTCGAATGTACTTTTGTGTTCCTCCCAATACCTATGTGTTTTGAAAT
The DNA here is from genome assembly GCA_017933935.1 of Sesamia nonagrioides. Classification (NCBI taxonomy): domain Eukaryota; kingdom Metazoa; phylum Arthropoda; class Insecta; order Lepidoptera; family Noctuidae; genus Sesamia; species Sesamia nonagrioides. The sequence continues at coordinate 5,290,619 of JADWQK010001130.1, forward strand.
CTAATTTAGAGGCAACAAGATAAATTATTAATGTATCCCAGAACTGTATGGGTTCACCTAGGTTTTCAAGTGCTCTGAGATTTTTGCTGACGGTATCCAATAGTTGTCTGAGTGATGTTGCGGATTCATTGTTCATGGCGTTAATGTTGAACAAAGCGTGGACGTGGTTGTTTAGTAGCTGTCGCGTGTTATTGTACCTATCACATATTAGTTCCCAGGCTACCCGATAATTGTCTGATGACATTTCTAACGATTTTATGACTTGTGAAGCTTCCCCTTGCAAAGATGCACGCAAATAGTGGAACTTTTGAATGTTGTCTAATGATTTGTTTTTATGAATGAGCGATTCGTATGTGTCTCTGTATTCAAGCCAATTCTGACATTCGCCTGAGAAGTGTGGAAGGTCAATGGTGGGTAATTTTATAAAAGCTTTAGTTGCCGGTTCACCTGCATTTGGAGTTAGTACAGACCCGTTGACGCAACTGGTTTCGTTGTCCCGTATCAGCTGGGTGCAGAGTGCGAGTTGGTTCTGATAATCCAACTCGAATTGCTCCCGCTCCCGCAGCTGTTCGTCTGTAACCCCAATAATTTCCTCAATAAATGTTTGGTTATCATCATATTCTTTTGTAAGGTTTCTGTAACTGTCCATACGGTTTTTTATTTGAATTATATCTATTTCAGTTAAGGTTTTCTTTGATTGCAAAGACTCAATATAATTTTTGAAGATTGTGACTTTGGCTTTATGACTAGCTCGTCTTTTTTTATATATATTGAGCTGTGTTTCGTCATCATTTGATGTATTGTTTTTTTTGGTTTCCATAACTAAGTAATGCAATTAAAATGATGTGTAAATTAATTTGAAAATGTGGCTGGCACTGTGCGGCGATCACGTAACTTTACCAAATTACCCTCGATGTGAGATTCACCCAGTGCGCTCAGAGCAAGGCGACGTATGCTGTAAACAAAGGATAAAAAAAAATATTATTTAAAAACAAAAAACCCGCCTGCATAAAACTCTAACGAACTGAATAGGTAGAAACAAGTTGAACAATCGCAGTTGGGGGACTGTTCTATGGAATACTTGTTTATCTAGCTAAGAAGTCCCCCAACTGCGATTATTCAACTTGTTTCTACCTATTCAGTTCGTTAGAGTTTTATGCAGGCGGGTTTTTTGTTTTTAAATAATATTTTTTATTTCTATCTTTTTAGTTTTAACAAATTATGTTTCTAATGTTGGAAAACTTAAAAAAATTGTTTAATTTCTTTTTTCATCGTTCCATTTAATATTAAAAGTGCACGTTATATACATATTTTCTAATGAGTATTTTAAATCCTTCATTTTAAAACCAATTCGATAAGTTTGGTTAATAAAAATTACCTCATATTTATGGCGTCAAACATCCGCCATTTTTTTTTTTTAATGTCACCGTCTAAGACAAATCTAACGATGTCTCAAATGTGAAAATCCGTTAGCCGGTTCTGGAGATACAAAATAATAAAGAATATTACATACATTCATATGTACAAGATACGCGCTTTGTGCATGCCTCCGAATGTAATTCTGTTTATAATTTTGCAAAAAATTGAAACTGACTGACTTTTGTGCTGAAATTTTTAAGTGTAGGTACTTTAATTACGTAGGTACGGACGACAGCAGGTCAAGCTACCCCAAACGGTCAGATATTTCCAATCAACATAGAGCCATAGTGCTATAAAGTTGAAAATCTGATAAGGAAATCTGACAGATTGTAGTAGCTTGATGTGATGTCGTCTGTACATAGGTTTGGTACTGTTTCAATGTAGGTTTCTGGATTTATCATTTTTTTTGTTTATATAATTAGTAATAAATTTATGTCTTTTTAGTTAAGAAATATTACGTAACCGGATTAATTCCTTAAATGAGTTTATGTCATGTGGTTGATTTAGCAATTTGTTGGGGTTAAGAAAACTGATATCAAGTCCGGAAAGAGTCCTCACTCTACTCAAAGCAACGTAAGCTTGACCTTTTGCAAATAAGTTTCTACTTAAATCTACAACTGCTGGGTCTAAAGTTGTGACCTGTAGTTTATGCACCGTCACTGCCCAGCATAAAATTAAGGGAAACATTCGTCGCTCAATCTTGCCTTTACCACGTAAAGCATCAAAGTCTGTAGCACGAGGCTGGATCCAGACTCCAATACCAGGTAGGTTCCCTGTTATACTTGTGTCATCGAGCTCCACAAATACCGCTTGTGGTAGTTTTCCTGGCTCCAACTGCTTTCTGCGTAGTGCTGGTCAATCTATTCGTCGGATAATACCCATAGCACCGTTAACCAGCCCATGGTTAGCACTGATGTTCCGTCTTAGCATGGCTCGAGAGCTTATACCTAACTTGAGGTGGTTTGGTATACTACCTGATTTATTGGGATCTTCAGGTATGTATTCCTCTCGTGGTTTTGACCATATGTTTTAGGTTCAAATGAGATGTCTACAGCACTAACATTGTATACTTTTGTGAGCTTTTCTAACTTTTCTGTCATGGTCTTCTTCGTCTTCAATCTTTTTCGTCTTTTTTTTTATTAGTTATAAACTAGCGCTAGTTTATTAAGAGCCTATTCACTCTAGCCTTGAAGATGCTCAAGTTGTAATGTGACGGAAACACCGTCGCTGGCAAATTGTTCCAGTCCCTCGATGTACGCGGTATAAAAGAGGAGGCGAAACGCTTCGTCCGGATCGTAGTGGTGTTAACAACGTAAGGGTGGAAACTTGGCGTACGACGGGTCGTCCGATGGTGGAACGGAGATGGGGGAATTAAATCTTGCAATTCCCTCGCACACTCCCCAAAATGCATCCTATAAAGGACCGAAAGGCTGGCTACTCTACGCCTGTGCTCTAGGCTTTGGAGACCGTCTCGAGTTAAGTCAGGGTTACCAATCAGCCTCTTCGTCCGCCTCTCCACTGAATCCAAAGTGGCCAGGTGACACTTAGCAGCACCAGCCCAAATGTGGCTGCAGTACTCCACACGAACCGACCTGTGCTTTGTACAACATTAAAAGCTGCCCTGGTGTGAAGTACCGCCGGACCCTTGGGTTAACGCCAAGTTCCTTGGCAGCCACCTTGGCTTTGGACTCAATGAACCGCCCAAAGTTTAGGGTGGAGGGAATCTCAACTCCCAAAAGCTCAAGGCGGTCGGAACACTCCAAGGATACGTTTCGAAAAGTAGGAGCCAAGGTGAACGGGCTTTTTTGGGGGTGAAAAGGTTTTGCCGGTATTGAATACTACAAGTTTGGCATTGCCCCATTCGGAGACTGCCACTTGCCTCTCGTCCAGCTGATTTCTTTAAGAATCAATAAACTGCCACTGTGTTGGCAAAAATACATTGATTGCATGGGTTATAACTTCAATTAATACAAAAGATTTTTTTCCTATTAAACTGCAATTTTATATTTAAAAACTTTTTTATATAAAATATATTTAGAATCAATATTTTTATTATAATCAGTGATTAAAATCCTTAATTTTGATACCCAACTCTATATGCTTGGCAGAAAAAAACATGTAATTCTTTTTTTTGTTCCATTTAATGTTAAGTTATATACATATTTAGAATCAGTGTTTAAAATCCTTCATTTTGATATCCCACTCGATATGCTTGGTAGAAATTTATTTCTTGGCGTCATACATCCGCCATTTTGGATTTTTTAAAATGTCACCTATCTAGTAGCAGTTGGGCAATTAAGTCAAATCTAACGATACCTCAAATGTGAAAATCCGTTCAGCGGTTCTAGAGATACTAGGTAATAAAGAATAATACATACAAGATAGGAGCTAAAAACATAACCCTCCTGGCAGTCGGGTAATAAGCATTCGAATAATGTGAATATGTTTTAACAAGGTGGTTTGTAATTGGAATGTTTCAAAAAAATAATCCTAATTGGAAAATTTTTTAGAAATATATGATGTGGGTGAGAGAAAAAAAATTTTTTGCTTATTATAGTGAAAGCAATGAAATGATTGAACTGGAATGTTTATATTTATGATTGCAAATGGGAATGGCAGGGAATTATGCAAGTTCACTGAATATTGAATGAGAATATTAATGAAATGATTTGGTCGAACTCACGAACTGCTGCTACCAAACCCTTTTTTCGTCCGTTATTGTGATAGATGCTGCCGACGCTGCTTGACTGCCGATGCTGCTGGACAGCCGATGCTGCTCCCAGATGCTAGTAGGCTGCGTTCAACCTCTGTTTGACCTCCAGCTGATTTCCGGGCGATGTGTAATGGCGTGGCGTTTTTTCTTTCGACCGCGGCTCGCGACTTTTAAACTTTTAGATTAATTCGACGGATCGATGGACCATGTTAAGGCTCAGGTGTTATTAAATTAAATTAAAGGCAAGCGGACTGTATAATATATATTTAAAATAATCGTTCACAAGTATAACCCAAAGTCTAAAGGGATGACTGCGCGCGATCGTGTCGGACGATGCAATGAAGCTTGTGTGGCCGGTCCCGTAGTCGACGCCGCCGCGCTGTCCGCGTCTTCGAAGTGTGTGTGAACAGACCCATAAGGATAATAAAGGTTTGGTAAACACATGACCAAATATAATATAAAATTTTACGTAATCATCATAGTAACAATACTAATGAATTTTGAAATAACCTTTTTTTCCCGCGAATTAATTCCAACTTCCCCGAAATTTGGTAATTTTAAAAAAGTGCCAACACCATTGTGACGGTATTACTATAGCGATGCGATCACGTGCCGTGTGCTCTGCCCCCGTCGCCCGCGGAAGAGTTGCCTACCGCACATGTATTACCTCTTTTTGCGAAATAATATTTCTTTTATCGGGGTTTTTTTAAGATTAGCCTGGCTTTGTATCCATTAATAGAATCCGTTGTCGATGCCTAACAATACCTTCACGAATCGGACAGGGTTTTCTTTACATATTGTATATGCTGACCTACCAGGTATAAATGCGTAAGATCATAGTAAAAATATCCAAAAAAGACGTGTGGCACTCGGGGACTGCCGAGGTAAAGCTATTGCACAGCATTTTTTATCAACTTGAAATGCAATTATAATTATTTATTTATTTTAGTTATGCAGTACTTCTTTTCCTTTGTTTTTAAGGGGTGGGGGGGCGTTAAGTTATTTTCCTTTGATAAAAAATACTATACATAAGCTTTACCGCGGCAGTCCCCGAACGCCACACGTCTTTTTTTTTAAGTAATCTTCTTTAGCATTCTTTAGCGAAAAGCGACAGTAAAGAGTTCTACATTCGTCTCATTTTCTTGATTTCTAAGTTTTTGAATGGTTCACTTCTATGATATCTATCATACACGTTTCTTTTTATAATTATAAACTAATGCTGGACCGAAATCTCGCCTGATGGTAAGCAGTGATGCAATCGTTGGTTGTAAAGCGCGTTAGTTTAATAAGAGCCTATTCACTCAAAAAACTGAGTGAATAGAAAGGAACACGGCAGTTGATGCTAAACCCAATAGTGCGACCAACGATGCTGCGTCAGAGGGAGATTGATCTGGAAATCCTCCACGAGTCATGGAGGCCATAACATCGGCTGCCGACAGAAGTCATTTTATTTTCCCTGCTGGTGCGGCTTATTATTTATCCACTGGCCCCTTGTATTCCTTTTTTATGTAACCCCGCAGTGATTAAAAATGTCTTACCTTTTCTTTGCAGTTTATTCGACGAGGTGAACGAACACCTCGCGTTCTGCCAGAAAGTGGCGCAGTGTACTTCTAACAGAGAAATCACGCTCAATGAACTCAAAACGTAAGATCTAATATTGGAAACAATAATAAATAATTTTTATGTTGTGGCTTAAACTGAACTGTATTGTGTAGGACACACACACACGCACTCACACGCACTCACACACACTCACATGTTGATTATACAACGTTATTTTTGTTTATGCGAAACCTGAAACACGTGTCCAGTAATTTTAAGTAAAGAATCTATGAACAAAATTTCAAAAAGTGTCATGATAAACCACAAAGTTATAAGCTCGTTATCCTACTTGTCCCAACAAAGATATGGCCCACACTCCGCTACGGCGGAAGAGCGGTCCATTGACCTCTGGCGTCAGCTGTTGAGCGGGCGATGATCTACCATAAGCTGCGTGTCGCGCTCGTTAACCATATTTGAGAAAAAAATATAACATGATGTAAAAATGATTGGAATCGATTCACTTGCTTATTCTGAACTAACTATATTAAAAAAATAACGTTGTATGTAAAGTTTTGAAAAAAATGGTGTACTAAGTAGTGCGGAGTCTCCTAACACAGGCATTGGCTCCGATTGCCTTGTTCACAAACTAAATTAAGTTTAATTTCAGTGCGTCTTTTTCTTTCCACTTCATTAAACCCTGATGACCCCATTACCCTCCTCCAAGAGGCCAATAGGGCCACCAGCACATTACACAAAAACAGACCGACCTACCGACCTCGCCGCCGAGATCCATCGCGACGCGCTCCACGTAGTAACCCCCTCCCCCGTCCCTTGTCCGATGAAGGCCAGCCCGCGCCGCAGCTGAGCCAGTAATATCATAATGTCCCAACAATGACCTCTGAGTTTGTATCGGCGTTTCTTCTCAGAGCTAGTACTAGGAAACGCCGTGGTCATCAAACCATTAAGAATACATGCGATCCAGCCGTCCCTTGCTGTCCTCTCTAGCGACGCACTAAACCGAGGTTCATACCCCACAGGGGGTGCCCTTAGTGCGTAGTCGCCCAATTTTAATTTAGTTCTATGTGCCCCTGGCTGGAGGCTTTAATTTTAATTAAGGCATCCACAGGAAAGTCCGGTTAAGTAGTTACGGCCTCTAATGGCCACCTACGAGGTACCACATCAAAAAAAAAAAAAGAAAAAACCACTTCATTTAGAAAAGGACAAAAGATAAAATGTTAGTTTAGACCTGTCAAATTGGTCCGCTCTTAACGTAAACTGACGTATTTTTGGTCGCCATGTTTATAATGGCGTCTAAACTGTCTATGGAGTATCTTAATTTGACAGGATTAAACTAAAATGTTAACTTCTATCCTTTTCTTATTGAAATTGAGAGAAAAAGATGGACTTAAATTAAAATTTGTTTAGTTTGCGAACAAGAGAATTAGTGCCATTTGCTTAACAGGAGGCTCCAATCACCAACTTATGTAAAATATTTTGGATCTCTAATAAATTTGATTTGATTTGATAAGCTTATATTTGTTTACATTTCTGGTGAATGAGTCGCGTTTGTAGGTTATATAAATACAGGATGGCAGGTAGATTTTTCCCTCTGCCGTTAACAGTTATTAAAAAAATCAAGTCACAAAAATGCAATAACATTTTCACCACATAGGTAGGGCAAAATTTGTGAACCACCATTTTTTTTAATAATCAACGAAATAATTCAAGACAGTTGGGTCCAGAATCATGTACTGGATTACATGGTAACAAGTTGTGTGTCAATATCCCTGCCACCCTGTAATGTCTTGGGCCACCTACTGGAGGTGGCCACACCATTAACCACTGTGTTACCAGTGAACCGTGGTTCCCCACTATCATAATCATCATTTCAGCCGAAGGACGTCCACTACTGGACATAGGCCTCCCCCAAGGATCTCCATGAAGACCAGCCCAGCGCCTCTGCATCTTCCGGTGCTTGGTCACCACTCGAGAATCCGTCGGCCCCTTCGGGCATCGGTCCTACGGGCAATGTGCCCGGCCCACTGCCAATTAAGTGTTTCTTCTGGCTATGTCGGTTACTCTCGTTCTTCTGCGGATCTCCCAATTTCTGATTTCATCACGCAGTGAAACTCCAAGCATAGCACTCTCCATTGCCCTTTGACTGACCTTGAGCGTTCTTATAAGGCCCATTGTTAGCGACCACGTCTCATCCACGCCTCACTATAGGCTCATAAGAAAGCTCAAGGTCGCACAGAGAGCTATGAAGAGGGCTATGCAAGGTGTTTCTCTACGTGATCGAATCAGGAATGAGGAGATTAGTAGAAGAACGATAGTCGCCAACATAGGCCAGCGGATTAATTAGCTCTTTGAAGTGGCAGTGGGCGGGGCACATAGTACGTAAAGCCGATGGCGGATGGGGCAGAAAGGCTCTTGAATGGCGACCACATACCGGCAAGTGCTGCGCCACACGCCCACTGACTAGGTTGTCTGATGACCTGACCAAAATCGCAGGGAAGCGCTGGGTGCAGGCCGCATCCAACCGGTCTTTTTGGAAATCCTTGGAAGAGGCCTATGTCCAGCAGTGGACTTCATGTGGCTGAGATGATGATGATGATGGTTTATGCCATGTGATGTTCTTATGTTTCGTCAATACTCCAGGTACATAACAGGCGACAGTATGGTGCCTCTGGCGCTTATCGGTGGCGCCGGCTGCGGGAAGGCGACGCTAGTGGCACGGGCTGTCACACTTGCTCATTCTTATCAGCCAGACTTAGCTGTTATAGTAAGGTAAATGCGTGGAATTAGTATGTACTAATTAGGCTTATTAAAGTATAGGGTGATTATGAATTAAGTAGGTAAAAGCCCTTATAAGAAATGAAAAGAAATATTATTAAATTAATAAATTAAATTAAGTCGTGGTGGCCTAGTGGTTAAAACACCAGCCTCTCAAGTATGAGGGCGCGGGTTCGATTCCAGGTCAGGCAAGTACCAATGTAACTTTTCTAAAGTTATATGCACTTTCTAAGTATATCTTGGACACCAATGACTGAAGGTGAAGGAAAACATCTTGAGGAAACCTGGACTTTAAGTCTGAAATCGCCAACCCGCATTGAGCAAGCGTGGTGATTACGCTCAATCCTTCTCTGTATGAGAGGAGACCTGTGCCCAGCAGTGGAACGATAAAAAGGTTGATGATGAATAAATTAAATAATAATTAATATGAAATTTAATGTATAATGAAATATTATTAATTAGTTTCATTTCTTATAAGGGTTTTTTGAATCGTACGGGGAGATTATAAAACTAAAGTAAACACAATAAAAGAAAAAACAGATGAATTCCTATACGAGGTCAAAAGGCTCCTATCTTAGCATGATGCTTCGACATTTGAAATATAATTGTAACATGGCTGGATTTCTGATTCTGATATGGCTACCCAAAGAGTATCAAATATGGGCACGCCACAATAGCGGCGGTAAGTCCCTTCTTTGAGGAGTGGCTTGAGAGGCATCACCGCGCCCTCGCCTTCCGCCTGACGCACACAACCGTGTCCGGTGAGGACCTCACCGGACACGGTTGTTTCGGGAGGTTCCTGTTTGTATAAGGCGGGAGGAAACGCCAGGGTGTCACTATTGTGTGGATCGCCTTGAGGACACGGTGGAGCATACGGAGGAGGTCTGCCCGGTTTGGGTAGAGCACCGCCGTGTCCTCGTAGCGGCGATCGGCGGCGATCTCTCGTAGGCACGGGCTTACGGTAAGGACCAGGCCTGAGTCGATAGCGCGTTGTGTTTCACGCGCGCCTCAAAGAGATTTCAGCACATCGTGACGGGGTCCACGAGGACTGATGGCTTCTGGGTCAGGGTTGCGGGTTGGTTAAAAAAGAACCCGTGGCCATGGCGCGCAGTTTTAGTCAGTAAAAGTTTGACACGCCCTGCCGCTCAAAAAAATGGTTACAAAATCTCAGTCTTACGTGTCTTTATGAAGCCCCTGGGGCCCTACTACGACGTGTTAAAACCATCATTAACCCGTTGTAAAAAAGGGATAGGGCTATACAACCTGTATAGCTCCATCTTTCTGACCCTGAAACCACCTGAAGGCTTTAACACGTCATGATGATGAATAACGCCATGACGTCATTATACGACGTCCCTGTCAAGCTCCTGTCATTATGTCATATTATTGTCTGTCTGTGTCCCTGTCATTATATGACGTCCCTTATTATTATTAACATGAATTTTATTTAGATCTGGTTTCATCCACCTAAACGATTATTGAATTATGCACCTAACCACAATAGGAATGCGGTTCTTTATATAAAAATGACACCTAAGTTCGGTACTAATTTATCACTTTTGTATTAAGAACTTTGACTTAACCTCAATAAAGTTCGAAATACAAATACTGACTCAAAGGTTAAGAGGGAACTCTAGTGGTGCTTTCTCTATAAGAACGTATTCCGCTGTTTTCTTCGTGGATAAGGCTTTTAAAGCATTTTTTTTTCTACTATTTTACACCGTAATTATACGTGCTCCTTTCATTTGATTTTTTCCGAAGCTTAATTAATAAAAGAAATACGATACTTCAAAATCGCGAAAAATAACCAATTTTTACCAAGATGTTCAGATGACTATTATACTGTTACGGGCTAGGGGTACTGAAATGCCGGTTAAGGGTTACGAAGTTTATTGGCAACGGAGGTACAGTCGATTGTAGGCAATGACAAGTAGAACGTAGCTGATGTCGCACCGAAGTCTTCCCTTACGTTCACGAAGTCCGTGTCGTAAACACACAATAACACTACAGATGATACTTCACGTAGTACTCAAAGTTCTCGTTACAGTTGTCGCAGTAGGTATTCTCAAAGATCGCTTCTTAACTGTCGCTGTTTTCGTATCGCTAGTCGAGTGTAGACTGACTCCGCGCCGGCGTCACGGCGCTATATATAGGTCAGCTGATCGAACATTCCACTTCGTAGCCTTCTCTGCGACCCCGAGTTGGGGGCGCGAGGAGACGGTTTGGGGGCTCCTTTATGGCCCCATGACCGTGGCCTTATTCTCTCGGTCCCCAAAATTGAGGACCCGTCATTGGGTTGCACCCTAGGGGTGCCATCCTCGCACACCTAAGACGATGCCGCGAGGGTGTGCCTTCCCTCCGGCGGTGGTCGGTGTGTCTTCGTTGTGTGTGACTGTAGGAGCGCCCGAAGTGTTTCACGACGCCCGTGCGACCAGACCCCTACCAGGTTGGATTTCAGGTTGCCCCTGAGATGGTCCAGCAAGGGTCGATCAAGCAACAGGGCGTCGGCTTTGATTGGCGCTCCGCTACAGTGGGTGATTACCCCGACCCCCTAACAGCTCAACCAGCTATGTACAGTAGGCTGCGGGGGTGCGGGGGGTGGTAGTGAGTAACGAGCGGTTTGTAGGTGTGAACATTCCAGATCCGTCTAGACGTAATAATAATACCGCATAACTTCGAGGTCATTTACTAAGTACCTACGGTAGTTCCCGGAAACGGGTTTCTGGAAATTTCGATGTAGACACTTTATTGTCAAAATTGTTGAGACCTGTACCATTCGATAAGCCATCCTAAGTCTAGCAATGCGTTTTTATATTGTACCTAGAAAATGTCTAGATCTGGGGAAATAGGGCTTAAAAGTGACACATTGCATATCACGCGATATTGAACCTTATGCCATCGACATAAGGTCCATTCGTAACAATACAAACGTGATAAGTAAAGAATAATAGAAGAGATCTGTCGTGTTTTGAAAAAGAAAACAGCGGAATACGAAACGTCTTTTGGTCCACGTTTTTGTAGGTAAAATCAGCCTGAGCTGCAACTATCCTTTTCGCACTTTACCGGGAGAGGTTGGATGCAGCGCGGCGGCAATAGTTTCTTCAAATACCTATTTTCCAAATTCCTCGGCACTAGAGTCCCCTCTTTAGTCTGGAACTAAAGTTAGATTTCGGTTTGTGATAAGGGGGGATCAGTTTAGGCATAAACTCCGTCGTTCCTTTCGAATAACTTCAATATGTTTCTGTTTCTAGGTTCGTGGGTCTAACGCCGGCTTCGAGCAGTTCCCATATGCTACTCAAGTCAATCGTGGATCAGTGTCATGTGCTTATGACCGGGACGGTGTATCGAGGACGTAATGTAAGTATACGGCATGGCATAATTTAAAAAAAAACTCTCGTATCGATTAAAAATGCACGAATAAACTTGAGGGTAAAAAAGTGTGCAGAATGAAACACAAAGAGATTTGTGCATCCAAAATATTCGAATACTATTTTCGGTGGTGTAGTGAAGACTACTAATGCGTGTTCATTAATGCTCTTTTATTGTATTAACTTAAGGCTATTTACACTACCTACATTATTAATATTGTGTGATCAAATGCATATTGCACACATAGAAAGGATAATTAGATTGATTTTTGCCAAACGTACCTACATCTACTGGCAGTCGTTACGGGTTGTTGGAGCCCTCAAAAGTCCAACAATATTGGTCTAACTGCAATGCTTCGATATGGCCTTCGGGAGGCCTGTGGAGGTCAGACGGCAGTCGCTTCATGGAAAATATGGAAGTTTAGCCAAATGAGCTGTTAGACTGGTAAAGCGGACTCCAGACTCCAAAGCTGAGAAAGCTTCGTATGGAACTGGGATTAAGGCTGAGATGATGATGATGATGAGAAAGGATAATTAGATGATTCGAATAAAATAACTATTACAAGTTAACAAGATCCATGAAATTAATTACAGCTGACATACATAGATACAATGTAGGTGGTTTATAATACTTTGATCCAGAATATCGTCGTGTTGGGTAATATTGACGTTTAAAAAGTCCTGATTCTCAGCCTAATTTGAATAAATGACATTTGTTTTTTTTTTTTGTGTCTTTGGAACATTTGTGTCCAGGACGTGTATTCACTATCAGCCGCTCTGCCAACCCTCCTGGGCGGCGTGGGACGGTCGCGCGGCGCGTTACTGTGCGTGGTCGGTGCGGACGCGCTGCGTGCCGCCCGATGGCTGCCGGAGCGACTGCCGCACAACGTCAAGATGATCGTCACTGTCACGGAAGGTACACATTAAATAAATAAATAGAGTTTTAGCGGGAAAGTTAAGCTGAGTGTCAAGCTCATTTTTCATTGGCCTTTTACATTATTTATAGTGTTGTTTACTAAATAAAGTGCGTGATTTATGTAGTAAAAAGTGCATTCAGTAAATAATTCATAAAGAACATTGAAATATCGCAGCATAGTGACCACATCATGACTTTGCCTCAAATCTCCCTCGTAGACGGTTCACGCGGCCGTCTTTTTCGACTGTCATTAGCGATATCCGCCATTATTGTGAAATAAAATTTTCAAAGAATTGCTATAGTTTGTTACACGTGTTATTGGCAAAATTGTGGTATCTCTTCCACAGGGGCCATTGATCAAGAGTTGAGGTTGAAAGTCAAGTGACGTTAAAACGTCAAAAATGTATGGTTTACAGTCGCTAATCACTAGTTAACTTTAAGCAATGTTTATGAATAAAGAGGTAAATGTTTAACAAAATTACCTCATAAAAAATCCAATACAATCTTGATCATGACCGAGTATCTCGGCTGTAACTAGCCGAGATGCTATGGTGAACGCCAAGACCGCTACCGAGAACGACGCCAAGATCTCGATCGAGCCTAAACTTGAATCCAGTCTTCTGGTCACTATCAGCTGCGGCTTTCCGAGAACCCTATAACAGAATCATCACTACACAAACTGATTTTCGCAGAAAAAGACGAGCCTTCCAGCTCGGCAATCATGGCAGTGCTGTCGTCGGAAGATGGTCCCAAAGTCGTAAGAGCGCCCCCTGTTGGGCCTGATGAAGCTAAGGCCGTGCTTACAGCCTGTGCGGCCACCTACAGCAAGACTGGAGCGGCCTCGCCTCCAGAGGCAGCTGTGAAGGCTGTTCAAAAGTGTACCCTACCACTTTATGCTAAGGTTGGTTTTATATTGACACTACTTTATCGTCTTCAGTCTTCATGAATACCGAAACAATTCAATATAAGGCGATGTCATCATCATCAACCTTTTTACCGTCCCACTGCTGGGCACAGGTCTCCACTCATACAGAGAAGGATTGAGCGTAATCACCACACTTGCACAATGCGGGTTGGCGATTTCAGACTTAAAGTCCAGGTTTCCTCAAGATGTTTTCCTTCACCTTCAGTCATTGGTGTCCAAGATTTACTTAGAAAGTACATATAACTTTAGAAAAGTTACATTGGTACTTGCCTGACCTGGAATCGAACCCGCGCACTCATACTTGAGAGGCTGGTGTTTTAACCAATAGGCCACCACAACATAAAACTAAACTATACTGGTTTTCATTACGGTATTAATTTTGAATGGCACCGTTCATCAAAGACCAGTTCAACACAATTACTCTAATTGTCGCTCTTATTACACTCAATTTTTTATATGTATTTTATTGTGTAAATAAATAAAATATAGCACATTACACCACCCATTACATTAGCCATATAGTATATTACCCATATCCTCTCACAGGTAAGAGGCGACTAAGTGAATTTTCACCAAGGAAACGGGCTACTGCAATTACAATGCGGCCAATGACAAAATATATTCATGACACCTGTCAGTCTCATGCAAACGAATACGTGTTTTGCTAATGTCATCAGACGTAGTGATAACTTTATAAGCTAATGCTGTGTATCCATGTTAACTTCCAGATTCTGGCATGGCAAATCTCACTCTCAGCAGAAACTTTCACTGAACTATCGGAACCCGAAACTACTCCAGAACTGGTAATTTGCGAAGACCTGGAAGGTCAGCTGACGCAGATCCTCATTACCACAGAGGCGGCATTGGGAGCTGAAAGGGTGAAGACCTGCCTCGCTCTGCTGACCGCGTCTAGGAGAGGGCTTGATGATACTGAGATTCTAGATATCTTGGCGCACGATGAGCTTTTCAGGAGTGAGGAAACTTATTGTAAGTTCACCTTGTTCACTTATTTCACCACAACTTACAGAAATATTCAGAAAAGTCTTCAGACAAGATTTTATATATAACTAGTTTCTGTTGCGACTTCGTCCATAATATAAATATTTAACAAATTGTAAATTCTCATAGTTTATCCAGCAACATAGTAAGATTATGATTGCACTATAGAAGATTTTTTGATATAAACTTGTTTAAATAACTGGTGATGATATAAACTTTTTGTGATCTATTAGAAACTTCAATAGGTGATTGTAGACCAGGGAGCATGCAGATGGAAGAATATTCCTGCTATATTCGTATCCACATACTTTATGTAAATATCAATGGCCCCAATACGCTACCTTGTGAAACCCCTAAATTCACATGTCTACTATCTGAAGGTTAGGTCATTCTTTTATTCCATATTAAGGTTACCCGATTAATTGCATTGAATTGCTTGTTATTAGCATACCATTCTAATAGATCGATAACCTTACTACGCATTAAATTTATTTGTTATTAACACAATCAATTGCTTTACTGGGGTCCATATAATGTGCACAAATGAAGTTTTGTAATCAATGTTAATGTTTCCTTTTTCTTAACTGCATAGTTAATTTCTTTTTTTAACGAAATCAAATTGATCCCTGACTAAATATTTTGAAATTCTAAAAATATTATCATTTATGAATAACTTACGAATGATCTTAAGAACAGCTTACACGGTGCATTAGTTTTGTTGTGAATTGATGAAATTGTACTTGTTAAATGCGACTTAGAATGAAATATTATATTTTCAAATCCCTTAGAGAATCGGCTGCTCCCAAAACGCTGAAGATGGTTTATTATGCCTTATGTCAATCTGTTATTGGATATTGCATAACGGTATGGGGTGGAGCAAATAAAACCAGTCTTTTAAAGATTGAGAGAGCGCAGAGGGCCGTGCTGAAGGTGATGTCACGCAAACCTTTTCGGTATCCTACAACTCAACTTTACGCTGACTGCATAGTACTTTCCGTGCGCCAACTCTATGTACTGCGGTCTACCATTAGGAAACATCCTAGCGTTCCCCAAGCTGACCCCACAAAAAGAAAGCAATTACCGATAGGTACCCCACATAAAACTACCTTTGCACAACACCAATACTATACTTTAAGCACACAAATATACAAACTGTAGGGTTTAACGATAATAATTATGTATAGATGTGGGTAGGTTACTTTATTGTAATAAACAGTCAGCCATTAGCCGCCTTGTTTCATTGACGTTACACTGGCGACGAGTCGTGAATTAGCGAACAAAAGTATTAATTATTACACTTTAAATTTTTATTATCGTTGTACGATCAAAATGCCTATCGGTAAATTAGAATCATTCGATTTAAATGCAAAACAGTGGCAACCGTATATACGGAGAGTGAAACAGTATATGCTACTTAACGATATTAAAAGTAAGCTTCACGTATCCTTATTAATAACGGTAGTGGGTGAAGCTATGTATGCCCTTATGTGCGACTTGTGTTCACCGGACCATCCAGAATCAAAAAAGTTTGACGAATTAGTAAAATTAGTAGGCCATCATTTGGAGCCGCAGCGGTCCGAGATCGCCGAACGCCATGTTTTTAGGTTACGTCGGCAAAAAGTGGGTGAGTCGTTGACAGAATATCTACAGAATTTGAAACATCTTGCGGCTACCTGTAACTTTGGAACATATCTCGAAGAAAACCTTCGCGATCAATTTGTATCGGGCCTGTCAAGCGCGGTCATGAGATCGCGGATTTTTGCCGAGAGATCCATTCAATACAAGGAGGCAGTGGAGTTGGCTCTGGCATTATAGGCCGCAGAGCGGCACGCGGAGGTGAGCGGTACCACCAACGTGGCATCGACGTCGACCTCGGGTGCAGGCGGCGAGGCGGGTGAGGGGCTGCATCAGGCGAGCGCGGTGCACAGGCCGGGCGCTGCCGGTGCTCGCGCCCCGCACGGCCCGCAGCGGGCGGGAGCACGCGGTGCGCGTGCCTACAACGACGGCGCGTTGCGCTGTTGGCGTTGTGGCAAGGCCCATCGGGCCGATAAATGTCGGTTCGTGAATTACAATTGTGATGAGTGTAATCAGCGCGGTCACTTGAAGGTGATGTGCAAGGAAGTGCGCGATAGTGTCCGGTCCGGTCGCGGAAGGCAAAAGTATGTGAGTGATTGTGTTTCGGAGGACGAGGACTTATATAATTTACAGTTGGCATGTAACGGTGACAAACCTTTCTTGATTGAGGTAAACATAGACAGCTATGTGATTAAATGTGAAGTTGATACGGGG
Organism: Sesamia nonagrioides; assembly: GCA_017933935.1. Taxonomy (NCBI): domain Eukaryota; kingdom Metazoa; phylum Arthropoda; class Insecta; order Lepidoptera; family Noctuidae; genus Sesamia; species Sesamia nonagrioides. Next base: position 5,307,583 of record JADWQK010001130.1, read on the forward strand.
AGTAGAATATCGGCTATTAGTGAAAACCTTTATATACAAATGTTTTCACATAAAACTATACAGCGAGACAACTTAATATTACGCTGTTACTCGGGTACCGAAATAGAATCGTTAGGTCACGTTCAAGTTAATGTTGAACTTGGAAATATTAGTGTAAATAACTTGGCTTTATATGTTATTAAGAACGGTGGACGACCTTTGTTGGGTAGGGACTGGATTAGGGCATTGGATACTAAACAAATAACATTTAATGAAATTGTATCGGAGCCATTTGTTAGTCAATTAGCGACTGAGTTCCCTGAAGTTTTTACAGATCAATTGGGGAAATGTAGAAAAATGCTTCACTTACAATTAATTGATAATGAACCTGTATACGAGCGAGCGCGGACGGTACCGCTGGCGTTACTCGTGCGCGTTGGACGCGAGCTCGAAAGATTAGAGCGAGAGCGTACTATTTACCAAGTGGCGGCAATTTCTAATGTTCCCATACTAAATGACACGACGCAATTAAATAGCTTCTTAGGTTTATTGAACTACTATGGTAAATTAATTGAGAACTTAAGTATAATATTACATCCGTTACACGAGTTGTTAAAGAATGGAAGTCTATGGAAATGGAGCAAGGAGTGTGATAGGGCGTATACCCTGGCAAAACAAACACCGTCGTGCAATAATGTACTAGATTATGAGGAAGAGCGGCCTTTAGTGTTATCGGTAGACAGCAGCGGGTATGGCTTGGGTGCAGTTCTAGCGCACCGGTACGATGACGGTGGCGAGCGGCCGATCAGTTTTGTATCTCCCACACTGAACGATGTGGAGCGTAACTACAGCCAGATGGATAATGAGGCGTTAGCGATTTGTTACGGGGTAGTTAGGCACCACCCATACCTGTTTGGACGTAAATTTGAATTATGGATCGATCATGAACCCCTTAGTTACATGTTTGGTGAAAAGAGGGGAATTCCACAGACTGCAGCAAGTCGCCTGGAACGTGGGGCAGCACGATTAGCAGGGTATGATTTTTCTAGCAGATTAGTAAATTCAAAACAAAACGGTCCCGTGGACGCGTTCTCGTTTCTGCCGCTAGCACACGAGCGCCGCCTCTCTATCAACTCCATGAGTAATGTAAACGTTGTACAGGAGGATATACCTGTTGATTTGTATTGTGTGTGTAAAGAAACCAACAAAGATATGTTAATGTGTAAGATTATAGGTTACGTTAAGTTTGGTTGGCCATCGGTACCGAGTGGCGAGGAGGAAAAAGCATATTTTGCACGTCGAAGAGGTTCTGAGTGTTGATTTCGGTTGTCTGATTTATAAATATAGGGTGATGATACCTCCTTCCTTAAGAAAAATAATGTTACAGGAGATTCACCAAGGTCTTTTGGGCATTAACAAAATGAATAACTTATCAGGTAATGATATATACTGGCCGAGTTTAGATATGGACTTGGTAAATATGTGTCGCTCGTGTGAACCGTGATGCACCGCCACGGTCTGAATTACATCCATGGGAGTTCCCTGCGACATGGCAACGCTTGCACGCTAATATCGCTGAATATGAGGGTAAGCGTTATTTAGTTATTGTGGATGCCCAATCTAAATGCATCGAGGTCCTTCCTAATAGGGATCGTACTGATGCACAATCGACCATCACATCTTTAATGTCAGTACTTAATAGGTTTGGCTTGCCCTCGCAACTTGTTACTGATAACGGGCCACCATTTCAGTCTTTAGAATGTAAACATTATTACTGTAATTTTTTTATTAAACGTCTCACCAGCGCCACCTATTGGCCACCGGCTAATGTGGCAGCGGAAAATGCGGTGAAAACTATTAAAAGAGCTGTTTTTGCGGGCGATAATGTATTACAAGCCCTAAATATTTTTTTAAGGTATTACCGTAACTGCGAACATGCTACGACGGGTGTGTCACCGGCATTATTACTAACGGAACGAAGGATATGTATTCGGTTAGATGTGTTGGGCCTAGAGGTAGCTTCTGTGGTCCAGTTAGCACAGCAGCGCCAGAAAAGTAATGCCCGTGGCACTGCCCCACCCCCCACAGTTTGTGGTGAGTCCGTACACGTGTGTGACTATTCTGGTGGGAATAAGTGGACGCCGGGAACAATAGCCGAGCGCACGGGCCCTGTATCGTATCGGGTTAATATGGGAAATGACGCAGTATGGCGACGCCACCAAGATCAGATTCTACCAGTGGACCCCAAATGTAGATTCTTATTGTCACGCGCAAGTACGGATAATAACGAGGGGGGAAAGAGAGTATAATATTTGTAATGAGGCGAAAAATTATGAATGTAAAACATCGGGCGAACTGGCAGACTCAATCGTGGCCAAGCCATCGCCATCATCGTCCTCTCCCCCACTAAGGGCGACGGCCCGAGCACTCCGTGCTTGGGTGCGAGCACAAAATAATAAACATTAATAATAATAGGGAGTAAGTAGTATGTAAGTTTCATTTGGTGTATCGGTATAGACTTAAGTTACATTTGATTATTATCTTTGTTTAGGGGGGAGATGTGTAGGGTTCAACGATAATAATTATGTATAGATGTGGGTAGGTTACTTTATTGTAATAAACAGTCGGCCATTAGCCGCCTTGTTTCATTGACGTTACACAAACAAGTTCACAAAAATTTAAATATTGTCAATATAAATAAATATGAAATAAAATCAAAATTGATGGAATGGCTTCTGGAGCGTGACTATCTTCTTTTTTTTTTTCTTATAAGTTATAAACTAGCGCTTGACCGCAATCCCGCCTGATGGTAAGCAGTGATGCGATCATTGATGGTAAAGCGCGCTAGTTTATCTATCTGGAAGCTGAATCCTTACTCAAGTATTTAACCTAACCTAACTTCCTAAATTTCTCCATTACACTCACCCACACACACTACACACACACCCTCTCACACACACACGCACTCACACACACACGCACTCACACACACACGCACTCACACACACACGCACTCACCCCCACACACATTCACACATGTACGCACCCACGCACACACACACACACACACACATTAACACACGTAGCGTAGGAAATTGAAATTTTTGGCATTATCACGACCAATCATTAATATTGTACGACCCAGTCCACTTTTGTATTAATATAATTAGTTAAAGCAACGAATCACTGTCTCTCAAGATACAGTTTGAGAGGCAGAGTTTCCTCTTTTGGTGTATTGATCAGTTATTTGTATACATAAACCATTATAACTATGTGAAATCTGATCCTTTCTTGATGAAATAAATATTATTATTATTAAATACATTTTTTTAATAATTATAAACTAGCGCTTAACTGCAATCCCGCGTAATGGTAAGCAGTGATATAGAGATAGAACTTTGAAAACCAAACGATAGTATTTTCTCTTTTTTAATTCGCTCGCTTGGCCTCTTCTCACCTAGTGTCATAAGATCTGAACAATAAATGCTTAAACCCAAGTACCCACAAAAATCGACTAAAAAGTAATGACTGCACATAGAAGAACTCGTTTTACTTTAGAGTCTCTGTGTCATTCCTCCCCATCGTTTTGTCCCACAGTACCTTGGGCCCCCGCGTCCCTGGTGTGGCCCCAGCTGGCGGCCCTGCTGTCCCCGTGGCTCCGCTGGGACGCGCGCGGGGCGGCGCGCTGGCGGGACGCGGCGCTCGCCAGTGCGGCTAGCGACAGGTACCTGGCCGACTGCGACACCAACGTACGACAGACGCTCATAGACTACTACGAGGTGAGTAGCTCTCTTGAAGTCAAAAGTGTTTTCAAATGCCGTTAAATAGGATCTAAAAGACTGTTAACGGAGCTTAGAATTAAAAAAAAAAAACTAAAAACCCTGTAAGATCCGTGAAGGTATTGTTAGGTATCGATAACTGATTCTACTGAGGCCTACAAAGCCCGGTTAAACTTAAAAAAAAAACCCCAAAAAAAAAAATTACTAAATTTTGGGGAAGTTGGAATTAATTTGCGAAAAAAAAAGATTATTTCAAAATTCATTAGTATTGTTACTATGATGATTATGTAAAATTTCATATTTTATTTAGTCATGTGGTTACCCAACCTTTATTATCCTTATGGGTCGGACGGGGTTTTCTTTACAAAATGTATAATTTTGACACACAAATCTCTTATAACTTTGATACACAATCGCCATATATTTTATCTCCAAGGGTCTGAAACCGTTTTCTCCCTTTTTCTCTCTTTCTATCGAACCAATCTGAACGTCCGACCCACCGACATCGACAGATATTCGTCCCTGGTACCATGGAATACTATTTTCAAATTATTAATATAGTGCGAATTTTTCGCACGGGTCAGCTAGTTCTATATAATTTTGACCCACAATTCTGTATTTGCAGGGAAAATGGTTTGCAGAAAACGATCCCAAGATGGCTGGCCGTTTGGTCTCACAGGAAAATAAGTTCTCTGAAGAATAGTAAGTATTATCAATTTGTAATATTTAATTTTCTTCCAAATGTCATTAGTAATATCTGACCCGTTTTGTGACGAGTAGACACTAACCAAAATAGTTTCAAACTAATGGGAATTATGTGACCATTGTAGTATAATAATTATTTGATAGAAAAAATGTACCGAGTAGGTAATTTAAATTTAACGGTTTCAAAGTATTTTTTCTACACCATTTGGTGTAATTTGCTTAATATACAGGGTTATAGGTTAAATCGACCTAAATCCTTTAAGAGGTGGGAGTTTCCATCATTTCTGACTGATTTGACTATGGAACACCATACCCTAAACTTAACCGTTCTCAAGTTATAGGACTTTGAAGATTTTTTATAAAAAATCCAGATTTTTTGTCTATTGTCCCCATTTTTTTGTGTTTTGTACCTCTAATGTTTTTGTTTTTATATTTTTTGTGTAGCAGAATAGTTACTTCATTATCTTAAATACAAAATCTGCAAGTAACTCTACCAACTAAGTCGTATTAGACGACTGATTGTTAAAAAAAGAAATAAATTTGTGAAAAGTTTTTTAATCTTTGTAAGATATTGTAAAAAAAGTCTATGACAGTTGTGCTGCAGATGTGCTTAAAAATATCTACGGTTCTTCAGCTTTCCGATAAAGTATAATACGATAGGGTATTATTGGATTTTTTTTTTACAAAACATTGATGATATGCTACCAGGTAGTAGTAAAAAATAACAATGCTTAAGCGTCAAATTTAACTTTAGTCAGAAAACAAAATAAAACAATCCAAATAAGTAACAAATGAGGTTTATTAATCCTTTTACAGTACATGTTCTACATGTCCGCCCCTATTTCGCACACATACACGCATTCTGTGTCTTAAGCCACTTTTCACTACCCCAGTTGTTAGTCCTCTCCTTATTTCGTTAGCAGCATCAATAATTTTCTGCCTCAAAACATTACATTACATTGTTATTGGGTTAAGTTCATTGTAAACCAAACTTTTCATGTGCCCACACATAAAAATCCATATGTGTCAAGTCTGAACTTCTAGCTGGCCACGGTGTAGGCCCACCTCTCCCGATCCACTTATTTGGATAATTAGTGTCTAGCCACTCTCTGACACTTCTTCTAAAGTGAGCGGGGCACCCGTCGTGCTGAAACCACATGTCTCGAATGAGGTTTAATGGTGTGTCGTCGATCAAATCGGGTAAATCTTGTCTCAAAAAATTTTCAGACACAGAATGCGTGTATGTGTGCGAAATAGGGGCGGACATGTAGAACATGTACTGTAAAAGGATTGTAGCAATGGTCGCAGTCGCTACAATACAACAATAACACAAAGGATTGCCCAACTATTAACGTCCCTACGATTGATTACTTTCCGCGAAAGGGTGCACTTCAACAAGTAAGTGATATTATCGCCAAACCGCCCACTGAAAACAAGTACGAAACTCTGAAGGCCAGACTCATCAGCGCCTACGAGGAGTCCGAGAGCCGGAAGCTGCAAAAGCTGATGGATAAGATGGAACTCGGAGATCAGAAACCCTCACAGCTGTTACGTAAAATGCAGGAACTAGCCGGACAGAAGATACCCGACAGCACACTGCGCATCATGTGGACCAAGTTACTTCCACCCTCCGTACGCGCTGTTCTCACCGTGAGCGACATAACTGACTTACAAAAGTTGTCGCAAATGGCAGACACTGTCATGGACACTATCGCGCTACCTAACCAGCTCGCGCAGATTACACACACGAGCGGTATGACTGCCCTACACGAACAAATAAGGCAGTTATCTCTGGAGCTAGCTGAACTCAAGAACAAGCAGGAACACAGACCAAGATCACACAGACCATACGACAGACGGCGTTCAAGATCGCGCTCAGCAAGCCGGGATAATAGCAATCGCAAGTATTCAGAACAATCACTTAAGTGTTATTATCATCGCAAGTTCGGTAAAGAAGCGCGAAAGTGTACGCATCCGTGCAATTTCGACAGCAACAGTGCCCAGTCAGAAAACTAACGCCTGCGTCGGTTGAGGCGGCAACTGACGCGAACAACACTTCTCACCGCCTATTCATAACTGATAAGAATTCGCGTCTGTCATTTCTTATTGATACAGGCGCAAACGTTTCCGTGATACCGAGAACCAAAGGCGGGAAAGCAAAACAAACCGATTTCTGTTTGTACGCGGCAAACAACACGATTATCCCAACGTACGGAGAGAAAACCTTACAACTGGATCTCAACCTACGACGGCCGTACACCTGGAAATTCATTGTCGCTGCAGTCAGCAAACCAGTCATCGGTGCAGACTTCCTGAAACGTCATCAACTTCTTGTCGACATAGCCGGCCGACGTCTCGTCGACAAAGTTACCAATATGACCGTCAGAGCATCTGTCATTCAGTCCGCCGAACCCACAGTTCGAAGTATCGACATGGAACAGCCGTATCACCAGCTCCTCAGTAAGTTTCCTGACATCCTGCGACCGTCATGCACGAAGGATACTCCCAAACACAGGGTAGAACATCACATCGAAACTACTGGCCCACCAGTGTTCAGCAAGTGCAGACCGCTTCCTCCACATCGCTACCTGCCCGTGAAGAAAGAATTCGAGCTCATGATGCAGCAAGGAATTTGCCGACCAAGCAAAAGCCCTTGGGCCAGTCCACTACATGTCGTACCTAAGAAAAACGGCGACTTACGAATCTGCGGTGACTACAGGAGACTCAATGACGTCACTAAACCCGATCGCTACCCAGTCCCACGCCTCAAGGATTTTACATACCTGCTTCACGGCAAGAAAATCTTCTCCACTCTCGATTTAAACCGAGCCTATTCTCAATTGCCGATCTTCGAACCCGATATCGAGAAGACAGCGATCACAACACCATTCGGTTTATTCGAATTTCCACGAATGTGCCCAGGTCTCAAGAATGCTGGACAGACATTTCAACGATTCATACACGAAGTACTGAACGGGATAGACTACGCGTTCCCATTCATCGATGATGTCATCGTTGCATCTGAAAGTGAAGCAAGCCATATCGCGGATCTGCAGGAAGTTTTACGCCGATTAGACACGTATGGTGTCACTATCAACCCATCTAAGTGTGTCTTCGGCGGCGAAACAGTCAAGTTCCTAGGTTACGAAGTATCAAGCGCGGGAATTAAGCCACTTCCAGACAAAGTCAATGCAATAATAGAATACCCCAAACCGAAAACCATTCAGGACTTACGAAGATTTATGGGGATGATAAATTTCTACCGAGACAACGTTAGAAATGCGGCCGAGATACAAGCACCGTTAAACGCCTTTCTTCATAACTCAAAAAAACGAGACAAAACGGAAGTAACGTGGGACGACCAGTCAACAAAAGCCTTCGAATTGTGCAAACAGAGCATAATAGATGCTGCGTTATTGTCTTACCCATCCCGTTCGCCCGACGACAAGATTGCTTTGTTTTGCGATGCGTCGGCTACCTGCGCCGGCGCGTCCCTCCAACAATTGCGTAACAATGAACAATGGGTGCCACTCGGATATTTTTCGAAAAAATTCTCCGACAGACAAAAGAGATATAGCACAAATGAAAGGGAACTACTTTCGATTTTCATGGCTGTAAAACACTTTCGAAAAATCATTGAAGGCAGAGAGCTCATCATTTATACTGACCACAAACCGCTGATTTACGCAATTCGCAAGCCCCCGTCTGATAACGACACACCACGCCGAATCCGCCAATTGCTCTTCATTGGCGAGTTTACTACTGATATCCTACACGTGAGCGGGGCACAAAATATTGTCGCAGATGCACTATCGCGCGTCGAGACAATCGACACGCCATCACCTATCAACTACGACGAGTTATCTCAAGCTCAAGAAAACGACAGTTGTTTACCTGCATTATCTCAACAGACCAACATACAACTCAAGAAAATCATCTTACCTGGTACCAACAAGCCAATATTCTGCGAAACATCAACGTCACATGTTCGTCCATATCTAACAGCTGACTTTCGTCGCACAGCTTTCAACGCCGTGCACAGCCCAAGTCATCCCGGAGTACGAGCTACACGGAAGCTGATGCAAGAACGATTCTTTTGGCCCTCAATGAACACCGACATCGGGGAGTGGACCAGAGCATGCAATTCGTGTCAGCTCTCCAAAATACAGCGACACAATCATAGCGACATCGCAACATTCCCACCGAGCGAACGATTTCAACATATCCACATCGATATCGTTGGTCCGCTACCTACATCAGCATGTGGACACAAATACTTACTCACAATGATCGACCGGTGCACTCGATGGCCTGAAGCTGTACCACTTCAAGAGACAACCGCTGAAACCGTCGCAAGAAAGCTATACGAAGTCTGGATATCCCGTTTCGGTTGTCTAATAAGAATCACAACTGATCAAGGACGACAGTTTGAAAGTCGACTATTCAAAGACCTAGCTCAACTACTCGGCGCAGACAGAACCCGTACTACTGCCTACCACCCGCAGAGTAATGGAATCGTCGAGCGTTGGCACAGATCGTTGAAAGCCGCACACATGGCTAGACTAGAAAACAGCAACAAATGGATCTACGAGTTGCCTACTGTTCTAATGGGTCTAAGAGCCGCTATCCGCTCCGACTCTGACACAAGCGCAGCGCAACTCACCTACGGTCAAGCTATACGCCTACCAGGTGACTTCATATCACCAACTCCAACCACACCGACGATGGATCACGACTATGTCAATCACCTGCACGACATCATCACGAAGCTCACACCCACAAATCGCATGCAAACAAGCGATGTATGTTCGTGCACAACGATCTACAAACATGTAGCCACGTGTTTGTACGCGATGACACCGTCCGCAAACCTCTGCAGCATCCATACCAATGTCCATACCAGATCATCGAACGCAAGGAAAAGTACTTCACAATACAACTACCCGGACGATCAAGCAACATATCGATCGATCGCCTCAAACCTGCGTACACAGAAGATGATCCCAAGCAAACAAACAGCGAGACCAGTCAAGCACCTGCAGTTACCACAGACGAGCAAGCCACAGCCACGACTCCAGCACCTGCAGCGACCGCAGACGATCAATCCAGCCTACTCCCAGCCCAGCATACGAGAGAACAACGTACTAGGTCAGGCAGGATCGTTAAGACGCCTGCACGGCACGTATGTTTCGCCGTGAGGGGAAGAGTACTGTAGCAATGGTCGCAGTCGCTACAATACAACAATAACACAAAGGATTGCCCAACTATTGACGTCCCTACGATTGATTACTTTCCGCGAAAGGGTGCACATAAATCATACCAGTGTCACACAAGGATGTTGGAAGACAAAGCGCGTATGTAAGACAAAGCGCATGGGTCCTGACCATTGTGTGTGGGAGAAAGCGCCGCGGACCATATCGAACCGCCTTGCACATCTGTCAGTTAACCCATTGTTCGTTGGAGAAAACGCCGCGGACAACGCGATTCTGTTAACCCATTGTGCGCCGGACAAAGTGCGCGGACAATATCGAACCGCCTTGCACGTGGACCGAAGGCGCGGGCCCTGTCCACGGGCCAATCAGACGGCACGTTCTCCCATGATCAACAAATCAGCATCAAGAACGCCCGATCAGTCAGCCCCACTCCGGTTTAGAGATAGCTGTATTATTGTTTAGTATTTAAGCTTGTGCATAGCTCGTAAGACATCATATATATTATCACACATTATTATCAGATATTATCAGACATTTTACATTGTAACATAGTCGCGTCTCTCCTCTTGTAATTAGGTAACTTATAGCATACATTGTACTCTAGACTTACGTGCAATATACAACGTTCAATCTAATCGCGTTTTAATTACGTAACACGCCCTACGCGCTAAAGGATTAATAAACCTCATTTGTTACTTATTTGGATTGTTTTATTTTGTTTTTGACTAAAGTTAAATTTGACGCTTAAGCATCGTAATTTTTTACTACTAACTGGTAGCATACATCAATGTTTTGTAAAATATCCAATAATACTCTATTGTATTATCTTACTAGTATTTGTATTATCTTACTAGTATTTGTATTATCTTACTTAGTACTTTATCGGAAAGCTGAAGAACCGTAGATATTTTTAAGCACATCTGCAGCACAACTGTCATAGACATTTTTTACAATATCTTACAAAGATTAAAAAACTTTTCACAAATTTATTTCTTTTTTTAGCAATCAGTCGTCTAATACGACTCAGTTGGTAGAGTTACTTGCAGTTTTTGTAATTAAGATAATGAAGTAACTATTCTGCTACACAAAAAATATAAAAACAAAAACATTAGAGGTACAAAACACAAAAAAATGGGGACAATAGACAAAAAATCTGGATTTTTTATAAAAAATCTTCAAAGTCCTATAACTTAAGAACAGTTAAGTTTGGAGTATGGTGTTCCATAGTCAAATCAGTCAGAAATGATGGAAACTACCACCTCTTAAAGGATTTAGCTCGACTTAACCTATAACCCTGTATAACCATAGTCACATCTCAATAGTACTCATTCCTGCCAAGTCGTGTTACAATAACCATTTCCACAAGGGTAAACCGTACTACAATGAAACTTTAAATTTTTTTAAATATGGCCATGGCATCAAAAATCAACATATATGATTATGCCAAAAAGAGCGCGTATTTGCGTCATGACTAAACATCGCATGTTATTAAGCTGTATGGATGAATTGCCTTTGCCTTTCATTTGTGGGATTATAACAACAAAACAATATTGATAATGTTCAATATTGACGGTTTTTTGTACTTATTTATTTCAAGGTCGTAGATTTTTTTTCTTAATTATCACTCATTACTATAGTTATCATTGCTTGAAAGTGGCATAAATAACTATTATTTATTCTTATAATTGCATAAAACAATATTTTTAAAAATCCAATAGCATACATACTTTATAAGTCTGAAATCGCCAACCCGCATTGAGCAAGCGTGGTGATTACGCTCAATCCTTCTCTGTATGAGAGGAGACCTGTGCCCAGCAGTGGGACGATAAGAAGTTGATGATGAATAGCATACAAAGGAGCCACATTCGCATGTCTCTCTCGAATATAGGACGGGTACAATAAGCTTCCTGCGCACGCGCACCAACCCACCACCCTCCGCGCAGTCCGTTGACTATCGTAAAACAATAGATACTAGGTAAATGCATGTATAATGTATATCTTAATATATAAATTACGTGTCACGTTGTTTGTCGGCATAGTGAATCAGAGCTAAATATCAATACATTCTGCTATATTTCGTTTGTGTCTGCTATAGTATGGTTGCCATACTAAGATGCCCAATGACCTTTTCTTTATGCTAACGTTCTTTCCACGTTAAGCCATTGATTCTGTCTGCGATTTGTTTTTAAAGTCAAAGTGGTAGCTAAAAGTCCGATTGTAACAATCAGTGTAACTAAGGGGTATCCTAGTGCCTAGACAGTCGCTCCATTTAAAGTACTGGAGGGTACACGGTTAGGCAGGGTATGATGACTTCCTTCTGCAAATATCTTTACAAAAAGACTTGTGACGAAAACTAGAAGTTAAACTTTTCGACTAATCGCTCTATCAAAAGCTCTATAAGTGATTGTGATAAAGGCCACAATCACTTCAATTTCCTTTCAGAAAACTTACAAAAAATCTTCTCCACAGCTACAACACAAGAAAACTCGACGAACTTCCCTTCCAACACTACCACATCTACAAGGACAATCCTAAAACCTTCGCCAACCAGCCATACTTCACCCAGCTGGACTGGGTCCACGACAAACTAGCAGCCACAGACTGCTGCCACTTCCTCGAAGATATAGCCCTAGTCCACATCGACCCCCTACCAGAGCACATTGAAGTCCTCAAAGACGTCTTTGAAACTCACTCTTACGCATTAGATTATGACCATAGACAGTTCTACGGCCTCCTCCGAATGACCATGGAGAAAAGGCAACGCAATGGACATCAGATCAAAAGTAAAATTGTCCAGGATTGGATGAAGGAGATTCGGGAACCTCCAGTACCTACGCTGTACCCTGAGAACTTGGATTTCTGGAAGATTATGGAGACAAAAGAAAAGAGGGAATTTTCGATGAATGAAGGGTTTGATTCGAAGACTTATGATTTGATCGTGAGGTTTGATAGCAGGGGCAAGTTTGTGGCGACTGTATCGACGGAACGAGAGGAGATTTGCGTTTGGGATGTGTTGAAGTGAGTAGAAAACGATATTGGATTGATTTTTATTTGTTGTTCTAGAAAACCAGCCTCGAAAAGAAAATGATCAATTTTGTAGCCTGCGCAGACGAGGTGTTTTTGTCCGCGAACTTTTTTGTCCACTAAAATTAATCGCTTACAACTGTATCGAGTAACGCAAACGAAGGATTAAAAGGACCACGTACAAAAAGTCCCCCGAATAACCGAGGACATGCAGAGAGCGGACCGGACAAAAGAACGGGAGAGTCCCCGAAGAAAATAGAACTCGTGTGACTCGACGAAGCAACGCACATGGCGAACTTTAGTCCGCGTTGTGTGCTCTCACATTTCTGGGCAACAAATGACCGCACACCGTGTGCGTTGAGTTCGCGGTAAATCCGCGGTGGACTTTTTATTCGCGGAGCGTACTTTTTTCTCCGCCACGGAGAAAACTCCATCGTCTGCGCAGGCCCTTAAAGAAAGAAAATACATTTAATTAGCACATGACGGCAACGACGATGCTATTTGCTGCAATAAGCTGCTATCTTTGCCAAAATAGCAGCCATTCATTCTTTAGAAACAACGACCCAACCTAGAGAAAAGAAAGAACGGAGCAGCACACTCGAGCCAAATGTTACAACCCCAAACGACTCGACTCTTTCTCTATTAATAAAATAATTTCATTATATTTCAGGTGCAAAATGGTCAGAAAGATGGTCGGCGTGACCCATCCGATAAACTTGGTGCCAATCGATGAATATAAATGTGTGGTGCTATGTCGCAGGGAGCTTAGAGTTTATAACTTAGATCAGGTAAGTTACTCGACAGCCTTCGTGGCGTAGCGGTAGTGAACGCGGCCGCTGCGCAAGGAGACGAGGGTTTGATCCCCGCGCAGTACAAATATTTGCATGCATGAATATGAATATTTGCACTGGTCTGGTCGTGCCTCGGAAAGCCCGTTAAGCCGTTGGTCCCGGTTGCCATACGAACATCTAATGGCAGTCGTTACGGGTTGTTGGAGCCCGCAAAAGTCCAACAATTGGTCTAACTGCCATGCTTCGATGTCGCCTTCGGGTTGTGGAGGTCAGACGGCAGTCGCTTCACGGAAAATATCGAAGTTTAGCCAAAATTCAGCAGTTAGACTGGTAAAGCGGACCCCAGATTCCAAAGCTGAAAAACCTTCGAATGCGACTGGGATTAACGCTGGGATGATGATGATGATTCTAAGGTGAGTTACTGGTCCTATCGATGGCTGTCACTGAGGATTGTTACGTGCTGAAATCTCGCGATCCCTATCAAGACCCCTCGATGACAATACACGCTATTTCTATATTGACGGCGGCGCTACCATCGTACCAGACTTTATAGGAGAATGACTTGTACATTCGCCGCACGAAGTCTGGTTCCCCTACTCATGGTACTAAAAAGAAAGAAAGAAAACTCATTTATTCAGCACAGACTTAAAAATACGCAATACAGGTGGCAACAAATAAAAATACGCAATACAGGTGGCAACAAATAAAAATACGCAATACAGGTGGCAACAAATAAAAATACGCAATACAGGTGGCAACAAATAAAAATACGCAATGCAGGTGGCAACAAATCTATATATATAAAAATGAATTGCTGTTCGTTAGTCTCGCTAAAACTCGAGAACGGCTGGGCCGATTGAGCTGATTTTGGTTTTAAAATGTTTGTCGTAGTCCAGGGTAGGTCTAAACGGTGAGAAAGTAAGGAAAAATGATTTAATAATAATGATGTATGAGCTTCATTGTTTTTACTTCTTCTCTACACTTTAGTGCTACCCTGGTACCCTGCACCTCCAAAAAGGAGACAAAATAAAACTCACTTACAAGAGCAATGGGAGAATGGCAATCATAAATGTCACAACAATACATTATTTATTAGTTTGAAGTTGAAGTTGGCTTTGTGGCTTTTTATTAGAAACTTTAAACCGGCAGAGAGTGTATCTTGCTTTAAACGAATGCATCAACGGCTGAGACTTTTTTTTATGTACAGTGTATGGTACCAGGGTAGCACAAAAGTGTAGAGTCGAAACAATAAAGCTCATTCATCATTACTATTCTAATATTACATCGATGAAGTTATTTTGCCTACTTTGAGGAGTTGCAAGGTACCAGGATCGCAAAAAGTGTAGGAGAAGTCGAAACAATGAAGTTCATTCATTCACACAGGAACAACGGGAACGGGATAAAAAGGATATCCTATATCCTTCTCCCAGTTCTTAGCTACCTCCCTACCAATTTTCAGCCAAATCGGTTCAGCCGTTCTTAAGTTATAAATAGTGTAACTAACACGACTTTCTTCTATATATATATACAGATTATCCTAATTTAAAATAGTAGTAGTAGTAAATAAGATCATGTCATATTGCCTTTAGGGCGGAACAAAGTTCGCCGGGACACTTTTGTGCTACCCTGGTACATAGCACCTCTACAAACTAGGCACAATAAAAGTTCTTTGATGTAATTATTATGGTTTAATGATGAATGAGCTTCACTGTTTCGGCTTCTCCTACACTTTTGTGCTGCTCTGGTACCTTACACCTCCACAAAGTAGAGAAAATCAAATTTCTTCTATGTATTAGTGATTTAATGATGAATGCAAAGCCGATTACAAAGTGAAGGAAAACATTTTAAGGAAACCTGGCCTTTTGTAAGTCTGAAATCGCCAACCCGCATTGAGCAAGCGTGGTTTCAAGATCAAGTCAAGATTACGCTCAGTCGTTCTCCTCTCTAGCTATCCCCAGCAGGGGGACGATAAAAAAAGGCTGATGATGATGATGATGAGCTTCATTGTTTCGATTTCTCCTACACTTTTGTGCTGCCCTAATTATCCTAATTTAAAAACTAAAAAATAAGATCATGTGATATTTATTGCCTTTAAGGCGGAACAAAGTTCGCCGGGTCAGCTAGCGGGTCTTCTAGCTGACCTTGCGAACTTTGTACCGCCTTAAAAGCAATATGAGTATTTACTACTTTTTAAATTAGTATAATCTATATATATAACAGAAGTCGTGTTAGTTACACTATTCATAACTCAAGAACGGCTGAACCGATTTGGCTGAAAATTGGTAGGGACTTAGGGAGGTAGCTAAGAACTGGGAGAAGGACATAGGATATCCTTTTTAACCCGTTCCAGTCATTCCTGTGTGAATGAATGAACTTCATTGTTTCGGCTTCTCCTACATTTTTGTGCTACCCTGGTACCTTGGACCTCCTCAAAGTAGGCAAAATAAAACTTCATCCATGTAATATTAGATTAATAATGATGAATGAGCTTCATTGTTTCGACTTCTCCTACACTTTTGTGCTACCCTGGTACCATACACCGTACATCTTTAAAAAAAAAGTCTCACCCGTTGATGCATTCGGTTAAAGCAAGAAATCCATACTAATCCATACTAATATTATAAATGCGAAAGTAACTCTGTCTGTCTGTCTGTCGGTCTGTCTGTCTGTCTGTCTGTCTGTCTGTCTGTCTGTTACGCTTTCACGCTTAAACCTCTCAACCGATTTTGATGAAATTTGGCATAGACAATCTTTAGACCCTGAGAAAGAACATAGGCTACCTTTTATCCCGGAAAAATTTGATGTTCCCGAGAGAAATCTAAAAAGCGCGATATAACCGAACTTCACGCGGGCGAAGCCGCGGGCGGAAAGCTAGTAAAAAATAAAAACCCCTATGTAAAAAATAGCAGTACCTATAGTGTTCCTCGCGGTTACACCAAAAATGCCAGGCAACTAGTGTCTGACGCTGGTTTTCAACCGAACCTGTCCCCTAATCGTCAAACACATTTTTATCAAATGATTGCGACTAGTTGGGATCAGTTGGCATCGTTTCGACCGCCCATTGGTCCGTTCGGTCCAAACGATCCCAACTAGTCGCAATCTTTTGACAAAAATGGGTTCGCCGATTAAGGGGCTGATGTGAGGTGCACCAGAAGACGCCCAATTGCTCGTGGTACTAGAAGGAGCAATGCGGTTTTTAGTCGGTAAGAGCTCAACAAAACCCTGCGTTATTTCCCAAACGAAAAAATCCAAGAAAATTTCACCTTGGTAAAAAGAAACCATTAACCTTAGAGCTGAAACCTATCTGCCAGGGCCGCGGGTTCTCTGAAAGAGATACTTGCTTGTGTGCTAGGGGCCATCCTAGCACACAAGCAAGTGAAGGAACGCGGGTGGGCTTTAGTCAGTAAAAGTCTGACACTTCGCCCATCCATTCCATTCCGCCCAGAGTTTTTTTTTATAACTATAATATACTAGTGCTTGACTGCAATCCCGCCTGATGGTAAGCAGTGATGCAATCGTTGATGGTAAAGCGCACTAGTTTATTAAGCCTATTCACTTAAAAAACTTAGGAATAGGAAGGATGACGACAGTTGAGCGTGGTGATGCAATGTTAAACCCAACAACACGACCAACGATGCTGCGCCAGAGGGAGATTGATCTGGAGAATCTCCACGACCAAACTTCCGACACAACAACATTTGGCGCATCGTACCCGGCACACATCGCAACACAACTGCTCAGACCCGTCCTCCGTACGGCTTCACCAGACATCATGCCGGAACACGACGAATCGTTTGGCGGCAAGACTTTGTCTGGTGGGTTGTACCGAACTTCTGCCGGCAGCCGATGTTAAGGCCTACCAACGAGAGTGGGAGAAGTCATTTAATGATTTGCCATCCTAAAAAAAAAGGCTGAATCCCATAGTTCGGTGTCAATTCTTCATTGCTTGTATTATCACAACCAGAGTTCTTTAACCCAAATTTGATTCTATATGGCAACTATGTTGTTTTTTTTTTTTGTAGTGTGGCACTAGTTATGGCTTTGTGCCAATTTCAAGTAAAATAAAAATCTTCAAAAGTTCTTCTTTCTTTCTATTTTGGCTTCGCACAGTTTGTGCATTTAGCCAATGTCACGTAGGTAATGAATTATTCATGTCGAAAAAGACGGCCGCATGAACCGAAAAGGCGCGATGGGAGGTTTGAGGCAAAGTCATGAGGCCACTATGCTGCTATATCTCAATGTTCTTTATGAATTATTTACTATATACACTTTTTATTACACAATCCCATACAAGTTGTAGTTCGGTGTCAATTCTTCATTGCTTGTATTATCACAACCAAAGTTGTTTAACCCAAATTATTTATGACTTATTTAGATTAGTTATTTATTGACAAACGGCACAAAATAAGTTAATAAAAACACTCTTCCATTATGATTACAGTACACCAACACAAAAAATATACAATGAAACCAAGCTAATGAATATATCACAAACATACATATACAATAACTGCATATTAATTAGAAAGATACTCAATAAAAACATTCACACACAAATACATTTCACAAAAAAACATCAAATACATAAAATTGGGCTTAGAAATGCTAATGAAATACAATTATACTCACCACGCACTAACTATGGCAAAAAAGTGTAATGTATGATGGTGCAGCATTGTACAACAAATTACCAAAAAAAATATTAAAAACGCAAAGTCTATGTCAAGATTTAAAAAGCATTTAAAATTGCATAAATTCAATCAAGCGAGCGCACCTTAGTACATGTTACATCTAGTTGTGCGTGCTCCATGTTGTGTTAGCAATCTACCGTACATGTTTTTTTTTTTTTCATATATTTGTATAGCGTCTTACTGTACTGTACGTCTTTAATATTTAGTTTAATATTGTATTTAAAAATTTCTCATGTAAGTGATTATTTTCTTATTCCATACTAATATTATAAATGCGAAAGTAACTCTGTCTGTCTGTCTGTCTGTCTGTCTGTCTGTCTGTTACGCTTTCCCGCTTAAACCTCTCAACCGATTTTGATGAAATTTGGCACAGATAATCTTTAGACCCCGAGAAAGAACATAGGCTACCTTTTATCCCGGAAAAATTTGATGTTCCCGAGGGAAATCTAAAAAGCGCGATATAACCGAACTCCACGCGGGCGAAGCCGCGGGCGGAAAGCTAGTGGAATATATAAATAAATAAAAGCTTTATAAGTATAAATGTTTAATGTGTCAAATATTATTTTCTCGGTGGTAGGTCACAACATCAACCGCCGGCGTAAGTTACCACCCACCAGACAAAGACATGCCGCCAAGCGATTCGTCGTGTTCCGGCATGATGTCTGGTGAAGCCGTTCGGAGGACGGGTCTGAGCAGTTGTGTTGCGATGTGTGCCGGGTGCGATGCGCCAGATGGTGTTGTGTCGGGAGTTTGTTCGTGGAGGGTAGCGGGATCCGGAGCACGGTTCTCCGCTGGCCGACCGCAGGTAGTTGGGGGCCCAAGTAGTGTGCCAGCCACATACGAAAGGCTGCCCCGCCAACTGCGAAAAATCCCAGGGTGGCCCCATCGTGCCGGTTGGCGACCGGACGAGAGGACCCGATGGCGATCCCTGGGCGGGTTCGGGCGTCCCCGCAGTCTCCAGATCAATCTCCCTCTGGCCCAGCATCGTTGGTCGTATTGTTGGGTTTATCATTGCATCACCTCACTCAACTGCCGTCTTCCTTCCTATTCACTCAGTATTTAAACTTATGAAAAGTTACAAAAGAAAAAGTAGGTGTGCACAGCGGGCGCACGTCCTCTCGTTCATATTGCACCTCTCAAACATCCGAGGTTTGCACTCCAATATCGATGCAGTCCATCACCACCTTGGGACTGAAAAGCCCCACCTACTTTTCTTGACGGAGACCCAGATCAGATGTCCGACTGATGCGGCATACCTCGGCTACCCGGGATACTCTTTGGAGCATCATTTCCTGCAGCGTGCCGGGGTCTGTGTGTATTTCCGCAATGACATCTGTTGCCGGCGCCTCCGTCACTTCGAAGACCCTCACTTCTCGTCCCTATGGCTGTTGGTTGACACTGGTGTGGACAAAATTATTTACACCTGTCTCTACCGATCGCACAGCGTTGATCAGGAGACAACTCGATTATTTGACCACCTCAGTGAGGCTGCTGACAATGCGCTGCATCGGCACCCTGACGCTCAGTTCGTCGCTCTGGGGGACTTCAACGCCTGCCACCAGGACTGGCTCTTCCCATACCAGAGGACCGACCACGCTGGGAGAGAAGCGCGAAACTTCGCGCTTTCTATGGGCCTTTCCCAGCTGGTAGAGCAAGCGACTAGGGGGCCTGATGTAGTTGGCCATACTGCCAACTGTTTGGACCTTCTGCTGACCACTGATCCGGACAGATGTGTTGTAACAGTTTCCTCACCGTTGGGAACTTCAGACCACTGTCTGGTGAAGTCTGTATCGTCCTTCTCCCCACCAGATCACGACTCTCACAGGAAATTATTTTTAATTTTTCACATTTTGTACATGATGTACATGTTGATAAGGAAGCACTTAGAGGTTGATGACCACCATACAGGTCAGCGGATTGGGATGAAATGCGCCACTTCTTTGCGTCTTATCCTTGGCAGCAGGTCTGCTTCTCTTCTGACAATCTGTCGGGCTGTGCGGACGCTACAACCGATGTGGTCAAGCTATGGAGTATTTTATCCCATTCAATGACGTGCCCGTCGGTGGCTCGGCTCGCCCATGGTTCAATGCCGATTGTGTCCAAGCTGAACAGCGTAAGCACACGGCATTTCTCGCCTGGGTTGACGCTCGTGACCGCGGAGCTCCGGATCTAAGCTCAAAGAAGAGAGCCTTTAACCGTGCTGCCAAGTCCTACAAGAAGGCGCTCAAGAAGGCTCGCTTCGACCGCATTACCCATATTGGCAACAAGTTATCTGCGCAGCCATCCGGTAGCAGATCTTTTTGGTCCCTTGCCAAATCGGTTGGGGCGAACTTCTGTCGGCCCTCACTGCCTCCGCTGGTTAGGCCTGATGGAACACTGGCTCATACGGCGAGAGAGAAAGCAGGTCTCTTTGCTTCTCTCTTTGCCCATAATTCGCGTCTGGATACTGGCAGTGCTACTCCACCTAATTTACCTCATTGCGGAGCTTCAATGCCTGAGGTTCGCATTAGAAACAAGGAGGTTCTGAGAGTACTGTGTCGTCTGGACGTGTCACTGCTTACCATCAGGCAGGATTGCGGTCAAGCGCTGGTTTATAATATTGTTACGAATGGACCTTATGTCGATGGCATAAGGTTCAATATCGCGTGACATGCAGTGTGTCACTTTTAAGCCCTATTTCCGCAGATCTAGACATTTTCTAGGCACAATAATAAAACGCATTGCTAGACTTAGGACGGCCTATCGAATGGTACAGGTTTCAACAGTTTTGTCAACAAAGTGTCGACATCAAAATTTCCAGAAACCGTTTCCGGGAACTACCGTAGGTACTTACTTGGCCGGTGACCTCGAAGTTATGCAGTATTATTATTACGCCTAGAGGATTCTGGAATGTTCGATCAGCTGGCCTATATATACCGCCGTGACGCCGGCGCAGAGCCATTCTACACTCGACTAGCGATACGAAAACAGCGACAGTTAAGAAGCGATCTTAAAGAAGATCTACTGCGACAATTGTAACGAGAACTTCTAGTACTACGTGTAGTAACATCTGTAGCGTTATTGTGTGTTTACAACACGGACTTCGTGGACATACGGGAAGACTTCGGTGCGACATCAGCTACGTTCTACTTGTCATTGCCTACAATCGACTGTACCTTCGTTGCCAATAAACTTCGTAACCCTTAACCGGCGTTTAAGTACCCCTAGCCCGTAACAATTGGTGTCAGAAGCGGTATGCCGGTCACGCCAAGGGAAGACGAATGAGTTCGCACGCGACGACAAGCAGCGATGGATTTGGCGCGTCAAGAGGAAGAATCGCTTGGTGCCCCTGCACCCGAAACAGAAGCGGCCGTCGTAACACCTATAAGTGCGCCTACTACCACCACTATTCCCGAAATCAGTGGATGCGATTTAACGGCGTTGCTGGCTCAATTAACGATGCAAATAAAAGGTATGGCAGAATCCCAGGCAAAATCCCAGGCAGAAATCCAGGCAAAAATAGATAGATCCCAGGCAGAAACCCAGGCACAAATAAAAGAATCCCAGGCAGCAACCCAGTCACAAATAAAGGAATCCCAGCAACTGGTATTACAATTAAATGAAAAGTGGAAAAAGACCAAAGAAGAGGTCAATGAACTTAGAATAAAAACAGCTCAACAAGATGCCCCTCTGGACCAGCAAGACACGCGCATAGACAAACAAGGTACGCGTATGGACCAGCAAGATACGCGCATAGACAAACAAGATGCGCGTATGGAGAAATTAAACAGTACCATCATGGAGTTTGGGAAGGAAGTAGAATTTTTGCAGGAGAAGGTACAAAAAGGCGTTATTAAAGGTGCGGTACCGGTACCCAGTGCTTTACCGACTTTCAAGGTACCTCATTTTGACGGAACAACGTCATGGGTGGCCTTCCGCCTTCAATTCGAAAAGGTCGCAAAAGGCAACAACTGGGACGACGATCAAGCGGTAACCGCTCTTACGCTTGCTCTGCGTGGTGATGCAGTACAAATTCTCGAAAATATTTCCGGCGATTGCAATATCCTAGCCTGTCTGCTAGAAGCGTTGGAGTCTAGATACGGGGAGAAACACCTCGAACATGTCTACAGGGCTCAACTCCGCGACCGCACACAGAAAAGCAGTGAGGGTTTGCAACAATGGGTATCGGAAATAGAACGTATTGTTCGGAGGGCGTATGCTTCAACGCCGGGAGCAATTGATGCTACTACGGTGCAAGCTTTTACTGATGGAATTCGAGATGCAGAAGTCAGGGCTGCAGTACGTCTGGGTCACCATCAGACCCTGAAGGCAGCTTTGACGCATGCTCTGGAGGTGGAAGCAGTAGGTCAAGATGGCCCACAACACGACCGTATTCGAGAATTGACCGCACATATAAAAACCCGACGAGGACCAACTTGCTATGAGTGCGGCGAAATGGGGCACATTCGAATTGATTGTCCCAGGAAGGCTAAGGGAAGAAGAACTTCTTGGTCACGTGAGGAGGCCCCGGTGATGGCGTGGCGCAAGCGCGATGCGAAGGTCGAGCCCGAGCGCCCGTGCGAGCGAGTCGAGTGGCGCGAGCGGAGCGAACGGAGCGGGCACCGCGAGCGACCCGCTGAACGAGAGCGGGAACGCGTCAAGGACCGGGAGCGAGACCGAGACCGGGAACGCGAACGTCCCGGCAAGCGAGAACACGAGCGCGAGCGGTCGCGCGGACGGTCGTGGAGTGACGCAGACGCAAGGCGGGACAAGGAAGTCGAGGACGAGGCGCGTAAGAAGAAGCGCCTCGAGAAAAAGGCAAGACAAAAGGACCGCCGTCGCCAGGTTACTTCAGGAAGTAAGGGCCGACATTGTGACAAACAGGAAAAGAAAGAGAACGTAAGGATTATCCAGGTAAACGCTTTGGATGAAGACTGGGATAATCAATCATTGAAAGACGCACAAAAGGAAGACAGTGACCTGAAGGCAGTAATCGAATGGAAGAACCATGGCCAGAAGCCCGCTTGGAGTGAAATAGCGCTTAGCCCAACAGCAAAAAGTTACTGGGCTCAATGGGACAGCCTGATAATTGATAATGGAGTTCTCAAGAGGAAATGGGAATCACCCAGTGGTCAGGCGGTCACCTTACAGATAGTTGTTCCCTGCGATAGTCCCGTCAGTGCTAAGACAGGTGCACAACGGAGTATCCGGAGGACATCTAGGAGTAAAGAAAATCCCGGAGAAGGTGAGAAAAAGATTCTATTGGGTGCATTGTCGCGAGGACATAGAGGACTGGTGTAGAAAATGTGTAGCCTGCTCCTCAGTAAAGGGACCGCAAACGAGAGCCAGAGGTCGACTTAAAGTGTATAATGTTGGTGCACCATGGGAAAGAGTTGCTGTCGATATAGCTGGGCCATTCCCTGTTACTGAAGAAGGGAATAGGTATATCATCGTCATGCAAGACTATTTCAGCAAATGGCCAGAAGCTTTTGCAGTACCTAACCAGGAAGCTCATACAGTCGCCAAAAAAACTAGTTCACGAGGTGTTCTGTCGATTTGGCGTCCCCTTGGAGTTACACTCTGACCAGGGTAGAAACTTCGAGTCTTCACTATTTCAAGAGGTTTGCCAACTACTCGGGATACATAAGACTCGTACAACACCGTATCACCCACAGTCAGATGGAATTGTCGAAAGATTCAATCAGACGTTGGAGAATCATTTGGCCAAAGTAGTGGAAGAACATCAAAGGGATTGGGACCAATACATTCCACTGTTTTTAATGTCATACCGCTCAGCAACACATGATAGCACAAATTGCACACCGGCGAAAGTCAACTTCGGCCGAGAAATTAGACTACCCATAGATGCACTAACCGGAACACCTCCCGATACTCCTATCCTAGCCGTCGACTATGTGGCCGACCTGCGGCGTAAATTAGATGAAATACATGAGCTAGTGAGAGAGAATGCTCTGAAAACCAGTGAGAAGATGAAGATCCGATACGACCGCAAAGCTAACGTGCCCGGACTTGAAGAGGGAACTTTAGTATGGTTACATAATCCCATTAGAAGAAAAGGAAAGAGTCCAAAGTTCCAAGCCAAATGGGAGGGTCCGTACACGATAGTAACCAGAATAAACGATGTCACCTACCGGATTAAGAAAGGACCTAGATGGAAGCTGAAGGTCGTACACGTTGACCGCCTAGCTCGCTATTATGGATCAAATCATGCTCGGGACGAGCATGACTAAGAAGGAGGCAATGTTACGAATGGACCTTATGTCGATGGCATAAGGTTCAATATCGCGTGACAAGCAGTGTGTCACTTTTAAGTCCTATTTCCGCAGATCTAGACATTTTCTAGGCACAATAATAAAACGCATTGCTAGACTTAGGACGGCCTATCGAATGGTACAGGTCTCAACAGTTTTGTCAACAAAGTGTCGACATCGAAATTTCCAGAAACCCGTTTCCGGGAATTACCGTAGGTACTTACTTGGCCGGTGACCTCGAAGTTATGCAGTATTATTATTACGCCTAGAGGATTCTGGAATGTTCGATCAGCTGGCCTATATATACCGCCGCGACGCCGGCGCAGAGCCAGTCTACACTTGACTAGCGATACGAAAACAGCGACAGTTAAGAAGCGATCTTAAAGAAGATCTACTGCGACAATTGTAACGAGAACTTCTAGTACTACGTGTAGTAACATCTGTAGCGTTATTGTGTGTTTACAACACGGACTTCGTGGACATACGGGAAGACTTCGTTGCGACATCAGCTACGTTCTACTTGTCATTGCCTACAATCGACTGTACCTTCGTTGGCAATAAATTTCGTAACCCTTAACCGGCGTTTAAGTACCCCTAGCCCGTAACAATATGTTAAAAAAAAAAACAAAAAAAAACTCATATATTGATTTTTTTTTGTAGTGTGGCACTAGTTATGACTTTGTGCCAATTTCAAGTAAAATGAAAATCTTCAAAAGCTTCTATTTTTTCGCTTTTATTTAGTAAACAGCACTATACATAATTTAAAATTCCAATGAAAAATAAGCGTGACACTCGGCTTAACTTTCCCGCCAAAACTCCTATGTTGATGTTATAAACCGGTGTTATTCGCAGGGTACATTCCTGGTAGCGTTGAAAGGCGTGATGAACCAAAAGATGCCATACTACGGACTACACGACCAAAAGCACCTGGTCGCACTGTCCAGGAACAGGATGTATGTCAACCTCATGAACATTGAGACTGGTGAGTAGATATTAGCCCCTTTATTCATAAACCTTGCTTAAAGTTAACTAGTGATTAGCGACTGTTTAACCATACATTTTTGAGGTTTGCACGTCACTTAACTTTGATCATCGTTTACGAATAAGTAAACCCCTTAAACACTATGGTGTTTTATCATTATAATTATACGTTAAAGCGTCAAAAACGTTCGGGTTTCGCATATACAAAGAGTAACGCTGTATTCGTTATTTTTTGTATATTCGATGTACCACTACCTACAAACGCCACATGAAACATCGCGTCATACTGACGTCACAAGAATTCTACATCTCGCAATCAGAGTTTACCGTGCAACTAGCATATATACAACTTCCCAATTTCAAGCATTGGGCGCGCCAGACATAACACCCGTCTGAGGATGAGTGAACTTTGCTCCCTGTTCCTCATTCCTCCACATGCGAAACCCGAAACACGTGTCCAGTATTTTAATGTAAAGAATGTTCAAAATTTCAAAAAGATGAAAAATCTATTTATTTTCTGTAAGTAGGTATAGACGACAGCACATCAAGCTACTACAATCTGTCAGATTCCTTTATTAGATTTTCAACTTTTTCCGTAAAGCATTAAGGCTCAAGCTTCATTAGAAATATTTGGCAGTTTGGGGTAGCTTGACCTGCTGTCGTAAACGGTCAAATATTCCCAATTAATCTTGAGCCTTAATGCTTTATAGATAGTCCCCCTTATTCGTAAACGTTGCTTAAAGTTACCAGTGATTAACGATTCTTTAACCATACATTTTTGACCTTTTAACTTGACTTGACTTTAATCGTAGTTTATGAATAAACACCACAGTGTTCAAGGGATTTATTCATAAACAATAATTAAAGTTAAGTGACGTGCATACGTCTAAAATGTTTGGTTAAACAAACGCTAATCATTAGTTAACTTTAAGCAAAATTATGAATAAGGGGGAAAGTTGAAAATCTAATAAAGAAATTCGACAGATTGATGTGCTGTCGTCTGTACAAACAGCATATGTATGTAACTATGTTATATTCTTCTTTATATATTTCCAGGCGACTGTGTGACAACATTCAAAGCTGGAGAAGACAGATTCCTTAACTCCTTGCTTGTCTCAGGAGATGGAAGGTAATATAATTGATATTTATATTTTTATATCTATACTAATATATAAAGCTGAAGAGTTTGTTTGTTTGAACGCGCTAATATCAGGAACCACTGGTCCGATTTGAAACATTATTTTTGTGTTAGATAGCCCATTAATCCAGGAAGGCTTGAGGCTATATAACATCATGCTGCGACCAATAGCATAGGAGGATAAACGAAGCATATAAAAAAACATATCGAAGCCTACGCGGGTGACCAACACCAAAACCATATTTTAACAAAAACATTAGTAATGATTTGTTTTCCATTTTTAACACATAGGTTTGACTTGATGAAGGTTTCATTACTACTACTTCTTAATACATAAATATTATTTGTCTAGCAGTGGACCTCTATAGGCTGAGAACAACAAAAAATATTAGTACATAAATACGCCACCAGGGGCGCTGATAGTTTTGTCAAATTGAATTGTTTGTTAATATCTGTGTGTCTGCCTACATTTATATTCATCATCATCATCATCATCATCAACCTTTTATCGTCCCACTGCTGGGCACAGGTCTCCTCTCATACAGAGAAGGATTAAGCGTAATCACCACGCTTACTCAATGCGGGTTGGTGATTTCAGACTTTCAAGTCCAGGTTTCCTCAAGATGTTTTCCTTCACCTTTTAATCAGTCATTGGTGTCCAAGATATACTTAGAAAGTACATATAACTTATAAAAGTTACATTGGTACTTGCCTACCCTGGAATCGAACCCGCACACTCATACTTGAGAGGCTGGTGTTTTAACCACTAGGCCACCACGACTTTACAATGTATATTTAATTTATTTTATTTTATTCTTTTAACTTATTGTCATGTTCATCTGTAATTAGTTCTGTTTTGTGTATACATAACGATGTATATGAAGGTTATAAAATTTTGAAACCATCTCCTGTACCTACTGTAGACTCGACTTATTATATCTATAACAAGCGGCCGCCAGCGACTTCGTTCGCGTGGTTTAGTTATCCTCCGCTCCTATTGGTCACAGCGTGATGTTATATAGCCTAAAGCCTTCCTGGATTAATGGGCTATCCAACGCAAAAAGAATTTTTCAAATCGGACCAGTAGTTCCTGAGATTAGCGCGCACAAACAAACAAACAAACTCTTCAGCTTTATATATTAGTATACATTTATCAAATAAAGTTTTCCTGAAATAATGTAAACAAGAACCAACATAGAGCAATTTCCATCATCCATTGCATCACTGATCAGGCGAGATTGCAGCGAAGCACTAGTTTATAATTATAAAATATCATTATGAAAAGGACAGAAAATAAATATTAGTTTAGTCCTGTCAAAATAGTCCACGGCTGACGTATTTTTAGTCGCTTAATTTGACAGGACTATACTAATATTTTATCTTTTTAGTCCTGTCAAAATAGTCCACGGCTGACGTATTTTTAGTCGCTTAATTTGACAGGACTATACTAATATTTTATCTTTTTTCTTTTCTTAATAGAAAGAGAAAAAGATGCACATAACTTAAATTTAGTTTAGATCGTGAACAGAGGAACCATTAGTTGATTTTCTGATTTAATAAAAATTCACTACCTAAATATCGTCTCTTCAGGGTGCTAGTATGTGGTGACGAGACTCAGAAACCGTTCCCTCTGCTGGTGTGGTCGCTCACATCTCGGAAACTGCTGTACGATTTGAGGATACCGCACCACGACTTCGTTACATCCAAGGCGGCTATCACTTATGAAGGTAAGGCTTTTGGGATTTAAATATTATTTTATTTAGAAATTATAGACTAGTAGTTGTGCCTGTCCGCATAAAATCCTTACTACTTAAGTAATATTATAAAATTTGATTTTTTTTTTATTTGATTTATTTTAATATTATAAAATGTGAAGGTGAGTCTGTTTGTTCCGCTTTCCCGCCTAAACTACTGAACCGATTGCTATGTCGTCATCTCAGATGTAGGTATACAATAAATAATAGAATATTTTTTGTCCATGATCCAGTTATGGTTAAACCATCTGTCAAAACGTTAGCGCGATACTAAACATAACTAAAGTTTTGGTTTGGTTGCGATGCAATTCTGTTTTGCTTTAATTATTTTAGCGCGATTGTTGTTGTCTGTACATGGGACCGATTATTGCCTAAATCATATAAGCCGTCCGGAGGACGGGTCTGAGCAGTTTTGTTGGAATGTGTGCCGGGTACGATGCGCTAAATGTTGTTATGTCGGCGTAGCATCGTTGGTAGTGTTGTTGGGTTTAACATTGCATCACCTCGCTCAACTGCCGTCTCCCTTCACTCAGTTTTCATTTTTATTGAATGTGCTCTTAATAAACTAGCGCGCTTTAACATCAACCATTGCATCACTGCTTACCATTAGGCGGTATTGCAGTCAAGCACTAGTTTATAATTATAAAAAAGATGGTCTTTGTCGGTTGTCAGAATATCCAAAGGGATATTTCGTATTATCCTGTATGTGGGTTGCGAAGATCAGCTAAGCAGTTACTTCATATAAAAAACCGGTTTTATAACCTAACCAACCCCCTAATCGGCAAATACATTTTTATCAAATGATTGCGAATAGTTAGGATCGTTCGGACCGCCCATTGGTCCGTTCGTCCAAACGATCCCAATTAGTCGCAATCGTTTGACAAATATGTGTTCGCCGATTAGGGGGCTGGTTGGAAAGCGACACTAACGTCGTAATTTGGAATTGTCTAGACGGATGAGTTAAAAGAAAATTTTAATCTAGTTGCCTCTTCCAAAAAGGCAGTTTTTAAGTTTTAAGCTTTATAAGTTTTAAAAGCTAACGCCTGAAATAAAAGTTTTTCTATTGTTACGGGCTAGCGGTACTAAAATGCCGGTTACGAAGTTTATTGGCAACGAAGATACAGTCAATAGTAGGCAATGACAAGTAGAACGTAGCTGATGTCACACCGAAGTCTTCCCTTACGTCCACGAAGTCCGTGTCGTACACACACAACAACACTACTGAAGTCACCCGATTTAGTCCTTAACGTTCTCGTTGCAGTTGTCGCTGTAGGTGTTTTTAATTACCGCTTCTTTCGCTAATAATCAAATGCTGACTGACTGCGCGCTGGTGTCGCGCCTTTGTATATAGGTCAGCTAATCAAACATTCCAGATCTCTCTAGAAGTAATAATAATAGCGCTTAATTTCGAGTACGTTCAGCAGTTACCTACAGGTACCTCACAGGGACGAGTTTCTAGCAATTTCAATGCCGACACTTCGTTGTCAATACTGTTGAATCCTGTACCATTCGATAGGCCATCCTAGATCTTGCAATGCGTTTTTATATCGTACCACTACAATACCTGGGTCAAAAGATATAGGGATTAAAAGTTACGTACGACAAGTCACGCAATATTGAACCTTATGTTATTGACATAAGGTGTATTCATAACACTATTCTACAACGTGTAACATAAAGGGTATATACATAACAAAGGCATGGCATCTTTACATGATATCAAACGATATTGGAAGGGTTTTTTAATTCTATCGCTTTATGTTAGGAAGTTATGAGGAAAAACACCGCCTGTGATAGGCTACTATCATACTAGTCGCACAGAGATATTGAAGACATTTATCGGATTTTTGCAAGTAACGTGACGGGTAACGAGTAGTTATTAACGTATGTAGTGTGCTGACACGTTTGTTATGATTTTATTTTAAGAAACCCACGAAACCGAAAACTTGGTACCAATTTTTTGAGTATTTTATTTTGAGTTGAAACCCTTCCGATATCGTTTGATATCATCTAAAGATGCCATGCCCTTGGTATGTATATACCCTTTTTGTTACACGTTGTATAAGAAAAAGGCCATAGCCAGTTAAGCCATCTTCATACAGTGCCCTAATCAGCTTAACCTTTTATTCCAGGTTCCTACGTATGCGTAGTCTCACGGGAACTAGAAGAACCCAGTCCAAACTTCATAGTGGTATACGACCTGCAGTCAGGCACTCTGTTCAAGAAGTGGAAACCAGGGTGTGACACCGTGGCGCTGGCCATCAGCTCGGTGGACGGATGCGTGGTGTCCGGGCTCGCTGACACCAGGATATTGGTGTGGGATTTGGTTACTGGTCAGTATAATATGGAGCTGTACCGATTCCTTTAAGGCGTAAAAAAAACATTTGTGCAATTCACAGGCGTTAGAAGTGAAATCTTAATGAAAAAAAAACGGTTGTCTGTAAAGTCGGTTCACTGATGATAGTTGAACGTGACAACGTCATAAGAAAATATTGATGGAATGGTTGCATTTTTCAAACCTTTATCGCCGCAATCATCGTTGCTATAAACAATTGACACCACACTCACTTTTCACTGCACTTCATACTTGACGAAAACATGTAAATGTATTATTGTTTAGCAGTTGTCCACATGGATGCGTCCACGTGGACAGCTCACTCAAGTAGGAGAGAGACAGATGTCGAACGCTGCCGAATGCGGAGGCCGATTGTAATACTTCTTTGTTGCTTGTTCCGCGCTCTCGCTTGCACTTCAAGCCTTAAATGGAACGCCTCAATGCGACGTAACGCCGCATGAGTCGTGTTTTTTCGTGCGTGGAGCCGGCTCCATCGAATTATAAGACGTTGTTACGTCGAAATATTATAATAATAGCTAGTGGTTATCCACTAGTGTAAGTGTCCCTTATGAAACACTTTATAGTGTTTCCTATCTCTTTTCACTGTCGCTTTTCCGTTTCATCGACTCTCAAATGTGAACGAAAGCTAAAGAAATTTTCAGTTCAAAATAATACTTCATATTATAGCCTATCTGGGACCAAACAACTTATTCCTGTTGAAGATACTAATTTAAGATATTCTTTCACCAGGAAACTGCCGCCTAACTCTCCGGGGCCACGTGGCGGCGCCCTCCATGCTGCGGCTGGCGAAGTCTGGCGGAGTGCTGATGTCCACGGATGACACCTGCAGGGACCTGGCCGTCAGACTGTGGGACTTGCATACTGGTAAGAATCATTGTCAAAGTACTACAGTTATTGCAACAATACCGTCGTTTTGAGCTTCGCCACGGTCGGTTAAAAAGGGCCACCAACATATAATTACGATAAAAGACTCTTTTAGGCAGCTCGTCCGCCACTGCGATCCCAAATCTGCTTTCCAACCCTGCCATTAGATGTTCGTATGGCAACCGGGACCAACGACTTAACTTGCTTACCGAGACACGACCAGACCAGTGCAAATATTCATGCATACAAATATTTACACAGCGCGGGGATCGAAACCGCGCCTCCTTGCGCAGCGGCCGCGTTCGCTACCTGCTACATTACTCTCGTACCATAAATATTAAATATAATTCTTCTCTCCACAGGAAAATTGATAGCAGTATACACGCCACCAGAGAGAATAACATCCTGCGAGGTCCTACTCGGCGGTTCGGTCCTGGCACTCGCTCTAGAAAACTACAAAGAGGTTCTATGTGTCAAACTCCATGGCCCAGCCGTAGAGTCAGTCCAGAACGGTAAGGATTCCGAATTCGATGACCGGGATTATGGAGACGAGACTCTAGAGGGAAAAACCTTCGAAGTGAAAGGGTTGGAGAACTCATAGCAGGTCCAGAAGTGATTTTAATGTTTGGGCAAAGGATTTGAAGTATGAAAGCCACTTTATTTTTCGTTTTTTTTTTTTGTGATGTCCGATGCAAAGCTTTGTTGATTATTATTTTCAACTTTATGCTCGATAGCTTAGACTCGATATTTGTTTGGCAAAGGCAACGGCAGTGCACTGCGCCTAATCAGATGGGTGACAGCAGTTATACATGGCCTGGTTTAGTTCTGGTTTCTAAAAATCTCACACATTTACATTTGCATATGCAGTGTGATTTTGCAATAAGGATGTTTCCTGGGTAAGAAAAAAATGATTCTATTTAGTCCGTCATTCCGATTATAGAAAAATATTGGATACGTATATTTTGTTTTATCAAATCATTACTGATTGATTGAAATTCACAAATAAAAAAGGCAAAGATCATCATCAGGAGTGGTAGCTGGTGACTTCACTGGCCGCTAAAAAATGTAGCGTGCAGTGACCTCACACGAGTTTTCAACGCACTGTGTCGTCTTCATTTTTTGTTTAGATGAAAAAAGAAAAAATAGGTACGTGTCTAGTATTTTTTGGAAGTCTGACGGACTAATTAGTTCTTTTTTTTTTTTTTTGTCATATACCGTATTATGTCACCATGAACACGTAACTGAAGTGAGTGGAGTGAGGTATTGTTCCAACTATTGGTAGGGATGGACAGCTCATTCGATTCCCGCTTCACCTGATATTGCATTGTGAAATTTTCCAGAATCGACTCGGCTGGTGATCATAGTGATGTAGAGATAGATACTTCAAATTCACTTCAACTAAAGTTTCACGGATTAGTCCAAAATAGAGTCAAGAGTTGATTTGAATGTGAGATAATTTTCAACTGAATATAATATTTAACAAAAGTTCAAATTTCACTGCCAACAAAAACGAATGCGGAATTTTTTGGTAAAAAAGTTCACTCAATTACCAACCTAAAATACATTTCGTTAAAGTTGATAACTGATTAGGTATAAGTTTTGAAATTCTCTAATGAATTTCAAAACTCATAAGTACCTGAAAAAGTTTGATATATCACCATTTATTAATCATTGGAATAATGCGTTGGACATCATCAATCGATATTATAGAAGTATGAAGTCAAATAGGTGTCACAAAGGTATCTCAAAATAATATGCGCTTCAGGAACAATCATTAAATCCCTTCGGAAATAAATGTGCGTGTAAAGAGATCTAATAAAGAGCTGTTAAAACCTTGGAAATACTTGCCTGTTTTGTACTACCATAACTACAAAATTACGTATTAACAACTATAGACAATATGTAAAGAAAACCCCGGCCGATCCAAAAAGGATAATAAATGTATACGCATGACCAAATAAAATATGAAATTTTACATAATCAACATAGTGACAATACTAATGAATTTTGAAATAATCTTTTTTTATCCGGGAATTAATTTCAAAATTCAAAATTCCCCAAAAGTTGGTAATTTTTTAAAGTGACAACACCATTTATGACGGAGCGAATAGCGATGCGATCACGTGCCGCCTGCCCTGCCCCCCTTCACCCGCGCATGTATGCCTAACGTGTTGCCCACCGCACATGCATTAAGTTACCTCGCTTTTTCGACATAATATTTATTTTTTAGGGGGATTTTTTTTGTAGGTACTATTAGAATCAGTTAATGATACCTAACTATACCTTCACGGATCGGAAAGGGTTTTCTTTACATATTGTAGAATTCCAAAAATTCTTTGAAGGACAGATGACGATCAGCGACCGGAGTAAATAACACGACAGAGGCAAGATGTTATATAACGTTATTTTACGGTCAAGCGAAACCCGAAACACGTGTCCAGTATTTTAAAGTAAAGAATCTGTGTACAAAATTTCAAAAAGATACCATGAAAGAGAACAATGTTTGAACTTGTTATCCTACTTGGTTCATCATCATCATCAACCTTTTTATCGTCCCACTGCTGGGTACAGGTCTTCTCTCATACAGAGAAGGATTGAGCGTAATCACCACGCTTGCTCAATGCGGGTTGGCGATTTCAGACTTAAAGTCCAGGTTTCCTCAAGATGTTTTCCTTCACCTTCTAATCAGTCGTTGGTGTCCAAGATATACTTAAAAAGTACATTTAACTTAGAAAAGTTACATTGGTACTTGCCTGACCAGCCCCCTAATCGGCGAACACATTTTTGTCAAATGATTGCGACTAGTTGGGATCGTTTGGACCGAACGGACCAATGGGCGGCCCGAACGATACCAACTTATACCAACTAGTCGCAGATTAAGGGGCTGGAATCGAACCTGGACACTCATACTTGAGAAGCTGGTGTTTTAACCACTAAGCCAACACGACATACTCGGTTGTCCCAACAAAATTAGTGGTCAACGCACCCCACGCCCGCCCGCGCCTACAGCGGCGCGGCGAGGGGGGCCTGTCTCACTGTGCTACTACATACTATGATCAACCGTCAGCTGTGTTGCACGCTCGGTGACCACACTGCAACAATTTCCAAATGTATTTGAGAAAAAAAATATAACATGGTGTAAAAATGATTGGAATCGATTCAGTTGCTTATTCTGAACAAACTATATTCAGGTTTCAAAGGTAAATAACGTTGTATATATTCACTATTAGGTACGAACGACAGCAGGTCAAGCTATCCGAAACTGTAAAATAATCCTAATCAACTTTGAGCCTTAATGCTTTAGAGATAAACCCCTGCGTTCATAAACGTTGCTTAGTTAACTAGTGATTAGCGAATGTTTAACCAAACATTTTTGACGTTTGCATGTCACTTAACTTTAATCCTAGTTTATGAATTAACCCATATGGTGTTTATTCCTAAACGAATATTAAAGTTAAGTGACGTACAAACATCAAAATGTATGGTTAAACATTCCCTAATCACTAGTTAACTTTAAGCAACGTTTATGAATAAAGGGGAAAGTTGGAAATCTAATAAAGAAATTTGACTGATTGTACAGACAACAACACATCAAGCATCTACAATCTGTCAGATTTCTTTATTAGATTTTCAACTTTATCTCTAAAGCATTAAGGCTCGAGGTTGATTGGCAATATTTGACAGTTTAGGGTAGGTTGACCTGCTGTCGTCCGAACAATATGTAGAAATTTTACCTCTGTTGGGGATTTACATTGTGGCGGATCGTGCTTATTCCAAAAACACCAAAATAACCGAGGCGCAGATCTTATTTACATTGACCAAATTGTTATTTTTTGCGTGGAAATCATTTATATGACAAAAAAAAAAACTTATGAGGCTTCAAAATCATCTTTGGATCTTGTTTGGGTCATAATAAAAAAAAAAACAAGCAATCACAGTGGCTTAGTACCGCCGGGTGACACGAAAAAAAAAGAAATTAATAAAAAAAAAACATTAATGTTTTGATCTATTACGCTTATTAATAATTACATTATTAAATTAAATAAATTGTATTTAGTGAATTCTTTATCTGTAATGTTGATGTTTAGATGTAATTTTGTGAAAATAGGTTTAAGGTTATGTCTAAGTGTTTTTTTTTTACTCCATTTTATTTCTCCATATTTTTTCTGTAGCTTATATCGATATAGGTACCTACTGTACACTCTTGGATTTGGCCAATTAAGTAAAACGGTAGTTTGAATCTTTTAAGTAAATAAACTTTCATTCTTAAAAAAGCAAATTTAATGTGTCGCGTTCTTGAATGAATCAATTCTTCTACAAATCCTTAAGCGGGGTTCACATTGGCGCCGATTCTGTTGTTCACAAACTAAACTAATTTTAAGTTATGTGCATCTTTTTCTTTCCATTTCATTGCGAAAAGGATAGAAGATAACATTTTAATATAATCCTGTCAAATTGAAATACTCCATAGACAGTTTAGACGCGATTATAAACATGGCGACTAAAATACGCCAGTTTACGTCAGGAGCGAACTAATTTGACAGGTCTAAACTGACACTTTATCTTCTGTCCTTTTCTTCACGAAATGGAAAGAAAAAGATGCACATAACTTAAATTAGTTTAGTTTGTGAACAACAGAATCGGCGCCATTGTTGAACTAGTATCGTGAAACAGTAACTTGACAGTTCTGTCTTGGGCTATTGGGCTTTTAGGCAATTCAGAAAGAATAAGTTTTATCTTGAGAATAATATATTTTGAAAAATTGTTAGGTTAGAATGAAGTGAAACCGTTGTTGTTTCAGCGTCAGACAAAGATGAAAGTATATAGAATGAATTGCGCTTTCCCTTATTAGTTAATAAGGGAAAGCGCAATTGCACAATGATGATGTTATCACGTCACGGTACAAGAAAACAGCCCACACAGCCGGTTTTTGAAAAGCTGGTAAACACAAATACGGACGGCAGCAGGTCAAACCATAGACATATACTGATGGACATACCGTACCTATGCGTATCAGTAATTCAGTAGCAGTATTTTTTTGGTTTCAAAAAAATGAGAGAGATGGCCTATGCTTTCGGTCTAGCACTATCTCTTTCCTCATAGATGATTGAAGATTTTGAGAGAGATAAGGCTAGGCGAAATTTCGTTTTCTCTCTTTCTTTCGGAGTGCCACAGTTCTCATCTGTACTGCATATCCATTAGTATATGTCGATGGGTCAATCTACCCGAAACTGTCAAATAGTCCTACTCAACATTGAACCTCAATGCTTTAATAGTAAAGATGAAAATCTAATATAGAAATTTGACAGATTGTAATAGGTACTTAGATGATTGATTGTATTGTAGCACATCAAACTTAACTTATTAAATCTGCCAGATTTTTTTTATTGGATTTTCAAGAATGTGATTGTTTTGTTTGAATGTCACTTTTTATTAGAATAACCGAAAAGCGTTATGTATTGGCGCGACCGCGCTTTCCGGTTCGCGCCATTTTAGTTCGGACTCGGCCTCAGACATAAAGCGATCGTTTCTATATTAACCATAATTGTATACTTTGCTACGAAAATTTTCTTCGTGCAATGTAAGTGTGAGTTCAATGATAGGAGCAATTCATCAATTTTTGATACTTTTATTTTTAGCTAAACTCTGTACTAACAACGCCGTCTTGTTTTCTTTTTTAAAATAGAATATCCGATATTTGTGACTATTTTAGTTATCTGTGATAGATGTTTACGCACTACGCCCCCTGACAAAAACCCAAGCGGAGTTTTGGCGGGAAAGTGGGGTTTTGGCGGGAAAGTTAAACTGAGTATCACGCTTATTTCTCATTAGATTTTAAATTATTTATAGTGTTATTTACAAAATAAAAATGCGTGATTTATGTAGTAAAATCTGCATATAATTCATAAAGAACATTCGAGATATAGCAGCATAGTGGCCTCATCATGACTTTGCCTCAAACCTCCGTTGTAGACGGTTCACGTGGCCGTCTTTTTCGACATAAATAATTCATTACGTGACATTGGCTAAATGCACAAACCGTGCGAAGCCAAAAAAGAAAGAAAAACCAAAGCCAAAAAAAGCCTTCTACGGTATTCTATCCTAAAAAATACACATTAAGCGTTAAAAAGAGCCACTGAGGAGCGATCAAGCCTAAGATCTAGAAAGCCAAAAATTTTCTTAGATTTGATGTGCCATAGTAACGCTGAAAACGATCGCCGCGTGTTTGTGGCCTTAGCCGCGTTTTATTATTATTAATCTATTTATTTCTTTTCTTTCTTTTTTTTTTTATTTATTTATTTTTTTTCTTTTTTTTTTTTGTTTATTTATTCAATTCGGTTTTGGCGCCTAAATTCGCCATTTTAACTGTCATCTCTCAATCACCCATTAAGGTTCGATTCCAACAAATGTATCGAATAACCTGTATCAAATTTGGATATAAAACCTAGCTTAATATCACCATTAGCGTTTTATAACCTCGTCAAAAACTTTTGTTAATATTTATTTACTTCAATTTAGACTTCCACTAAATAATCCTTGTAAATGCCCTCATTTTATTTCTACTGCCATTTTATACTTCTTATATTATAAGCAAATAGCAAATTAAATTTAGGATAATCATTCATGTTTGATTAATAATAAGGGATGCACATAATAGTTACCTAATGCACTCACTTTGTTTTATTTTCTATGCGTGAGATAACATCGATAATTTAAATCTCTAACTGACTGTTCCTAAATTTGGCGTTACCATAGTTACCGCCATATACCTAATGCGTATTCAGCCTATTCTATAAAATGTCAACGTGAATTTAGGTAGTGCGAGCTTGAAGTACGTGGTCATTCCATCTGTTGGCTTGACACCGAGGCCAATTTCCTTGTTTATAAACTAATCTAAATTTAAGTTCATCGATCTTTTTCTTTCTATTTTATTAAGAAAAGGACAGAATATAGATACCAGTCATGTCAACTTAGTCAGCGTCTGACGTATTTTAGACACCATGTCAATCATGTCTGAAATGTCTATGGAGCGTCTTAATTTGTCAAAACTAAACTAATATTTTTTTTGTCGTTTTCTTATTGAAAGCGAAAGGAAATATGTATTTAAGTTTAGTTTATGAACAAGGGAAAGGCCACTATTAGCAGTTTCTTCATGTAATATTTTAACAGGATAGCACTATTGATCAGTAATGTAGCAACCAATCAAATCGGATGCTTAAGGATTCAACTTGTATATAAAAGAGTCGAAATCAAGTAATTATTGAATGTTGAAAAGTGCTCCAGCATTATTTTATTTGACAATTTTAAGCATAAAATGCTGTTTTGCACAGCTGAAAATACTAGCAGAGGTCTTCAGAGTCGGATTAATTGTAGGAAAAAGACCTCCGCTAGGTATACTCAATCATATATAGCTAGGTATAACATGAATCTACTGCATCACCACATACAAGTGGGCTAGAAGCTAGACGCATGCATGCCCTACAGCATGCATTTCGGGAAGGATGCATAAACCTATACCCAATATCTCCTCTCAACTGTAAGTATAGTTGTGAAGCAGCTAACTCATATACCAATTGACACAGATGTTCCTAATTACGTTAGAGAAGTCTTCACTTAGGTATCCGTCATTGAAATCTAATATATGACTAAAATTTAAGTCTGTATATTTGTCGATGTTAAATCAATGCAGTCAATTCGT
Source organism: Sesamia nonagrioides (assembly GCA_017933935.1). Classification (NCBI taxonomy): domain Eukaryota; kingdom Metazoa; phylum Arthropoda; class Insecta; order Lepidoptera; family Noctuidae; genus Sesamia; species Sesamia nonagrioides. The sequence goes on from JADWQK010001130.1 coordinate 5,346,808, forward strand.
CATTAAGTCGTGCGTTTTGGGTTTAAAGGAATGTTATAAAAGATATAAAATTAAACTAAATATAATTTCACTGCAATTTTTTTTTCTAGTTCGTCATGAAAGTGACAGAAGATAAAATATTAGTTTAGTTTTATCAAATTAGTCAGCGCCTGAAGTAGATTGACGTATGTTTAGTCGCTAAATTTTTAATTACGTCTAAACTATCAATGGAGTATCTCAATTTGACAGGACTAAACTAACATTTTATCTTCTGTCCCTTTCATAAAGAACAAGAAAGAGAAAGATGCACTGAATTTAAATATAGTGTAGTTTGTGAACAAGGGACATTGATTACATAGTTCTATTTCGTTCTAACACGTTTCTAGCTAAAAACTCATAATGTTACGTAAGATACATAAGACCTTTTAAGACTTTCTTTAAAGTTTTAGCCACAAAACATTATTCAACGATAATTTTTACCCAAAACGCACGTACACCTCTTATGTATTCTTTGGACGTTTTGGCTGGTCTAAAGCGCGTTTAATTTGATCTGTTTATTTTTCGGTGGCTGTAAAAACTTTATACGACCAAAGCAATCAATACTATAATCTAGTTATAATCGTCTAGTTATGAGATAAGTAATCACTGTTGTTACACGTCATGGAACCGCACATTAAACGGATATCAGTCGTTCAAATATTATTTTCTCCTTTATAACATAAAATATAACTTAGTTGCTAGCTAACATTTGCCTTAAAAAAACGTACGTACATTAAACCGGTTGTTATTACTGTTAAAAGTATAAAATAATACCCAAATGTTAATACGTAAGTACATCATTTGACTAAAACAGCGTATGATATTTTAATTTTAATACTGAAAACAAATTACCATATATTTGTTTTATTTATAAAGAATGAACGTTGACTACTTATCTCATTCTAAATTTAAATTAATTGAGTAAAGTGATTGAACTGAATCTTAATGTCTTCTTTGTGATTTATTTAACGTAACCGCTTTCATAATGTATCTTCTAATTTTAAATGTTTGAATCAAAAAATAAACTGAGAAAAACGGCCCACACACGAACCACTTGTCAAAACCACTCGGCTGTCTTCGAAGGTCAGTGGTTCGCGTGTGGCCAGCTTTGTGATTTTAATTTTAAGGGTTCCGTAAATATTTCTTAGTTTTTATTTGTCGTCCATTTTGTCCGTCCGCAGACTAAACTTAGCTAATTTCAACATGCCTGGTGCATGAAGACAGCTTGTACTGTTTACCTACGAACCTTTATTTATTTCATAGAATTCAAATCTTTTAAGCTGTTATGTTTGCTCAAAGAGTTTCGTTCGTGACAGTTTTTACGGAACCCTACAAATGAACAATATGTATAGCATGCTATATGCCCTGATATCTATCGCACAAAAGGCGGGATCTCTTGATTTTTAATTAACCATTTGGCCGCTAACGAGGACATTAAAGACACTCGCATTTGAGCCACGGCCTCCAGAAGTGGTCAGCCACAGGCACTTTTCTTACAATTAAAGTCTTGTCTCCTCGAATGAGAATAACTTCTTATGTATACCCTCGCCTAGCTCCATAAAGAATAGAGGTAAACAAACCAATTTAGGGTTATCACAACTCACGTTTTACAAATCTCCTGTTATTTACATGATTATCGACTTTTACATGCTAGCTATTTATTAACAATTCCTAATTCAGCATATTTCAATAGAATCACTAAAATAGCATGCATAATAACTTGGTATTTCGAAAAACCATTAAAAAGTCGACATTAATTTTACGTGATAGCCCTACCAAAAAAGAAAGATGGATGAAATCCAGGTATTAAACACATTTTGTGGAATTCAACCAATGAATAAAGTTTTATTCATTTGGCATTTATCAATACAATTTTGCGTATTTTAAATAGTTTCAAATCAACTACATAACAGATGTATTGTAATACTTTGAAGTATGGACTAATTATCCATACTAATATTATAAATGCGAAAGTAACTCTGTCTGTCTATTATCATCATGTAGAAAAGGTCGTTAACATCTCTTAAGCGTAAACTACTCATTGCCTAGCAACGGTTTGTTTACCTCTATTCTTTATCGAATTTGGCTCAATTATAGGTACACTGATACTGGCCACAGTGACAAGTAACAAACAAACGTACAAATCGGTACAAATCGGTATTATTTGGATGGTTTTAACGTCATCCAAATAATACCGATTTGTATATTAGCGGTCAATGAGTTAAAAGCGTTTAAAGATGAAAATTTCCTTCGTATTTTAAAATGCGTTCCAAATTCGCTCGCTGGAGATAATTGTTCTCTGCGTTCTTTTCGAGCGAACATCGATGGAATGCATGAAGCTGTTGACACATCAATAAAATATGGTTGCGAAAAATTGACAACAATTTTCGATAATTCTTTATTTATTGATATGTGATCAGTAGTTTTTAAATTATTTATTTTAGCATTGATAATACATACTTTGTAGTGGAAACAGGCTGGTCCCTGTCTTCCTGATATTCTATGTTAGTCAACGTAGCGATCAATTTGGAGTTAAATCTAAGCGACTAATATAATGTTATCGATAAGGCAACAGTGTAATCGATTCAATTGTTAAAATTATTTATGTATTCTGGAAAGTTACGTATTACTTGATGTCCCGATTAAATTATTGGAAAAATACTTGCTTTTTATTTATTCCTAGCAACACTAGCAGAAATCGAAAACAGAATAGCGACTTTGTAAATAAGAGTGTACTCAAAACAATGACTTGACTTAAAGGTCTAATAACCAAGCCAGAAATAAATTTAAAAAAATAAAATAAAAAACAGAATAGCCGAAGTCAACAAACATCTGTGTACGGAAAATGCTGGTCGTCCCTCCAATCCATCAACCAGGGGGGAGGGATAATTCCTCGAACTCTTAGAAAAGACTCATCGATCTATTTACTCTTTCCATCCTCAAGTATAACTCTGGGCAGAGGAAGGAAAGGAGAGGTAGAGACCTTTTTCGGTTATTAATATCCCAATGGCAAAAATCATCATCATCATCAACAGCCTCTGCTCGTCCACTGCTGGACATAGGCCTCTGCCATGGCACGCCCACAAGCTCGACTCTGAGCAGCTCTCCGCCAGCCACTACCAGCCACCTTTTAGATGTCGTCGCTCCATCTCGCCCAAGGGCGTCCTACGCTACGTTTGCCGAAACACGGCAAAAGTCGATGGCAAAAATAATAATAATAGTTAAGCTACAACCATATTGTCGAAAAAAAGGCTAAAGAAAAAGTTAAACGAATGTGTTAGATATTTAACTTGGATAAGGGTAACAATTGGACACATTTACACATAAAGGACTCAAACCCCAATGTAACTTAATGTAGGTTGAGTCCTTCCACTGCGTCCAATTGTGTTTAAAGATAACAATAATGGCGCCGATTCTGTTGTTCACAAACTAAACTAATTTTAAGTTAAGTGCATCTTTTTCTTTCTATTTCTATAGGAAAAGGACAGAAGATAAAATGTCAGTTTAGACCTGTCAAATTAGTGCGCTCGTGACGTAAAGTGGCGTATTTTTAGTAGCCATGTTTTAATCTCTTCTAAACTGTCTATGGAATATCTTAATTTGACGGGATTAAACTAAAATTTTATCTTCTATCCTTTTCTTATTGAATTAGAGGATGCTCTGAGCTTAAAAATAGTTTAGTTTATGAACAACAGAAACGGCGCCATTGTATGGCATTGTATAAAAAGAATACTTTAATACCGTCTCTATGTGTTCTTGTCCTCAATGATGACCTAGTAAGAACGGACGATTAGTTTTCTCATTAAATACCGATAAGCCTCAATTCTTTCTTTATTTAAAAAGACACACTAGGAATTACTTTGTTAATTAATTAATTATTTATTTTGGTTAATTTGTTAGAGGATATCATATCTGTTTAATATTATATCAATGCCTAATATCTATATGTTTTGTTCTATTATGGTTCATTTTATTTTGCGATATTTTATGTGCTGACTGATTATCGTTAAAAATAATCGTTGGTTTGTCGCAAGTATTTTTAGTTAAACTAAACAACAAACCTTTCAAGTAAATTGCTTCTATAGCAGCCTGACTGAGTCCTATGTATTCTGCCTCAGTCGACGGAAATGCTACACATCGCTGCTTGCGACTCTCCGATTGAATCCACTGATTAAATTATCCCATGCATCTCTAAGTTACCGGATTTTCGGAAGACAAGCGCAAAATCAGATGTCCCCTGGCTGGCTGGATTCGTTAATTTCTAACAAGCTTGTTGAGCGTGTTCTTCATTTACTTGAGGTTATTAAATAAAATGTGACTTCGCTATAATAAATGCTTATAATTTTGGTTCCACAATGTTTTACTATAACTAGCTATATACTGTGTACATGTAGAGGCAGGGCGGTGTATTGTAAGCGACTGGCGAGCCGTACGCTCGCGTCCCCTTATTTCGCTAAAGATGCGACTCAGCACATTGCGGTTACTACTAGACCACTACTCAACCAAGCCGCTACATCACGCTCCCCCCTTTCTCAAATTTTTTACAAAAAAAATTCTCTCTATTCTATTCTAATATATAGTTACATGGTATGTCTTAATCACAATGTTGCTTATCATAACATTCTGTACTAGTCAGCATTCCAACAGTCGAATGCTGCCTATTGTTTTGCTTCTAAATATAACTCGTACACATTAGGGACAACCTACCTTTGTCTTCCGGGTATGCCAGTGTAATGGCGCTTTGTAGGCTTGCCTTACACTGCTCAAACGCCGCCGTGGCCTTTTCGTCCCATGTTATTTTAGACTTATCCTTTTTCTTGGCCCCATGCAAAAACTTATTTAACTCGGACTGATGTTCTGCAGCTTGTTTTATGTGTAGCCTATAAAAATTTACCATTCCGAGGAATCGTCGCAACTGTTCGACGGTTTCTGGCCGCGGATAGCTTTGTATGGCGTCAACCTTATCTTTCAAGGGCTTAATTCCTTCTGAGCTGACGCTGTAACCTAAAAATTCTATCTGATGCTTACCAAAACAACATTTTGACAGGTTAATAGTTAATCCGAACTGTTCGAATCTGCTAAAAACGAGTCTTAGGTGTTTACGAAGCAACTCTGCGTTAGTACTTGCGATGATGACATCATCTATGTAACAGAATAGGTACGAACAGTCTCCTTTCTGTTCTCCATTTAAGTACTCTAAACCCTGTAAGACTGTATTGTTCATAAACCTCTGAAATGTTTGCGCTGCATTGCGCATACCGAACGTCATCCTAGGAAATTCGAACAGTCCAAAAGGGGTAATGATTGCTGTTTTTTCTACGTCCTGTGGCGCAACACAGATATTATGATAGGCTCTATTTATATCTAAACGGGCAAATATTTTCTTACCTGCTAGTCCGTAAGTGAAGTCCTGTAGTCTTGGGATCGGGTACCTGTCCGGCTTCGTGATCGCATTGAGTGCACGATAGTCGCCACAGGGTCTGATCTGGCCATCCTTCTTGGGCACGACGTGCAGCGCGCTCGCCCATGGGCTCTTCGATGGCCTACATATACCTAAATTTTGCATTAACCTAAATTCCTCCTGAACTATTTTGTATCTATGTGGTGGCAACGGCCTGGCGCGGGTAAATACGGGTGGGCCTGTAGTCTCTATATGGTGATAAGTATTATGACTAGGTGGTTCTACGTACGAAACTGGCTTAGTTATTTCTGTAAATTCTTTGAGCAAATCCTTGTAAGGGTTATCTTGCTGTATGCTAGATATAGATAATTCGGAACATTTTACTACGGTTGCTTCTTTACTTAATTTGGTGAGACCGTCAATCAACCTCTTATTATGTAAGTCTACAACTAATTGGTGTGCCTTCAAAAAATCTGCTCCTATAATTGGCTGCTTTACATCGCATACTATAAATGACCACTTATAACTTCTACGTAAACCTAAGTTTAAGTCTAAAGTCACTACACCATAGGTTTTAATTTCTGAGTTATTTGCAGCGTAAAGTTTATAGTTACACTCTTGCCTTTGCTTTGTTTTCACTTTACTTACAGGTATCACTGACACATTAGCACCCGTGTCCACAAGATACACAATTCCCGTTTTGAAGTCTTTCACACAAAGTCGGTGGTTTCCCGCGGCACAATCGTCCACCGTTGCTGACTGCACCGCGTCTAGTTTCCCGGCTTCTGCTCCTTCTTGGCCCAAGTACACGGTGACTCGCACGTCCGCGCGTTGTTCCTGTAGCGGTAATGATGTCTGCATAGCCAGTCGGGAGACTCTGGTGTGCGCCGCGTCCGGCTTTTAGGTCTCGAACGCTGTTGCCATTGTCCACCTCCCGTGCTTCTATTTCGCCTCCTGATCTCATTTATTTCCCCACGTAGTTCCTTCATTTCCTTTGCCAACTCCTCTAAGGGGTCGGCCACCCTGTCACTTGATGACGTACTTGGTATTATGGATGCGACCTCGCCGTTGCCCAACGTCTCTACTATCCTATCTGCTTTCCTCGCCATATCTTCTATTTTTACATCTTCACCCATCGCCAACAGTGCGCGTACATTTGGAGTTAGCTTATCCAACCACAACCTTTTAAGTGGCTCCTCTGTCAGACCGCAGTTTCTTGCTAATGTTGACATTTTCCTGAGTAATTGTGACGGTTTCTGTGTTCCCAGATCCGTTTCGTGCATTAATCTCTGGAATTGTTTATCTACACTCTCCTCATAAACGGACAATAAAAGCTTTTTTAACGTTTCATACTTGCCCGTTTCCGGCGGAGCTTCGATGATGTCGGTTACCTGCTGTAAAACGTCTGTAGGTAACTTTGCGAGCACCATATCGTACTTTTGCGTGTCGCCCTGCTTCTGCGGTGCCATAATTGCCTCGAACTGACAAAACCACGACCGCGGTAGTTCTCTCCAAAATTCTGGAACTCTCATCTGCACCGTAACCATCGCTATATCCGCTGCTGTTACTGGAGCTGACCCTGGAGGTCCCGTTATCCCCTGTGGGTTCATTTTGGAGAAACGATGCACACGCGTTGCCTTATACCCGATTGACACGTTGCGTCCACTTTGCACCACGCGATCCGTATGCCACTGCCTCGTACGTTCTATGCGAGCCGCCTACTCTATTTTTAATTAATTAATTTGAAAAACGTCGAAAGGTCACCAGTGTTGAGCGTGTTCTTCATTTACTTGAGGTTATTAAATAAAATGTGACTTCGCTATAATAAATGCTTATAATTTTGGTTCCACAATGTTTTACTATAACTAGCTATATACTGTGTACATGTAGAGGCAGGGCGGTGTATTGTAAGCGACTGGCGAGCCGTACGCTCGCGTCCCCTTATTTCGCTAAAGATGCGACTCAGCACATTGCGGTTACCAAGCCGCTACAAGCTGTATATATGCTGGGTGCCCATCTGGCAGAAAATTGTTGCTCCGAAACCTATTTGGCATAACTCACTTGGCATAAACTTTACTTTTTTAAATGAACATAAAATATACAGTATGTTAACTAACAGAGGGCGTTCCCGTTAACCCGAAATAGTATAGCATACATACATGCTAAAAAAAATATTTCCATTCGAAAACAAAATGTTTTAAAATTTTTTCAATATGAAAATATTCAATAAAAATTTTAAATTGACATGTAAAAGAAACACACTGTACACGCGAACATGAAAGACGGCAACGTCGCAATTTATTTATGAATGACGAGCCGCGTATACGGCGGCGATCTAAGATCTAATTGATTGATGTGTGTTGGTTGATGTGTGTTGGGCAATGCAACGTTAGGTAGATACTATTCCGCGCTAATATTTTGATTTAAAACAGGAGGTTTCAAATTTATTTTCAATTATAATTTATTTTTATTCGATTATTTTATGCTGATGCTATTTTATGTTATTTTTCTATGCTGATATTTTTATTTTAATCTATTAATGATATATATATATATATATATACGAGTTTAAGGGAACGCCCTCTGTTATTTAACATACTGTATAAAACATATTATTATTATTTTATTTGTTTTTTAAAATATAAAATATATTTAATATAATTGTTTTTTTGGCCTAATGTTTTTATGTCTTAATTTAAAATGGGATACTTTTAAGATTGCAGAATTGTATTGGGCACATTGATAAAATATTAAATATTTTATCAATAATTGGGCATTACCTTTGACAGAGTAACAATTTTGCATAATTTCATTTAGCATAACTTTTATTTAGAGCGCCGATTATTTGGCATAATTTGACTTAGCATACTACGAAGATCACAGACTTTCAATAAAAATAATTTTATTAGTCATATTGAAAAAAAATATTGTTTTAAAAAAAACACGATGGTGTGCTACTAAAGTTGTGTGACAGAAATGAATCGCTGCAAAACCGACTTCACGTAGTCTTGTCTGCCCTACCCCTAGAGTTTAATCTAAGCCCGCGAAGGCGCAGAGGGGCGAGGCGACCCGCGAGCTGAGGTGCAGAGCAGGTGGTCTTAACCCACACCGCCGCGGCTGAGGCTAGCCGGCCCAGCCGGCCAGGAAGCCGAAGCTGCGTTGGTGGGCGTAAAACCATCTGCGACGATTAGCTCGCGTGGGAACGCTAGAGCCCCGCAGCGCCGGAGCCGTGACGGAAGCTGAAGCCATGCCTGCTGCACGTTGCATGCATGCTGCATGTTGCATACTTGTATGCTGCATCCTTGCTTGCTGCGTGCCTGCTGCATGTTGCATGCTTGCTGTATGCTTGTATGCTGCATGCCTGCTGCATGTTGCATGCTGCATGCTTCCTGCATGCTTGCTGCATGCCTGCTGCATATTGCATGCTGCATGCTTAAAATATAGGAATTAACATTTTCATCGTAATGTAGCGAATAAAAATAGTGTTCTTTAAATTTATTATGGATATGAAATGCATGCCAAAAGATGATTCTGGCTGTGAATTTTCTGCGTTATGATGGTTCTACTTTTGATTATTATGGATATGAAGTTTATGCCTAAAGATGATTCTGACTTACAAAATTATGGGTTTCGGTGTATAGTCAATGAATGTATGCCAAACGGATAGCATAAACCTCTTTTCGCTATCCGCTATGCAATGCCATGCTATGTTTTATGCTATCCGTTGCTATGCAAAATAAAATTATGACGTAAAAAGTTCTGCTTTAAAGGATGGACCCATGTATGGTTGGTTGCACGGTAAACGCTGCTTGCGAGATGTAGAATCCGTGTGACGTCAGTATGCCGCGTAGTTCGTATGTGGCGTTTATAGATGCCGCTACAAAATGTTTCAAAATTATTCCAATTGATAGTAATAGTACGTTCCGCGATTAGGGTATAGTAGTCAAAGCAATAGGGTGAAGTGGGTAAGCTTGCACTCGCTCGTGTAAAGGTTGGCGTGCGAGGTGAGGCAGGGCGACTCAGGTCACCCAGGCTCTTCAACCTTTATCTGAACCAGCTGATCCTTGAGCTCAGCATCTCCAAAGTCGGATGTCGGTTCCCTGTTCACAAACTAAATATTAGGTTTTTACCTATGAAATTGCCGTTTTGTATGATAAAATTTAAACAGTTTTTTTCATGTGTTTTTTTATTTGCATTAATCTACTGCGAAAAATCCCAGGGTGGCCCCACCGTGCCGGTTGGCGACCGGACGAGAGGACCCGATAGCGATCCCTGGGGGTTTTGGGCGTCCCCGCAGCCTCCAGATCAATCTCCCTCTGGCCCAGCATCTTTGGTCGCATTGTTGGGTTTATCATTGCATCACCTCACTCAATTGCCGTCTTCCTTCCTATTCACTCAGTATTTAAACATGAAAAGTCACAAAAGAAAAAGTAGGTGTGCACAGCGTGGTTTGCACTCCAATATCGATGCAGTCCATCACCACTTTGAGACTGAAAAGCCCCACCTACTTTTCTTGACGGAGAACCAGATCAGATGTCCGACTGATGCGGCATACCTCGGCTACCCGGGATACTCTTTGGAGCATCATTTCCTGCAGCGTGCCGGGGTCTGTGTGTATGTCCGCAATGACATCTGTTGCCGGCGCCTCCGTCACTTCGAAGACCCTCACTTCTCGTCCCTATGGCTGTGTCTACCGATCGCACAGATTATTTGACCACCTTAGTGAGGCTGCTGACAATGCGCTGCATCGGCACCCTGACGCTCAGTTCGTCGCTCGAAGGCCTTCGACCGGGTATGGCACGCTGGCCTTTTGAGTAAGCTTCCAGCGTACGGCATTTACCCTAGCCTGACTGGCTGGGTAAAAGACTTCCTGACTAAACGTCACGACGTCCCTCCGAGTTGTTGTCGACGGATGCTCTTCTGAGCCCATGTCAACTAATGCCGGTGTTCCTCAGGGGTCTGTTCTCTCTGCAACTCTGTTCCTGCTGCATATTAACAATCTGCTGATACCCGGTATCTATGGGTATGCAGATGACAGCACAGTTGTAGAGAGATACCTGCCGGATGCTCGGGCTAGTAGGGAATCAATCCGGTCCGAAAGAGAGGCCATGGTTGAGCGAACGAGTGTTGCACTGCAGGCAGTCTCCGAATGGGGCAATGCTAATCTTGTAGCATTCAATGCCGCCAAAACACAGGCGTGTCTTTTCACCGCCAAAAGGAGCCCGTTCACCTTGGCTCCTACTTTTCGAAATGTGTCCTTGGAGTGTTCCGACCGCCTTCAGCTTTTGGGAGTTGAGATTTCCTCGAACCTTAACTTTGGGCGGTTCATTGAGTCCAAGGCCAAGGTGGCTGCCAGAAAACTTGGCGTTATCGCAAAGGTCCGGCAGTACTTCAACCTGGGCAGCTTCTAATGTTATACAAAGCACAGGTCCGTTCGTGTGTGGAGTACTGCAGCCACATTTGGGCTGGTGCTGCCAAGTGTCACCTGGTCACTTTGGATTCAGTGGAGAGACGTGCAAAGATGCAGATTGGTGACCCTGATCTAACTTGAGTTGGTCTCCAAAGCCTACAGCACAGGCGTAGAGTGGCCAGCCTTTCGGTGTTCTATAGGATACATTTCGGGGAGTGTGCGAGGGAATTACATGATTTAATTCCCCATCTCCGTTCCACCAGCGGACGACCCGTCGTACGGCTGGTTTCCACCCTTACGTTGTTAACACCTCTACGATCCGGACGAAGCGTTTCGCCTCCTCCTTTATACCGCGTACATCGAGGGACTGGAACAATTTGCCAGCGGCGGTGTTTCCGTCGGATTACAATTTGAGTGTCTTCAAGGCTAGAGTGAACAGGCTCGTAATAAACTAGTGCGCTTTACCATCAACGATTGCGTCACCGCTTACCATCAGGCAGGATTGCGGTCAAGCGCTAGTTTATAAAATATATATAAAATAAAAACGAAGTAATCACCACCATACAATCAATGCATCTTTGCAAACGCAGTGGCAGTTTATTGATGCCATTTATGAAGAAATCAGCAGAACGGGGGAGGCCACAAATTCTTCAAAGGCATGTACTGCCTCTCGGGTATAGAATTTTTTTCACGCCAAAAAGTTATCCAAATTCTGGAAAAAGTAGTAATCTGTAGGCGCAAGGTCGTGAGTAGGGCGAATGACGAAGAGCTTCCAACCCCAGTCCTTGTAACTTGTTGACCATCTGCAGTGTAGTAAGATGTCGTGCGTAGTCGTGCCGGAGCAGCGGAGAAGAGCGACTTTTTTATAAATTATAAACTACTTAGTGCTTGACCGCAATTTCGCCTGATGGTAAGCAGTGATGCAATCGTTGCTGCAACGATTGCTTAATATTAAGAGACTATTCACTCTAGCCTTGAAGACACTCAAATTGTAGTCTGACGGAAACACCGCCGCTGGTAGAGGTTCCAGTCCCTCGATCATCATCATCATTTTGGCGTTTATCCCGATTGCATCCGCGGCTTTCGCGTTGGAGCTCGGAGGACCCGCTTTCCTGCACATTCTCCTTTATTTCGCACGATCTTAAGCATCATGTGGTAAGAGCTTGTTGACACGCATGTCATCTCTTACAACGTCAAGCCAGCATTTGTTTGGTCTACCCCGCTTATTCCGGCCCGGCGGAGGCGCCATGGCAAGACATTTGTTACCCACGTAACATGCCGGTTTGCGTAAGATGTGGCCGTACCAGCGCAGGCGACCCTCCTGCGGCTCGTCTGCAATGTCACGGACACGAAGTCTGCCCCGGATGCGGAAGTTCCTGATGCGGTCTTTCCGCGTAACTTCACACATCCACCGCAGCATATTCATCTCCGTGACATGCAGCTCCTGCTTGTGTCGCTCAAGCACAGGCCACGCCTCACTGCCATACAAGAGAACAGGTCTAATGATGGTTTTATAGACCTGCCCCTTAAACTTAACCGGCAACCTAAGTTCCTCAATGCACGCTGTATAAAAAAAGAGGCGAAACGCTTAGTCCGGATCGTAATGTTGTTAACAACGTAAAGGTGAAAACTCGCCATACGGCAGGCCGTCTGATGGTGGAATGGAGATGGAAGAAGTAAATCATGCAATTCCCTCGCACACTCACCTAAATGCATCCTATAGAACACAGAAAGGCTGGCTACTCTCTAAGCCTGTGCTCCAGGTTTTGGACGGTTTTGAATTAAATCTGAGTCGACGGCCGCTGGGATTTCCGCTCCCTCACGCCCTCCGCCTTCTCTTTTGCCAGCATCACTGCTTCGCAGGAGATGCCTGCCATGAACTCTCGTTCCGGAACATGGCCTGGCCCAGGGCCGGCAGCCACCTACACGTTCAATATAATAATGCACCAAGTGCTGTGGCGGTGTAGTGCGTCGTAGTGAACTAGTGACCCCTTAAACACTATTGTGTTTACTCATAAACGATGATTAAAGTTAAGTGACGAACAAATGTCAAAAATGTTTGTTTTAACATTACCTTTAAGCAACGGTTATGAATAAAGGGGTCAATGTTTTATAAACAAAAAACCAATTTGTTATATTATTTTATTTATAATTAAATCATTTTCACAGCGAAATAAAAATAATACTACAATAGGACTGTTCGCATTTAGCAGGATTGGAATAGACCCTTCTTCTTCATCTCTTCGAATTCCTTCTCGGCATCGTATGTCCTGGAAATAAAAAAAATATATTAGATTTTTTTCTCAAACATATTATTTTCATGGTAGTGGGGGCTTTTGGCGGGAATGTCAAGATGAGTGTCACGCTCATATTTCATTGGACTTTTAAAATTATTTAGTTTTGTTTACTAAATAAAAGCGCGTGATTTATGTAGTAAAAAGTGCATTCAGTGAATAATTCCTATAGAACAGTGAAATATGGTAGCATAGTGGCCACATCATGTCTTTACGCTAAACCACTCCTAATCGGCCACACGCGGCAAACGAAAGGAGTTAGATTAGTGAGGATAAGTTTAGGATAAGCTAGGATAAGTTAGGATTAATTAGGATAAGTTAGGATAGAAGTTTACTCAAGAAAATATTTACTGAAGACTAGGCTGTATGGCGTACTATGCCTTTGCCTTTTCCGTTCAGAAGAACGGAAAGAATTGAACCAAAAAAAATCATGGTAGTGGCGCGAGTTCAATGCATCTTCTCTTTTCCTAGTCATTACGAAAAGGAAAAGGACACAAGAAAAACATTTTAGTCATGTCAAATTGACGTAATTAACAACGATAAAAATACGTCAATGGTGTCGATTCACTTCATCATCATTTCAGCCGAAAGACGTCCACTGCTGGACATAGGCCTCCCCCAAGGCTCTCCACGACGACCGATCCTGCGCCTCCCGCATCCAGCGATTTCCCGCGACCTTCACCAGGTCGTCGTGTCACCTTGTTGGGGGCCTACCCACGCTACGTCTTCCGGTGCGTGTTGGTTTTTGCTTAGTAAAGCAAAAACAAACTTTTTTGTAAAATTCAAACTAGTATCAAATAAAACTAATGCGATTCTACTTCCTACAAATATTTTAAATGTCCTCCTATGTACTCTTACACATGAACACATCTGAATGGACTTTGATGAACCTTAGCAGTAATATAGCTATCAGAATAACACACAGGATACTTTCATCCTCAATATTCCTATGAGGTTAACACTTACATAGTTACAACCGAAGGGGGCAGATACCTCATACTGTACATTCTTCGTTTATCTTGGACATCACAAACATTGATAATGGAACATATTGAGTCTACTTGACTGCACAGTTAGCGCAGTGGTTAAGCTATTGACTGCATTGTATGACATAGAAATAGTTGTTCCGGGTCTGGCTGTTTGTGCATGTGAGTTCAAAGGTTTGTAAACACACCCCTACATATTATTAGACCGATTAAATACAGGAGAAATTCCTAGTGCAAGTTTTTTTTTTTTTAAGAAAAAATGCTAACCCCTCTTGAGCTAACTTGGTAGTCAATTCTCATGCCTTCTTTGTATAAGAGGCTTTTGTCCCACAGCAAGACAATATTAGGTTGGTAAAATTTCATTATTTACAGCAAAGCAGCATGCCGTACCTGTAGAACTCAGCATACTTCCTCTTGCGCTCATTGCCGACCAGCTGCTTGACAGCCACAGCTGATATTCCAGCAAGGACCAAGGATATGATCAGGTTCTTCTTGATCTGAGCGTTAAGGAGCCCCCTCATCACGGGCTTGCTCACAGTGGATACAGCCTTGTCTGCCATCTGAGTTAAGAAATAAACATTTTTTGAGAACATGATATTATTATTAGTACACGAGATTGCATCAAGGAGTACGCACAGAACCTAAATACGATCACATTTTTAGAATTGTGTAAAGGAAATGTGCATCATTGTCACATTAACCTACATTAACATTAGTCTGCCGAAGCATATATTATATCTGCGCAAAAATATGTGATATTGAAAATTAACTTTCTGAGTAGAACCGAGTCTTGAATTAGTTTGAACACATTCAGATTATGAACGTGTGAATCTAAAATCTCATTTAAATATATAAATGGGCCGCATATGAGAGGTTATTAAATGTTTTATTGATGTGTGTGCTGTTGCGTTGTATGTTGTCTGGATTGTGTTCATTTATGTGATAAATGTGAGAATCTAATGACAGAGAACTCATGTTTTATTTGATTATAGTAAATACAATAAAATACACCTAATTTTATTTTTTATTTAACATTCCTTTGTGTACCCCACACAAGTTTCAGACCAGACCTTTCATGAAATGGTACATAGGAAACCTAATTGGGAACTACTGCTTGCACCACAGAATAGACAAACTATTTATGACCAGTGTACAACGGGCAATCTTATCACAAAGTCGTTTTTTTACCAACAAACTTTGAAAAAATGCTTCTGATGTTTTGTTTATTCAATAGAATTTATGTATTTGTTTTAAAAATTAAATATTTAACATTACTTTCTACGTTGATCACAGTTTGTTAAATTGTATGATTGTCATGATGGACATTACAGTATAGATATTCAGTAGGACCCTGATTATCCGGACTAATTGTTGTCAGTAGGCAGATAATCGAAAGTGTGGATAATCCAATGTTTGAAGAAAGGCAGGCTTTTTCCATATATGTACACGTAGTATGTTCGTACATACATGTACTGTCAAGTGTTAATTAAAAACAAAAAATAAATATCAGTGATAATATAATCAATGTTAATTATGAAATTGTACATAATGTACATATCCTCCCGTGGGTGTCGTAAGAGACGACTACGGGAACTCTCACCAGGGAAGCGGGCAGCAGCACTTTTCCTGTGGACTAACAAATTACTGTGATCCCCAATCCACCTGCCAAGTGCGGGGATTATGGCAATGCCCCCCAATGGAATGAAAGCCTTGAGAGAGGCCTCTGTCCAGCAGTAGACTTCTATGGGCTGAGAAGAATTATTTATTTGGTAATTTGCATGTGGTCATCATGAAATAAAGTATGTAAATAAGTTTAATTGGGTTTTAAATATCAGGTAGGGTGGGACAGTGGGCATTAGTGGTGTTGTATTATGCCATTTCCTTCACATTCATGTTAGAGTAAACTCAATGTAGTTGGCAGTCCGGATAACTGAGGTCTGGATAATCGGGGTTATAATGTATCTTGGCCAGGTGATAACACTGTCTGTTAAAGAACTATACAAAGAAATATTGATACAATGTTCTGTAAATAATGATCTAGGGATTGGATAAAGCAGTGAACATGATTGTAACCAGACAATAGAAAATAAATCTATTTTTTTTTAATTAAATTCAGCAATCGAAAGTTTAAGTTAGATATACTGAAAGTTTTATCATGAGTTAATAACTTAACATTTTCTCAATGAGTCGCTGATATTGTCATTTCTTTCAAAAGGGATTGTACCTTTTTAAGTTTTTACTTCTGTTAACATACTACTGTCAAATCCGAAATGTTATCAGCGATTTTATTGAATTTAGAACATCATTTAATTATAAAGAAACCAATGAAATAGAGTAGAAGAATAATTATATCTGGAAAAATAGGCAAATTTTTGTACGGCTAGTCGGCTACACAATGGAATGAGGAAAACTATTTTCATGAATACCGAGTGTCTATTGACAACGTTATTACATAACATTTTCACGGTTTGTTTTTTTTTTTCATTTTCAACTATTTATAACTTATTGTAAACTATTTCAGTTACAAGCAAAAACATAAAACACCAAAATATATTGTGATACTTACATTTATTTGGATATTTTTGAAGTAAAATCGCAAAGCACACGAGAACAGCAAGTGCAATATTTAACTGTTTTCTATTGCTTAAAAATCTGAGTACAAATTACTTTGCCGATGTACGTGCATGCCTATTGGTCATTTATTCAAGCCTGAAGCTACAGCCAATCACAGGGCTTAACAATGTTAAATGTTAAACTCTCTGATTGGTTGAATGTCACGTGTATCGGTGTATGTTCTCAGCAACATTGATTTTTTGTAGCGTTTCGTTATACATAGAACGCTAACGTAAAAAAAATGTTGCTTGCAAGCTAAGCAGCTTGCATCAGTAGCTTAATATCCTGTGACTGTGACTCAATTTACTTACCAAAAGTTTCAAGCACTAAGCATGTTTTAACTGTATTATTAATTGCGTTCGATATAACCATGGCCTTTTATCATATCGATTTGAGTCATTGTTGATTAATATCACTTTGTAATTGATCAGCAGGAATCGCAATCAATTTTAGTAGATTAAATATTATTTTTTGCAGATCAACAGTTCTCACTAACATGTTGCAATAAATTTCCTCTATCGACCATTTTATTTACTAAAATTATTGGTTCTATTCTCAAAGTGAAATAACTTCGCCCAATAATATAGCTGACACTACTACTTACAATTTAGAGCTCTTCAAACTGTTAAGAAGGCATTCCCAAGACTCCCATCATCATCATCTCAGCGTTAATCCCTGTCGCATCCGTAGCTTTTTCAGCTTTGGGGTCTGGGGTCCGCTTTACCAGTCTAATTGCTGATTTTGGTTAAACTTCGCTATTTTCCGTGAAGCGACTGCCGTCTGACCTCAACAACCCGTAACGACTGCCACTAGATGTTCGTATGGCAACCGGGACCAACGGCTTAACGTGCTTTCCGAGGCACGACCAGACCAGTGCAAATATTCATATTCATGCATACAAATATTTGCACTGTGCGGGGATCGAACCCGCGCCTCCTTGCGCAGCGGCCGCGTTCGCTACCGCTACGCCACGGAGGCTGTCTCAGGCATTCCCAAGACTAATCAGATCAAATCGATCGATAGGTTGGTGAAGTAATAATATCTACAAACATTAATTGAAAATGTTAGTTTTTATTAAAAAATATGCAATTTCTTTGGTGTTTATTGACCAATTTTTGACTCTGACAACTCGCTTTTTGGGTCAGAAATCGCTCTGGTCCTGGTTTTCTCGTCGCTCTGGGCTGGTCGAAGGGCGTTAGATTGTTATTGATTAAAAATCATCTGTGTTCCTTCAGTTGCTTATGCCAGAGGCCACGGTATTTCTTTCAAAGAACTGGCAGGCATTAGTCCTAGTGGACCCTGTCACAATGTGCTGGAATCTCTTTGAGACGCGAGTGGAACACAATGTGCCATCTTACTAGGCGGTGATCTATATACTACTTGGCATTCGCAAGACCGCGCCTGCGGTGGCCGGAGATTTGCTGTTGTCTCGTGACGTCCAGAGGATCTCCTGATGTGACTAGGAGCGTGAGAGCGCGGAGATTTCTTTTCAGAAGGAAGTGACGCACTCATGCATTCTGGCGAGAGTGCATGAGCCCAGGTTGTGACCATGAGTTTTCATTACGAGACTCGATCATACGCATGGAGCGCGTTTGGCGATCTCATTTGTTGAGAGTTCTTACAGCCTTGAAGTGAGCCAGTCAATGAGTCAAACGTGGTCGATATCGATGATCTAGTCTTCGTAATGAAGACTTATGGTAGCCACACAGGGCCGACCGTCGCTTGCCGCCAAAAGGACACGACGGTCCTTCGCCCCAGCCATAGCTCCACACGTAACCCCAGGGTGATCCAAACAGTGGTAGGCGCCAACATCTCTCAGCTTGGTGTTGCCAGCTTTTCAGTAAATCATTTGCTTTTACGTGTCTCCCGGTTTTAAATACAATTTACCTTTTCTTATATAACTTTGTATTCTGGATAGTAGTAGATGGGACTTAGGCCGAAACTTGTAGCATGTGTCGTGATACCGATAAGTCATAAAGCGCAGTTCGCAATATGGCGGCGTGTCGCTCAAATAAATCTTGTATTGCGTGCAGCAAGTTTTGACTAGCATCATCACCTCAGTGTATAATCCCGGTTGCAACCGCGGATTTCGCGTTGGAGCCCTGGGTCCGCTTTCCTACATATACGCCTCCATTTCGCACGATCTCTGACATACCGTGGTGTGAGATTGGTGGCACACATGTACTCTCTTACAACGTCAGGCCAGCACTTCTTTTTTGGTCTATCTCGCTTGTTCCGGCCCGGCGGAGGCGCCATCGCAAGACATTTATTATCCACGTAACATGCCTGTTTTCGTAAGACGTGACCGTACCAGCGTAGGCGACCCTCTTGCAGTTTTGTCTGCAATGTCAAGGACATGAAGACTGCCACGGATGCGGGAGTCACACATCATCATCAATCATCATTCATCTCCGTGACACGCAACCCCTGCTTGTGTCGCTCAAGCACAGGCGACGTCCACTGCTAATACAGAAGAACAGGTCTAATGATGGTCTTATAAACCTGTTCCTTAAGCTTGACTTGCTAATACTAGCTTAATTTTAGGGTCACAAATGGCACCTGTCGCGTCACGCTATTTTGCTCAAGCTGCGGAAATGCGTGCCTTAACGCCGAAATCAATGCAAAGATCACTAGTCTGTATGTGTGTATCTAGTGATATGTGAAGGGGGGAAATTCGAAAAAATATTCCACAATTAAAACCACAAAATATTTTTTATTCATTTATTAATAAACTAACTTTACAAATTTAATAATAGCAGAACAATAATATTCCTTATTTCTTCATTCGTAATAATATGATAAATCAGCATGACTCAATCGTACTTTTATATCAATATAATTTCTTCAATCGTTATAATATGATGATAATCAGCTTGACTCATCGTACTTTTTATCAATATAATAATTATATGATTTTTAAAAATAATCTAGAAACGACAGTGAAAGCAACTTACAGAGAAAATAATGCACAATATAAAACTGAACTTCATAAATGATCGGCAACAAGAAATGTTTGCAGGCATCGTTTATCATTGTCCTAAATTGATTCCCCGCGGCGCGCGCCGCTCAACACGTACTAGAAAAAATATTACAAATAACATAACGTTAACTTTATTGTATCAATTCTTTCATTTTACTATTTCTGCATGTATTTACAAGTTCCATAGAATGTAAACAAAACTATAACCTACTCTCGTGTGTTGTGTAATCCCTAGACTATATTTATAAGTGTTATTAAAACTATTTGTATTTCTTTCTTCATTGTAGATATATAAACGTACAATATAGATATTTATTTATCGGCATAAATTACTATCATTAGTCCAAAATAAAAACAAAAACTAAAAATGATAACTATACACCCCAATATACACTGCTAGTTGAGAGTTCATTCACTATAATTATATGGTACAAGCTTGCAAGTCATACTTTTATATTACAGTATAAGGCTTTTGCATGTCTACAGGAGTCGCTCCGCGCGGGACCGATTCGCTAGTCTCCACCACGTATATTTACAAACGCTACTCCCCAAACTAAATATGATTTTAAAAAGAAAACAAATACTTAAAACGTAACATATATTAATTATCCCCATCTATACATAAAAATTTACAAGACATTGTACATCGGCCGGACCGATTTAGTAATTAATAATTTAAGAAAAACAAAGTACTGTTTACAAATCAGTTTCCCGCAGTCCAGCGCTCCGACTAGCCGCACCTTTCTCTATACACTAATATTAACAGACAATTACCACGGCACACAGTTATAGGGCACAATTATTCAGGCAATAAATTCATTACTAATATTATTAAAATATTTTCTCATTATATCTACGTACATACTATACACGTTATGTATTGTAGCACTATCACTGTCCGACTAACATTGAACGTCATCAAAAGAGGGGAGGGGAACAACCGAACATAATTATACTGCGGGAGAAATGATAAAATACTGTTATGTACGGTCATCTAAGCTAATAGTGTAAAAGCTGTCTAAAATGTGCTTTTAAATAATATTTCACATCCAAATATTATTGCTTTGGGTTGGTATCTCTACTCACAGGAACGCAACAAGTCTACTCGAGCCACAGACGCCTACAGACGTGTCAATCCACCACCAAGCTTCGACCGATAAATAGTATTCATTAAAAATAGATCTGTAGGACACCCCATGTCGTCTTGTCCACCATTTAATTATATTTATTTATTATTATGATTTTGTTCGCGAACTGTGTATTGCAAGGTTCAATTTAGTAACAACCAATTATTTATTATAAATGATGAACATTAAGGCGAGTTCACACGTTCCCATACTCGAGTGTTCAACAATCGTGATAAATAAAACACTAGCGTCTCTTATATATAATAGAAAATTAAATTCATTCGATAACCGACTATGCTTAGTGCGAAATATAATCTAAAATTCACTGGTTCATTGCCTAGATTTGGCGTAAAAATCATCGGATTAAAATTAGTTGAATCGATGGTGGGAACATAAGTCGACAAATGGAGGGAAAACGAAATAAATGGGGCGTCAAAATAAAATTTTAGTTATACTGGAAGCCCGAACAGACAAACTGTTAAAACATTCAGTCGCGATTATTATCTCATTCACTAAGAAATTATCAAGTTCCACATTTAATTACAATTATTGGTCGTGAATTCTCTTAAATATAAAAACGCTAACGTTACATCGTAATAGCGGCCAGCGTTTTGTGCGGGAGAACGCCGATCTGAACTGAATCAAGCATCAATTTAATTCAGCAACTTGAAACACCTGCTGAAAGCCGACGAACCTCGGCTGATGAGGCTGAGACTGGTACACTTATAAAATACGCCATCCTCCCGCCAAAACATTATAAAAACTACAACGCTGCGATCACGTCATCGATTCGACGTCACGAAGTTACGTGCAAAAACGTATGAAAATATTTAACTTTATGCATTTATTTCATTCTCTTTATATCTCTCGGGTATTATTTACTATTATAACAATGTGCCTATATGTCGAGTGCATTTTGTACAATAATGATACACATCTATTCACTAGTAAACTAAGGCTCCCCACACCGCAAACTCCACAGAGTCTTGCTAGTGGCAACATTTCAAGTTCCCTGCGAATGCGCGAGCTTTAGCATTGCAATTAGTCGATTTATCAACATCACTATTATGTACCTATGGTTACTAAATTCTGTACTAACTACACCTTTTTTAAATTAATAAATCGCCTAAATAAAATCCTGAAACTAGCGCATCCGCTTCCAAACTTAAAGACAAACACTCTTAAAATTACGCGATAGAAATTAACTTACACTTAAAAGAACAAAATAGTCGAGTGTTTTTATAGTGAATGGTAACATTTGTTCACTAAAAATAAATATACTGGCAGTGTGACTGCCAGCATTTGATTGGGTCCGGCGTTATCGATCAACGTTTCGTTATCGATACTGAATATCAACAATAGATAAAGTTTGTAGGACGGATTTAGAAATAATCAATTTTAGAATAGATTTCGTTGTTGTTTCGTAATTATGGACTATGGAATAATGAACAATGGAAATGATATTTAAAATATTATTGCCACCATTTTTTACTTGCTACTGTTTAAGATTCTAATCTAGTGAAGTGGCACTTAAAACTATCGATATTATCGTGGAGTTCAGGGGCCAGACTCTTTCAAAATTTAATAGATGATAATTATATAACTAACAAAATTAAACTATTCTAAAATCAATTTCGCTAAATCCATTTCTTTCCCTCAGCCAATAACAACGAAAATTTTATACAAGCAGCGACCACGCGACCAGAGTTAGTTAAAATTTAGCATTATAGTCAAATTGATTTGTAATATCATTATTGGAACATTCAAAAGCTACAATAAAACTTTGAATAAATAAATAAAATATAACTGATTTATCCAGTTTATATACAAATTAGTAACTTGGATGTTAAGATATAAATATAAAAATTGCATTCATTTGATTGTGATTGTTTTCGAGTAATTTTATAATGGTTCGCGGTCGCCGTTCGTAGAACTCTAGCAAAGAGCGGCCGACGACACATCCGAATTCATAAAAAATACATTAACACACAATTCTCATGTTAAATATCAACACAGTATCCCTCAAACGTTAGTATTGCAACTTCTCTAGTCTCCACACGTTGGTGTTAATTCACAATCGATTTAATTAATTGAGATTCATTAAAATGAACAATTACCAATCGCAGATTAGTGGAAATAATTTCGGATTAATTTTCAACTCGCAACGTATTTTACAATTCAGTTAATTTTAGATACATATTATTACAATCGTGACCCAAACTGGTACAAAACAAAAGATCGAATAGTCTCTACTCGCGGCTGCGATGCCTGCCTGGCAGTTACCAGTGAACGTCGTCAGCGCTCATGTAGCCAAAGGGACTGTCACAAGTTGTACTAGTGTATAACGTTCTGTGCGCTACGTCGTGCGGGAGGTCGGGCGACACACGCAGAGCACTCGCGTTACCTAGAGGCGTCGACACGCCGGCCGCGCGTCAGTCTGGGGCGGGCTCGTCGAGCGCGCAGGGCTCGCGGGACTCACGGGGCTCGCGGGGCTGGCCGGGTTCGCGGGGCTCGCGGGGCTCCGCGCGGCGCCGCCGTCACTTGTCCCGAGAGCCGCGCCTGCGCCGCACGCCCGCCGCCGCGCCCGCGCCCTCTCCTACTGCGCCCACACCAAACATACTACGTCAGCACCGCCCGACAGGGGGGAAAAGTGGCAACGGATCAGTCTGTATTGACGCGGGACTCACCGGCACTTCTAGTTTTCCTGCGAACGGGCGCGGCGGCCGGGGCCCCGCGGGGGCGGCGTGGGCCCCGGCGGCCCCGGGGTGGGCCCGTGGCGCACAGAGCGGCGCGTGCCCACGCCCTCCGCCGGCTTGCCGCGCGGGGGCCCGCGGACCACCTTGCTAACCTTGCCGCGCACCTTGCAGATGAGCGGCTCGTCGCTGTCGCTGTCCGAGTCCTTCCGCTTTGCGAGCGGAACGGGCGCGGGTGGCGCCGGCGCGCGCGGCGTATCTCTGCGCGGCTTCTTCTTGGGTCGCGCGGCGTCGTCATCGCAGCTAAGCGTGGAGGCGCCCGAGCTCTCGGACTCGCGGCGCCGGCGCTTGGCGGGCGGCGCGGCCCTGGCGGGCGCGGGCGCGGGTCGCGGGCTGGTCTTGTCGTCGGGCGCGCGCACACAGTTCCGCGGCGCGAGCGGCGAGTCGGCCCGCTCCAGCTTGGTTAGCGCGGGGGAGAGGCGCGGCGTGCGCGGCTGGTCGGCGGGGCTGCTGAGCTTGCTGCTGGAGCGCGTGCGCACGCTGCTGCGCGCCACACGCTCGAGGGCGGACGGCGAGGGCGACTCGGGCCTCTTGCCCGCGTAGTCCGGCGTGGGGATCTCGATGAGCAGCTGTTCGAGCAGACTTTTATCTGGGAAGTCCGCTTTGAGCGGTAACCTCTCAAGTTTGGGTTCTCTCTTCTCGTCGGTCTCCGGCCGTTCTGTGATCGCGTCGCCGTTCTCGGTCCGTTCCTCCTTGACTTCGTCTACGTTCCCGAGTTTCTCTTGATTGGAGTACGTGTATAGCGGCGGCGAAACTCTGCTGGGCGGCGGGTCGAAATCCTCCAGCTTGACCTTGTCACGCAGAGGCTCTGGTTCCGTGGGCGCGGTCGGCTCGGGCTGGCGCTCGTCGCCGTTGACGTCGGCGTGCATCTTGGCCAGCTCGGCCTCGATGTCGCCCAGCAGCGGCGGCGGCGCGGGCTCGTAGCGCGGCGCGCTGGCTCGCGACAGTCGCTCCAGCAGCTCGTCGGAGGGCGGCGCCTCCACGCCGATGATCCGCTGCACGGACGCCGGGGAGGTGGAGCGTGGCATGTCGAGACGCTCCTTTCTACAATGACAAATGATATTTCCTTTGTTAGTGGTAAATAATACGTTTATACATCTAATATTTTTATCCTATATGAGACTTGCTCTTTGAGAAGCAACTTCATCTACTAGTCTTTCTCTCGAAGAAAGAACATCGATTTGAATGGACCTGTACCAACGACGAACTACCAAAGAACATAATCTAGACATTTCAATGTTTTTTAACGAGTTAAATCCATGAAGATTGATCATAATTATTATTCTTGCCTGAGGAACGGCAGCAAGTCATGCTCCCATAGATGTCACTGCTTGCGGTCGCGTCGGGGGCGGGTTGTCTCCTTCCATCAAATATTTCGCGGGTGCTAATCTTCGGGTTATGTTCATTATGCTGCTAGTTGTGGCTGGTTGTTTTGCTGACTATGGTTTCGTTATCGTTATTACTAAAAATGCTAATTCCTAGCCAATTTGGATGACTTTTGATTTTGATATTCAACTTTGAAGACAGGAAATATATCTATAAATATAACATTTATCTTCAGATTCCAAATAATAATCATTTACAAATTAAATATTAATCTAATTTACCTTGCGGGAGGTGACTGGCTGGCCTGATTCGGCGACTTTTCAGATAATGCATCCATCGACTCGATGCCCGAATCCTCTCCCTGCGCCTGGCTGGCGGGCGAGCGACTTCCGAACTTGTCGTCAGGACGGGTGGCTCGCTCGGCCACTAGCTTGCAGTAGGACTTGTCTTTGGGCCTGTCCTTCCGCCGCGGGGAAGCCGGGGGCGACTCCACGCGACTGGTTGGTATCGTGCCCACGTTCGTCGAGCCCGGAGGTTCTGGAACGTAAGCAGATTTATGTTTTTCCGAGTTCTGCAATGAGTTTTTTGGTGATGGTCAAATGATTGAATGATTGGAGAAGTTGTTTATAAGTGACCTGCGAGTATATGAACTTGTACAGAAAAGGCAAACTTCTCATTGTCGTGACTTTGGAGGTCAATCTAATTTATTCCATGCTATGGCGCACATTTAATTTACGTTTTAATGCTGTGATGGACAGCATACACATACTAATGGTTAAACATGAAATTAGACCTTTCTGGATAATTCTTGGAAGACTTGACATATAAAAACTAGACTGTTAATATGATACATCGGTTCTAGGTGCTAAGTGAGCATGGGTGATGGACACGAAAGTCCATGATTGACCATGACCATGTTTGGTCATTGATTGATTGAAGGGGACCATGATTTTTAGCAAGCAATGGCCTTGTACTGTCTGTTAACTCTTCAATTCCCCAGATAAGAAAAATAAAACCAAATTGATGAATAATTTTGATTTGTGTTATTTATTTTTGCTTTCATAATGCTTGACATACACACTATTATTATAGTAAAAAATATTAAAATCTCATGGTAATAAACAAAACTGTTGAATGGCCGTGCCGCTAGTTGGTTTTTTGAGTAAGTTAGAGGTTTAAAACAAACTTAACATCTGAAACTTTTTAGGCACCCATTTATAATTGGACGAAAATTTATAGTAAAATTCTAAGGACATGTCACATTTGTATCTAATATGCTCAATATTTCTTCTATACTGTTCAAGAAGTTTGACTTCTACCACAGGTATGGTGCTGACGGAGCAATATTTATACTATTGTTTTTTATAACATGAACTGACCTGTACAGGAGCTATGGCTGACCTTCCTCTTCTTATCAGAGGTGAGCAGTCCATTGGGTGAGGTAATTGCACTTTCGGCGATTGTCCGTTTCAACTTATTGTCATCTTCAGCAACGCGCCGCGACTCAGCATAATGCTGAGGTTCAGGCACGTCGCCACTAAGCGTCCACTCTAAGTCCTTATGACAGTTCACCAACCTCTCACACTCACTAGCACCAGATTTACACTGATTTACTTGATTAACTTGGTTTACATTTACGTTTACGTCACTATCAACGTCTGATTGCACTGTTGTCCCCTCTGACTTCACACTATCACATTTCACTTCAGTTTTAGGAGTAGGTAACTTCATCTTTGCATCATGGTTGTTTGGCTCTCTGTAACCCTCGTTTTGCGCGTATTTCCCTTCCTTGTCTAGCGTGTCGTTTCTCCATTCTTTATCTCGCTCTTTGTCTGATGATTTGCTGCTGTCACTGAGTATTTTTAGTTTTTTCTTCATTTTGAGGTCTAAGCTCTGGACTTTGTTGTTTAGTTTATAGTCATGAGACTTGGTGACTATGTGGGCGTTTTTCGAGATAGTTTTCATTCTGTAGACGACATTGTTGTCGCCCGTTATCTCTGTTTTAACGCCGTCTGCCTCATAATGGTTATTGAGCTTAATGCCTTTCATGTTTAAATACTCGTCATCAGTCTTGTTCTCAGTAGTTTCACTAGATTTTGAGGCTATTGATTCGTCGGAGTCCCTCCGATGCGACTTGTCGTCTGACTCTGAAGATTTTCTAATTTTAATCTTCTTTGTGTGCAGGTCACCAGGGCCGAACTTTTTCTTTTCTTTTTTGGAGTTTTTTATGACGGCGGAGTTCCTTCCTCGTAGGCTTATGTGTAGAGGAGGTACTCTGAGTTCGCCGTCGGTGGGCTTATCGCCTTTCTGTTGGTTGACAAAGCTGATGTCTGCTTTGTAAACCGTTTGGACGGCGGGCTCGTTCTTGTCGAGTTTTAGCCTGAGTTTTATTGACTCTTTCTCAGTTTGTGGTGACTTTGGTGCGTCAAGTACTGGCGCAGGGAGTTTGAGGGGTGGAGGTCTTGGTAAGGCAACTTTGGTGGTCTTGTTGTCGCGGACGATTTTGTCCTTGAGCGTGGCTGGCTTCTCTTTCGCACCTACAGTGCGAGGTTTACCGCCTTTTTGCGCGAGTTTGTCGTCTCGCTCTTTCTTAGATAATTTGTTTCTCATTCGAAGTTCTTCGTCTGCCCTCCGCGTGCCCTCGTCAGTGGCTGACTTGGCGATGCCGAACATTTCAGGCGCGACTTCTACAGTGGGCTCCTTAACTTCGCAGTTAGCGACCGTGACCTCTTCCACTTTCTTTTCTTGTTCCTTTGGAGGCGGTACATCGTCATCCCTCATGAGAGTTTTGATGAGATACTGTTTGCTCTGTTCCTCGATTTCCTGTGCCGAGGCTTGTGATCCGACGGTTGCCGTGGCCACCGAGGTTGTCGCTCGTATAGGCAACTTTAAAGGGGGAGGCATTGCTTGGCTTGCACTTGACGGTGGAGACTTGAACGATGGCGCAGCATTTGGCGTATGTAGCGCGGTATTCTGATGTTGTGAAGTATTCGGTGTATGTTGCGTTGCATTTAGATGTGACGTCGCATTATGCATATGTTGCGTCGCATTTAGAATATGTTGTGTGGTATTTATTAAATGTGGCGTCGAGTTCTGCGTATGCTGAACTGCGTTTGGTGGATGTTGGACCGCGTTATGCATATGTTGTGCCGCATTCATCGTGTGCTGAATATGTTGCGTATGTTGTACCGCATTCGACATATGATGAACAGCGTTTGGTATATGTTGTGTGGTCGTTGGCGTGTGTACCGCATTCGGCGTGTGAACTGTCGTCGGCGTATGTTGAACTGGCGGCGTATGTTGCACCGTCGTTGGCGTATTCTGTTGGTGTTCGGTTTCCGAGTCCTGTCTCCTGAACTTGGAGTGTTGCGGCACGGGCGGCGGCGGCATGAAGGCGTCCTGTCCGTCGTACGTGTCCGACTTAGAAGGCACGTCGTGTCTCGGCTCGTAATTACTCGTGTAATTATCACCGGTAATGTCCTGAAGGACAGAATCCGGGGTGTTGTTGTTGGCGTTGTTTCCTGACAGGAGCATGTCCAGCTTCGCGCTGGCGTCGAGTTCTGAGATGGCAGAGAAGGCACTCTCGTCGAGATTAAGATCGTCGCCGAGCGTAGGCATGAGGTGTTCGAGATCGCTGTCAGGCAGATCCAACAGAGCAAGGTCCCGGTAGGGCTCGTTCCAGTCGGGTTGAGAGGTCGCGCGCGAGGCGGCGCGCTGGCGGGCTATGTACTGCTGCTGATACCTCTGGAATTCCTGGAAAGTGAGGTTTAAGGATAAAATATTTCCAATATTATATGGAGAGTTGTTTTGGGATTTCATTTGTAAAACACCTGTATTGAATGTTGGTTCACATGTTATTTATTGGAAACTGTATATCCCCATGATTGTTTTGTTATCTAACGCCATTTGATATTTT
This sequence comes from Sesamia nonagrioides, assembly GCA_017933935.1. NCBI lineage: Eukaryota > Metazoa > Arthropoda > Insecta > Lepidoptera > Noctuidae > Sesamia > Sesamia nonagrioides. The sequence goes on from JADWQK010001130.1 coordinate 5,375,632, forward strand.
CTATACAGAAGCTGTTGGTAGTTTTAATTATACTCCTACTAAAGACATGACTGGATATTTCACATTAAGATGTAAAATACTGGTATAAGGTTATTTATTGCCAGTTCTCTCTAAAGCACAGTCACTTTTAAAAGGAACTTGCAACAACCAGATTTGGTTACTAATGTAAATTGAAGAGCAGAAAATTACGTTACTTAGGAGACAAGCTCGAACCTATTTGTATCTGGGTTGTTTAACTTGCCCCTAAAAATATAGATAAGTATAATATAGATCAAACAACAATAACATTAGAAGGTCAATTTATCATCAGCACCTTTCTTGTTGAATTGATACTATAGTGAGCAAGTTTCATTATTCTCCTGGATTTCTCCATACTTTTTTGGAAGTCATCAAATTCACACATTATATTGAGTAATAAGCAAATAAATAAATTAATAAGCAAATAGAGTTGAATAATTCTATCTAAGCTTATCACAAAACCTACCTGGAAACTCGACTGCGTCTTCTGATCCATAGACGCAGTAGGAGGCGGCAGTAGAGCCTGCAGGTCTTCAGGCGTGACCCTCGGGTGCTGGGCGTGCTGTGCATGCTGCGAGTGTTGCGCGTGCGGCGAGTGCGGCGCCAGCAGCGCCGGCCGCAGTGGCCGCGACAGCTGCTGGCGGTACGGCGGCGGCGCGGGGAACGAGTAGCCGCTCGCCACGCCGCGACCTGCCGCCGGCGGGGACGGGGACGGGGACATCTGTGGGAACACAAAATTTATTATAGTAATAGCCCCGCACTGTATTCTTTTAAACTTGTTCCTTTGCCTTTGTGTCAATGTTCTACATCGAACTGTCAATTTGAACAGTCCGCACATCACACCTTGTGGGAGTGTATTCTTTGACAGAATGAACGCAATATTATTTTGGACAGTGTACAAGTTACATCCGGAGTCGTTTATTATACGGACCTTGTAGAAACTAGCACCAAATTCCGTACGTTCAGGCGCTTTTGCCATGCCTATTATTGGAATCAATTGTAACAGCACATACCTACTTAGGAACCCCCATACCTACTTAATCAAATTTTATTCCGTGGTACTTGGCAATCTGGGCTTCTCCCAGTTGCAATAATGTCCCTTTGTGCCGATTGGCCTAGTTCTGTTCTGTCTCCTGCTTGTTATGGAGGGAAATGGAAAAAATATCTTTTTTCTTACTACTCCGCTATTCTTTTCTGATTAATTTCGTTGCGTCCCGGAGAACTCGTCGAGCTTCATTGCTCGGCGTTTTTCTGGCGGTCTCCACTGTTGATTCTGGCTTTCAGGAGTTGCAGTGGGTGGGATAATGTGTGGCGGGTTTTGTCACAAAGAAAAAAAAGTACTATGCCGGCACGCCGATATAGCAATGGAACCTTTTCACAATAACAACTGCGTAACGTCATCCGTCGCACAAAAGGACAGCTAGCAAAAACATTTTCAATACCAAGCTAGGGTTATGGGTTTATTTGTATTTTATAATTTTATTATACATGTACTGTAGTAGGTATAAACCTACTCATCCATATTCTGACAAATAAAACAAGGGAACGAGTATCTTTTTATTACTATCAATAAGATTATTTTTTTCTAACCACATTTATAATCTCTTTAATTTACTCGAATTTCGACTGTTAATTAATTTCTTACGCATTTCAACGGATAACAAAACTCAAGACCAACAATAAAACAGGATAACAAAAACAAAAAGCTGTAACAAGTATTCGATGCGCGTAAGCACGTAAGCGCGGGGTGATCTTGCAAACGGTACTGACGGTGCGACTTCGACTACGTCACCAAGATGGCCGCCAATCGCAATACCAAATTGCGGGGCTTATACCACGACTATTTAAAGCGGGTTTCCTTAGCAATGATGCGTACTCACAAAGAACTTAAAATATATGCATGTTCAAAATTAGTCTCTCACTGGTGACTTATTTACACAGCCTCCGTGGCGTAGAGGTAGCAAACGCAGCCGCTGCGCAAGGAGGCGCGGGTTTGATCCCCGCGCAGTGCAAATATTTGTATGCATGAATATGAATTTTTGCACTGGTCTGATCGTGCATCGGAAAGCGCGTTCAGTCGTTGGTCCCGGTTGCTATACGAACATCTAGTGGCAGTCGTTACCAGTTGTTGGAGCCCTCAAAAGTTCAACAATTGATCTAACTGCAATGCTTCGAGATCGCCTTCGGGTTGTGGAGGTCAGACGGCAGTCGCTTGACGGAAAATATCGAAGTTTAGGCAAAATCAGCAGTTAGACTGGTAAAGCGGACCCCAAACTACAAAGCTGATAAAAGCTTCGGATGCTACTGGGAATAATGCTGAGATGATGATGACTTATTTACAGTAGAAACCACTCTAAAATGGGAGGCCATCACGAAATAATAGCCGTACCATGTTAAGAAAGGTTTTGTCGAGCTCAGATAGACTGGTCCTCTATGGATAATACTGGCAGATTGGAAAGCTCGCCTATGATGTCCCTTACCTGTACTCTATAGGGCGCGGGCGAGGGCGGCGCAGGGCGACGCAGCGCAGGTGGTCGTGGCGCGGTCTCTGCGCCTGGCGCGGCGCCCAGCGGGGATCGCACCGGCGGCGCCAGCGCCGCGCGCGCGCTACGGTACTCTGCGAACGGAGGCCGACCCACGGCCAGTTCAACCTGTGGATAACGAGGTCGATATTTTAGTCCATGTAATGTGATGTTGTTTAGTACATTTGCCACTACATTTGAGCCAAATTCGATAAAGAATAGAGGTAAACATACCGTTGCTAGGCAACGAGTAGTTTACGCCTAAAACACAGATATTAACAACCTTTTCTACATACATGATTTTCATAAAAGAAATATTCCTACTTCCTACTAATCTAAAAAGTTTATTTGTGTTTAGATATTTATGATTGAATGAAATGAATCGGTTAAGCGTTCCTGCATGGAATGCTTAACCGATTATGAATGAAATATGATACACATGTAAGCTAATTTCCTAATAGGTTCAATTTTTGATACATATTAATTATAATTAGTCCATACTTGAAAGTATTACAATGCATGTGTTATGCAGTTTTCAGAATTGAAAGTAATTAAAAAACGCAAAATTGTATTAACAAATTCCTCAACTTTATTTATTGGTTGAATTCCACAAAATGTGTTTAATACCTGGATTTCATCCATCTTTCTTTTTTTGTAGGGTTATCACGTAAAATTAATGGCGACTTTTTAACGGTTTTTCGAAATACCAATTTATTATGCATGTTATTTTAGTGATTCTATTGAAATATACTGCAATAGGAATTGTTAATAAATAGCTAGCGTGTAAAAGTCGATAATCATGTAAATAACAGGAGATTTGTAAAATGTGAGTTGTGATAACCCTAAATTGGTTTGTTTACCTCTATTCTTCATGGAGCTAGGCGATGGTATATTGAGAACGAGTCTTTAGATTTCAAGGCGCCGTTACAGAAGTTTTCTCTTTAAAAACTATTTTCAAATACAACAAATATTAAAGAAATAAGTACAAAATAATAGTTAAACACTAACCTGTCCGTCTTCAAGCCTATCAAGTTTCGCGGGATGCTGCGGTGGTTTCGGCCTCGGCGACGGCGCCGGCGCATCGTTCTGCAGCAGGTTCACCAACAACGGCGACGACATGGCGACCGTCGGGGGCGCAGGGGGAGGCCCCGGTGGCGCGGGCGGGGGTGCAGGTGGCGCCGTGGGGGCGGGGTAGGGCGGCGGGGGCCCCGGGAACGTTGAAGTAGACGGCCTTGCGAATGGCCCGTCTGCTTGCGGCCTTATGTTAGGAGAAGGACCCGCTAGACCTGAAATATTTATTTATTTATCACTCTTACAACTGACCTTACAGGCCTTAACCTAATGCGACAGTGCAGTTATCCACTAATACTTAGATATACACTAATTCTTAAATATAACTAACAATATTTAATAAAACTCTTAAGAGTTCACTCAAAGAACACGAAAATATATCCAGTCTTTCATGGATTTCGATCACGGTGCTTTCGCCGGTAGGTTGGTTCTGGCCACAGGCACGTTTAGCAGTTGCGGGCGTCGTCGAAATATGAATGTCTGGGTAATGAGATACTGTTACGAAATGTTTTTAGGTAGAAAAGAGAATCTTCTTTTTAGGTCCACTACAATTAGGTCAGATATTGACGGTAGTATATTTTATGTATGAATTTTATATACAGGGTGTATCTGACATCGTAACGCAAACTTCGCGAAAAGGCTAGACGGCATGCCACTAATAAAATTATGATAGTCATTTATGTCGTTAATGAACGGTTACAGAATACACACTGTTTAAAAAAAAGTGTCGACTTGGCTTTTGAACGTTGCAAGCGTGCCGCCGTGCGGGTTTGTAGGTATGACGTTGATCCCTGATGTGAACTCTATTAAATCAGCTGATAAGATAGTTTTTCGGGTGTTGTTTTCATTGCGCTTTTTTATGTAATTAGCGAATTATTTAATTTTTACTTTAAAATATTATTGGTTTATAAAAGTATAGCAATTGTGAACGGTCTGAAGTGAAAAAAACTACATATTTTTTTTTAATCATGAAAAAGCCGACGAAAAATTCCATCACTGGGGGGCTCAGAACCATGTACTGAATCTTTGGTCGACTTTACTTTCTTTATTATCCATTACACTGATTCCTGTTTATTTTGGGCTATATGTATATTTATGAAAACATCATGTCCGTAAGGAAACAAGTAAATCACTTCGGTATTTCAGTAAAAGGGGCGACAAACATCTATAGGACTAGCAACAAAGATCAATTAGTTCAACAAAGTTTACGACTGCCTAAAATGGACTTTTCCTTCGTAGGGTCGTTTGTTTATTATGGAATAAAATTTTGATAAATTACTTTTATTTTTTGTTAAGAACAGAAGAATGAAGATCGTTAGCAAGAAATTAAAAACTTATAGTTTACTTTTGTGAATTCTACTATAATATTATAAACGTCGAAAGCGAGTATGGATAGATGTCTTTTACTCTTTCACGCAAAAACTTCCGAACGGATTTGGATGAAATTTGGCACACAGATAGTTTATAACTAGGAATAATACATAGGATATGTACTTTTTTACTTTTTATCCCAATATTCCTACGGGATCGAAACTTACGCAGGTGAAACCGAGGGGCGCAGCTAGTACCCTATAACCCGTCCCATACCCACGTAAAAAAAAATAAGTCTTGTTTGGTCCACCAAAATCAATCAACTTGTTCAAACTTTTAGATGCATTCATTGGCGCCGATTTGTTCACAAACTAAATATCAGTTCAGTGCATCTTTTTTCTTTGATTTCATTAAGATAAGGACAAAAGACAAATATTAATTAGTCTAATCGTGCCTTTAGATGAAATGATGATGAATAAATAAGGAGTTTCGAAAATTGGGTTGTATCTTAGATAATAATTCAATGTCCATCAGATAGATTTATAAAAAATACTAGCTTTCCGCCCGCGGCTTCGCCCGAATTAAGTTAACGACTATGAAGGAGTTAAAAAATAACTTTATTTCTATCCAGTAACAGCGTAACAGTAATTGATTAGTTCTACAAAATATTGATCTTATATACTGTTACGGGCTAGGGGTACTTAAACGCCGGTTAAGGGTTACGAAGTTTATTGGCAACGAAGGTACAGTCGATTGTAGGCAATGACAAGTAGAATGTCGCTGACGTTGCACTGAAGTCTTCTCTTACGTCCACGAAGTCCGTGTCGTGAACACACAATAACTCTACGGATGTTACTTCTCGTAGTACTCACAGTTCTCGTTACAGTTGTCGCAGTAGGTATTCTCAAAGATCGCTTCTTAACTGTCGCTGTTTTCGTATCGCTAGTCGAGTGTAGACTGACTGTCCGCCGGCGTCACCGCGGTGCTTTATATAGGCCAGCTGATCGAACATTCCAGAATCCTCTAGGCGTAATAATAATACTGCATAACTTCGAGGTCACCGGCCAAGTAAGTACCTACGGTAATTCCCGGAAACGGGTTTCTAGAAATTTCGATGTCGACACTTTGTTGACAAAACTGTTGAGACCTGTACCATTCGATAGGCCATCCTAAGTCTAGTAATGCGTTTTTATATTGTGCCTAGAAAATGTCTAGATCCCCAGAAAATAGGACTTAAAAGTGACACACTGCATGTCACGCGATATTGAACCTTATGCCATCGACATAAGGTCCATTCGTAACATTGCCCCCTTCTTAGTCATGCTCGTCCCGAGCATGATTTGATCCATAATAGCGAGCTAGGCGGTCAACGTGTACGACCTTCAGCTTCCCTCTAGGTCCTTTCTTAATCCGGTAGGTGACATCGTTTATTCTGGTTACTATCGTGTACGGACCCTCCCATTTGGCTTGGAACTTTGGACTCTTTCCTTTTCTTCTAATGGGGTTATGTAACCATACTAAAGTTCCCTCTTCAAATCCGGGCACGTTAGCTTTGCGGTCGTATCGGATCTTCATCTTCTCCAGGGTTTTCTTTACTCCTAGATGTCCTCCGGATACTCCGTCGTGCACCTGTCGTAGCACTGACGCGACTTTATCACCGGGAACTACTATCTGTAAGGTGACCTCCTGTCCACTGGGTGATTCCCATTTCCTCTTGAGAACTCCATTATCAATTATCAGGCTGTCCCATTGAGCCCAGTAACTTTTTGCTGTTGGGCTAAGCGCTGATATTTCACTCCAAGTGGGCCTCTGGCCACGTTGTTTCCATTCGATTACTGTCTTCAAGTCACTATCTTCCTTCTGTGCATCTTTCAATGATTGATTATCCCAGTCTTCATCCAAAGCGTTCACCTGGATAATCCGCAAGTTCTCTGTCTTTTCCTGTTTGCTTTCTTCACCTCGGTCCTTACTCCCTGAAGTTAGCTGGCGGCGGCGGTCCCTTTGCCTTGCTTTTTTCTCGAGGCGCTTCTTCTTACGCGCCTCGTCCTCGACTTCCTTGTCCCGCCTTGCGTCTGCCTTACTCCACGACCTTCCGCGCGACCGCTCGCGCTCTTGTTCTCGCCTGCTGGAACGTTCGCGTTCCTGGTCTCGGTCTCGCTCCCGGTCCTTGACGTGTTCCCGCTCTCGTTCAGCGGGTCGCTCGCGGTGCCCGCTCCGATCGCTCCGCTCACGCCACTCGACTCGCTCGCACGGGCGCTCGGGCTCGACCTTCGCATCGCGCTTGCGCCACGTCATCACCGCGGCCTCTTCACATGACCAAGAAGTTCTTCTTCCCTTAGCCTTCCTGGGACAATCAATTCTAATGTGCCCCTTTTTGCCACACTCATAGCAAGTTGGTCCTCGTCGGGCTTTTATTTGTGCGGTCACTTCTCGAATACGGTCGTGTTGTGGGCCATCTTGACGTACTGCTTCCACCTCCAGAGCATGCGTCAAAGCTGCCTTCAGGGTCTGATGGTGACCCAGACGTACAGCAGCCCTGACTTCTGCATCTCGAATCCCATCAGTAAAGAATCGTAGAGTAGTAGCGCCAATCAATCCCGGTGTTGATGCATACGCCTTCCGAACCATACGTTCAATTTCCGTGGCCCATTGTTGCAAACCCTCGCTGCTCTTCTGTGTGCGAAAGCGGAGATGAGCCCTGTAGACATGTTCCAGGTGTTTCTCTCCATATCTAATCTCCAACGCTTCTAACAGACAGGCTAGGGTATTGCAATCGCCGGAAATATTCTCGAGGATTCGTACGGCATCACCACGCAAAGCAAGCATAAGGGCCGTTAGAGCTTGATCGTCGTCCCAGTTGTTGCCTTTTGCGACCTTTTCGAATTGAAGGCGGAAGGCCACCCATGACGTTGTTCCGTCGAAATGAGGTACTTGGAAAGTCGGCAAAGCACTAGGTACCGGTACCACTCCTTTAATGACTCCTTTTTGTACCTTCTCGTGCAAAAATTCTACTTCCTTCCCAAACTCCATGATGGTATTGTCTAATTTATCGAAACGCGCATCATATTTGTCAAAGCGCGTGTCTTGCTGGTCCAGACGGGCATCTTGTTGAGCTGTTTTAATTCTAAGTTCATTGACCTCTTCTTTGGTCTTTTTCCACTTTTCATTTAATTGTAATACCAGTTGCTGGGATTCCTTTATTTGTGACTGGGTTGCTGCTTGGGATCTATCTATTTTTGCCTGGATTTCTGCCTGGGATTCTGCTATACTCAGCTTTATTTGCGCCGTCAAGTGAGCTAGTAACACCGATAAATCGGATCCGCTGCTTCCGGGAATAGTGCTGGTACTAGGCGCACTCACATTCGTCGGTATTACGACGGCCGCATCTTCTACGGGTGCAGGGACACCAAGCGATTCTTCCTCTTGACGCGCCAAATCCATCGCTGCTTGTCGTCGCGTGCGTACTCTTTCGTCTTCCCTTGGCGTGACCGGCATCCCACTTCTGACACCAATTGTTACGGGCTAGGGGTACTTAAACGCCGGTTAAGGGTTACGAAGTTTATTGGCAACGAAGGTACAGTCGATTGTAGGCAATGACAAGTAGAATGTCGCTGACGTTGCACCGAAGTCTTCTCTTACGTCCACGAAGTCCGTGTTGTAAACACACAATAACTCTACAGATGTTACTTCTCGTAGTACTCACAGTTCTCGTTACAGTTGTCGCAGTAGGTATTCTCAAAGATCGCTTCTTAACTGTCGCTGTTTTCGTATCGCTAGTCGAGTGTAGACTGACTGTCCGCCGGCGTCGCGGTGCTTTATATAGGCCAGCTGATCGAACATTCCAGAATCCTCTAGGCGTAATAATAATACTGCATAACTTCGAGGTCACCGGCCAAGTAAGTACCTACGGTAATTCCCGGAAACGGGTTTCTAGAAATTTCGATGTCGACACTTTGTTGACAAAACTGTTGAGACCTGTACCATTCGATAGGCCATCCTAAGTCTAGTAATGCGTTTTTATATTGTGCCTAGAAAATGTCTAGATCCCCAGAAAATAGGACTTAAAAGTGACACACTGCATGTCACGCGATATTGAACCTTATGCCATCGACATAAGGTCCATTCGTAACAATACTAATCTTATTGTTAACTAAGCATCTAAGTTAGTGACGCATGTCCTAGATAACGTCTGCTGAATTATACTTAAAATGCTAAATAATATAAGTATTAGCTGATGAAGCTAATATTGGAGGGTTGGGGTTCCTTAACTCCCGCGTGGAGTTCGGTTATATCGCGCTTTTTAGATTTCCCTCGGGAACATCAAATTTTTCCGGAATAAAAGGTAATCTATGTTCTTTCTCAGGGTCTAAAGATTGTCTGTGCCAAATTTCATCAAAATCGGTTGAGAGGTTTAGGCGGGAAAGCGTAACAGACAGACAGTTACTTTCGCATTTATAATATTAGTATGGATTGAACACGTATTTTCTATTTTTTCTTTCATCTTAGGAAGATATATTCATTAGAAATATCGCATGACGTCACCCCGTGGTACAAAATATACCACGGCGTGACGTAATTAGTCCCCACTGCGTAACTTTAATACGCTATATCTCAGTAGTTTTTGGTAATTTCGACAAAATAAAAAATACGGGTCTTAATTTTTTACATTATCTAAAAGATGCACTAATTATTTTTTGATTTTCATACCTTGGATACATCACTATTCTTCGCAATACTTTTTTTTTTTTAATTATAAACTAGTGTTTGTCCGCAATCCCGCTTGATAGTAAGCAGTAATGCAATAGTAGGTGGTAAAGCGTACTAGTTTATTAAGAGCCTTCTTATTAAGAAATTCACTCTAACCTTGAAGACACTTAAATTGTAGTCCGTCGGAAACACCAACGCTGGCAAACTATTCCTCAATGTATGCGGTATAAAGGACAAAGCGAAACGCTTCGTTCGGATAGTTGTGGTGTCAACAACGTAAGAGATGGAGATGGGGAAATTAAATCATCCAATTCCCTCGTACACTCTCCAAAATGCATCAACAATGCATTTTTGCCATTAGAAAATTCCATGTAATGTAATGAACAGTGTGAAAGGCATACAAACTCAACCTCATCAAACCCTGTGTTTGACTGGAAGAACCTTTGTGGTCATGGTATAATTCAGCTTATGGATAAGCGCGATTGTTACATGGCATGCTGGTATCAATACATTTAATGCACCTGGTAGATGCCTTTATAGACGAAGCTGTAAGATTCCCACTCACCCAGCGTATTCTCCTTGCGATGTATCACCCGCGCCTGCGTCATACTTCCAAAGGGGAACTCGCATCGATCAGCCGCAGTGTGCGTGGGAATGTTGTGCGGTATCTTCCCATCCATGGGGCACACGGTGTTGGGCGACTTGAAGCTGTCGGGCGTCGCCGGCGGCGCGGGCTGCTCCGCGCTGCTGCTGCCGGCGCCGTCCGGCTCCGAGAGTATTCGACCGATGCCGCCTAAGCCAGCTAAGAGCTCGGCGTTAGGTTGCGATCTTGATGTACTCGCATCTGGAACAAAAGTATTGTTAGATCTTGCAAAATTAGTTTTATAGGACTTACTATGTTCATTTGCCAGTCCACGCCACAACCAGGAACATAATAAGAGATTTTTCTTCATAAATATAAACTAGTGCTTGACCGCAATCCCGCCTGATGGTAAGCAGAAATGCAATCGGTGATGGTAGCGCGCTAGTTTATTAAGCCCATTCACTCAAAAAACTGAATAGGAATAAAGACGACAGCTGAGCGAGGTGATGCAATGTTAAAGCCGACGACCAAAGATGCTGCGCCAGAGCGAGATTGATCTGGAGATCCCCACGACCAAACTCCCGACACGACAACATTTGGCGCATCGTACCCGGCACACATCGCAACACAACTGCTCAGACCCATCCTCCGTACGGCTTCACCAGACATCATGCCGGAACACGACGAATCGCTTGGCGGCAAGACCTTGTCTGGTGGGTGGTAACTTCTGTCAGCAGCCGATGTTATGGCCGGTGTTATGTTATGGAGAAAACGCGATTTTTTACTTTACACGAGTCTTTTAACTTTATCGGTAAAGTATTAAGGTTCAAGTTCGATTGGGATTTCTTTTTTACAGTTTTGGGGAACTTGGGCGTGCCGTTTACAATAGTACTCACCATCAGGGTCGGTGTTGATCCTCAGCTCGGCTCCATGCTGCAGCCGCAACGAGACGGCCGCGTCGCCGTCCAGCTGCACTGACAGTATACCAAGAGCCCGCAGCTGTGGCGCGCCTGCTGCGGCCAGCGCACGCAGCCGAGCAGCCGCCGCGCGCGGCACCGACAGCGTTACGCGCACAGAGTTCCAAGGCTCCACCTAGAAAGGCAATACCAAGTTTAGATATATTGACTTAACCAGTAAAGTTTCCTATTGTTACATATTCCATACAAAATAAGACATGTATAGAAAAGTTACAACATATTCACTACATAATATAAAACAAAGTCCTAAAATACGTTGTTGATTTAATATACTTCTACGTATATCGCCCTTTACAGCATATGATTTAAATGAATATTTTCGAAGATATTACACATTAAAAAATTGCGGGGCTCACGTTTGCGGCGGTACCGACCGGCCGGGGCGGCGGGAGCGGCGCCGGACTGCTATGTTTTTTATACAACATTCATAGTTTTTCTGTAGTGTAGGTATTTAATATCAGCATTGCACCCGTGCGAAGCCGGGCGGGTCGCTAGTATGAATTATAGGAAAAATAACTTTACTTCCTACACAGTAAAGGCCAGTTTTACGCTACAACTACAACATTTTTTTTTCATTGAAATATGTAGTTTATATTTATTTATATTGAAATAGGATGGGGCGTGCGGCGCCTGAACTCTTTCACTCAGTAAGACACCTTACATAATAGAACAGGTAAATCAGGCAGGTAGATCAAAATAAAAGGCAGACCGGAAAAGCCATACTACACACTGGAACTCCCCATGTGGTTAAAAATAAATCGTTTTATACCAATACTTTCTATTATTACATTTGACAGCGAGCACACAAAGCCTAAAGCCTCTTCAAACAATAATTAACATAACAATACAGGATAAACTATAATAAACTCTATATAAAAATAAACGCATTAGTCAACCAGGAAGTGTGGTTGAAGCCGGGAGAAACTAAACTCGTATATTGGCTAATAAAATGTTTGTGGCTGATTGGGTAAGCCCACCCAAATAGCCTAGCAAACTTAGCTTTTACGATGAATTAAGCCCACAATAGCACTGCAGTCGTCGACACAAGCCTCTGCCAGTCGTAGACAACGTCATCATTAACCCTATAATGTTCTCTTTGCCGAGACACAGGCCACTTCTCTTCTCCTTCTTATCACGCGGGCCCAGTGCGGTCTTCTGTTTATTGGTCTGGTAGGCGACGCGCTGTTGTATTTTCAGTGTGGCTACCATGAGTTTTCATTGCGTAGACTCGATCATCGATTGGCCCACTTCGAGGTTGTAAGAACTCTCAACCAATGAGAGCGCCAAATGCGGTCGACGCATATGACCGAGTCTCGTAATAAAAACTCATGGTTGCCACAGCCACACTGTACAGTGCTCAACTACATGAGCGGTAAGTTGTCGACGGGTACAGTTGATGCGTGTCGATCGTGAATGGGTGTGGAACGTGGATTGCGATAGGAGTCGACTGGTAGAAATCGTCACGCTGTAATATTCTCCAAGGGTCTCTTTTGCTCCGTTTCCATTACGTACGAGTGACCCACGCATGTGCGTGTGAGTATCGCGTAATAAACTTCGTCCCCCGCCCGCATAGGATTTTTGAAGCACAAGATTTTTTCTTGCTCTGGATTTGCAGCTCACGGCGTTGAAAATCCAATAGAGCGCATCGTAAGTGCGTCGAAAAAGTTTCCAGTTAGATTTTCAGCTCATGTCGCTAAGTCAAACGTTGAAATTGCAGTGGTCGGCAACAAACGCGTCGCATAAAAAGAGTGCCCGCCCAAACGCAAGTTTATCGTGAAAAGGACATTTAAATCGTGCGTGTTCCGCTTTAAAATAAGGTTGTATAAAGTTATACCTTTGTTAAAAAAAAAAAACTTTGTTATTTATGGCTGTAGGAAATAAACCTTTTTTATTTTGTTTTTATTTTAAATCTGCATAAACTGTGTTCAACTTTGCCATTTCGCGGAATAATTTCCGCGAGCGATATTAATTGACTACGTAATTTTATTCAATAATTAATATTATGCGACCATTTAAATAATTTAGTAAAGTTAATGGGAATTGGAATGGGGGGTCGTTATTGTGGGCCGAGTAGCATACCTAATGACGACAAGATTTGAATCATTCAAATGATAAAATAAGATTGAATTGGAATTAATTAGAAAGGTTAAGTTCCGATGACCGGCACTTAACGCTCGTTTTGCACGGTACAGTTTATTTAACTGTCGTTTTGCGAATAACCAAGAATGGTTCCAGAAGTACGATTATGTACGGACGACAGCAGGTCAACCTACCCAAAACTGTCAAAAATTCCAACTTTGAGCCTTAATTTAATGCTTTACCGCTAAAGTTGAAAATCTTAAAAATAAATCTGATAGATTGTAGTAGCTTGATGTGCTGTAGTCTGTACATGTCACCGGGAAAACTGTCATTCCAGCTAATGCAAGGGATTCACAACTTTCAGAATTGAGCTGAACGCTTTAGGCGTTCACAACATTCAAAGCAAAGAAAAAAACAAAATAATTTTTTTTAAGATTATGTGTCGAATCCAACTCGGCTGGACTGCTTTCGCGAAGCTACGTAGAATCTTCTCGTCCGAAATACCGCAGTGTCCTCAAGACAAAAGTCTTCGACCAGTGTGTGATGCCAGTGACATATGGAACTGAGACGTGGTCGCTAACAATCTGCCTTATAAGAAAGCTCAAGGTTACTCAAAGGGCAGTGGAGAGGGCTATGATTGGAGTCTCACTGCGTGATCAAATCAGAAATGAGGAAATCCGCAGAAGAACGAGAGTAACCGACATAGCCCGAAGAATCGCAAAACTTTTATGATTGGCAACGTTGGAAAATTACAACCCAGAAGTGGTACGCTTTTGCGAACTTATTTAAAATACTTGCATATCATGACTTCACACCTTGGACGCAAATTCCCCTATTGAAATATTAACGCTAACACCTAACAAACATTCTAAGTCATTTACTTCTTCCTCTAGTGGGAACTACAATTCATGATGAGTAGCTTTTGTGGAACAAACACCTCAATTTTGGCAATATCACGTTCTTGCTTTGATAGTACATCAATCTCTGTAGATTGATGAGTGAATTTGATTTTATTAGAGCCACGAGAAAACTTTATGTGCCAATGAGTTTCTCGCTGGTAGGCCATGATATCGGCAGCCGGTAGAAGTAACCACCCACCGGACAAAGTCTTGCCGCCAAGCATTTCGTCGTGTTCCGGCATGATGTCTGGTGAAGCCGTAAAGAGGACGGGCCTGAGCAGTTGTGTTGCGATGTGTGCCGGGTACGATGCGCCAAATGTTGTTGTGTCGGAAGTTTGGTCGTGGAGGGTCTCTAGATCAATCTCCCTCTGACGCAGCATCGTTGGTCGTGCTGTTGGGTTTAACATTGCATCACCTCGCTCAACTGTGGTCTTTCCTATTCACTCAGTTCTTTTGGGTGAACAGGATTATAATACCATCAACGATTGCATCACTGCTTACCCCATCAAGCGGGATTGCGGTCAAGTACTATTTTATAATTACATTTAAAAAAAAGAGACTGGACGCGATCAGTAAATCTTAGCCGCAATCAACGTCAGTGTCATCATTGTATTGGAATATTGTTTAATGCATGTTAATTCCATCACCACAGTTCACACCTTTACGTTGTTGACACCACTGCCAACCAGACGAAGCATTTCGCCTCGCCTTTTATACCGCGTACATCGAAGTGGAACAATTTTCCTGCAGCGGTCTTCTCGTCAGATTATAATTTAAGTATCTCCGAGGCTAGAAGTAAAAGGCGATTCTTGAAGCAAAATTACCGTCCAGTGGGTGTCTTTTGGCAAAAATGACTAATGACAATGACGAGAAGGCGAATTTCAAATATGGAATCAAAGATACGAATTTGAATGAAAAAATGTAGATTTAGAAAGTAAAAGAAAATATTTCGGAAGAATACTTGTAAAAAGACTTGGTAGGGACATGTCGGCAGAAAATTCTATGTGGCAAAGAATGAAAATGATACAGATAATAAATAAGGTAGGTATCTGAATCATTTTTAAGCTTTTTACTGCTAATCCATTGCTTCATATGTTCTAACTAATTATCCACTCAACACCGTAAATAACGCAACGAATGTTGTTGAACTGTCAAAATAAAAGTCATCGTTGTTAGTGTGTTAAACACAATGATATAAATACATGTCCGATACAAGTCGTATCGCTGTGTGCACGAGACTGCGTCTGTGGCTGAGGAACCACGCGGAGTGATGTCATAAGTGAAATGCGAGTACTAGCACACGCTATCTGTGTCCCTTTTATGTCATGTGTATCGTCTTCTATAAACGCAATATGGAGCAACAAAAAATCTGAATTGAACCGTTTTGGAGAAGTCAAAAGCCTCCGTGTGGGACCTGGCTTAGCATAGCACCAACCCATATCCTCCCGTGGGTGTAGTAAGAGGCGACTAAGGGAGCTCTCACTAAGGAAGCGGACAGCAGCACTTTTCCTATGGAATATCAAATTACTGCGATCCCCAACCCGCCTGCCAAGCGCGGGGATTATGGCAAACACCCCCAATGTAAAGGAAAACTTTGGGGGAGGCCTTTGTCCAGCAGTGGAAAAAGAAGAAGGTGGTACTACTCTACTAATCTGTAAGCATCTCACCGTGAAAACAAGTGAAGCGAGCGTGAGTGATCAGATGTGATCGAGTGAGCTCTCGATCGCATCTGACTGACTCGATCGGCAGTTTTGTTTCCCGAATACGAATATTTATGGTGAAAAAAAAACCGCAATTAAGAAGGGGAAAAAATATAGCAATAGGGTCTTTTTATACGGAAGGTTTAACAAAAAATGTACAACAGTCACCTCCTATTTAACCCCTTTTAAGGATTGTATTTTCAAAAATCGTCCTACGTTAAGCTACGACTACATTGTCGCGATAAGGCGGACTCTCTTGTACAGCGAGCTGTAGAGGGGTGTGCGAGTGAGCGCGCGTAGTTTCCGCGTGCTATGGCTTACGTACGGCTGTCGACGACTGAAAGTTTCAGGTATTATGTTTTTTTACGGTAGACATGTTCTTAAACGTTTGACAGCCTCCGTGGCGTAGCGGTAGCGAACGCGGCCGCTGTGCAAGGAGGCGCGGGTTCGATCCCGGCGCAGTGCAAATATTTGTATGCATGAATACGAATATTTGCACTAGTCTGATCGTGCTTTGAAAACATGTTCAGCCGTTGGTCCCGGTTGTCATACTAACATCTAATGGCAGTCGTTACGGGTTGTTGGAGCCCTCAAAAGTCCAACAATTGATCTAACTGCAATGCTTCGATATCGCCTTCGGGTTGTGGAGGTCAGACGGCAGTCGCTTCACGGAAAATATCGAAGTTTAGCCAAAAATCAGCAGTTAGACTGGTAAAGCGGACCCCAGACTCCGAAACTGAAAAACCTTCGGATGCGACTGGGATAAACGCTGAGATGATGATGCTGACATTTTCTTAAACGTAGCATCAGGAGATACCGAGATCCTATAGGTATATGTAAATACGATAAACGCGTTGTAGGTTACTAACCTCTTTTATAACAAAAAAGGCCCATAGCAGCTGTCATTTTGGTCTAAGTCGGACTCTGTTGTCTAGGTCGCGCTCTATATTATAAAGCGGGACGTCGATGGGTTTGCGAGAAAGAGCGCGCCACATGGCGCTGTAATGTGTCGTTCGCGATATCGCGATAATGTAGACATACCATCACGAGATACCATAGGTAAAGTACACGATTGACAGCAGCGTTGTCTGTCACTAAACTCTGATATCTATGACAAAAAGGTCATTCGCAACTGGAAAATTAAAAATTAAAGTTTACGTTATTACGTCATTCTCTCCCCGTACGGCAGCTGATGTAAAAAAAGCTCGTAATATTATACTTCTCAGACGTCGCCAGCTAGCTCGTACAAATGTTTACCGTCTTGATGAAGTGTAGTTAGGAAGCGTACTAGCCCCGCACGATGATATTGCGATCGGCGGCCATCTTGGTGACGTAGTCGACCTCGCACCGTCAGTACCGTTCGCAAGTTCAGTCCGCGCTTACCCACTTACGCACATCGAATATTTTTGTTAGTTTTTTGTTTTTGTTATCCTGTTTTATTGTTGTTCTTGAGTTTTGTTGTTTAGTTTTGTTAGCTGTTACTCGTTAAAATGAGTAAGAAATTAATTCACAATCGTGCTCGTGAAATTATAATTAAAGTGGACAATTATTTTGTTAAAGAAAAAGAGGACTGTAAGTTAGTTCTTGAAAGTATAAACCGTGCTTTAAAAAGTACTTCGGACACTACTGAGGACATTTTAATACCGAAGCAACAGCTAAACCAAAGTCACTGAGCGTGTGGCATGTGCCACAGGCGTTGCAAAAAATACTGTGACTAAATTGCGACGAGAGCATGAGTCGGCAACAGCCAGTGGCAGCAAAATGAGAACTCCTACTAAAGGAAAAAGACAAAAGAAGGAATATTTCGACGGGTTTTCCTTAACAGCTTTAAGAAATATTATACATTCAATGTATACGGTGAGGAGAGAAATACCCACAATGTGCAAAATCTTGGCGGCTTCAAAATTAAACCTTAATTATACCAATAGTGAAACTACATTAAGAAAAATAATTAAATGTGATTTAGGCTACCAATTTAAACGATGCTACCAAAAAAGACTGGCTCTAATTGAAAGACCCCAAATTCAAGCGTGGAGGGCTAAATATTTACGACGTATGAAAGAAAATGACTCGCTTGCTAATAACAAAAGACCCGTTATTTATCTCGACGAAACGTGGATACACGCACACTACACGGTAAAAAAATGTTGGCAAACAGCAACCGATGTCGCAGTGAGACGCAACGACAGCCCCGGCCGCCGATGGATAATAGTTCACGCGGGAAGTGAAAGCGGTTTTGTTGACAATGCCCTTTTAATGTTTAAAGCAGACACCAAAACGGGGGATTACCATGATCAAATGAATGCTGAGAATTTCACCAAGTGGCTTACAGAAAAATTAGTACCCAACATACCTAGCAACTCCATAATTGTGATGGACAACGCCCCTTATCACAGTAGGGAAGAGAATAGGCCACCAAGTATGAACAATAAAAAACAGTTGATGGTTGAGTGGCTACAAGCTCACAACATCGACTTTCCCAACAACAGTACAAAACCTGGACTGTATTTATTAATTAAACGGCACAGACCGCCGAAAAATTATAAAATTGTCAATTTATTAGCTGCCAATGGCCATGAGGTCGTTAGATTACCACCCTACAACTGCGACCTCAACCCCATTGAGTACATCTGGAACCTGGTAAAGATGAGGGTGTCAGAAAAAAATGTGGAGCAGTTGGAAAGTCGCATTGAAGCTCTGACATTGGAGGCGTTGGCGTCAATAACTCCAGATGACTGGCGAAAGGAAGTCAATCATGTTAAACGGCTTGAAGAGGAATATTGGAAAAAAGATCGAATAACTGACGGGTTATTTATCATAAATACGGCAGACGACAGTGAATCGGAAACGACAGACACAGAAAGCAGTTCTGATTCGGAAGACTGTATGAGTGGAATTGAATAAATAGGGTAAGATTATATTGAATTATATATAAAAAAAATTTTACATACTATCCTGGTGTTATTTGGTACTCTGGTTTAATTCCCGCTCACAAATTAACAGAAATATAGTTAGCAAAGTTAATAAACATGTAAGAAAGATATACGAATAAGTATATTTTTCTTACGTCTACAAGAATTATTTCCTTGAAATTTTTAATAATGAAAGTTTATTTGTCAGAATATGGATGAGTAGGTATGTGTATGTATAATAAAATTATAAAATACAAATAAATCCTTAACCCGAAAGAATGTTAAATGCAAAATTAATAAACTATAATTTTGCATTTAACATTCTTTTGCTAGCTGTCCTTTCGTGTGACAGATGACGTCACAAAGCTGTTATTGTGACAAGGTTCCATCGCAATATCATCGTGCGGGGCTTATACACAACGATAATTAAGTAGAACGGAGACAGCACAGAGAATTATTTTTAATAAAAAAATAGATTAGCATGCATCTTTATCGTTAGACACGACATGCAAAATGCTCGTGAACATTAAGCGAACTTATCCGCTGATGTATAGACATGATGCTTATGCACCTGAATTTAATAGTTGTAATAGTCTGCCGAAAAAGTATAGGAGGACCTCGGGGTTTGATTCAGTAGGTATTTACAATGAGGTTCCTTAATATTTTGTCTATTTTATTGTTTTTCACTAAACTCAGAAAAAAAGTAAGTGAATTCTGAATAATACTTTAGCTTTACTATAAGAAAGAAAACGCAAAGTTTTTTTTAGAATTAGCAAATAAGGTTAGGTTTTTACATAACTGGTCGATTGAAACACACTCGCGTAATATTAAGAATGTCAACTATAAGCTCGTTATTTTTTTAACTCTGTAACAATAATAAAAAAACTCACAAAAACCTTGATTTTGATAAAGGTTTTACGAAAGTTGCCGGTTTATCACTGTCCTGTCAATAAAGAGGGCAAACTCACAATTCTTTGGATTGTAAGATATGTCCGCCCTAGGAAGTAATATTATAAAACTACAATAGGACCCCGATTATGCGGCCTAATTGTTGCCGGTAGGCATCCGGATAATCCAATGTATGAAGAAAGGCGGGCTTTTACCATACATATGTAGTATGTATGTACATGTAATGTCAGGTGATTATTAAAAACAACAAATACATATCAGCGAAACTGTGTTTCCACTCCGGACAGAACCACTCCATGAAAATTGAGGAGGTCGTGGAGTATCTGCATATGAAGACCAATTGGACTTTCAGAGTCGAGAGGTTTGAGCCGCGTCTCAACACGATTATACAATTTCAAGTCGTATAATCGCGGCAAATAAAGACGGTCCGGATAACTGAGGTCTGAATAATCGGGGTCTTAGTGCTTGGCCAGACTGCAAACGCGGGCGCGGTGCGTCGTACTCAAACATAATTATGAAACTTAATACAAGCGTCCGTAGTGAACACGTGGGCGCGGCGAGCGGCGCGGGCCACTTAAGGCGAGGAGCACGCGTGCAACTCAAAACATAGTTCATTCATGAAAGTTTCCGCAGTGAGTGCGCGGGCGGCAAGCGAGAAACTGCGCGGTGAGCGGGGATCTTAAACCATTCCGTACGGACCGCGCGCGTTGGCGTTGCGCTTGACTGCGGACAGACAAATCGCGCGCGTCACCGCTCCCGCGCCGCCTTTTCAGTCTGGCCAAGCACTTACTGTATTAAGTAAAAACCAAAATATTTACCTTGTTAACTTTGAGCGTGTGCGGGTGCGGCTCGGCGAGCAGCGCCCGCAGTTCGCGCAACAATCGGCGCAGACGCGCGGGGAAACGCGGGTCGCGCAGGTCTCCCTCACACGTCACCACAACGCCGCACGACCCGCCGCCCGCCGAGCCTAGCCCATCGCTGTCCGCTGCCATGCTGAGCAGAAAGAGTTTTCATTAGAGGACCATTTATTTTTCACTAGTGGAACACTTTTTATTTGATAGACAATCATGTATTTATATTTAAATAGACCATAAACACGCGACGCGACTTTACTATATCCGCCACTATTATAAGTATCTAATGAAAGAGTAAATAAACCCTGCTTCGATTAAATTTTTACGCAATCATTCTCACTGAAGAGAACTACTAGTAACAAAATTATATGTATTTATAAGGTTTCAACGTTTGATTTCATCAGTTTTTCTGTTTGAATAAAATTATTAAATAATACTGAATTGAAAAAAAAAGTGTGTGTGTCAGCTCCGACGCACGACTGGAGTTTACTCCTTAACTACGAGAAAAAAAAATAATAAAAAAATTTTATTATTATTATTTTAAAAATTGATACATATACAATTTTAAGAAAGTTGATAATATTTTTTTTTTATAAATATTTTTTTTAAATTATTATAATCAATTTTTTTTAATATAACATTATCTTAATAACTAACAAAATATAGCTGTAAAAAGATAATTATGCCACTTTTTTTGATTAGAAAGTTGCGCACCGAAGGTGCGCACTAAAATAGTAACGCTTAAAATTCGTTACTCGTTAGTAGGTTTTACCCCTCGGATTTTTCTCATACCGGGCGCCTTATATATGAAAATCGATTCTTAAGGAGTAAACTCCAATTATCGACAAAAATTGAGTTTAAAAAAATGAACCTCAATTGTCCAATCAAAGCACAATCAATCAAAGCACTCAATTTGTAAATGAACTAGAATTTAAGATCTACAGGTACGTTGCCTGATCCATTTGTTTGCGCACTAGATAAAAAATTATCTTGTATATTCATCTGATGCATTTGGAACAGGCCATAGTATTAAGTCGAACAGGAACGCAAGACGCGTCGCGAGGTCGCGACTACTCGCGAATCGAGGCGTCGAGCGTTAAGTCGCACGTGTGCTCGTGTAACTCGAAAAATGTAATTATGAATATAGTTACATTTCCTTCCGTGTACAACTAAATAGATGAAGATGTATTAATTTATGGGGAGTCTGTAGTACCACTTTAAAGCTTAAAACTAGGAAGTGTTGAAAGGTGTTTTCAGGGCTGATTTATAGAATTTATATATTAGAAATATCTAGAATACATTCGGCATTACACCGGGTAACATCTAGCAATATGACAAGTCATTTTTGAAGTATGCTTCAAATACGCAAAAAATCGTTTAAAAAACTCTACTTAAATTGCCGCTACTTGTATCCGATAAGATTCTGTTACATCGAGTTAAGTTAATACAGGCCGCATACGTAGACACTAACTGTTGGGCTAATCCAAACCAATTGAAGGTCACTCAGCGCGCTTTTGATACATACTCGGAGTTTCTTTGAAAATCGTTAATAGAATTGTCCGGAAAAGAAACAGTGTTATATAAATTGCAAGGACTAATGGCCTATGGCCTATTGCCTAATCGAGTCCCGGAGAAAGAACCGCGCGTAGATACGTGTAGTGTGGGACAAACTGGACGCGGAAAGGTGAGGACAGGATTGGTGGCGCAGCCTTAACATAGAAATTTTTAGCAGTGTATTGCCACAGGTAGAGTTGGTAGACTCTGAGGAACGAGCTGCTCTAAGCCGTCCCATTCGTGGAAATGTGTACCAGCTCGCCATAAAGGTAAGAAAGCATAAGCCGCATGAACTTGGCGTCTGTAGGATGTGACAAGGCGACGAATGCCATAACATTTAGTATATATTCTACACTAAGACACGAGGATGGTCCGGTGTAAATCCGGCTTAAGATAATAGGGTGTTTTTAGTCACGCGTGAAATGTCACGCTACAGAAATCCACTAACCACGTGTGGGTCATGCGGGTCAAAACAAATATTGTATACAGTGCCAAAGTAAGATGGGTCCGTAGTACCGTAAAATAAACCCCGACCTTTGAAGCATTAGGTCGTATCTATAGCTCAACGTTAGAAGCAGTAGGTCATGTGTAGGTCGTCGGACCTATACGTATACTACTAGGGTTGTAACGGAGCTTCGCCTCCGCTTCCGTTACTCCGGAAGTTCCGCAAGAAATCGTATCTTCGCTTCCGCCTCCGACTCCGCACAATTTTTGCGGAGTTATAACGGAGGTTTATTTACGTATTATTACGTAGTGCGAGACGGAAATGCGGGAATTACAATTTGTTTCTCCTTAATTTTCATTACAAGAAGGTAATATTTTTTTATTAAATGTACTACTGTTAATGTACGTACTTAAAATAAAAAAATTGTTTTAATTAACCATAAATTTTAATTTTTTCTATATCTACTTTCACCTCCGCCTTCGTTAACCTCCGCATCCGCTGAGGTGAGACCCGTCGTCTTCGCCTCCGCTAACAAGGCCTCCGTTACAATCCTACATACGACCTAATACTTCTATGGTCGAGCGACGCATCGGGCGATAGAGGTACACACTGGACCTTCAGAAAATTCAAAATCAACGTATTGGGTTCAAAAGATACCTTGTGACAGATAGACGACCTTTTAGTATCTAGGTTAGGTCAGGAGTTTTAGTAAAACGGGGTCGCCGTTCCATACTTAAAGGGTTTTGGCTACGGAACACTAAAATAATGAATGGAAACTTGCATGTCTGAAAAACCTAGACAACGTAAACTTTTTATTTGTTTCCAACCTCGCGTGTCGTTAAGGGTTTACCTGCCAGCTAATTTCCAGACTAGAACAGGGCCCTTTACTAAAATTTAAAAAAATAACTTCGCAAAATATTGTGAAGAAACTGGCATGCCCTATATGCTGATTATGTATCGTATATAAATCGTACTTCCTATTATCAAATCAAAAGTCATTTATTTTGCCCGGCCACCACACTTCGAGACTTCTCAGCCTAGTTTGGGGCTGAGAAGTCTCGTGTAGTGCCCGAGCGTAGAATAGTAATAAGTACCAACTACCAACCCATAGGTACCCTCGCGTGGGTGTCGTAAGAGACGACTAAGGAAACTCTCACCAGGGAAGCGGGCAGCAGCGCTTCTGTGGAATAACAAATTACTGCGATCCCCAACCCGCCTACCAAGCGTGGGGATTATGGCAATGCGCCCCCCCAATGGAATGAAAGCCTTGGGGGGCCTCTGTCCAGCAGTGGACCATTACTGTATCATTACTGTAAAATATGAAAAAAAAATAAAGATGCCACGTCATCAACACCATGATGACAATGATGAGATACTTTTACCGATTACCTTCAATTTAGGACCTGTGCACACCAAACTGTTAAATTCGCCGTTGACGCGAGTTTTTGAAACATGCGTCGACGTCGTGTTTTTATTGTACAGAAAGGTCTATTATACAGGCTGCGTTAGACTCGCGAGCGTATCGCGTATTATGATGTACCCTTATATTAATTCATTAGCTATTATCGTGACTGCACGATTTTTATCATGACCTTGAAATGTTGCTGTAGAGGTTCAACAGACAGTCAAAATGATTCACTCATTTTTTTTTATTGAATTTAATTTAATTAAAAAATATGCCTACCAATGTTAATAAATGCAAGTTTGTGAGAATGCATGTTGGTTACTCTTTCTCGCCAAAATTACATAATGAATTTGGATGAGATTTTGCATACAGATAGTTTATAAAGAAGATTAATAAATGGAATATCCATGCAAGTCGCTTATAAATTCTTTTTACTTAAATTATTTCAAATTAAAGTGATTTATTCAAAATCACAAAATACAGTGACCCCAAACGCCCTTCACGACTTACTTCCTAGTTCTTTAGCTGGTAAATGTTTTTAAACTAAAATACTACATTTTATTTAAATTAAAAACTTATAGATTGGTATTTAAATAACTATTAATGAATATTTTTGTCCATATTTAAATAAGGAGGTTTACGCACCAACGCAGAACGTGCATAGTTGCGTAGTAACATCGTACGTGCGCGTGTGGCGGTCGGACCGCGTAATTTAAACCGCGCGGGCGCAACGGGCGCAACGCGGTCTACACCAGTATAAAATCACATGGTATTGGTAACCCGATGCTTAAAATAAAAAGTTACAAAGGACGCTGTATCCGCGGCTTTTATAACTAGAATGAGAGTTTAATAGAAACAAAATTATAAATTGTATTAAATATCGCTTGCATTTTTTGAGAACCTAAAAAATTTTATTGTATACAATTAATTTTAATTTTGTATAATAATTATTTCATAAAGACTAATATTACAAGGAGGTTAAAATTTGTGAGTTTGTATGTCGTTAAAATTCATCCGATTTTGAGTGTCGAAAGGGATTCTCTCTAATTTTATTATAACCTGGTATAGAATTAAAATGTATTTCTTGTTTAAATGTAGTCAGTCTTACATAGTATGGTCTTAATTTTTTTAAAGTTCTGAATACATAAGTGGAATTTAATTTTTTTTAACCACATCATTCATAATAGTGTACCAATATTTAGATGCCATTCATACATAACTAAGTATAATTAAATGTTAATAAATGTAAATTTTATAGACATACATACGTAACATTGCGAAATATTGGCCAAAAATGTAAACAAATATGAATTAATGGAAAAATTAAATTATTTAGACGACTGGTTGGTGCAGTGGCGTAGCGATAGACTGCTGCGCAGCGCAGCAAGCAAGCACTGTTGCAGTTCAATTCTCGCACCAACCAAATATATTTTGTATGGCCTACAGCTAATTGTTCCAGGTCTAGATCTGACTGTTTGCGTAAACAAGTTTAAATGTTTGTAATCGCACCCACAATACAGGAGAAATTGCTATTGTGGGGGCAAAATTTAAAAATATCTTTTTTTTGCTAACATTTTTCTAACTTATACAATGGCGCTAGTGACTCTGAAATCAACATAATTAACATTAAAATAAAGTTGTTATTTGTTTAACTGTAAATAGGGTGGGCATGTAGAATTGCACACTTTTACTATAGTTGTATGTTGTGGTGTACACAGGTGGATAGAACACTCATTCACCTGACTTACCCCTAACCACCTGTTACTCTTTCCACAATACAGGGGAAACCCATTTTAGAGCAAAGAAAACAAAAACATTATCATAAACAAACAATGTTTATGTTTAAATAAATTATAAAAGATATACAATATGTTAAGAAAACCCTGTCCGATCCGTGAAGGTATTGTTAGGAATCAATAACTGATTCTACTAATGTCTACAAAGCCGGGCTAAACTTAAAAAAAAAATATCCCCGAAAAAAATAAATATCATTTCGCAAAAAGAGGTAACTTAATACATGTGCGGTAAGCAACCCTACCGCGGGCGGCAGGGCACGCGACGCGTGGTCGAATCTCATAAGCGTACCGTCAAAATGGTGTTGTCACTTTTTTTTAAATTACCAATTTTCGGGAAAGTTGGAATTAATTCGCGGGAAAAAAAGATTATTTTAAAATTCATTAGTACTGAATACTATGATGATTACATGAAATTTTATATTATATTTGGTCATGTCTTTACCTAACCTTTATTATCCTTATGGGTCGGACAGGGTTTTCTTTACATATTGTATACAATTTCTTGCTCACCAGCTGCGCACCGCATATTCCTCCCATAAGTTTAGAATTTTAGACCCTGTGGGAATATGAGGCAAAAATAAAAATTCCTATACTTATATAAATTCTGGTTATAAATATTTGTGAGTCAAGGTGCATCCAAATCTGTCATATGATGCTTTAACCATACCATGGTGAAAATATAGGAGGTGTGAGCTGTCATTCTAACAAATGTTACAGATTGACACTATTGACAGCCCAATATAACTAAGCCACTTCACCTAACTTATTGCTATGAGTTTTTTTACTGAATTTATTTACTTTGTGACTTTGTATCTCATTAGAATTAAAAGGAATTCTCTCTTCAATTTTGTTATAATGTGGTATAGAATTAGGATTTATTTGTTCTTTAAATGTAGTATGATGTTGAAACTTTTTTAAGTTCCAAAATTATGGAACTTCCGCCATTTCACCCTCCTCCCCCCAAATATGCAGAATGTGGTCAATGTGCAGAATGTTATGGATATTTTTTATATGACATGACATTTATTAGAATTTTTTATTAATAATTCAACAATTTTTACTGTATTATTTGCTAAATTTGAATTTTATAGTATAATTTCATTAGGTATTATTTTATTTGTCTTTTTTTTTTTTAATTATGTTTTGTATCTTCGAGCCGATGAACTGTCAATGCTATGTACGCCATTATTGTCGGATGCATCAGGCCATAAATTGAATAAGTAGTTTAAATTATTTTCAATGTTTAATGTTTGTGATGTGGCCATAGTTTAATAAAATAAATAAATAATAGAAATTATTGTTAGCATAATTTAAATAAATGACTTTTGATTATGAAAAAACAGTTATCTACTAAAATTAAACTATTAAAGAAACTTGTTGATTTTAAAAAGGAGAAATATAACCCAATATTGTCAATAAAAATTAAGGAAAGTAAACAATAAAGTAACTTTTTATTGCAGTTTTTAGAGAAGAATAACAATTATGTAGATATGCAGATCAGTGTTTTCTTGTGTAAGTAAAGAAGATTTGTGTGATGTGATACGCCTGTCCATTTATATAAAAAAAAAAACAACATGTAAATAAAACTGGTAAAAAGTATTATTTTAATAACTATACAAAAGTTATTAAAGTTATATTACAACTTAAAGCTGTATTATTCAATTTTCAGATTTGTTTAAACTTCAACTACTTTCCTTTGCTTGTCTGTGGTTGCTAAATATTTTCCACTTATTATAGCAACTTTTTAGACATTAACCTCATCCATAACCTGTATCTGTGTGTATGTTTTTTTAAAAAAACTGTAATTAACTGTGCCATCAATTATAAAGACTACTGATCAGTACTGTATTTATACACATTAATAGTTTTAAGTAATATATTTTTTATACTAATTAATTTAATTTTTAGTAGAACCACTATTTATTAGTAAATACATTTCCTTGTTTAGGTTTTGCATCATTAGAAGTACCTAGTATGGGAAAAGTTAAAAAATAAATAAACACTGATCTTGCAGTGTTTATTTATTTTTCTTATTAATTAAAAAAAAATAACATAATGAGGACAGGCAGATATAAATTATCAAAATTTTACTTTATCTAAAAGGATATTATATTTTTAGTAAAATTATTAAATGATAGTATTTTCCTCTATAGCATTTCGGAAGTTATCTATAGTACCTAGTTGTATATTGCTATTATTTTTAAACCAATTAAAACTATACCAAGCTGGAATGTCATCATAGTTTACATCATAGTATGATAAGAATATAATATTATTATTTTAATAATAATGGGGATTACTGTGATAGTGTGCATTATTATAATAATGGTGATATCACCTACTAATCACTGCATGGTATAATTCATAAAAGAATTATGTTTACAATCATGTATGTTTATTCCTAACACATTTCATCAAGGTCAAATTGCTGGTTAAAGAAATTATCCAAGATTACAATATTTGTGAAGTTCAGAAATAATAACATTTTATATTTTTGAAAAAGAAAACACTATTTATAATGCTGAAGATTTAAATGCATGGTGTAATATTAATGACTTGATGTATAATTTATGAAGATGATAATTTTCTGTTTAAATTAACATTTCATTTAGTTATTGTATATTATTGATTTTAGAATTTACTAAAGCACATTTTGGGGTTTATACATAAACAATGATTAAAGTTAAGTGACATGCAAACTACAAAAATGTATGGTTAAAGTGATTAGTAAACGCTAATCACTAGCAAACTTAGTTAATAATGTTACAAAATATATAATTTGTATAATTTAGCCCTCATCAGTTTTGTTTTATTTACTAGTAAAGTATTAGTCATTCTTGATTAAATGAAAATAACATAAATAATATCCATTATCAATATTTTGAAAGGAAAGAAGAAAATATGTACAGACGACAGCACAGCAAGCTACTACAATCTAGTCAGATTTCTTTATTAGATTTTCAACTTAATCTCTTAAAGCATTAAGACATAAGGTCGATTGGGAATATTTGACAGTTCCAGGTAGCTTCACCTGCTGTTGTCCGTACATTAAATTAGAACGGACTTAACAGAATGTATTCTGCAAAGTACAAAAAAATCCATAAAAACAATATAAAAGTACACACAAATAGCATACTGATTAATATTCAGCCCTATCAAATAACAGTGTAACCATTTAACCCTTATTGGAGAACACCACCAAGGTCTATGGTTACAAACTGTGTTGGTAGAGAAATTTAGGGTTATCCTAGTTTGTTGATATATATGTTTAAAGAAATTATAGGAAGACCTTTTCCTACAAAAACCAAGGGTAATTTTTTCCTAATTGGAACATTATAATATTTATAAGGAGTGTTGTCACCTAATACAGAGAATAAAAAGAATAAACATACACCTGTATTCCTTGATCTATGCCACTACTTCACTATACTTTGTCTTGCTAGACAACTTCTAAGAGTTATCAAGAGCTAAACAAAAGAGAAAAATAAAAGTGCCAAATAAAGTAAGAAGTAAAGTAAGTAAGTAAGAGCCAAATAAAAATAAAAGTCTTATCTTAAAGTTCATAATACAATTAGATGGAAGTTTTAATGAGGCGAACAACACCATAAACAATTTCTGGGCACATTAAACCTTCATCAAATAATAAACAAATCCAAGTATAACAAATGAGAAATATTTCTGTAAAAAAAAAACTTTCTTTTCAAATATTTCAAACATTATGAGATTGAACAACTCTGGGAGACTCTTTTTGGACAGATCATTTGAAAACCACAAACAAGAAGTCTGATTATAGTCCAGTTAAGTTGGTCCAGCAAGTTTGCAAAACAAAAATAAAATATAAAAAAAAGTATTGCAACCACATTTTTAGGTATGAGTAATTGCTGTTAGTCTTATCACATAACATTGATAGTCCCTACCAACATCCTAAAAGTATTGGATGTGGTTCTATGTAAATCTAAAAATTTTATTAGTTTATTTATCATTCTAATATTATTAAAAATTTAATTGATATTTCTTATATTCTTTACTACTGTTGCCAAGTATCACTAAGCTGACATGATCCTCAAATGATCTAATCAGTATCATGTCTGGACTATAGACTTTGACAGTTAATTGAAGTCATCAAGTTGGGGAATACTATTTTGGGATAGTTCTGTTTTAATAAAATCTGAAAAAAATATGGGCTTTATCAATTTTCATATTCAGTTGAAGTATGTATTAAATATAATCTTCTTAAACACCAATATTTTAAAGTCAAGCAATAAATTTAAACCAAGAAGGTTGTATTTCTTCATTAATTAATCACTAATGCATCATGTGTTATACAAATAGGTTATGTGTTTGTCTATGGTCTTATTTTAGTTGATAATTTGCGAATTATTACACATCATACCATCAGCAGATATCACATTTATGTAGAAGTTTTTAAAATTGAAAACTTTCAAATCAAGTTGTTTTGTTTTGGGAGTGCATTACTGAACTATTAACCTTAACAAGTATTTGACAGTTTGCACTATTTGCAAACACTAAACAGATAATAGGACGAAGAAAAATACTTGATAACAAACTAGGTAACACTTATAGCTGAATATCCTTCAGAGAGCATCCCAATCGGCGTGCGTGCTAGCACGACTACGTATCGACAACACGGCGGCATGTTACACAACTTCACAAAATCTACCACTGTCACATTAATGCGAAGTTTTCCACTGTAATCGCCGCTTTCAGGCGGGCGCCGCGCGGTGTATGTCTTCGCCGGCGGACCGCCGTCCTGTCACCCACCAATGTGTCCATTTTGTAATGAACATCGCTCATCCCAACACCCCGCAAAATGTAAATAAACTAAAAAATTCACTCACCTCTCATACAATGTCACATTCCGCTCAATTCCACACAATTTCTATTCCCTTGTGTCCCAAATCATGATGGAAAATCAAGCGCAACATTACCGTCCGGCTCGGACGCAAAGCAATATCGGTCCTATGGCCAGTGTCCACTCTACACCAAAAACATATGACACACCACTACTGTCCCGGTTCTGGTGCACCCGGGAAACTGTCCGGGGCTTATTTTCGCTTTTTCACAGACGATCACACGACTAGAATCACTACAATATCATCACGAATCAAATCCACTGAATTATATTCCAGTGACGCAAAGCTCATATATCGTGAAGAGCAGCAGCCATTTTGAAATGTACGGGGAGAACAGTCACAGCATGGAACATTCGTAAATTACAGCCGCTCCTGTCTTTTGCTACACTCTAATACTAGAGCGATACTTGAAAAACTTTATGCAGTTTCCATTTTAACACTTTAGTTCACAGAACTTCACTCCATTTTCTTATTGAAACTATCCAAAACAACCTAAGCGACATCCGATAATTCCAGCTTACCCCATTTGCATGACACACATAAAATAGCAAAAAAACACTAAAAACACTTAAAAACGTACATAAAACGTGTCGCGCCGACTTATGTGAAGTTAAAGCATCGCATCAATATAACAGTCCATTAGAAAAATCGCTACAAAGATTGGTATATAATTTACAAATAGTTAATTCGGTACGAACAATAACAACGGCCGCCATTTGCAATTTTCAACTTGACATGCGCACTGACTCGCAGTAGACAAACATACGTGACGTAGCTTTAGACAAGCGTATGTTTTTCTCACATAAAATAAAAAAAAAATTGTGCTTAAAAAAATATTTAATTGTAAATACGCAAAGTTATTTCTAAATTATTCCAGGGGTATCTAATTTCAAATTAAGTGAATAATTTCAATATTGTGTGGATTATTTTTGAATTTTCACCGCTGTATCAAAGTCATGTCATCAGCCTTTCATGCTCCACTGAAGGATATCTTTGATTGGTTGATGGTGTTATCTCCATGTTTTTATAATAATTCACAGCATGTTGATTGGCTGCCGCCATGCAAAATAATGAAACGAATCACTTCCTGTTGTAAATTTTAACTCCTCGCAGTGAAGTTTATTTTGTTTTCATTATGAGTACTTTAATTTTGAGCATACGTAATCAATACCCTGCTGCTTACTGTTTAGTTTTTTTTTTAACCCCTTAATTATTAAAACTAGGAAAGTTTTGATTTAGTTAAGTCTTGAGACCGCGTGACCAAAGCTCCAGAGCAGCTATAATGCTTTGGAATTACATAGTATTGGTTAGCTGCTCCTGTTTGATCGTTGATTTCTCTGCCTTATGTAATGAATAGTGCAATGAGTATGATCCTTTGCTGATTGTATGTGTACAAACAATAAGCTCCAACTTGTCAGTGTCAAAGGGTCGGTTCACGCCACTAGCTTAAGGAATTCAAGGTAGCCTTCTTTACGGAACATACGGTACAGTTCTACCTTCAGGCAGGATCAAGGCAAGCTTCGTCTGCCGAACAAAACTGTTGCTGGACCCGTGGCGGACTAACCTTTTGGGGCCCTGGCCGGTAAAATTAAATGATATCCCGGTCTTCTCAGTTTATGTGGGTATTTCTGGTAACATTTTGCAAAATAATAATAATGCCAAAAAAGAAAGTAGGTATCACGTAATAGTTATACTTTATGAGGTGTATATTCATCTCTTCATTGCGCCGTTACTAGAAAATGAAACAATTAAAATATACATTCTTAACTCGAAATCTTAGTCAGGTTTCTTTTGTAATTCTTATTCGTACTCTTTTTTTTTTAAATCTTTTAGATTAGTGCTTGACCGCAATCCCACTTGGTGGTGGAAGAGCCTATTAACTCTAGCCTTGAAGGCACTTAAATTGTACTGTAATTAAGAACGGAGCTAGTACATTTTGAACATCCGATATTATGTTCATACAATCCTCCAACTCTGTGTATATTTTTACCTTGTAAGGGAATTAGTAAAGAGTCCTAAAGATTTCGGCACCCCCCGAGACCAGGGGCTCCAGGAGACCGCCTGCCCTTAAGTTCGCCAGTGCGTTGAGCTTGTGTACTACAATCCCAAATCTCCTGAGCAAACCTAAAAACATTTTAAAAAAGAAGTTTTTTCCCGAAATTATTTCTGTGATCGTTTCTGGCTCCTATACACACTACTGCTTACTGCACTATACTTACCATCGCCTTGAAGGTAGTGTACAGTACCACATACATCTTCATGATTTCAATGGTATTATTATGTGTTATATTATGTGTCAAGATGAAAAGCCAGTCCTAATGGTGGTGTGTTGTTACGCAATTACCCCGGTGATCTGAGTTATGTGGTATGGTTGTGTGACATGGTGAGGTTTTGTGAAGAATAAAAACTAATAAAACCTGCTCTAAAACATTTTTATTCAACATTCATAGAAGTCTCCGTATCAAAGAAACTTTTACAATATAAATCATATTCGTATTACGAAACTCATAATGAGGACTTCAATAAATTAACATAAAAATAACAACTCTTGTAACTTTTTCCATTCCTTATTTTTTATTAAAGTCTATTAAAGACTCCTTTGGTACCGATTGAAAGAGTCCTTTTCTGGCCATTTCATCAGCCCAATCATCAAAAGTACCTCTCCTGAAAATACAAAATAACATATTTTAATCAAATTTAGTATGTACTAATTTAGTAATCGACTAAATAAAGGCTAACTAAAGGAAAGTATTGACACATAAGTCAATCATTGTATTATTTGTATGATGCAACCCCAACAATAACGAAAAAAAAAAGAACAGCAAATGGAAAATGAATGAAACGACTAGTGTCTGATGCATATTATTTTGTTAATAGTAAATAATAGAAATTAGTCTTTTACAATTACTGACATGTGTAAAATAGTGTCTCAATTAAACGCCTGTTTCAAAAAAAATCGTGCAATCGCTACTTTTCGTCGATAAATAAACAAATCTGCCAGTGTTTTGTTGACTTATCTACTCATAAACGAACAGCTTACGAATGTAAGTATTAACTGTATTTATTTAATGTTATGAGAATTTTGCTGTATCATGTATTAAATTATGTCGGTTCCATAATATTAACAGCGTGTCAAATGTATGTCATCAAAATATTACAATACTTTCTTTATGCATACATTTAGAATTGCGCTTTTCTAATTGAGTTCATTCAATTAAGTTTGACTCCTATAATATAGAAAAAGATAGATCTGACATGATAACTTTAGTAAATTGATAATTAAATTGACACGTCCCTAGAAAATTCAATCAAATGAAATTCATTTGTTGAATAAAAATTTCACCAATATTGTGAAAATCAGATGAATTCATAAAATAAAAGTATTTAAATATTTATGTTGGTAACCATAGCAAAAAAATGACATTTAAAAATGGAACCAATTTAAAAAAGCAACAGTATTTTCTTAAATGGACAGTGGTCCTGATGTAGGTCTGGAAAGTGTATTTTTAGTTAAGTTCATCATCATCATCCTTTTTATCATCCCACTGGGCACAGGTCTCATCTTTTACAGAGAAGGAGTTCAGTTCAGGACATTATGTTAATACTAGCCTGCCAGATCCATAAAAAAGCTTACATTTCTCTGAACCGAAAACAATGAATTTACACATGTCTTGTCCTAATATGCATGCAGTTGAAAGCTAAAAGTTGGTGGTTATTTTTATAACATGTGCAATGCCACACCATAAATGTGACCTCTCCCACACTGACTGCTTCAAGACTCAATTGTACAGATAAAATACTTCTAAGCATTAAACAATATGTAAAAAAAAACCCTGTCCAATCCGTAAAGGTATTGTCAATAACTGATTCTACTAATGGATACAAAGCCGGGAGGCAGGGCACGCGGCACGTGAGTGCATCGCTTAAAATGTTACTTCAATATGTATAAAATTAGGTGCCAAATTTCAGGCAAGTTGGAATTAATTCACGGGAAAAAAGATTATCCAAAATTCATTAGTATTGTTACCATGATGATTTGGTCATGTGTTTCATCATCATCATCAGCCTTTACTTGTCCAAGGCCTCTTTCATGGCACGCCAACAAGCTCGATCCTGAGCAGTTCTCCGCCAGCCACTACCAGCCACCTTTTTGATGTCGTCGCTCCATCTCGCCCAAGGGCGTCCCACGCTACGTTTGCCGAGACGCGGTCTCCACTCAAGGACTCGTTTACCCCAACGGTTGTCGGTCCAGCGGCATATGTGACCACTGTGATCAGCCCATTGCCACTTCAGCTTGCTAATCCTCTCAGCTATGTCGGTAACTCTGGTCCTCTGTCGGATCACCTCATTTCTGATGCGGTCCTTCAGAGAGACGCCCAACATAGCCCGCTCTATAGCTCGCTGAGCGACTTTAAACTTATGGACTAGTCTGACCGTTAGTGTCCACATCTCGGCTCCGGGTAGAACGCACTGGTTGAAGATTTTGGTCTTCAAACATTGGGGTATGGGCGACGAAAATACCCGACGAAGTTTACCAAATGCTGCCCATCCCAGCTGGATCCTTCTATTTGCCTCCTTCTCGAAGTCATGTGTTTACCTAACCTTTATTATCCTTATGGGTCGGACAGAATTTTCTTTACATATTGTATAGAAAATAAAATTAAATGGATGTATTGTCTGATGATATTATCTGTATCTATATAGATGTTATTATCTGTAATAATTTGAATTTCCCTTAAGATGTAGAGCTAGCCTAGTTTAGCGGGTAGCGTTAAACCCATTGTATGTATGTAATCTAATGCTAATTTACGTATAAGTTACTCTGTATATAGTGCAATGTACCAGAGTTTTTGCGCCATAGACAATTATTATCAAAAAAAGGAAATGTACACATCATTCTCGTGCCCTTATTCCAACTAATTTGGAGTTATATACTTCTCTATTAGACGTCATCTCCTTGTTACCCCTTTCTTAGCCATACCATTATTCACACATTCCATCCATTGTTTCTTTGGTCTTCTCCTACTCTTTTAGCCATCAACATTCATACTCTAAACTTCCTTGCGATATTTTTCCACCTACACATGAGTATGCCAATTACTGGAATCCAACAATACTTTCAAACTATCCGATAAAGGTTCTGCTATATTCATTGTTACTACACAGAGGAATAGATGGATAGCTTGAGAGAGAGGCATGGGCGTATGCAGAGGGAGGTGGCTGCCCTCCCTAGAAATCTCGCAAAACATGTATGAACTTCCCTAATTACTAAACAAAGTATAAACGAGGCCTTATCTCTAACTTAAATAAAGCACGCAGTAGACACTGACAAAATGTATGGTGTAATTGCCAAAAAGCCACGTGCGACTATAGCGCACAAAGATTACTCACTCAAAAAATTTGACTTGCCCCCGTTAGGCCTGACAACACATTCACACTTCTCAGCTTAGGCATGGCATTGTGTATGTAAAATTCACACAGGAATGTACAGGAAGTAGGATAAAAAATATCTCTGGGTATTAATCAAGGTCAAACTAACTGTATGCCAAGTCTGTTGGCAGTTTTTGCATGATTGGGGTACAAACATACATACAGACAGTTTCTAAACAGTAAAAAAAAAATATTAACAGATTGTAAACCAAGATTTGGAGTCTGTAATAGCAGACAAATGAAAATAAAGTATTTTAATACAGACGCGTGCTAAGATTGTGTGCGCGAAAACGACTAGCGTCCGCATATTACACACGCATACACCCACAACTTGTACTTACACTTGGTTACCACAAATAAAGCGCGCTATAGCTTCGTGAGATAGAATTACAATCCTTAAGTTTGGTAGTAATTTAAACAACTTTTACTTGTGTAATTTCTACCATGCTAGGCATACATTTTTTGATTTTCTCAGGCCTCCTTTCTGCGAGTGTTCCGTAATTACATCATGCACGCCCAGTGCGGGTTGATAAATTGTGCCTATCTCTCTATCCTGTCTAGTACCAGTCAAAAATATCTCCAAACTCTGGTACCAATTAAAAACTTTCTCCAAACTGTGGTACCAGTGAAAGACAATCTCCAAACTTTGGTACCAGTCAAAGACTATCTCCAAACTTTGGTACCAGTCAAAGACTATCTCCAAACTCAGGTACCAGTCAAAGACTATCTCCAAACTCAGGTACCAGTCAAAGACTATCTCCAAACTCTGGTACCAGTGAAAGACAATCTCCAAACTTTGGTACCAGTCAAAAACTATCTCCAAACTCTGGTACCAGTCAAAAACTATCTCCAAACTCTGGTACCAGTCAAAAAGCAACAACCTAAAAAATTCAAACAAACTTACTTATAATATTCTGCGTAAGCCGCCTTTCTCTGTAGTCCCATGTAATAGACTGCTGCACCGGCGATCATAGAAATAGCGATCGCCTGGGCTAACGTGCGTTTAGTCTGTGCCCAGTGTAAGCCGCGCATGATCGGCTTGCTGCGGCAAGGGGGTAGGTCCGGGGGTGGCGGGCAAACTTGAGGGCATGGTGGGTAGGTGGGCGGGGGGCACGGTGGACACGGAGGCAGCTCGCAAGCCATAGCGCTGAAAGTGAGTATAAAATGAAGAGATAAGAATTTGCTGCAGGCCTAGAAACTGTGTTCTCATATCATACCCTTTTAACTAAACTTTCTCTCTTCCTCAGATCAAATGAAAAATGGCTCAAAGCTCGCACGGAGGGAGTCACCGGCGAAGCAGAGATCACGATGGACCCGCTATGCGATACACTAACACGGATTGGGAGGCTAAAGAAGCCCTCTATCAACGAGAACTCGACGAAGCAAGAGCTAGGGCCACACAGATGGAGAAAACCATGCGCTGGTGGTCTGATTGCACGGCCAATTGGCGCGAGAAGTGGAGCAAAGTCCGTAACGAACGAAATAAGGCACGAGAGGAATCAAAACAACTGAAAAACAAAGTTGACACTCTCTCCAAAGAGCTTTCGGCCTCCAAAACAGAGAAGAATGAACTAGAACAACAGTTGATCGAACTGAAAAGAGACAACGAAAAGCTTTTAACTATAGGAGAGAGCAGGATACTAGCTGGCGATCTCACGACTGAAGACGGCGTAGAGTTGAGGCGGAAGAACGTAGGATACCTATCGCCTAATGAACCTTCGATGCGACAGAGGGCCTCCTTAGATTCGCACAAATTCTCAAACGTAGACAATGTCCTCGCTAATAAACTGAGCGAGCTAAGACTGCGGCTAGACGAAACAAGTAAAGTCCTTCAAAGCGAGAAGGACGACAAAGCATTCCTTCAAGCCAAAATAGAAACCTTAACTGCTGAACTACAGAATATTAAATTGGAACTAACTCACAGCGATAGAACCTTAGGATCTTCAGACTCCAGTCATAGCGAAGTCGAAAGACTCCAAAACGAGCTGCAAGACGAAATAGCAGCCAAACAAGTCTTAGAAGAAAAGATCGCCGAACTAAAAATGGAGGTAGAGAGGCTGAAATCGGAAAACACAATACAATGGAGCAAACGAGAGTTGCTGGAAACTGAGAATATAGCAATACTAAGGGAGAATAAAAAGTTGTATAGCCAAGTGTGCGAATTAAGAGAACAGATACACAAACTGAACCGAATTTCGGACGGGAGCGCTTATTTCAGCGATCACAACAGACTAGACTCAAATATACTTTACGTTCGGAAAACGAGCGCCAGCCCGAGGTCCCACGAATCAAGTAACGGCTCCTCCGAAGCCAATTTGCATTTCGACGCCAAAACAAATACTTCTGGCGAAGACGACGAATTAGCGATAGTAGAACGAAATGACAATTGTTAAATTATTACCTTTTTTTTTAGCTTATTACGTGGTCTTTTAGCTGCAATGGCGCAAGTTTAACAAATTTCTGTCAAATTTGAAGTAAGATCGTCTAGTTTTTATTATTTATTCTTCTTCGATTTTAGCGCTCGAAGTAGTTTGAAAGAGGTTGTATTGATCGTTGTGTGGTTCTCGAAAGGTGAGGATACATTAGAGCATTTTCTCGAGTATTTCCTAAGGGCCTGCGCAGACGACGGAGTTTTCTCCGCGGCGGAGAAAAGTACCGCGAACTCGACGCACACGGTGTGCGGTCATTCGTCGTGCATACGAACGTCACTATCGAGCACGCAACGCGGACTTAAAGTCCGCCATGTGCATTGCTTCGCCGAGTCACACGACTTCTATTTTATTCGGGGCCTCCCCCGTACTTTTGTCCGGTCCGCTCTTTCCATGTCCTCGATTATTGCGTTACTCGATAAAGTTGCAAGCAATCTATTTTAGCGGAGAAAAAAGTCCGCGGACAAAAATCCCTCGTCTGCGCACGCTATAACCGTTTATAATGTTACATGTTTGTGAATGTAACAATTCTTTCTACTTTGCATTCATTGTGCGTTCTTGATATAGCTTGTTCTTTTGCTCTATAAAGTGTAACTCCAACACTCCTAGTTTGTTTTTAATATCAGATTATATAAATACATGTTCGTCTGTGGTAAATAATAAACGGAGAATGTGGAAAATGTGATGTTGTTACAAGAGTAATGTTCTAATATATACTCACCATTTCTAGAACGCTAGAGTAAACGTAGAATAATATTTTATGAAATCATGGAATAGCGATCTCAGTAATTCGTATAGGTTTCGCAATCATTTTGAATACTTCGGAAGGACGGACGCACTAAAACTTACTACTACTCTCGATTTAGGAGTTCGGTAGTATATTTTAAAGCAGCATCAAACTCGGGCGATACGGTAATTAAACTCAAATGAAATAAACCCGATCATGAAAAATAGGAGGTTCTCTAGCATCCCTTGTTGGCCTAGATATTTTTATAATTCTGACTACCGCTAAAGTTGCCAATTTACAAAATTATAAGATACGAAAATTGACAAAAACATCTGTAATAACTGAATGCATTTAAAATCATTCCATTGCGTTTTCAGCATTGAATGCTACCTACCTACTATCGCTAAACCCTATATCTGACCGTTTTGAGAACAAAATCAAGTGCACATAATGACCACAGCTGCGTCTGCAAGTTAAACAAAAGGGATCATTTTTAAGTGGGCTGAAAATATGAGCTGCAAGCAGAAATATGATGTCTGGTGAAGCCGTATGGAGGATGGGTCTGAGCAATTGTGTTGCGATGTGTGCCGGGTACGAGGCGTCAAATATTGTTTTGTCGGGAGTTAAATCGTGAATGGCCTCCACATCAATCTCTCTCTGGCGCAGCATCGTTGGTCGTGTTGTTGGGTTTCAAATTGCATCACGTCACTCAGCTGCCGTCTTCCTTCCTGTTCACCCAGTTTTTTTTAGTGAATAGGCCCTTAACAAACTAGCGCTCTTTACCATCAACGATTGCATCACTGCTTACCATCAGGTGGGATTGCTGCCAAGCACTAGTTTATAAACAATAAAAAAAAAATAGTCTTTACAGTGGCGGTGGTTAGTTATAGATTTTGGCGATGGTATGTACAGACGACAGCAAATCACGCTACTACAATCTGGCAAATTTCTTTATTAGATTTTCAACTTTATAGCTGGAGATTTGAGGCTCAAGGTTGAGACGGAACATTTGACAGTTTCTGGTAGCTTGACATGCTGTCGTCCGCCTACATCATTATATTGGGCAGTTGCCATGTTGCATATACGTAAAAAACAAATATTAAAAATTAATATACGCTTGAATACATGAGTTTAGCAAAATGGTAAATTAAACGGCGTAAGGCAAAGGCTCCGGGCACGGAAAATGTTTTATAAAAAATGGTTATCGAATCCTCTTCAATATTTTCTTTTCTAACAATATACCAGGGGAGATATTGCCCTGATCCGAAAAAATAATAACAGTTTTGATAAGAAATTGCAGCAAGATCAAGAAGTACCGGGTATTCATGTAAAAATATCATCGTGGAAACTACAGTAAAACGAGGTCCCATTCCACGTGACTGGGGATTGACACTGATAACAGCTCACCTCATTTTCACCCTGAGTTTTTTTACAGAATGTACCTACGGATGACAGCAGGGCAAACTACGCGAAACTGTCAAATATTCCAACTTTGAGCCTTAATTCTTTAGTGATAAAGTTAAAAATCCAATAAAAAACATCTGTCAGATTTATTTATTAGATTTTCAATTTTATTTATAAAGTATTAAGGCTCAAGGTTGAATGGGAATTTTTGGCAGTTTCGGGTAGGTTGACCTGCTGTCGTCCGTACCTGTGGAGTGCTTTCACTTTCTGTCTGAAGACATCAATTTCGCCATCATCATCAACCTTTTATTATCCTACTGCTGGGCACAGGTCTCCTCTCATATAGAGAAGGATTTCGCCATGAACTTATGGCGAAATCCTTCTCTATTTCATTATTAATATGTTTAATATCTAAATAATACTACATAAGAAATGTTGATTCTAATTTTGACCTCACCTACTTCAGTCGGTACCTCGAAACCACTTGTGATGAAATATTTGAACACAGCCGCAGTCTTCGATTTCCATTATTGACTTTTGCACGAGACATTCCAATAATCTAAGTACTATTTCTCTCACCCGGACTCTTTCCATTCTCGACCTTAAAAGCATTAGGTCGTATGTATAGTTTTATGCTTCTGAGGTCGAGATATATAATCTAAAATCGTGGCATAACGCTTCTTTGTTATGTGACAATTTCTACCAATTTTAGCCCTACGCAAAGACATTAAATTTGTACCTATAATAAATCTCTTTGGTCCCACGCAAGCTCCGATAAACATTTAATTCCAAAAAAAGCACGTAGCCTTTGGTTTTTGTCGTATACTATCCCTTTGATGTGACGAATAGAATCAAATACATAGGTGTTACATAAATGCGTTAGTGATTGTTGATCATTGAGATAGTCTAGTTTTACAATATCTTTAGATATACATACTTATACCTGGGACACGTGTCTTGAGAACATCCGGACATGTGAGGTTGGGCTAAAGCTTTACGTTTCGTAAAACAGCGGCGGTAATTTTGCTGTCAAAGAATGTGTCTAGGAAAACAAACCTTTATTTACATAAATACCATTTCAATTTCCCTTTTTTTACTTGTAGTCACGGGCACATCAATCTTAGTAAACCTAAGCTCAACGACTGTGGGCTATCTGGTCCTGCCAGGGGGCGGGGAAACTACCTATCCAAGGCATCTAAACACACGGAGACTCCTCAGAGGCTGTTGCTAGAAGGCGTCATTGTCACGCTACAAGTTTCGTGACGGAAGTTGTGCGATTAAAGCACTCTTCGTCGGTGTAAATATGGTACAAAATCGCTTGACATTATTCGTCTCATATTAAGATGCTCCAGGGACATGGTAAACCTGCCGTTGACAGCTTAAGCCCTTTTGCTTCGAAGCCCAAAAATCCTATAACGAGTTGTGTTGCAGTAATTCATTACTTGTGTATAAGTTTTTCCGGACATGATCAGAAATTATAGTTCTGTGACTAAACGAAACAGGGCGTTTTATTGAATTTCGAATTTACTTTAAAGTTGATATTGTTGTTGCTCTTGATGGAATATTCAATAACGTAATATTATGATTTCCTATAGAGACGGCGCTATATAACAAAATATTTCAAATATTAGATTTCTACTACCTACGTCAATAGATATGTACAATGTACATTGTGGACGCTATAAAGCTGTGTACGCTCCTGTAGCAAAAATTCAAGTTATTTTGTTGAAGTATCCAACAACGTAATTGGCGCCCAACACTCCGATACTATAAAAATAAAATATTGTCTTAATTTACATTATATCAATATTATAATTTACAAAACATTTAATATAATAACAATACTTTATTTAAGGCCTAATCTGCTACGTATTTTTGTATATTTTTTTTAAGTTATTTATTCGCTTAACTTGCCTGTAAGAATCAGCGATTTAAGTACGCATTAGAATTTATTTTCATAACATACAGTGAAAATTAAATTAGTAAGAGAGACTCCGCAGTCACGACAAAAAAAAAGTATGATTTTTGGTGGTGTTATATTGTATCCTTATATTTTTAACAATACCCACATTTTTTTTTATAACTGGTTTAACTTCACAGACATGACGGGTACTGACCCGTCATGCCTGTGAAGTTTACTTAAAGAAAGCGGACTTTCAAAACTGACATTTCAGATGACTAACCTACATGCGTGACCTCAAAAAATCTCATCAAATTAGTTTAGCTTTTTATCACGATCAGAATTCGAAATCCAACATGTATGCGGAGTTTCCTGGCTAATTTAATATAACCCTGTATTGTAAGCATTTATAATACATGTACAGACGACAGCACATCAAGCTACTACAATCTGTCTTTCTTTATTAGAACTTAATGCAAAAGTATTATGGCTCAAGATTGATTGGAAATATTTGACAGTTACGGGTAGCTTGACCTGTTGTCGTCCGTAAAGTAACCCTTTGTTTGTATTGGCCTAAGAAATGATGTTCAAATGAAGTGTCCTGCGAAGAATTAACTGCCGTCATAAGGAAAAAAGACGCATCTAACATTTTTTTATGCGAAATATAAAAATATTGGTGTATGCCATTTTTTTACTGATTTAGAATATGCATGTATTTGGAAAAAAATGTTAGATGCGTCTTTTTTCCTTATGACGGCATATACGATACTAAATTGTATAGAAAATATATAACGTACCTAATTATTAGATATCAATAAAGAAATGTCGTGTATAGAATGTCTTTATTATCATTATTTCAACTGAAATATGTCCACTGCTGGGCATAGGTTTCACCCAAGTATCTTAACTTCGATCGGCGGTGTTGTTGCTTTGCACACTAAGAGTCAACATCCACTGAAAGAGGATAGTACCATTGAGGGAGGTCTAGGATAGTTTTTATTTAATAAACATAAAAATCGCTTGGAAAATTAAACTAAAAAGTAGAAAAGTAACTGTTAATGTAGAAGTAAATTAACGAATATATCACCG
Source organism: Sesamia nonagrioides (assembly GCA_017933935.1). Lineage (NCBI taxonomy): Eukaryota > Metazoa > Arthropoda > Insecta > Lepidoptera > Noctuidae > Sesamia > Sesamia nonagrioides. The sequence goes on from JADWQK010001130.1 coordinate 5,419,227, forward strand.
AAGCTGGGATGTTTGTAAACTTCGGTCGACTTCGTATTCCCGAGGGTAGCCGAAGATTAACTACTTTTAAAAAGATACCCTCAGAAAGTAAAGAAAACGACAAACACAACAGTTCACTTATAAATGTATATTTAATACAATAAGTAACCCTATTTACACTTGATAAGTTCTACAATATATAATAAAGTTACTAAAAATAATATCACAGAAAACATGCATTATGTGAAATTAATAAAAAAAAAAAAAACTATAATGTACAATGAATTTACTATCGTATAATAAGGCTAAAACAACATTGGTAGTATACGAATATACGACGAAGTGAACACAGCGCCTCTAGCGGTCGAAGATAACAACATAATCAACCTATAATGTTCCCACTTTGTGCTACGCTAAGATCAGTTAATCTTTTCTTTCTATTTTATTAAGAAAAGGATAGAAGATAACATATTAGTTTTGTCCTGTCCGAGCCACATACGGGTCTTGGCATGTAGTATTTAATCTCTATGTAAAATACTGGAATTCAGCTAGGTTTAAAGCCAACCCTAAAATGTTTGGAAAAGGCTAGGTAAATGATCCAGACTCCGAGTCAAGTGAGGCATTGAGTGACCAAGTAAGGGCGTCACCGTCAAGTGGGAACTGTAAATAATTTTATTCTTAAACTGCCCGCCGACAGCCTAAGTCATTTAGTGTCAAAATTAGCCACAGGCAACATCCCCATCCTTTTAAACCTAGATTTTACTATTGTTTTCTTCAAATCTCTCTTCTTGGTGTCCGTAGTAGTTGCTGGTGAATTCAGCCCTGAAGTCGATGGCTGGTTCAGCTCATCAATAATTTCTATCTCATAGGGATGGCTGACTTCTCCTCTTAAAGCTTCTGAAGTGTCAATTTCAATTTCCATTTCATTTTGAGAGGTTGTTTTATTGAATTTCGTTAAGTCCAGGTCTTCGTCACTCCCCAATTCGTCTGCAGTCCCGAAGCCGGAGCCCTGCGCTGTAGAACCGCTGTCCGACGAGTGCCCCGAAGCTCTTCTTCTACGTTTCTTGCCCCTTGTGTTGTTGACAATGGTTGGATTGTCTTTGGATGTGCTGGGTTCGCTTGTACTGATATTAAATATAGTGAAATTTAGTTAAAATAAAATACAGGTATAGAAAAATAGGTCTTATTTCATATACAGCAGGGTTTAGTAAGGTGTGGGTCATATTTACTTTAGTGTCCGTGCCCAAAAGATAAAAAAGGGATCCTATTACTAAGAGTCCACTGTCTGTCTGTCTGTTACCTGTATCTCATAATGAACCATGATAGCTAGACAGTTGACATTTTTACAGATATGGAATTTTATTTGTTGATACTTCATCAAATACTAAAATCAGTTTTTTTTTTTTTTTGTATATACAATATGTAAAGAAAACCCTGTCCGATCCGTGAAGGTATTGTTATGTATCGATAACTGATTCTACTAATGCCCACAAAGACAGGCTAAACTTTAAAAAAAAAATCCCCTTAAAAAAATAAATTTTGTTTCGCAAAAAGAGGTAACTTAATACATGTGCGGTAAGCAATCCCTTCTGCGGGCGGCGGGGGGCAGGGCACGCGGCACCTGTGACGTGGTCGCGTCGCTATTCCCTTATAATACTACCGGTGTTGTCACTTTTTTAAAAAATACCAAATTTCGGGGAAATTGGAATTAATTCCCGGAAAAAAAGGATTATTTCAAAATTCATTAGTATTGTTACTATGATGATTATGTAAAATTTTATATCATATTTGGTCAAGTGTTTACCTAACCTTTATTATCCTTATGGGTCGGACAGGGTTTTCTTTACATAGTTAAAATTACTTTTCCATAACTAGTTAAACTACCCTTTTGAAAACGAAAGTATTAATTGACTTCTGCTTATTATACTATTACTACTAATACTGATGTCGAATGTGTATCTACCATAAAACTATTTTTTTTAAACCAATACATACTTATTGTCGACAGCAACTCGATGTCTTATGGGCTTCACTTGGGCAGTCATTGCTTTATTCTTTAAATTCTTGATGGCATCACAGCTACTGCTGGATTCTTCTGTAAAATATTGAGACTAATTAAATAGAAAAGTAACAAAATAATGGCTAGAGATTTTTTAGTAAAAAATAGGCTAACATAAACTTAGCAAAAAAGTCTAGAAACAGAACTATTTTTTTTTCTATTGGCAACTTTCCAAAAGTAATGACGTTCCTTAGTAAACCAAGTTTATTGATTGAAATCGTTTAGAAAAAGCAGTATGCGCCGTTGGTGGACCGGTACCACTTGGTACAAATAGTCGTAGAGACCTTGGGTTGTTGGGGTACTGCATAGGTATACTAAATGTTGATATAAAAATAATTGAGATCTGTCGTAATTTGAAAAAGAAAATAGCGGAATACGAAACACGCCGAGCTCCCTTTTTCAAAGTCGGTTAATAACAATCCATACTAATATTATAAACGCGAAAGTAACTCTGTCTGTCTGTTACGCTTTCCCGCTTAAACCTCTCAACCGATTTTGATGAAATTTGGCACAGACAATCTTTAGACCCTGAGATAGAACATAGGCTACCTTTTATCCCGGAAAATTTTGATATTCCCGAGGGAAATCTAAAAAGCGCGATATAACCGAACTCTACGCGGGCGGAAAGCTAGTAAAACTATAATGTTTATTTAGGTAATTCCTAGTAAATGTAAACTCAGGAGTAATAAGTCAGTGTCGGGCGTACGTCTTTGTTAAATTAAACAATACCGAACGATTTAAAAACATAATAGATAAATAAAGTGGACATAAACTTATCTAAGTATCAAGACTAAGTTAGTAAGCTTTTCGGTTTCAGTGTGTTGCCACACGAAGAGCACAGTGGCGCCCCTATAATTTTCTAATCTTTTTTCTCAAACTGTATATCGCTACTTTGCCTCGTCTTTTATATCGTGTACATCGAAAACTGTAACAATTTGCCTGCGGCGGTCTGTCCGTCTTGACTACAATTTAAATGTCTTCAAGGCTAGAGTAAATAGGCTCATAATAAACTAGTGTGCTTTAGCATCAACTATTGCATCACTGCTTACCATTTTTTTTTTTGGTATGGATGTAAAATAATAAAATGACCTCTACCGCCCTGGGAGGAGCGGAAAGGCGTGTCAGACTTTTACTGACTTTACCCACCACCCGTGTTTCTTCACTTGCTTGTGCGCCAGGGCGCAACCCTGCTTACAATTATAAAAAAAGAAGCTCTACATGACTTCAAATGAATTCATGCATTTCCTTTGTCTTTTTAATCTTACCTCCTTTTTCATCGTTAATGATTCCGTTGATGATGTTCTTTAGCGATGTGCTTAGTTCAGTAGCGAAGTTAGGGTCCAAGTAGTTGAGATTACGGTCATCTTGTGGCACACCTGGAAATAAAAAATGATGTTTACTGCATTCGCGATTTATTCGCCAAAAATGACCATAACACCGGCTGCCGGCAGAAGTTACCACCACCAGACAAAGTCCTGCCGCCAAGCAATTAGTCGTGTTCCGGATGCCGTATGGAGGACGGGTCTGAGCAGTTGTGTTGCGATGTGTGCCGGGTATGATGCGCCAAATGTTGTTGTGTCGGGAGTTTGGTTGTGGAGGGTGGAATCAGGGATGTTACGCAGCTTCGACTTCGACTCCATTAAGTCGGAACTTCCGATTATTATTGTTACGAATACCTTATGACGATGGCATAAGTTTAAATATTGCGTGACATGCAGTACATAACTTTTAAGCTCTATATCTTGAGACTTAGGCATTGCAGAGGTACGATATAAAAAACCATTGCTAGACCTAGGATGGCCTATCGAATGGTACAGGTTTCATCAATATTAACAACGAAGTGTCGACATCGAAATTACTAGAAATTTCTCTCCGGTGAAGTACCTATAGGTACCTGTTGAACGTACTCGGAATTATGCCGCAATGAACGATTGATGCCACTGCTTACCATCAGGCGGGACTGCCGTCAAGCACTAGTTTATAATTATAAAAAAAAAAAATGTGTGCGGCATTTAGCAAGTTTTATTTGTAACTGTATTTACCTGGGATATTCTCCTTTGCTGTGGTGTACCGGACAGTGAGATTTTTTAACTCTCGTAGTATGTCCAATTCAGTGTTCTGTCTGTAGAAGACACCTTTAGGACGGATTCCTAGCTTGTCTACGGCTGCATAGCCTGGTGACAAAGACAATTAGGTTTTAATGTGTTTATTTATCAGGCTGGTGGTTGGATGGGTCACATATGGGGGAAAGAGTATATTGTTACGAATGCACCTTATGTCAACGGCAAAAGATTCAATATTGCGTGCCATGCCGTACGTAACTTTTAAGGCCTATATCTTGAGACATTGCAGAGGTACGATATAAAAACTCATTGCTAGACCTAGGATGACCTATATGTCGAATAATACAGTTTTCATCAATATTGAAATTACTAGAAACTTGTCCTGTAGGTACCTGCTGAACGTACATGAAATTAGGCGCTATTATTTATTACATCTAGACAGATATGGAATGTTTGATTAGCGGGCCTTTATAAAGAGGCGTCACACCAGCGCGGTAGTTAGCAATTGACTACCGAAGCGAAACAAGCGATAAGTACGAAGCTATATTTAAGAACATCAACTGCAACGCGAACTTTAGAGGACTATATCGGGTGACTTCTGTAGTGTTTTATGTGTGTATCGACTGTACCTACGTTGCCAATGAACTTCGTAACCCCTAACCGGCATTTTAATACCTCTTGCCTGTAACAATATTTTCTTTTATTACTGCTAACTGCACTTTTACCAAAGGGTCAATCATCAAATGATCTCTCCCGCTCTGGGCGAAGCGGAAGAGCGGGTCAGGCTTTTACTGACTAAAACCCACCCGTGTTCCTTCACTTTCCTGTAGGCCAGGGCCACGGTTTCTTTTTTAACCAACTCGCAACCCTGACCCAGGAGGCATCGGTCTTCGTGGACCCCATCACTATGTGCTGACAGTTCTTTGAGGCGCGCGTGAAACACAACGCGCCGTCGACTCGGGCCTGGTCCTTACCGGGCGGCGAGCTAACCACTGCTTATCACCCGCAAGCCCGTGCCTACGATGGCCGGGAGTTCGATGTTGTCTCCCGACCAGGGACAAAACCGCACCTCAAATGGCATTTGGCCATATAATACGTACCTTCCAAATACTTCCTGATGGAATATTCCATGCCCCTCTCCCGCAGCACAGCGTGGTACTGCACCGGGCCCTGTATAAGCACCGAGCCCAGCACATACAGCACATCTTGTCTTCTATCTCGTCTAGCTACCAACTCAATACGCTCTATAGCCCGTAAGTCTTCTTGGACGATGCGGAGGTGAGCAAAGTTTGAGTATGGTTGGAGGTGCATCAGGCTGTAGACTAGGAATAGGCCTGCTACTGATTCCTGGGGAAGAAGTTATTAAATGAACTGTGTATGATAGCTTTCAACATTCAGAATGACATGTTATTGGCATGGCACGGCTATAGATCGGTTCGTCGGAATTGGTATGGTTCATCGGGATCCGTTCGACATCGGTTTGGGATCGGTTTGGTTCCAGATCGTCGGGCTCATCAGTTTAGAGGTATGAGGAACAGAGTGTAAAGACATCCTGGTAGATACTTGTGGATCAGTTGATGTTGTGAAGTTCTATGAGTGTTAGTTGCTCTGCTCGCGAGATGCAGGATTTCCGTGAGATCTGTATGAAGCGTTATTCGCACATAGCTAGCTACCTACATCACTCCCTCCGGGTCGAGTTTGGTTCTTTGGGATCAGATCAGGATCGGTCTGGGATCAGATGGGTTCGTCGGGATTGGTACAGTTCCGGATAGAAGGGCGACAACTTGTAATTTCAATGTTTTCTAAACAAATATTAGCATAAATAATATTCTTGGATTTAGGTTCTTGGTTTACTCTAAACCTAATGTTGTGAATAAACTGGGGTAGAAAGGCGAAATTGCAATTTAGTAAAGACCGTCCAGGTATCAACTGTCTGGCCGAGTTGTAACTTTATTCCTTAATACAAGAGCTCACCTCAAAATTGCTAGTATCAGCCACCATGTAAAGCTTTGCTATGTGTAGTACCTCTTCTGATAGCTCCGCTAACTCTGCACCTGATGCTCTTCCCCTATAAATAAAATACTTTCATATTCAGATCTCTGTGATACAATGATTTTCATTGATTAATACGGGCATCATTCATCATTTTAGTTGTAGTTATAATTTGTAGTAAATTCTGACAGACATACAATTAAGTTTGTTCAAACTGTAGGCTGGTTTCTAGTTAAATTAGATGCAGTTGATTCACAACCAGTAGACTCTCGTTAATCCGGCAGATATTACACTAGCGTTGTGCCGGATAAGGGAAACTGCCGGATTACTGGAAAATGATCATACATACATATGTGTATGTACTATCATTTTAAAGTACAGTAAAGTACTATCAATTCAAATAATATTGATGTTCTCGACACACTAAAAAAGAGGCTGCTTGGTGATATTTGTTTGTTTATACAAGTATGTATCATGTCTCAACATATTTCCAATTCACAATCATCTGACAGCGCCAGATTACTGGAGTGACGGTTTAGCGGAGTGCTGGATTAAAGAGGGTATACTGTATTTATATTTCTTCAATATATTATAGACATATGTATTACCTCTAGCAACTAGTCTTATCAAAAGGTATTGTATTATCCTGTAAATGGGTTGGGGGAGGTCAGATGTCTGGTTGCTCCACATAAAATACTGGTATAGGACTGCATCCGGTTAAACTGAAAGCCGACATTAATGAGTCTGGGATTGCTAGGCAGATGTTGATGATATTATAAACATATGAGAATTGTTAAGAAATAATATGGTTCTGCATTTTGTATTTACCACTACAAGAATAATCTATACTAATATATAAAGGTGAAGAGTTTGTTTGAATGCACTAATCTCAGGAACTACTGGCCCGATTTGAAAAATTCTTTTAGCATTGGATAGCCCATTAATCCAAGAAGGCTTTAGGCTATATAACATTACGCTGCGACCAATAGGAGCGGAGCATATAAAAAAACATATAAATATCTACACGGGTGATAACATGCCGCGCACTGCAGCTAGTAACCTTATAGACGTCATTGTAACATTTCTGAATAACCAAACTTACTGGAATATACAAGACAGCTGCATGTCTTTCCATATGTCAGAGAATATCTCGAAAGTGAGGGTCCCGGCTTGGAGACAGCGGTGCATGAGCTCATCGCAGTCATCTGCGAACCCATCAGCTATGTACACTTCGCCTTGTATGTACGCCATTGCTAGATATAACGAGAATATAAAATGTTTTGTTATTCTTAATTTTTAACATTATAAACTTGAGCAAAGAAATTTTAACCTTTATGAAGTAAATTAACCTTGTTAAAATCTGGTGTTACAGTCAAAGGAATATCCATTAAAGCATGGTTGTCTCAAGGAATTGATAGAGTTAAAGTACAGGTCGTGGAACACCTAAGGACTAGCAGACATCGTAAAGCTTTTATTGTTGACATGTTCTATGACAGATTATAATTTCTTGATTAGTTAATAAATGACGTACTATGCAATTTCCACTAACCGGTTTGATGAATAATCTATGCACAATTATGTAATGGTTACTTAATTTCGCAAAACCCTTTAAAAATGTTTGATTCAACACCTATTCACTCTAGCAATTACTAACAAATGACATTTGATTTTTGACAGATCATCACAGCATCATAATAAAAAAGATCAACAAAGAATTCCGTTTCTGCACGGTAGCACAAATGAGATAGATAGAACTTTCACATTTACTGAGAAAGAGATAAAATATCATTACTTTCATTATTTTCTGAACGTGCCAAATGGATGTCAAGTCAATATTGTCAATAATCGATTAGAGATAGACACGTCTCAAACATACTAATTTATGTTAAAATCGACTATTTTGTACTACGTTTTTTATAAGTGGAATAGTTATGGTTTTTATTATTAACTAATCGACTATGTAGTTCAAGGCTAAAAAAGTAACACTGTTGAAATCGGAAGACCTGTTACTATGTGAGTTGAGGATAACAGCAAGCAAGATAGCAGGAACATTAAAATTGCTGTAAAACCACAAGAACATCTGCATGCGTTTTTCTTCTGTGTAAAAGATAACATAAAGCCTAAACTACGAATTTCCGTGAGGCCGAACCTTTCGAGTTCTTAGAATCGGTCGTTTTCCAATTCACAGTGAGGACGCACCTTTAAGGTAGAGCTTAGATTTCTATAAATAGAAATGGGGTTTCTAATAAGGAAAGGACCTTTCCTGTAATGAGATCATCAATTCTATAGTTAATTTTTATAATTAAAGAATTTTACTGTTTTAAAATAGTTACTATTTTAAAACAGTAAAATTCTTTAATTATAACTGTAAATGTAGGATGTTGATAGTTCCGGCCCTAGTCCAGGCCAGCGTCCGGAGCGAGAGTGCATGGCAGGCCGTCACCTCCTTCTGCGAAGCAGTGATGCTGGCAAAGGAGGAGGCGGAGCGCGTGTGGAAGGGGGATCCCAGCGCCCTCACCACGCCATTAGCCGCCGCAGGTGGCCGGGAGTTCGATCGAGTGTGAGGTAGGCGCGGGCCTGCGGACAGTGAGCAGCTCGCCGCCCGGTAAGGACCAGGCCCCAGTCGACGGCGCGTTGTTTCACGGGCGCTTCAAAGAGATGTCAGCACATAGTGACGGGGTTACGACGCCTCCTGGGTCAGGGTTGCGGATTGGTTAAAAAAGAAACCGTGGGCCTGGCGCACAGGCAAGTGAAGGAACACGGGTGGGTTTTAGTCAGTTAAAGTCTGACACGCCCTTACGTTCCGCCCAGTGGCGTAGCTAGCTTGGGTGGCACCCAGGGCGGAAGTTGGTGGTGTCATCCCATGGAAAGTAAAATACTAGCAGGTATCTCTCCACAACTGTGCTGTTATCTGCATACCCATAGATACTGGGCATCAGCAGATCGTTAATATGCAGCAAGAACAGAGTTGCGAAGAGAAAAGACCCCGGAGGAATACCGGCATTAGTCGATATGGGCTCAGATGAGCATCTGTCGACAACAACTCGGAGGGACCGTTCAGTCAGGAAGTCTTTTACCCAGTCAGTCAGGCCAGGAGAAATGCCGTACGCTGAAAGCTTACTCAAAAGGCCTGCGTGCCATACCCGGTCGAAGGCCTTCGAGACATCAAGGGAGACAGCAATCGCTTCCCCATTTCTCTCGAGGGCCTCGCCCCACAAATGAATGGCATACATTAGTAGGTCCCCAGTTGACAGATTGCGGCGAAACCCGTACTGTCAGTCACTGGGGAGATCGTTACCTTCCAGGTAAGCCAAGAGACGCGAGTTCAATACGCGCACCATAATCTTGCAGAGTATGGAGGTTATTGAAATCGGCCAATAGTTGGCAGGATCGGCACGACTACACTTTTTGGGCACAGGCTGCACGTTGGCAAACTTCCAAGACTTGGGCACTATACCTGTTTTAAATGAGAGGCAATACAAGCGTGTCAATACAGGAGACAACTCGGGCGCACATGCCTTATGAACAATCGCTGGTATACCATCTGGGCCACTAGCCTTATTCACGTCCAGATGACATAGTACTCTCAGAACCTTGTTCCTAATGCAAACGTCCGGCATTGAAGTTCCGCAATGAGGAAAATTAGGTCCAGAAAGATCTGCTAACGGATGGCTGCGCAGAGAGCTTATTGCCAATATGAGTAATGCGGTCGAAGCGAGCCTTCTTAAGCGACGTTTTGTAGGACTTGGCAGCACGATCAATGGCCCTGTGGCTAGGAGCTCTGTGGTCCCGAGCTTTAACCCAGGTGAGAAATGCCGTGTGCTTACGTAGTTCCGCTTGAATACCGTCGGCGTTGAACCATAGGCGAGCCGAGCCACCGACGGGAACATCACTGGAGGGGCCTAATTTATAAGCACCACATCGGATATAGCGTCCGCACAGTTCGACGGATTGTCAGAAGAGAAGCGAACCAGCTAGCAGGGATGAGACGCAAAGAAGTGGCGCATCTCATCCCAATCTGCCGAGTTGCAACGCCACATTCGCCGTTCACCACGTGAGTCGCAATCTAGTAGGGCGAAGGATGATACAGACTTCACCAGACAGTGGTCTGAAGTTCCTAACGGTGAGGGAACTGTTACAACACATCTGTCCGGATTTGTGGTCAGCAGAAGGTCCAAACAATTGGCGGTATGACCAGCTACATCAGGCACCCTAGTCGCTTGTCCTACCAGCTGGGAAAGGTCCATTGATAGCGCAAAGTTTCGCGCTTCTCATCGGCATAGTCGATCCTCTGTGTATGGGAAAAGCCAGTCTTGGTGGCAGGCATTGAAGTCCTCCAGAGCGACAAACTGTGCGTCAGGGTGCCTGTGCAGCACATTGTCAGCAGCCTCACTGAGGTGGTCAAATATTCGAATCGTCTTTCGTAATTGGGCCCCCAAATACCTAGATCTCGCTACCCTTCACGACCAAACTCCCGACACAACACAATTGGCGCATTGTACACGGCACACAACGCAACAAAACTGCTAAGACCCATCCTCCGTAGGTACGGCTTCACCAGACATTATGCCAGAACACGACGAATTGCTTGGCGGCAAGACTTTATCTGGTGGGTGGTAACTTCTACCGGCAGCCGATGTTAAAAAATATGGTATCAGAAAATATATTTTTTTCTTTTTACTATCTATCATTATAGAACACGTTTTACAATTACAACCGAACACAACATACTTCACAATCGCGAGTATGGTCCACGGGGAATCTCGTCAGGCTCTTTTGCGGGAATCCCCGATTTATAAATAGAGCTGAGCTAGTGCCAGTGGAGGAATCGTTGGAAAAAAAAATGTGCTAACGATGTAGGTATTTTTAAAGACTGGGTGGGTATCACCCCAAACAAGGTGACACCTGGGGCGGACCCCCCAAAGCTACGCCACTGGCTCCGCCTAGAGCGGCAGAGGTGTCATTTGATGATTTCCCATCCCAAACTAAAATAAGGACGTTGACAGTGAGAACGAAATTGATTTAGGTACCTAATAGTTTTTCACTGTCCGCGTTATGTTTTGGAAAATTAAACATTCACTGTGTTGGCTTACCGAATTAGATTAGACAACTACTACTACAGGAATCCAGAGTGGACCTGGATTCCTGTAGTAGTAGTTTATCTGTCATGGTCGATCTTTATACTGCAGCTCTATATAAAATCCACTCTAGCGACAAAATTTTACAACGTTCAGCGGATTGTGTATCTTTCAATTGCAATAGTTGATTTCTATACACGGGGCTAAAATTACCCATTATGCACTTAATAATTTATAATAAATAGACACCAAGTTATAATGGGTTTGTAGCGCCGTGTTTCTCTTTTCCTGTTTTCACTACGATTGCGAGAGCCGAGAAATTATAATATTAAACACCTACAATTTTAAATCAATTATGGTCACCAACAAGAACAAAACAAAATTTGCAATTAGAAAAAAATCCCAGGATTAAGCGGCAATTTTTATTTATTTCAGATAACTTTTCAATGCATTCAGATAACTTTTCGTTCCATTTTCAAAAGAAATAGTTGTGCTTTTTATGAAGTTAATCTACTTATGAATAATTTAAGTACTCGTTTGTGTTAGCTTTCAGGTACTTAATAGAAAATAATATCTATATAAAAATGTCTTAGGAAGATATTACAACTTTTCTTCACTCTCGTACTTTACAACAACGGTCTTTTAGAGCAAGGAGTGAAAAATAAAATTTCATGCGCCGTAAATAACATTGTTTATTTTAACTACACACAAAGTGACCCATCAAATGCCCTAGTAATTAAATAACTTAAGCAATAAAACACATGTTTAAGTATGCTTACAATTATTTAATGATTTTCGATTTTTGTAATAAGTTCAAACTAACGCATCTTTGATTGTTATTTATTTTATACACATGGTAACACTGACCATAGAGGAAGTGCGATGCGCATAATTGCATGTTACACCACTACTATAGAAACTAAAATATTTAAGACGCGTTTAGACGGGCTGCTTCTCGATCAGTTTGTACCAGTGACCGCACTCACAACGGCGGGGATGATCCTGAAATAAATAAAAAAGAAAACATTAACAAACGAAAAAAAAAAAATATTATACAATATGTAAAAAAAATCCTGTCTGACCCTTAAGGATAATAAAGGTAAGGTAAACACATGACCAAATATAATATATAATTTTACGTAATCATCATAGTAACAATACTAATGAATTTTGAAATAATCTTTTTTTCCCGCGAATTAATTCAAACTTCCCCGAAATTTGGTAATTTTTAAGAAAGTGACAGCACCATTTTGACGGTATTATTGTTTATTGTAAGGGAAGCGACCACGTGTCGCGTGCCCCGCCCCCCGTCGCCCGTGCATGGGATGTCCTACCGCACATGTATTAAGTTACCTCTTTTTGAGTTTTATTTTTAAGTTTAGCCCGGCTTTGTGGGCATTAGTAGAATCAGTTATCGATACCTAACAATACCTTCACGGATCGGACAGGGTTTTCTTTACATTTTGTGTATATAAAACTGGCAACACAGGATTCAATTTGGGGGAAAAGGTACTTTTGAATTTAAAGTACAGCAATGCTTTCAATTGAACAAGGGAACTATTTTCCTGTAGGTATGCATTACTATTTATTTTGGACTTTTTATGTCCAAAAAATAAAGTACAGACGGGAGCATATCAAGTTACTATAATGTGTCAAACTTCTATAACAGATTTTCAACTTTAGCGCTGAAGCATTAAGGTTCATAGGTGATCACTGGAATTTGAGTTTCTGGTAGGTTGACCTGCTGGCACAAATAATTTTTAATTAATCTAATTGGATTTAGCGATTGCCAGCCTTTGTTGTTACACCTCTCGCTCCAATCGCGTAGTTTTTTACAGTTCTATTTGAAAGCGTCCAAAATTCAGAAAAAAAAACAGAAAATTAAAGCAGAAGCACTGAAGGTTATTTGAGGGACATTTAATAATTTAAAAAACCAACATCATTAGAAGGTCAATCAGTTTTCAAGGGGTCAATCAATTATTTTCCAATTTGTAACAGTCCTGTAATAAGATTAATTTTATCTTATAAGGTCTAAGGTCTTAGCATAAAAATGGTCCCAGAATCATTTCCAAACCCCAAGCAAACCCAAGTGGGAGGTGTAAGTCGACCCCTATTTGCGGAAAGCACAATGAGGAAGTGGAGGCGAGTCATAACTTATGCTACTCTACCTCCTATCCTGACTTTCGAGGCACGGTCCCGGAATGTAAAAAGGTAACCAGTCCATGGGATAACTGCGGCAAGCATAGCTTAATCTGCAGGGTAATCGCGTAACACATTATCAGAAGCATAGCAACGGGTTTCTTTTGACAGTTCAACAACATTCATTGCGTTATTTACGTTGTTGAGCAGGGCATTTTCTAACATAGGGAGCAATGGAATAGCAATAGGCTTCAAAATTAACTAGTTGACTAAAAAAACTAATTAGTCCGTCAGTCAGATTTCCAAAAAATATTAGACACGTATTTTTTCTTTTTTCATAAAAACAAAAAAATGAAGACGACAGAGCGCGTGGAAAACTCGTGTGACGTCTCTGCACGCTACACTTTTTAGCTAGCAGTGACGTCACCAGCCACCACTCCTGATCTTTGATGTCTTTTATACTTGTCATTTTTTATTGATTTGATAAAACAAAATATTATATATTATTATTATTATATTTTTCTATAATCTGAAGATGATTAAGACGGACTAAATAGAATCATTTTTTTTTACCCAAGAAACATCCCTGTTAGGCTGACGTGCGACTGTTAATATTACTTAGCCACACGACCAACTTTTTTTATATGCTTTTTATTAGCTTCACTTGTATGTTTGCTTGCTTGTTTGTTTGTTTGTTTGTCCGTCTCTAACTCTTTGGACTACGAGTCCAAAAAACAAAAAAACAAAAATACACAACAATACAATATACAAAAATTATGGCAAAAACCGCCTCACGCTTTTTTAAAATTATTTTTAACTTTTTAGTTTGATATTTTTGAAAAGCATGTTTTTTTAGTTTTTTAAACTATATTTATTTTAAGGATGTAAAAAACAAATTACCTTGTGTAACCAGAGCCAAGTGACGGCCGTCGCATGCTCTTCACCTGAAAACAATCAGTCGTTAATTATAAACATTGTTACCACAGTATTGTTCAAGTAGGAGAATGACGAAACTAGCACCGATTTTAATTCACAACCTAAACTAAATTTAAGGTCTGTGCATATTTTACTTTCTATTTTATTAAGAAAAGGACAAAAATAAAATATTTGTCAGAGTGCCTAGTGACTTTGTTATATATTTGGCGCTCTACGGTCACTGCTCGTGTCTATACAATATGTAAAGGAAACCCTGTCCGACCCATAAGGATAATAAAGGTTAGGTAAACACTTGACCAAATATAATATAAAATTTTACATAATCATCATAGTACCAATACTAATGAATTTTGAAATAATCCTTTTTTCCCGGGAATTAATTCCAATTTCCCCGAAATTAGGTAATTTTTAAAAAAGTGACAACACCGGTATTATTATAAGCGAATAGCGACGCGACCACGTCACAGGTGCCGCGTGCCCTGCCCCCCGCCGCCCGCGGAAGGGGTTGTTTACGCACATGTGTTAAGTTACCTCTTTTTGCGAAATAATATTTATTTTTTAAGGGGAATTTTTTTTTTAAGTTTTGCCTGTCTTTGTAGGCATTAGTAGAATCAGTTATCGATACCTGACAATACCTTCACGGATCGGACAGGATTTTGTTTACATATTGTATACCCACAGTAGGTACTCAGAACATTAGTTTTTCTCTATTATTTTGTTGTTAGGGCGATAGAAATATTCAAACACGGCCTCAATACTTTAACGATAAAGTTGAAAATCTAATGAATACATTTGAGATTGCAGATAGCTTGAGGTGCTGTTACCTGTTTATTTCTATGAAGATGTACAAAACATGTTAGAGATTACATGGGTGCCATCTGAGCCTATTATGGCAGTTTGCCATAACACTATTGATTGTGTAATAAGATTTAAATTTAACTTTAAGGATTATTTTAAGCTACAACCAAGTACAATGCAGGATGTCATCGACATAGATGTGCAAACTGTAAGCAGAAAGTCAGCACAAGGCCAAGTCGGGCCTGAGGGGGGGCTGCCCCCCCTACCGGGTCATACCCATGCACATGACTCTAAACTAGAAATATTAGCAAATATTTTTTTCTTAGATTATCCAAAAAACATATATCTACTGTTTTATAGAAAACTGCCATCCTAATTTTCGTTTCCATTGTCATCGTTCATTCATTTGAATAACTAACGAAAAAAAAAACAATAAAATAAAAACACCCAAAAAGAGTAGTAACAGATCCATCCATCCAACAGGTCCATCTAAACCCATTTTTTAAGGATCATCATCATCATCAGCCTTTACTCGTCCACTGCTGGACATAGGCCTCTTTCATGGCATGCCAACAAGCTCGATCCTGAGCAGTTCTCCGCCAGCCACTACCAGCCACCTTTTTGATGTCGTCGCTCCATCTCGCCCAAGGGCGTCCCACGCTACGTTTGCCGAGACGCGGTCTCCACTCAAGGACTCGTTTACCCTCGTTTTTTTAAGGATGTATTAGCTTAATTTTTTAAAAAGACCTTAGCTATATGTGGATGAGACATTGCCACACCCAACCACCATACAAAGTGTTAAGTCGCCATAAAATTGTTTGCTTTATTTGAAGTGCGGAGTGCATTAACTGGAAATTTATTTGTTTTATCATCAGTTAAGCACATGTGTCTAGTATGTAGCTGTAACATGAATGTACATTTACAGAGGTGTGGTATTTTCAGAATGCACTTTATCTAAAATGCTCTGGGGGAAAAACAATATTATAGCATAGGTACCTTATCATCAATGCGGTTAATTTTCAATAATAAAATAGGTTTAACATTCCTTTTGGTCAAGGGACAATTAATTGAGTTTGTCAATTAATTTTTCCTTGTTCCAATCCTTCATAAAAGCGGATATATTTGTGAAAACATGTTAATCTCTGAGTATAGACGACAGCAGGTCAATCAACTTTGGGCCTTAGTGCTTTATAGATAAAGTGGAAAATCTAATAAATAAATCTGAAAGATTGTAGTAGCTTCAGTGCTATCATTTATACTAGCTAATTATACGTCCATACTAGTAGCTTGATAGACTAGCCCAGCAATACAAGCCTATAACAAATGATTGATTTATATACTCCATTCACGATAGTATTTGACTGAAGTTAAAAAAGGTTATTTGTGGAGTTTAATTTGTAATAAAAGTATGGACGACAACTGCAGGTCAAGCTACCCCAAACTATCAAATATTCCCAATCAACCTTGAGCCTTAATGATATCTATTATTTTCTTGTACGGGCACAGTAGGTTAAGCTACCCGAAACTGATAGATATTCAAACTTAAGCGATAAACTTGAAATTTAATGAAGAAATCTGACAGAATGTAGTAGCTTGATGTGCTGTCGTCTGTACAATGTATGTATATTGCCCTTTGTTACAGTTAAGACTGATGCTAAATCTATACTAATATATAAAGCTGAAGAGTTTGTTCGCGCCAATCTCAGGAACAACTGGTCCGATTTCAAAAAATCTTTTTGCGTTGGATAGCCCATTAATCCAGGAAGGCTTTAGGCTAACATAACATCACGCTGCAACCAATAGGAGCGGAGCATAACTAACTTCACGCGAACGAAGTAGTTGGCGGCTGCTAGTTTATTATAATCAAACTAAATACTAACTGTTATTTAATTAAACTTTGATTTTTAATTGACTTCAGAAAAAGGAGGAAGTTCTCAATTTGAACTTTTTTTAAATGTTTGTAACCAGACCTTAATCAACTCTTTAGAAGTATCTCATCTTCTGAATTTATGAGGCTTGAATTAAATAAATTACTTAGTTCTTACGTCTACTATTCATGTTAAAAAGCTAAAAGAACCGGGTGTGGTAAGTACCTGAACACTTTACATTTTGAAAAAGCTAATTTATTCATATTTTTTGGCAGCAGGGTATTTTTTAATTTTGCCAGTATGCCAAAATACATAGCTGTGTTTGATTGCCATACAATTGTTGATACTTGTAAATGCTATCTTACTTGTGTTTTTTCCGCTTTTTATTATTTAGTTGTTATTGTTTTGTTTTATTTTATTATCATTCAGTCTAAAACAACAGTTCTAAAGATAATGTTAATCATTATCTCTAGAGCTCTTGTTTTAGGCTTTGTTGAATTGTGGATGATACTGGTGCAGACCCAAGTGACAAACAACATGGAACCTCTGATTTAGACCATTCACATTGTGAGCCATACATCAACTTCAGAGGCTCTGAGGTCAACAAAGCGTGGTCCAGAGGTTAACCATAACAACATCGTCATATCACTAACCCTAAGAAGTTATCTAAGTAGTAATGTTAAAAATCTATACTTAATATATAAAGCTGAAGAGTTTGTTTGTTTGTTCGCGATAATCTCGGGAACTACTGGTCCAATTTGAAAAATTCTTTTTGCGTTGGATAGCCGATTAATCCTTAGGAAGGCTTTAGGCTATATAACATCACGCTGCGGCCAATAGTAGCGGAGCATAACTAACTCCATGCGAACGAAGTCGCTGGCGGCCGCTAGTATTTTATATATTAAGAGTATTAGAACCATTACTTAGTAAAATTTTTATCAATTCATTTTAAAAATTGACACAAAGCTAAAATAAAAGTGTAACTACATATGTAAAGACCGACATTATATTATGGTAAAAGGAATAATTTCTATTTGAGTATTTTAAATGTAGTGCATCTCTGCTTCTATGAACCCCCTTTGTCTAAAGCTAACTCAAATTGAATATAGAGAAAAGGCCTGTCACTTTAGGTAGGGTTTTTTTCAATTCAGACCAAGGCTATACTCACATATGCACCCAACAATACGGGCATCGAAGCAAGAGGGCACTAAGGTGGGGTTGTCACGGGTACCCGCGTTCTTCTTCAGCACTTTCATGTTGAATGGGTCGTCATTGCCAGCCTGCATGGCCAGCAGCTCCTTCCTCTCCATGCCAGTAGCATGCTCCAGGGGATCGGGCATCACTGGCAGAAAATAATGATTATAAAAGATGTTTTTGGTCTTTATTACCATCTGGTGTGATGAGCCGTGTGATTGTGATGAGATAAGATGGTAAGCCGGGTGCTCTTCGGAGATTTCCAATGAGACTAAGGCATTGCTAGCCTTTCCTAAGGAGCAGGGTTAGATCTCATAATGGATTTATGTATTATTTGGACAACAACCCATTATACATTAAAAAAATTATGAATGATTTCATGAAACAATGGTCTTTAGTGGCATAATTAATTATATTGTTTTTATAGAATTGTTCCGAATTAATAGAAACAATTTGTTGTACAATTTTATTTTTTTATTATGAGCAAATAAAAACAAAACGGAATTGTACTGTTTACTTTTGTCATGAGCTTTGCTTGTGCTTGTGTTTTGCTTTTTGGATTTTATAGAACAGTTAACTTAACCAATTTGTCTTGCATTAAAGTATAGTGATATTTATGAGGACAAGGATGTCAGAATATATATAAACTGGTTTCAACCAGACATTTATAAAGGAAAATTAAACAAAATTGGGTCTGAGTAATAAACACAGTCGATTAAAACATGACTTTTCAATCTCAGAATCATACTTTGGGACTTCTTGGAGGGTCACTGAAGATTTAGGATGTTCATGATGAGACTTTTGCCAAATATTGATTTTTCTCAGCTGTCAGAAGAAGTGAATGACCTTGTGACATTCAAATTTTTGTAAAAAAGTAAATCAATCATTGAATAAATAACGAACACTTCCAATTAACTACAACGTCTACAACGTAACTGCCGATCATATAATCGGAGATTATAAATGATAAGAAGATAACCTAAAAATCAATTTATTCTGATGTATTGGCAAGAGGAAAATTAATAAATGTATTCAGTCTGAAAAATAAGTGTAGAGGCATTGGGGTATAAAACTAAGGAGTAACTTTTTAATTCATTATCAATGAACAATAACAAAAATAATCAATAGAACGTGTGACATGAAATATGACGTCTTTAATTTAAACTTTTTATAACAAAATAAATATTATAAGTAAAATTGCTACTTTATCATAAAAAATATACGACATTAATGGTTAATTTCAGGATAAACGTAAATATAATTCACATCACATGAAATTTTATGGGATTTTTGACATTACGTAACTTTAGTGACAGGGGTGGCGATACTCATGAAAAACTTAAAATAAAATATTTCTTACTTTTGTCGGCATATCCCCGTCGGGCAGTGGAAAACAGAACACTCCTAAATGCATTTCCCCTAACAATTTGTCTGCATAGGGACGCCATTGTACTAAATTTCTCACTAGACCGCTTTTCACGATTGCAAGTGAAACTATTTCTTATTTCAATCTAGAGAAAAGAAAAACCGTACTTTTCGGTCACTGTCGAAAACCAATCGTTAACCGATAACAATCGAATTAAAAGTGTATCGATCCTTTTTACAATGCATCTGTATATACATAATTATTATCATTAAAATTAATAACTAATTTTAGAAATAAATGTATTTCAGAAAATTATCAATCGTTAGTAAGTTTCCAAAGTTTTCTATAGCGAAATTCTGCTTTATTATACTATATAAAATACAGACATAAACATGGAGATTACAAAATGGGTGACACAATAGCTAATCTTACCGCTAAAAGCGATCTTTGACAGACTACTTTTCAGGGGAATACGAAGGTAAAGAAGAAACTAATATTGTGGCCATTGTGGGTCTACGGTTATCCATACTAATATTATAAATGCGAAAGTAACTCTGTCTGTCTGTCTGTCTGTCTGTCTGTCTGTCTGTCTGTCTGTTACGCTTTCCCGCTTAAACCTCTCTATCGATTTTGATGAAATTTGGCACAGACAATCTTTAGACCCTGAGAAAGAACATAGGCTACCTTTTATCCCGGAAAAATTTGATGTTCCCGAGGGAAATCTAAAAAGCGCGATATAACCGAACTCCACGCGGGCGAAGCCGCAGGCGGAAAGCTAGTTTGATAATAAAGCATGCTTTTGTATTAAGTTTTAAAACGCCATTTATCGTTGAAAGTGGAAATTAAAATAGAAACTAGGGTCTATATTATGGAACGTCACTCAAAACTCAAGCTCTACTTAAGTCTCGTTTCAAGCCATTAGGTCCGTATTCCAGAAGGAAACTCAAGCATTGATCTCTGTTTAAACATTACTTAAAACTAGTTTCAACCAATCAAATGGCTTCAAACGAGACTTAAGTAAAGCTTGAATTTTGAGTGACGGTCTGTAATACGGACCTTAGGTGCGTATTCCAGAAGGAAACGCAAGCATTGATCTCTGCTTATGCATTACTTAAAACTTGTTTCAACCAATCAAAAGGCTTCAAACGAGACTTAAGTAGAACTTGAGTTTGAGTGACGTTCTATAATACGCATCTTAGATTGGTTGAAACTAGTTTTAAGTAATGTTTAAGCAGAGACCAATGCTTGAGTTTCCTTCTGGGATACGCACCTACGTTTCCAGATTAGTCGAAATTCTACCTGCACCTTAATATTCTGTGTAACACTATTCTTATTATCATAAAATAGTATTTAACTATTGCTTAGGCTAAACACCTTTCAAGCACGACATTATTATATGGATTTTTAACCAACTTCAAAAAAAGGAGGAGTTCACATTTCGACTGTTTTTTTTTTTCAACCAAACCAACTCATCCACGCCAACCGATTTCGATGATTCTTTTTGTCTATGAAAGTCTTCTTGTCCTCTGTCAACTTTCAGTTTGTTTCTATGGAAATTTTATCATAATCGGTTCATTTGTTCTTTTTAAAAGCAAAATTAGGGGTAATAATTCAAGTAAACGAAATTGCGTGGTTTGCTTTTCACAACTCGACATCTGCCTAGTCTTTTTCCAACTATGTTGAGGTCAGAGTCCAGTCTGCATGCAGCCTGCCGTATGCAGCTGAATACCAATACTTTTCACAACTAAAAGACTGTAAATAATTAGTACAGGTTTGGAAGTCACTTGTTTTTTTTTTTTAACTCTTTACGTGACACTAACATTAGACATATATATACGTTACATAACGAGATAAAGTCTGACCCAAAACGTAATTACCGCAATGGATGTCGTTGAACTGTCAAAAGTCAAAACTATACTCATCTATACTTATATATAAAGCTGAAGAGTTTGTTTGAACGCGCTAGTCTCAGGAACTACTGGTCTGATTTGAAAAATTATTTTTGGTTGGATAGCCCATTAATCCATGAAGGCTTAAGGCTATACAATATGTAAAGAAAACCCTGTCCGACCCATAAGGATAATAAAAAAGGTTAGTTAAACACGTCATGACCAAATATAATATAAAATTTTACGTAATCATCATAGTAACAATACTAATGAATTTTGAAATATTTTTTTTCCCGTGAATTAATTCCAAGTTCCCCGAAATTTGGCAATTTTTAAAAAGTGGCAACTCCATTTTGGCTGTATTATTGCGATTTTGCCTCTTTTTGCGAAATACATAATATTTATTTTTTTAGGGTTTTTTTTTTAAAGTTTAGCCTGGCTTTGTGGGCATGAGTAGTATCAGTTATCGATACCTAACAATACCTTCACGGATCGGACAGGGTTTTCTTTACATATTGTAAAGGGTGTATCTGACATCGACGCACAAACGAGTACCATGGATCCAGTACATGATTCTGACCCTCCAGTGGTGGAATTTTTCGTCGGCTTTTTCATGATTTAAAAACAATAAATGTAGTTCTTTTTCACTTCAGACCATTCACAATTGCTATACTTTTATAACCCAATAAGATTTTAAAGTCAAAATTAAATTATTCGCTAATTACATAAAAAAGCGCAATGAAAACAAAACCCGAAAAACGATCTTATTAGCTGATTTAATAGAGTTCACATCAGGGATCAACGTCATACCTACAAACTCGCACGGTGACACGCTTGCAACGTTCAAAAGCCGAGCCGACACTTTTTTTTAAACACTGTGTATTTTGTAACCGTTCACTAACGACATAAATGACTATCATAATTTTATTAGTGGCATGCGGTCTAGCCTTTTCGCGAAGTTTGCGTTACGATGTCAGATACACCCTGTATATAAATATGTAGATGACAGCACATCAAGCTACTACAATCTGTCAAATTTCTATATTAGATTTCTACTTTATCGCTAACGCATTAAGGCACATTGTTAATTGGGAATATTTGAAAGTTTCGGATAGCTTAACCTGCTGTTGTCCTTATATAAATAATTAAAAACTAGTTTAATAAAAACTCAATAAATACGTGACAAATACTTTTAATTGCAGTTCTCGGTGTTACAATACAATTAGTTGTAATTTGTTGAAATTGTTTATTAACAATAAGAATATGAGGAAGTGAGATGCATTAAAGTATTATATTAGCATGGTTAAATTTTTCTCGGTGGTAGGCAACAACATCAGCCGCCGGCATAAGTTACCACCCACCAGACAAAGTCTTGCCGCCAAACGATTCGTCGTGTTCCGGCATGATGTCTGGTGAAGCCGTACGGAGGACGGGTCTGAGCAGTTGTGTTGCGATGTGTACCGGGTACGATGTGCTAATGTTGTTGTGTCGGGAGTTTGGTCGTGGAGGGTCTCCAGATCATCCTCTGGCGCAGCATCGTTGGTCGTGTTGTTGGGTTAAACATTGCATCACCTCGCTCAACTGCCGTCTTACTCCCTATTCACTCAGTTTTTTTGAGTGAATAGGCTTAATAAGCTAGTGCGCTTTACCATCAACGATTGCATCACTGCTTACCATCAGGCGGGATTGCAGTCAAGCACTAGTTTAAAACTATTTAAAAAAAAAAAAAATTCAAGTGCCCAGCGCTTGCTTCAGTATTACAAATACTTAAACAAAAGTCTCCCCGACAACTTTTTGTACGTACAGACGACAGCAAACCGATCTACGACAATCTAATTTCTTTATTATATTATTCAATTTTATGACTAAAGCATTCACATTCAAGATTAATTGGGTATATTTGACAGTTTGGGATAGCTGTCATCTGTACTGCAACTCGTAAGGGTTAGTACTGCCGTGAAAAATTTGTAAACATGAAAAATAATCATCGACATTTCTCATCTTCACGAAAAGCAATGACTACAATTTGACTCTCATTTGATAATTGCTTAGAAAATTGTTTAAAATACTTTTCGGGTTACGCCAGATAAAAAAGTTCCGTGTTCTGTGGTCTTGTAGAGCTGAAAGAAATTATAGCATTTTTGAATTTATTTTCCAGAATAGTAGTAGTATATATAAATGATCAAGTTTTTACTGTTACGCAAGACATTAATAAATTGGTGAAGCCATAATGAGCACGTAAATAAAAAAATTAAATTATGAATCTGTAACATTTAGATACTCATTTACAGAATAAACTGATTTATCTATATACCATTTGAATAAACCTTTTTTAAAACAAGTGACTGACAGACACTGTATGATTTTGGTAGACTTATTAAATAAGTAATGCCATGTAACAAAGCTGTACTTACTAGTAACATAAACCGCACTTTTCGAAAGATTTTAATGATCTTATTGGCGCATAGTACCAGTAAAGATACTATTTTTGGACGAAATCAATTTCTCGTTCGACCACTTCTTTGTATAAAACATCCCTTGAAAGAGTTTAAGCGGACATCGATTTCACCTTCCTCAAGCTGAAAAACACAAAAAAAGCGAAAAACAATATGTATTAATATGTAGTACACGCCTATTTCGGAAAATGTTTGATAAAGTGCCCTCGGTCAGGTTCAGAGGCTTAAGTTTAGTATGAGAATGCTATAAGTTGATTATGATTATATAATAGTAGGTACATACATACCCTATTACGCATATTCTATGATTTGACTTATATTCACATCATATACGAGGTAATGTTCTAGGTAATAAAAATAATCTCCCTTACATTTTTGACGTTTGCACGTCACTTAACTTTAATCATCGTATAAGAATAAACACCACGGTGTTTAAGGGGTTTATTCGTAAACCATGATTAAAGTTACGTAACGTGCAAACTTCAAAACTGTATGGTTAAACAATCGCTAATCACTAGTTAACTTTAAGCAACGTTTATGAATAAGGGGTAAAATGTTACAATTATAATTAATTACCAATAGGTAAAATTAATAATTAATTACCGCATCAGTCTGATAAAGCTCTCGATAGCACGAAGGTGAAACGCATTCCCTCACGCAGCGTGTTTTAAGCAGCCCTATAAAGTGACTGCAGGCTCCACTCTGTTCGCAAGCAGTTTCAAATTCTCTGAAGGTCATCTCCTGAAAGTTTAGTTTTAACATTTATGCATATTATGCTAAAGACGAACCAATTTCGTTTTTATCCAAAGGGACAAGGAAGTATGCTTTATGTAAAATGTAAATTAAAATAAACACAGTTAATTATTTATTTTAAGTTGATCAATAGCAACAATTTCGATTAACTCACGAGTTCAACCTACATTTTTTGGTGAATCTTTGTATTGATATTCCTTGAATGTGAAAGTCACCGGAGTTTTTTCAGTAAATGTTATTCGTACTCCAAATGTACCTAAAATAATATAACATCCTAAAAAAATGTTAAATGTCGACATTTTGCTGTTACAAACAAGGAATCTATTTTGTACACCGGTATAAAATCAATAAATGTTGTGGTGGTTGCATGTTGTAAAATTTAAGCTAAATATTTTATAGCAATTAATTTCAGTTTCCTTACTTTCTGCTATAAGAGTTAATAGATATTGGCCTTGATATGTATCGTTGTAGGGTGTATCATTGCAGGGTTGTATAATTGTAGGGTGTTAATTTTCTGAAATTAATTTATCCTTCAAATCTAAAACCGTAACTTCACAAAATACAATACGAAGAAAATCGATAGGAACAACATTTTATACTCTGTCTTTTTTCCACTATCTGTGGGCTTGTCATGTCCCACGTAAGGATGTACATACTCTGCCAGTAATATTGAAATTGGAGTTTTAAAATCGACTCAAATGATTTTTTTATGTATTAGATTAAACACTGTTATTTTCATTTTTAGATAATTAAAAGAATTACATTAACTACATAAATTCTGTCTCTTTCTGTGCTTGAATAATAATTGTATTCGTCTAATAAAATTAGTAACACTTCTATTTCTTTACTCGCACTGCACTATTGCTGTCAAATGAAACGAAACCATTGTGATTGGATGGATGGTGTATTGCTGATTTGCTGAATGAGATTCTTGTTGATTCTCTGAATATTCCTATATGATTACATATTTACATTATTTCCCAACATTCGGAAATATTTTCTGTGTCAAAACACGGTGACTTGTGTGTGTATTGGTTTTGATTTTCGTGTTCCTTTGTGCCAAAAGTGATAGTTATTTACTGATGGTGATGATTGACTGAGCAGATACCACAATAACAACAAAATTTGGTAAGTGAATTAGATATATTACTGCTATTTATTGAATTTTTGCCTGCTTAAAGGCGCTTAGTATCTGAAATAATTGATTAGACGGTAAAAAAAACCAGTGTTGCGTCACTGATTGTAGTCATGAAACAATGGGAGGGAGGTTGTAGTACTTTCTCGTGTATCTTTTTGTTATACTCACATATTCTCTGTTTTTTTTTTCTAATACGAATAAGCCAACACAAGGCACTAAATACCATCTATACAGCCTTTGGGTAAAACAGCATACTTTTTTGCAGAATCTCCTCAGTTTTCTTGGGATGAGATTGAGAGTGATTCTCTACAGTAAAAGGCAAACAATGTAAGCTGTTACTGCTGCACATTGTAATATGCTTACTCAAGTGAGTACCTAAATTAAAAAGTAGTTCAGTACATGCTCAATTTTTTTGGAGTAATGATAATTGATTATTGATGACTAGCTGTGGCTCGCGGTTATACCCGCGTTAGTTTTGATCCTGTAGGAAAAGAATGATAAAACATATTCTGTTTTCTGTGTATCTGTGTGCAAAATTTCATCCAAATCTGTTCAGTAGTTTATGTGTGAAAGAATAACCAACATCCACGCATTCATACATTCTCACAAACTTTCACATCTATACTAATATATAAAGCTGAAGAGTTTGTTTGTTTCATTGTTTGAACACGCTAATCTCAGGAACTACAGGTCCGATTTGAAAAATTCTTTTTGCGTTTGATAGCCCAATCATAGAGGAAGGCTTTAGGCTGTATAACATCACACTGCAACCAATAGGAGCGGGGCATATAAAAAAAAACGCGGATCAAACCGTGTGGCGCAGCTAGTTTATAATATTAGCAGGACTAGTTCTATGAACATAAACATGGTAAAAAGATTATGTAAGGATCAGAACAGGCTGCATTCTGTGTTTACTGCTTACCCCAATGGGAAGTCAGACTCGCACCAGTTTGCATGTATTATCAATTCTAACTTAATTATCGCTTTATAGTTAGAAATAGGCATAACATCAGACCTGACGTCTGAGGAAGTGACGATAAAAAGGTTGATGTTGATGACGGTGAACATTGTGATTAGGGGCTATTATTATAATTAAGATTTTCTGAAATGTTTATGTTACATAATTCAAAATCAAAGGTCATTTATTCAAATTAGGATGAGAATCAGCACTCTTTGAATTCAATTTTACATAAGACTTAAATAGGGTATATCTACTTTCTCAGCTAGATCCATACTAATGTTATAAATGCGAAAGTAACTCTGTCTGTCTGTTACGCTTTCCCTCTTAAACCTTTCAACCGATTTTTGTGAATTTTGGCACAGATAATCTTTAGACCCTGAGAAAGGACATAGGCTACCTTTTATTGAAAAATTTGATATTCCCGAGGGAAATCTAAAAAGCGCGATATATTCTCAGTTATTCAGTTGTATCCAATGTTCAGTTGCTCCACATAAAATGCTGGTCTTCAGCTGCATCCTGTTAGACTGGAAGCAAAGTGTAATATACTTGAGAAAAGTCTAGGTTTAAGAAGACGTAACCTTACTGTCTAAAGCTCATCATCATCTCAGCATTAATCCCAGTCACATCTGAAGCTTTTTCAGCTTTCGAGTCTGGGGTCCGTTTTACCAGTCTAACCGCGAGCGAGCGACTGCCATCTGACCTCCACAACCCGAAGGCGATGTCGAGACATTGCATTTAGACCAATTGTTGGTCATTTAAGGGCTCCAACAACCCGTAACCACTGCCATTAGATGTTCGTATGGCGACTGAGACCAACGGCTTAACGTGCTTTCCGAGGCACGACCAGACCAGTGCAAATATTCATATTCATGCATACAAATATTTGTAATGCGCAAGGGTCGGACCATTGAGCTATTATTACTACGTACGTAGTAATAATAGCTCAATGGGTCGGACGGCCTCCTTGCGAAGCGGCCGCGTTCACTACCGCTACGCCACGGAGGCTGTCGCTTACTGTCAAAAGCTGTTTTCACCAATCTTTTGGCAGATCATCCTCCCACCATTTCACCTCTCTACCTCTACTTCCCTGTTAACTCAGCCTATCACAGTTTACTGCTGGTCATAGAGCTTAGCTATATAGCACACGTGCATCAGTTAATTAGCTGCTATAGTGTGTCTAAAACTAATAATAGGCTTTCCATGCTGCAACACAACAGCCTGTTCTCCACCTAGTGACATAGCTATTAGAGGGCTAGGTGATGCTATGCACCAGGGTCTTCAAGCTTAGGGTATCCTGACCAGCAATTCTCGAACTGACCTAGCAAAAATATCGTCCATCTTCTCAACATAAATAGCTAATAATAAATTCTTTTTGTTGTGTTTATGTGTTAAGTTCTATTTTTAAGCCAATTAATCAATTATCGTGACTGAATTAGATGAAGTAAGGACTGTATGCTCCAGCGACAACCAGTAGTTTTTAGACGGAACGCCGTGTGTCGTTTTTAGTCAGGAATAGTTTGCAGACCAATCCCCAGCCTCCCTCTCGAGAATGTAGAGGTTTGGTTGGAAATATAAAGCCTAAACAGTTAAGATAGAGCCCTAAAATTTTTTGTCTCTGGTCACATAGCTACGCCACTGCCTCCGACTTCTGATACTGCCACTTTTTTGAGATAGTCGGCATCCCATACTTACCTACTTCTCTTACATTCTAAGACAAGTTATGTATTAAACAAAACAGTATCTCCCGCTATTGATGTTTGTAAAGTTATGTGCATGTAAAACAGACAATATACACAGTATTTTGGTATTCAATGTACTTTGTAAGTTTTTTAGCATTTCCATGGAACTAGGAATTTAAACCTGATCATAATGTAGTTCGTGTAGTATGGACATACATTTATAACATGACACCCGTAGTCCTCATAGCACATACAATATCAGTGGTATTTGTGGCACACACACATTTCGAGAGTTCTTATTCCGGAATAAAACCTCGCTCTTGCCATCAACCATACTAAATCCAGCCTGTGTCTGAGAGAAATAATACAGAAGCTATTGTAAACATCCTATAAAATCACTGCGAAGTATTTATTTTCGCGTCCCCTCAATTCATATTTCCCTATAATCCGATTTTCGTCACACATTGACCTCGCACACCTTAAACCATAAAAAACATCAACTTTCGCTATTTACCAGGTATTCCTAATTATGGTTTTGCTCTATAATTATAATCAAGTAAAGTGTATGCTGTTTTATTATAATAGTGTATTGCCTCAGGGCTTTTCGTTTATTACATTAGAAGATATTGACCATTTTCCCTCCCCTCCTACTTATAAAAATAAAGACCTGGGGAGGGGGTTCCTTCAATTCTTATCTTCAATCTTACATATCAGTACCAACCTAAATTGCAAAGACAGAGTAGATAAAAATAATAACTTTGCTTACTTCTGTGATCTTACGAAAAATATTGTAAATCCCTCCCACCCCGACGTCAGAAAAAATAAGGCATATTTGGATCCCTTCCCCCTCACTTAATTATACGTAAAAAATTAATACCCACCTTAGCAGTATTAATCTAAAGTTTGTTTACTGGATGGAGAATCAGCACGTTTTGAACGTCTAATTTACATAAGATGGCCCCACAAAACGCCCACCCTTCATTACTTCCTAGAGCTTAAGCTGGGCAGAAGTTGCGCAACTTAAACTTCCAAGGGGCACAACAGTCTGTTAAACTAGAAGAACTTATTTCACAATAGTATGGAAAGTAATAAATATAACTAAACATAAACCACTTTTTTGTGAGCATTCATTGTGTCCTACTATTGGATAAAGGCCTTCCAAACCTCCCTCTTTTGTGCGACCTCTGGCCATGTTGCCAATGTGAATATTACTCGATCATCACACCACCTAAACCGTAGATTATGTTGTTGGCGGTGTTTCCCTTGGACTTCCACTGACTTAAAAACTAGTAGTTTAAAAGAAAAACTCGGTGACATAGGTCCGTATTCCAGAAGGAAACTCAAGCATTGATCTCTGTTTAAGCATTACTTACTTAAAATTAGTTTCAACCAATCAAATGGCTTGAAACGAGACTTAAGTAGAGCTTGAGTTTTGAGTGACGTTCTGTAATACGGACCATAGACAATGGACCGAATTCTCTTGTTCACAAACTAAACGAACTTTAAGTGCATCATTTACTTTCTATTTCATTAAGAATAGGATATAAGTATCTAACGAACTATCCTACTAATATTATGAACGTGTAAGTTGATATGGATGGATAGATGATTATTATGATTTGGATTTAATTTGGCCCCCAAATGTTTTGTAACTAGCTTTAACATAATTATGTATATGATACCTACTTTTTATCCCAATATTCTCAATAGATAGCGGTTTATACGATTAAATCCGTGGGGCGCAGCTAGTAATTTATAAAACATATAAAGGGTATATTGCATTACGTAATGCGGTTCGAGAATGGTTAGATTCATGCTATGACAGTGACTGTATCAATTACCGGCTGACGTAGAAACTTCGAGAATCCGAGTACGGGGAGCTAAAAAGTATTCACAGTATATACGTAGGTATAGTAGATAATCTAGGCAAGTGGCCAGGGTGGGTTGAGACCTTTGATTTTTGTAAATTATTTCATCACAATCCTATTAAAACGATGAAGGAAAACATCCTGAGGAATCTAGCATATCCTAAAACAGAAAAATTGCGGTCGTGGGACTGGCCGCCAGAAGTGAAAACTAAAATAATTAAAATAAATGAACACACTTGATTATGCGAAAAGTAAAAAACAAAAAAACGAACACGGTGTCGGTTCGGACACGCTCACGCGAATTCAAGGCTTTTCCCCCATCCAACAAGTGTTCATGGTCGCTAAAGACTGATTTACACGGTGCAATTTAATTGCCTATGGCATACAATAAAATTGATGTAACAAATGTGTTTGTCTAAGTAAATGGTGTTTAGACAATGTAACTTTTATTGTTGCTTGAACTTAATTGAAGCCATAGACAATTTAATTACACCTTGTAAATCAGTCTTTAAGAAGTTTCACTTCAAAAATCGAAGACTCGTAAGTCTTCTATTTTTGAATTGAATGATAAATATCATTCACCAACCCGCACTGGCTCCGCGTGGTAGGTTACGACCCACTCCCTCTCGATTTTCAACGCTCGTTTAGAGCGTCGAAAGTTGAAATTGGACAGCGCGCTTTTATTAACACGTTCATTTACATGTTCCCTTGAGATATAATCATTGGGACATCTAGCCATCGCCTCCGGTTTGTATTAAACTTCCAATAGGTTTCGACAGCTTCAAGACCGCTGATTAAAGCAGGAAATCATTTATCAGCCCATTCTTTAGTCAACATGGTATTAGATGAGGGACTTACCAATCTTTCAACAGTACGTAAAAGAAAATATCTCTTGCTTTCCTTTTTTTTTTTTACTTTATACATATACTAGTGCTTGACCGTGATCCCACCTGATGGTAAGCAGTGATGCAATCTGCAATTAATGTCTGGACTTGAAAAAAGACGATAATCCCTGAGTTTGTTTCGGCTTTTCTTTTCAGAGGTAGTCAGTGAGGAAATGCCGGCTCCATCTAGTTTAAAAAAAATGTGACGTCTAAAAGTGATCAGTGATCCTACTTGCATAATAAACCTTAAAAAATCGAGTAAAAAAACTATACAATCATTAAATATAGTTTAAAGTTCACCGAACTTTGAATTTGCTTAATTGCTACAGTATTCAGTAACGCTCGGTTCCTAATTAATTAACAAGAGCAAAACGTTTTGCTGTTAGCATTTTTTACTGCTGAACAACTGGGCATATGGATAGTTTTGCAAGCTAATTTTATCTCTGGTACCTACTTCCATATGGGAGAGTTTATTTACAAAGCTATAAATAAGGTCTAACCAAGTCACAAATCTTAATTATTGTCAATTAAGGCGCGTTGATTATTGTAATCTGATATATAAAAGAATAAATAATGTACATATGATGATAACCACACGTACATAGAATAAAGATAGGGAAGTACGTTATCTTCATACAAACGGACCGCGCGCGGCTTGTATGTGTGCGCCATAGTATCTATGCGTCGCCGCACGCACACCTAAACACAATATTAGAGTGCCTATGACTGCGCTAGTCGCGGCTAGCACGGAACGAGGTTCGCGCGTCACGGCTTTTCGGCACATTAGCTTTTAAAAAATGATCACATAAACTGCAAAGTTGGTATGTCTATTTATGAACAAATAAAAGACTTATATTTTTCAAATTATATTTCTAAAAGTTATTCACAAGGATGCGGATATATTACACATTAAAGTTTAATAACAACGCGTTTCGTAATAGTCGAAACCGAAGAAAGTAGGTATTTTTCTGTAGCTAATTTGTAATTTTGTATTAAATGTGTGATTCAATAGATGTTATGTTTGTATTATTTATATTTGTATTAATTAAAAATAAAAATAAATATGGTTCTTTATGTGTACAAAACTAAAAATTAAAATTACAAAAAAAAAAACTGACTAGTATATGTAAACTAAATACTAAGCAAATAATTTAAACATAAGCTCTTAGGTGCGTATTACAGAAGGAAACTCAAGCATTGATCTCTGCTTAAGCATTACTTAAAACTAGTTTCAACCAATCAAATGGCTTGAAACGAGACTTAAGTAGAGCTTGAGTTTTGACTTTTGAGTAACGTTCTGTAATACGGACCTTAGTCTATAAATATTTGTTAGCGGTTTGGGCGACAACCGTAACCGACGAAGCGCGGACAGTCGTCAACCCTAAGACAGTAGGCAATTAAATCGCGGATTGGGTCGCAGAAAACCTACTTCCCCTCTTTATTCTATGACACGTACGTTGATATTAAACCTTTTTACTTTTTGTTTCCATAAATATCCATATTGGGGATTTTTCCTCCTCCAAGTTTTTATAACTCTACGTCAACACTCAATGCTGTACTCGGTGCAAACTTAGTGCAAGCGCACTCATACAGGCTGAATTTGAAGCTAATACACACATTGTTTCACAAAGAATAGAGTACATTTTTCCGTGTATAGGAATACTTTCATGAATTCCGTTGCCAAGGTATTTTGTTAGGTGTTCTGTAAGCAAGTAGGTTCTTATTCAATTATGGACTTTTGGTTAAATTACGTTTATTGTGCTAGCTAGGTTGTTTAAAGTTGTTTTGTAATGTACTTTTTTGACATTAATTGGTTTCGGTTGCCTACTAAAATTTGTTGAATCGTGGGCTGTTTTAACCTTTATGTTGAAGTTAGTGCATTTAAGTACTCGAACGTTTTTTTTTTATCTTTTAATAAACAAGGTTTGCACGAGTTTACAATTTGACTAAGAGCTCATTTTTCCAACGCCAGAATTTTTGGCAATACTTTCTTACAAATCCAGACCCATATCCTCCCGTGGTTGTCGTAAGAGGCGACTAAGGGAACTCTCACCCGGGAAGAGGGCAGCAGCAGCGCTTCTCCTGTGGAATATGAAATTACTGCAATTCCCAACCCGCATACCAAGCATGGGGATTATGGCAATGCCCCCCAATGGAATGAAAGCCTTGGGGGAGGCCTCTGTCCTGCAGTGGACCTCTATAGGCTGAGGAGAAAAAGAAGAAGAAGAAGAAGGCTGAGGAATCAGCACTTTTTGAACGTCAATATTACTTAAGACAGTTCCCCCAAAACGCCCACCCTCCCTAATCCTATCCTATTCTACTAATTCTTACTAATATAATCTTAATAATAGGCCTTTGTCATAGGACAAAGGCCCTATATTGGAGGATTATAAAGGAGCCTATATTGGTCCATGACTATGGAGTCATGGACCAATATAGGCTGAAGAAGAATGATCGGTGGAGTTAAAAATCAAGACTAACTAACTAACAAGTTCTACGAGCAATGTGCCCTGCCCACTGCCACTTAAGTTTAGCGACTCGCAGAGCTATGTCGGTGACTTTGGTTCTTCTGCGGATCTCCTCATTTCTGATTTGATCACGCAGATAAACTCCTAGCATAGCTCTTTCCATTGCCCTTTGTGTGACCCTGAGCCTTCGTATGAGGCCCATTGTGAGCGACCACGTTTCAGTTCCGAGTCATCACTGGCAACACACACTGGTCAAAGACTTTAGTCTTGAGACACTCTAGCCTTGAAGACACTTAAATTGTAATCTGATGAGAAGATCGCCGCTGGCAAATTGTACCATTTCTTCGATGTATACGGCATAAAAGAGGAGGCGAAACACTTCGTTCGGATCGCAGGGGTGTAAACAACGTAAGGGTGCATACTCGCCGTACGACGGCTCGTCCGATGGTGGAACGGAGATGGGGGAATTAATTAGTCCTTTATTAATGACTTAAAACGTGTCGGGGTTCTGTTTGGGCAACTCGATCTAGGGCTCGATACAGAGAGTGGTACGTCTGGCTGGACACGGTTCGCATTGTTAGGAGGTTCCTCTCTTTGGACCTCTGACTTTTGGCGTCGTTAGTTTCCAGGGATCCTCCCGATACCGGTGGGCTACTATTGCTTATATTTCAAATATACTCAGTAACTATACCCCTTGGCAGGTCTGGTGGTGAGACTTTCGGGATTCTGACGACCCCTTTCATTGTCTTTAATTTCTTGAAAAAAATAATGTTCATAAATACTTATCTAAAAATCAGTGTTCACGCGTTTATGCATTACACGCTATGCTCGAGTATCCAATTAATTTATTTCACGTGAATAGAAATCAACTTACGTGTCCAAACGTTGCAAGCAATTAAGGTAATATACGCACCTAATACATGTAAAGTTATGTAATTATACGTGTATTTGGAGAAGCATCAGTAGTTAGGATAGGATTTTTATGGTTCTGACTCAGACTTTTATGTGTGATCCATATTACAGTAGTATAGAGGCTGTTCTTTTGTATGGCAGTGAGGCGTGGCCTGTGCTTGAGCGACACAAGCAGGAGCTGCATGTCATGGAGATGATAGTTAGTTGACTTGTGACATGTTAGTTTTTAAGTCTTGGCCTGTAAACCTTGTCTATGTATGATTTTGTTCAATAAACTTATTATTAGGTATAGTTTTCATTGATAGTATCGATTTATTAGAATATTGTATTGACTTCATTTCGTGTTTTACTGTCTTTTGTCGTCTGCGTTGACAGTTTTTTTTTGGATTGTATGACTTCAACAGCTTGATTTATTGTCCAATTCTCTACTTACAAGGACTGGACTGACAATCGAGTCAGTATTTTCATCTCCTCCAAATAATAGTCTGAAGTAGACTTCAGGATAATCGATATTCTCAAATAGTCGAATCGGAAATTCCATCTTTATTGTGATTCAGTGACATGGCCTCGTGGCCCCCACTCGCTCGTAGCTCCCGACCCGTAGAATGTTATCACAGTCTAACTAATCCGGTTGAGCAATTCGGGAGTGGCGTAGTGACGTGATGGTTATGGCCATGTCTTTGTCTCTTTGAACCATTGTATTTGCTGTACTGGGGCATTATACATATTACTAGCGACCCGCCCGGCTTCGCACGGGTGCAATACTGATACTAAATACATTACAAAAAAAACTGTTAACGTTGTATAAAAAACATAGCGGCCCGCCGCCCAACCGGCTGGTACCGCCGCAAATGCGACGCCTCACAATTTTTGAATTCGTAATATCTTCGAAACTATTTATTTAAATTATGTGCTGTAAAGGGCGATATAGATCTATATTTAAAAAAAAATTAGGGGTGGATTACCCTTAACATTTAGGAGGATAAAAATAGTTGTTTTCCGATTCTCAGACCTACCCAATATGCACACAAAATTTTATGAGAATCAGGAAAGCCGTTTCGGAGGAGTTTAACCACAAACATCGCGACACGAGAATTTTGTATATTAGATTAGGCAACAGGATTTTGTAGGCTGTGGCAGCGCAGATGTGCCCTTTGTGCCCCAAAGCATGCAGTAAGGGATGCCTTGGGCAGGTGGTGGAGCACACTTTTTTGATCAGTTTTTATTACTTAATAGTCATAACTAGAAGGTTCTTCGAACCCATTACTTTACCAAACACGTTAAGTACCATAATGAAGATTGACGGGTTTAATGACTTGTGAGAGAGTAGATTAATATGTGCCTATAATTTTTTTCTAAACACTTCATGGATGTTACATCTAAACGCGTTACAAATAGTGATAAAGAGTTCGGGCAAGTTCTGTAGACTGTGACACAATTATATTAGCACTGTCGATAAGAAAAACACTTTTTGTATACACCATACCTTCTGTAACGTATGGTGTATACAAAAAGTGTTTTTCTTATCGACAGTGCGAAATGAGAAATTTTACATGGGGTGACAAAATGGGTGGTCTAGTCGGCAAAAGAGATCCTTTAAAGACAATCTTTGGAAAGATTTTCAGGACGAAAGAGAGACAGTACTGTAGATTGTGGTGTAACATTTTCACATGTAATAAATACAACTCAATTCTGTCTCTATTTGTATAATTTACTAGCAGCCGCCAGCGATTTCGTTCGCGTGGAGTTAGTTATGCTCCGCTCCTATTGGTCGCAGCGTGATGTTATATAGCCTAAAGCCTTCCTGGATTAATGGGCTATCCAACGCAAAAAGAATTTTTCATATCGGACCCGTAATTCCCGAGATTAGCGCGCACAAACAAACAAACTCTTCAGCTTTATATATTAGTAAGTATAGATTGTAAACATGGAAATTAGACGAGATATTGATGTGCCTGTTGATGTACTAAATCTCGAAGATCTGGTGAATATAAGAACACTAGCTGTGCCCCACGGTTTCACCCGCGTAAGCTTCTAACCGAAAGAGCTCAGTTGATATAAAATAAGCGCCTGTCAAAATAATGGGAGGAATATGTACGTCCGCGTTCGCTCCCGTTTTCGCAACATTTTTTGTTACTGCTTTGCTCCTATTGGTCATAGCGTGATGTTATATAGCCTAAAGCCTTCCTGGATTAATAGGCTATCCAACGCAAAAAGAATTTTTCAAATTGGACCAGTAGTTCCTGAGATTAGCGCGCACAAACAAACAAACTCTTCAGCTTTATATGTATATTAGTATAGATAATGGTTCTAAGAAACTGTGTAGACACAGCGGTGTTTGCGTGTGCAAGTGTTATTGAAGCAAATTTTACTCACAGATGCACGAAATATGTTATACATAATGCATATTTTTCGCCAACTTTTTGTGCTGAAAGTTACTATTTGTTTTCTTCTTCGTCTTCTGCGTCTTGTTTAAGACATATAAACGTATTATTATTCATTCATATTTCATTCTATACAATAATGCTTCTGAAAACTTTAGAAATTAACTTTCGAGGACTAATTTGATAAATTTTCCTGACTGGATGTGGCTGCCATATTGAAAATTATCACACCCACCCAGTATATTCTAGGCCAGTTTATTAATATTACTGTATTTTGTTATTATTTGACTTCTGCTACCTTGTGTATTCTAATGTTACCGCATTTTTTTTACTATCCTTCTTAAAATCATCATTATCTACTTAGCCTGTTCTTTATAATGTTGGCTTCATCTTTCTTTCATTGACATGGAATATAGATGGATACCCTTTGGTAAGGCTTGTCAAATTCTGTCTGTCATTACTAGAACGAATGTCAAAGATCTTCATTCAATGGGAATAATGTTCGATTGCAACAATGCCTTTGAGGCTTCATGCAGCCTAGTGTACTATACATATACGGATTCATGAAAATCGATAGTGTTTATTTACTGTTCTATAAAAAGATGGGGATACTGAACAATTGCACCCTAGGCTGTGGCTCGGCCTTGAACGGGTGTCCGGAGCGAACCGTGATATTTGCTCGAAGGGGCGACTATGGGCATGGTATGAATGATAATATGAAAATCGATCCTTATTGGAACTTGTTTGAGCATCTGCTGTTTCCCGATTCTTTAAATCGCTGCTACAATTACAGCTAACAGTTAGAGACATCAGCTAGTTCGATTTTTTGATTGTTGATCTTTGTAGGTTCGATGTAAATCATTTTGGCTTTTTGCTTTAACTCCTTCTTACTCACTTTCTTGTAAGGGTCGTAATTGTTCTATAATGTTGCCACCGCTCGGATATATGCCTCCTTTCTTGGGAAGATTTGGGGAAGACAAAGGCCTTCCCCAAATCTTTCATTCCAGTGGGGGCATTGCCATAATCCTCACGCTTGGCAGGCGGTTTGGAGATCGCAGTAAGTTGTTATTCCACAGGAGAAGCGCTGCTGCCCGCTTGCCTGTTGAGAGTTCCCTTCCGTGCTCTTGAAAATTTACTGAGCAGTAATTCACCACGGGGCTCAGAGTCGGTTGGTATTTCGAATTTTTGTTTCTAGGATATGTTGGCTTCCTCCTGATGTTTTCCTTCGCCGTTAGAAGGCAGAGGCTGAGAAACTGTGGCACAATCATGAAATAAGCATCTGCTGGACTATGGGCATCAGAGTATCTGGTAGCATACTTGATATAAGTATTAATTATTCATTCGGATGTGTCTCTGTATTGTCTGCTATATCGATATTTGCACCTGCTGCGTCAGTTGCACGTGATTCGTCACACGGTTATTTATTCATATGTAGATCATATTGATCGGATCGAATTCTCTTCACCTTGTGTTTAGAATGTAGCTGTACGCTTTATCGCATCTGCTACCCCTGGTATATGTTAACCGGTGCCTCCCTTCATTTCGAAGGTATTTGTATCTTTTTATTAAAGCCTTTGGATTCTTATTGATTGTTTTAGCGATATCTATATACTAATTATAAAGCTAAAGAGTTTGTTTGTTTGAACGCGTTAATATCAGAAAGTACTGGTCCGATTTAAAAAAATATTTTTGCGTTGGATTGCCCATTAATCCAGGAAGTCTTTAGGCTATATAACATCACGCTGTGACCAATAGGAGCGGAGCATAACTAACTCCACGCGAACGAAGGCGCTGGCGGCCGCTAGTGCTTTATATAAAGCAAAATGATAATACCAAAACAAATAAAACCGCGTATAACTTATGACATACCCAATGATCGATACAAAGCTTTGCTAGAGTCACTGTAACTTCGTTACAGGCCTACTGCAATCCAGATGCTAAGCAACTTTATCGTCTATAACATCTTTGGTATTTCAATCAGAGACAACAGAGCAGCAAAAGTCATATCATAATAACATTTTATCACTCCTGTACTTGATAATTTAATCACTGCTGGGTTTTCCCACATACTTATCTGAACTAAGTATGCAGGGCATTTTCCGGTAGTTTAGGAATTAGATGGTAAATATTTGGTAGGTACTGATAAAATACTTATTTATTTAGGTAGTGATATTGCCTTTGTAAAAGACATTATGATGATGTCGTGTATGCCGATGTTAATACTACGAAACAACTCCATGATAAAATCGTGGAATACTGGACATCAAAGCATTTATTGCCACCGAGTCAGTCTGAAGGTTGAACCGTTGTGTCTATTTCAAAAATATTTCTATGGAGAAGAATGAGCACGAAAAGGATTAAAAAAGAAGTTGAATGGGCAAGAAAATTCAAAGACGTTATTTTAAATCAATATTACAAAATCCTGGATACTTTATTCTTGTCGCTTTATTGTAAACAATGCACAATAAATAATATGTACAGTACTACAATCCAGCCACCCTAATTGCGTAAGAAACTATTAAGTACTATCATAAATACATAAATTTAAATAAGTTTGAAGCAATTTGCTAATCCATTGCTCCGTATGTTCTAAAGATGTGTCTGCTCAACAAGGTAAATCACGCAATGAATGCTGTTGAACTGTCAAACTGAAACACATTGCTATTGATAGTGTGTTACGCAATTACCCAACAGAATATGAGATACAGCTAATTGATGACCTCTAACGGAGCCTCAACTAACATCGGCCATTCACATAACGCGTGGATCAGCACCATTCATGTTAACCATTTTGAAGCGAGTGATTCAACAGACGCAACACCTCCAGCGAGAAATATGTGTAAGCATGACATACCCTCAACTGCCATGCTCTTTCAAATCAACACCCCATCATAAAGCCACTCCTAAGATGAACCATAATACCTTGGCCTTTCAATTCCTTATTCTTCTTATTTCATTAGCCTTCAAAGCAACATTTTCGACTTTAGAACTCACCTCAACAAATATTTTGACAAATATCTCCAAATATTGATTCTAGAAGGATTTTTCTGGTTTCTATGTCACTAATTGCTCAAAAGTACCTATTAAATGTTCAATATAAATCTGTGATCTCATAATCTGTACCAATTTTGTATAACTTATTTCACTATCTTAATATTTGTAATTTTTACTTTTCTTGGTAGACGCTAGCTCATCAAGGTATTGTAATCTGTTAAATTTCTTTAATTTTCGACTTTATCTTAAAAGTTTTAATGTTCAAGGTTGATTGTAATTATAGTTAATGAGGTCATAGGTGTGTTTTGTGATAGCGTTTGTTTTCGTTACATTTAATAGTATACGTTTTTATTATGTTTTCTTTTAAAACAGATCTTAGTTATTTTTCTTCTGTGCTCTTTTGTTTCGAGAAAGTTTCTCAGCCTGCTTCATCATCAAGAGCAGAGGTAGCCATAGATAACGGCGGTGATTTATGAGTTTTATTATTTATATTTTTCTTTTTTTTTATACAATTATAAACTGGCGCTTGACCGCAATCCGGCCTGATGGTAAGCAGTGACGCAATCATTGATAAAGCGCACTAGTTTATTAAGAGCCTATTCACTCTAGCCTTGAAGACACTCAAATTGTAGTCCGACAGAAAGACCGCCGCTGGCAAATTGTTCCAGTCCCTCGATGTACGCGGTATAAAGGAGGAGGCGAAGCGCTTCTTCCGGATCGTAGTGGTGTTAACAACGTAAGGGTGGAAACTGGCCGTACGACGGGTCGTCCGATGGTGGAACGGAGATGGGGGAATTAAATCATGCAATTCCCTCGCTCACTCCCCAAAATGCATCCTTTAGTACACCGAAAGGCTGGCTACTCTACGCCTGAATTTACTTTGCGTCATTTCTTTGAAAACAGCGAAGGAAAACATCATGTTCTAGAAGATTCTACCAACCCGCATTGAGATTTTGTGGTAGACTACGGCCCACTTCCTCTCACAGATAGAAGGATTGTATCTGCTGAAGGAACATTCTGCGCATATAGAGAAAGGAAATTGTTTGACGATTTTTGACGGCCTTCGTGGCGTAGCGGTAGCGAACGCGGCCGTTGCGCAAGGAGGCGCGGTTTCGATCCCACTATGCGGGGATATAAATATTTATATGTTACTAGCTTTCCGCCCGCGGCTTCGCCCGCATGGAGTTCGGTTATATCGCGCTTTTTAGATTTCCCTCGGGAATATCAAATTTTTAGGGATAAAAGGTAGCCTATGTTCTTTCTCAGGGTCTAAAGATTGTCTGTGCCAAATTTCATTAAAATCGGTTGAAAGCTTTAAGCGGAAAAGCGTAACAGACAGACAGACAAACAGAGTTACTTTCGCATTTATAATATTAGTATGGATAAATATTTGTATGCATGCATATGAATATTTGCACTGGTCTGGTCGTGCCTCGGAAAGCACGTTAAGCCATTGGTCCCGGTTGCCATACGAACATTTAGTGGCAGTCGTACCGGGTTGTTGGAGCCCTCAAAAGTATAACATTTGATTTAACTGCAATGCTTAGATATCACCTTTGGGTTGTAGAGGTCAGACGGCAGTCGCTTCACGAAAAATATCGAAGTTTAGCCAAAAATCAGCAGTTAGACCGGTAAAGCGGACCCTAGACTCCAAAGCTGAAAAGCTTCGGATGCGACTGGGATTCACGCTGAGATGACGATGATGAGGATAGGGCTGGAACAAGCGGGGTAGACGTTGTAAGAGATGACATGCTTGCCAACAATCTCTTACCGCAGGATGCTAAAAATCGCGCGAAATGGAGGAGAATGTGCAGGAAAGCGGACCCCGGGCTACAAGGCGAAAGCAGCGGACGCAACCGGGATAAACGCTAAGATGATGGTACATAATATACATTATAATTATGGAATTTTTGTTGTCCCCGAATGACAAATGAGGCTGACTGCAGTCTGCAGTTCAACGTGCTGACTTTGAAAAGTCTTGCAAATGGATCACGTTAGAATACTAAATGCTAATTCATCACACTTTCACATGCATGAGTTTCAAATCTCGGTGCATTAAGTGCAAATGTTTCTTTAGGTATTATCGATAGTACATGTGTACTGACTGAATTAAATGATGCCCTTGTGACTGAAATAGTTGACATTCAAGCTAGAGCGTTATTGCTTCAGTGCATCAAGTGCGAGCGATTATTATGTTTTATCTTGTATCACACAAGTACATTTAATTGATTTATGATGTTCTGAAAAATTTACAAATTAAGGCCATGTAAATGATTTACATGATTTCTACGTCTGAATTTACTTTGCGTCATTTATTTGAAAACGACGAAGGAAAACATCATGTTCTAGAATATTCTACCAACCCGGAAGACCTATGTCCAGCAGTGGACATCTTTCGGCTGAAATGAATGAATGAAATGATTTACACGTTCAATTTTTTTTTAACTATATGTGGGTAAGTGGTTGTATTTTGATTAAAATACAGAGTGGTGCTGACAATACGACAATAAATGAAAACACGGACAATGCTGGTTCATAGGAATAATCCTGAACCATAGAAAAAAACCTAGCATCAAAAATAAAAAATGAAAATTTCAAACAAACTAAATCGCATAAAATTGCATACGGAATAGAACATCCTTTAAAATATTGGTTCAATGACCTCCGATCAGCGGGCGACAGCGCGTTCCTGTATCGACTTGCTTTTTCGCGCCATTATTATTAAAGATTAGTACCTCTGGATGCGGCGGTCATCAACCTCTAAGCGCTTCCTTATCAACATGTACATCATGTAGAAAATGAAAAATGATTTCCTGTGACTAAACTAATAGATATATTTATATAATTTTTTATGGCTAGGCTGAGAATGTGTTGAGGTAGACGATGTTTAATTTATTGTCGTATTGTCAGCACCACCCTGTATGATTCGAGATCATGACAAATATCATCATTATTATTAGCCTATAGCAGTTCACTACCAGACATAGGCCTCTCCTATTGTGCGCCATTTAATTTGATTGTTGGCAAATCTCATTCAGCCATCCTGCGAAAATCGTAGCCTGAGGGGGACATAGGTAACAACATGTAATATATACAAAGTGTGTTTACATAATTATCATTAGAATCCTTACTTCCTTACTAATGTTATAAGTGGGAAAGTGAGTTTGTTTGTTTGTTTCG
The DNA here is from genome assembly GCA_017933935.1 of Sesamia nonagrioides. Lineage (NCBI taxonomy): Eukaryota > Metazoa > Arthropoda > Insecta > Lepidoptera > Noctuidae > Sesamia > Sesamia nonagrioides. The sequence goes on from JADWQK010001130.1 coordinate 5,462,265, forward strand.
CTTTCATGCCGTAACTGCTGAACCGATGGCTTTGAAATTTTGCAGACATAGAGTTAGAAGTCTGGATTAAATAATGGGGTACTTTTTATCCCGGAAAAATTTTATATTCCCGAGGGAAATCTAAAAAGCGTGATATTACCGAAATCCAGGCAGGCGAAGCCGCGGACGGAAAGCTAGTCATCAATAAATCTTCTTGAGCTAGAATTGGCCTCAAATTTCATGATATCATAAAATAATCATTCAACAGGGTAATAGGAACTCACAGAGGACAGAGGTATTCATTTTTTGATTGTAATTCTTTAAAAAATATTTGTTACGAACGCGAATCATATTTAGATCTATATACAACCTGCGGGTAATTGTGTAACACACAATTAGTAGCAAAAATTGAGTACATTTCTCGAACATATAGAACAATGGATTAGTAATCTGCTTCAGAATGATTCAAATTGTTAGTGCAAATTTCAATGACCGTAAGAATGGGTTATCCTGACGCTTTCAACATATATTATGATAATGAATTAGAAATTTATTTCTAACTAGCTTTCCGCCCGCGGCTTCGCCCGCGTGGAGTTCGGTTATATCGCGCTTTTTAGATTTCCCTCGGGAACATCTAATTTTTCCGGGATAAAAGGTAGCCTATGTTCTTTCTCAGGGTCTGAAGATTGTCTGTGCCAAATTTCATCAAAATCGGTTAAGAGGTTTAAGCGGGAAAGCGTAACAGACAGACAGACAGACAGACAGACAGACCGACAGACAGACAGCATTACTTTCGCATTTATAATATTAGTATGGATTCATTTTGAACTACTCTGTGCACCAAGCACTTTGTTAGCTGAATAGATCTTATCAATGTGAACAATAATGCATGACTACTATTGTGTTATCATGTGTGAAGATTATAGAGGTTTAGTGCATTGATAAAATAGTCTGCATCATTATATTTTTTCGGTTTGCTATTGGGATCTTTATCGTCAAAGTATTTTTTGATTGGCGCAGTCTCGATTATTGCAATCCGATTATAAACACCATTCATGTCTTTATGACCTTTAATACATTTCCGAAAATCGATTTATCCAACAAGGCTAAGTAACCTTGGTAAGGTCGAATCTTGGATGGGAATGACTGTTACATAGATATCCATGGTTCGGAGCGCAGAGCAAGCGTCTACATATTCCAAATGTAAATCTTGAAAGAAGGTTTATGACGCAAATTTTAGGCGGCTATAAAACTTCAGTCGCCTCCAACTTTTTGGTAAATGTTGTTCATATGTATACAGTTTGCCAGAATTTCTTGTCCCATAAAATATTTTGGAAAACAGTTGTCTCGAAGATGATTCTTATGGAGAGCAATGGTTGGTGGCCTAGTGGTATCGGCCGCGACTTACAGGTCAAGACAGTCAGGCGCTTTACTTTGTGTAAATTATTTCATCACTACTGCACTCAAATTCAGTGAAGGAAAACATCGTGCGGAAACATGCATGTTTTAGAGCCACAAAAAGTATCTAAGACATGTGCCATCTACCAACCCGCACTGGTCCCGCGTGGTGATTACGACCCACTCCCTCTCACCGAGAGCTGCGTCCCAGCAGTGGGTGGGAGCATTTATAGGCTCATTATGTTGAGAAAAGAATTTAACAATTATCTCGATCTTGATCTCATGTTTGACAAAACGGTGTTAATTGTTAATTGTTTTCCTCCGCTTTCGGTGCAATGAGTGCACGCGCACTGAATCTTACACAAGAGGTATGCTATAGTTACATACTCTTTATTATGGAAATAAACAGCAATCGGTCTTGTTCATGTACAATCGGAAACACTAGTTTCCGATTGGTCATCATCATGAATAACAAGTAACACATGACACTGCTATCGCCAATCTTTTTTTATTAATTATCAATTATCAATCAGTGTCAGCTTTATCATCATCGTCATTCATAATTTTAGTTGAAAGACGTCCACTACTGGACATAGGCCTCCCCCAAGGAACTCCACGATGACCGGTCCTGCGCCTCTCGCATCAGTTTTATCAGTCTCTCTGAAATGTGCGGGAAATTCTGAAATGAAAGCTGAAGTAGCAGTGGACACATAGTGTACCCGGAAAGATGAGTAAATCTCGTCACTCACCGGACGCCTGATGAGAACATCGCCCTCGAGGTAGACCGTGGTGAAGGTGCCAATCTAGTAATGTTTGCGCGGCAAACATAGACAAAGATTGCACAAAATTAAGATCCATTGAAGGAAATAGGGGAAGCTGTTACCCAGTAAATTGTAAAGGGGATGTTTACATACTTAACCAGCCTATATTGTTCCCATTGTTGGGACACAGGCCTTCTCTCTAAGAGAGGGAGGGGGCCGTAATCTACCGCGCTGGCCGAGTGTGGGTTGGTAGATATCACATGTCTTCGAAGTTTTTAGCTCCAGGACATGCCGGTTTCCTCACGATGTTTTCCTTCACCCTTTTGAGAGCAGCGGTGAGGAAACAATTTACACAAAGTGAAGCGCCTGTGTAAATTGTTTCATAACACGGACCAAGGAGTCGTAACATGTATACGACTCATTGAGATAATAAGGGGAAGTTTAGTATAATATAATATGCTACACTCACTCATTGTACTTGTTGATTTTTTTAAAAATTAAATTTCACATTTGACTCATCGATTGGCCCGCTTCAAGGTTGTCAGAACTCTCAACCAATGAGAGCGACAAACGTGCTCGATATCGACGATCGAGTCTTCGTAATGAAAACTCATACTAGGCCTACTGGTGAAGCCGTACGGACGACGAGTCTGAGCAGCTGTGTTGCGATGTGTGCCGGATACGATTTGCCAAATGTTGTAGTGCCGGTATTTTGTTCATGGAGGGTCTCCAGACCAATCTCCCTCTGGCGCATCGTTGGTCGTGTTATTGGGTTTATCATTGCATCACCTCGCTCAATTGCCGTCTTCCTTCCTATTCACTCAGTTTTTTTGAGTGAAAAGGCTCTTAATAAAATAGCGCGCTTTACCATCAACGATTGCATTACTGCTTACCATCAGGCGAGATTGTGGTCAAGCTGTAAATTTAATTTAAAAAAAAAAACATCAAGTACAATGAGTGAGTGTAGCATATTATATTATACTAAACTTCCCTTTATTATCTCAATGACTCGCATACAAGTTACGACTCCTTGGTCCGTGTTACGAAACAATTTACACAGGCGCTTCACTTTGTGTAAATTGTTTCCTCACCGCTGCTCTCAAAAGGGTGAAGGAAAACATCGTGAGGAAACCGGCATGTCCTGGAGCTAAAAACTTCGAAGACATGTGATATCTACCAACCCACACTCGGCCAGCGCGGTAGATTACGGCCCCCTCCCTCTCATCGAGAGGTGGCCTGTGTCCCAACAGTGGAA